>JARGCV010000074.1:822500-2022500 GCA_034064705.1 Bothrops alternatus
ACTACTTAGAAATGGATTCCATTTACATAACAATATCTATTATATTCCATTTTTTATGGAATGTCAAGAAATATTGTATATTCTCTTGATATACATACATGTACAATCAACAGAATAGTTTTAAAGGAACAAATATACATATAAACTCTTCCAAGCTTTTTTGTTTTTTCTTTTGCAAATAATTTTTTTTAAAAAAGGAATTAATTTCCCCTTGATTGTCACTACTTTCACTACTTTCTCACAATGGAGACAAATATTAGAATAAAAGGGAGTGGATGATTTGGCCAAATGTTTCTTGTGTGGAAAGAAAGGTAGCACCTGGCCACCAGCCCAAAGCTAGTGATAAGGTCACTGTAAATGGCTCAAAGAAGTATATATCACATAAGGTTGATTGCTAAGATCCCCACCTTTGCAATAAGGCCAATCATATTGGAGGGCAAAATAAACTTGTCAAGTGCAGGAAATCAGGACTCCAGGTAGATCCAAAGAATATAGGTTTATTGTAAGCAAATACTCTCTACAAGAATCTGAACTACTGACGGTCAAAGCAAATAGGCAATAGATAAAATAGAATTCAAGGTGGGCTGGATTTAGATCTCTTGTGGTGTATGAAGGGATTGAGACTGATGACACATTTGACCCCTCCCTTTGGCTCAGCCTGGTCATCTCCTACAAAACTCTTTCAATTCTCCTATAGCTGTAATTCATATTGTGATTTATTCATGAAAGCCTAACTGAATAAAAAGAGCAGGAGACCTGAAGGACACCATGGTGGCCTTAAAGAATAATGGCTGCTCAGCTTAATGAAGAAAAAAGAAATAATTACACTTAGCTATACAAGAACATATACTCATAAATTTGCATGAAGAAAGGAAAGATGGAATCAGAAGAAGAATGGAAACTGATAAGACACCCTAAAGCTTTTTTCCCATTCTTCACCTGCCATTAATGGTACAGATCAGGTAACATATATAGTATTGTTTAGTTCTTTGCTAGAGCACTGTCTCTGATTTGATGTTTTCTCTTAAGGTTCTCTCATTTATATCCATGGCTGGAGTGTTTTATAAATTAAGACATGGGCTGCAACTGTCTGATGGGACACAAATAAAGTCACAATCTTAATTTTTTTTACCCTCCTTATCTATGTATCTGCTCATTGTCCAGTCATGATGATGATCATGTACCATAAAGTCAGATTTGACCACAAAACAACTACACAGATAGACCTTTTGCAAGATGATCTGCACATGTTTGGTTCTTCACATCTTCCAAGACTGTAGTCATTGTCACTATAATTGTGCCCATCTACTGGTACTAAAATCTAAGATTTTATGTCATTCTTTCTGTTGCTTTAAATAGCCTCCAGGAACATGAATGAATGATGATCCTCTCTGTTTCTTAAAATTCAACTGTCAGGTGCAATAAATCAGGAAGCAAGATCATTCAAATGACTACAGGAGTATGGCATGCTAACGCTCTCTACAAGAATCTGAATTATAAACAGTCAAAGCAAATTGGCAGTAGATAAGAGTCAACTGAATTCAAAGTGGGCTAGATTTGGATATCTTATGGGCAGGAAGGGACCTAAGACTGATGAAGCATTTGACCCTCCTTTGGGCTCAGCCTGGTCATCTCCTACATTGACTCTCAAACCTTGTTCACACAAAAATTGATGCTTCTTCTAACCCGGCTATTCTGCTTTGATCTCCAACAACCAGATCAGGTGAACATTGTGTAGGGATCCTTTATCCTGTAGACCTAACTTCAAGAGTTTTCTTAGCACTGCTTGTATTTCAGATTCTTTCTTGAGCTCTTTTCAATCTTCCTCTTGAAATCACACAAGGTTAGGGTGTCTGTTGGACCAAATTCATGTTTTTATTATTTCCCCTTTCTCTAAACAAACATCACCATGAGAATGAAAGAGAAAATGGTTATCACAAGGCACAATTTCATCTGAAAAGAGGTACTTCTTTTCAAATTTCTAATAGATTTCCTTTGGCATTCTCTGTAAATTTGTCCAGTTATATCAATTATTAGAGCGTTCCATAGTCATAAAGCAGGACAGATTTCCATACCAAAATGTTGACATTAACTACTGACCATGCTCAAGAAAATCAAAATAAGTTGTATACACAGTTGTTGTTTACTCTGGATTCCTACCCCAGAGTTTCAGCAGAGCAGTTTTCATTTCCTTGTTCCTAAGGGTATATATTAGTGGGTTCAACAAAGGAGTTACTGTGGTGTAGAACATGCTCACCACACCATCCATGGAGTCCTGAGAAGCTGGTCTCAGATAATGGTACATCACAGGCAGGTAGTATATGACCACCACAGTAAGATGGGCAGTGCAAGTTGAGAAGGCTCGGTGCCGTCCTTCATGACTACTAATTCTCAAAATAGCCATGATGATGTAAACATAGGATGCTAAGATAAGCAGAAAGCAAGTCATTGCTACAAGGCCAACATCAATGAACATCATCAACTCGTTAAGCTTTATATCAACACAAGTCAATTTCAGCATGGCAGGAATGTCACAGAAGACATAGTCAATGTAGTTTTTCTGTCCATAAGGCAAGTGAAAAGTGAGAAATGTCTGAAATGTGGATTGGAGAGATCCTCCAATTATGGTACCCAAGGAGAAAATGAGACATGTTCTCCAGCTCATGATGTTGCCATAGTGGAGTGGTTTACAAATGGCCAAGAAACGGTCATAAGCCATCAAAGTGTAGAGAAGGCTTTCTGAACATCCCAGGAAATGAAAAAAGAATACTTGAGTCACACACCCTAGGAAAGAAATGACTTTCCCCCCAGGATTGAATCCTGCAATAATTTTGGGAACTACCACAGCGGAGAAGGCCATGTCCAGGATGGAAAGATGACACAGGAACCAGTACATGGGCTTGTGCAATTGAAGGTCAGTGATCACCATCAAGATGATCAGAGAATTTCCAGAAAGTGTTAGAAGGAACATGATAGAGAAGAAGGAAACCAAGGGAATCTTGAGCTCTTGTTGATATGGAAACCCAGCAAGGATAAATATACTTGTTGCTGTTTGATTCAGACATGCCATGGGTCAGTTATTCTTAAGACTTTGGAGTTTCTTCCCACTGGATAGAAGATGCTGACAGTTTATCCTATTTTGTAGTCCTAGTATTTACTTAGTATTGGATAGATGTCATGTATTACAATCCACTCTTTCTTCAAGTGCAGGAAATTATATCATATCATTCTCGTTCAGTTGAATATCAAGTGGGCAGCTATAAAATAATGAGTGAGTGAATGAAAGAAAGGAAGGAAGGAAGGAAGGAAGGAAGGAAGGAAGGAATAGGAATAGGAATAAGAATAGGATTAGGAATAGCAATAGCAATAGCAACAGCAACAGCAATAGCAATAGCAATAGCACTTAGACTTATATACCACTTCATAGTACTTTACAGCCCTCTTTAAGTGGTTTACAGCATATTGCCCCAACAAACTGGGTCCTCATTTACTGACCTTGGAAAGATGGAAAGCTGAGTCAACCTTGATCCAATCAGGACAAACTCCTGGCAGTGGGTAGAGTTAGCCTAGAATACTAACCACTGTGCCAACATGGCGCTTGGTAAAAAAAAAACTTGTTCAATTATTTTATTTTATTTTTAAAAATATAGCAGTTCAGATCAACAAAATAAAACTATTGGTTTGGTAGAATTAGATAGGGGTAGAATTAGTGCAAGTCCTCAGCCCTGCTGAATGTATTATTAGTTGTCTCCTGTCAAAGTTATTATCTTACTGGACTATTGATAACTCATAAAAATAAATGAAAAAAAACCCTGTCTCAAAATTTTACTCAATAAAAGATTTACAGAAATGAGGAGGAATATTGAGAAGTTTGACTCAGTTTCAAAATCTGAGTCCTTTCTTGGATTAAATGATGTTCCAGAAAGAAATAATATCCAACAAAGCAGATAGTAGCTCATTTCTAACAGCTAAAATCTAGCATACAAATGGATGGACCACGAGAGTGCATTGCTAGAAAAGAATGGTGGAACTATGGAGGTGGTATGCAATTTTTTGGCCCAGACCTTTGTGAATTGCAACTGTGTGTCAGGGTGAAAGGAACTTAAACAAGAGAATCTGATCCTAATATTGGTAGCAGATTTTTCAATTGATATTTATTTGTTCATATTTAAAGAGAATTGCTGATCGGGTATCTCCGGGGAGATTTCAAAATTTCTTTCTAAAGTAATGGGTAGTTGAAAACAAAAATCAACAAAGATGTTGCAGTTCCGCAAAAGGCAGTTTCCTCTTGTGAGATAGAAACTTGTTATCCAGGACATTTAATCTCAAGCCGGTTCTAAGTCACCTTGATCAATTTGAATCAGAGCCTTCTTTCCTTCTCACAGGTAGAGATATCTGTTGAGTTCTATTCTGAAGATATGGAGTTCTGGTTGATAACATCCTCTCAGTGTGAAATGAAGAATTAACAGAGGCTTATTTTGTGACATCTTCAGATAGAAGCTCTTCTAGCACTAGCACTTATGATGTTACCTAGTTTGGGTCATGAAATGTCTGCAAAACAAAACAAAACAAATAAGCTCAGAGAGCACCAAGGACCCCTCATGTCAACCCTGAGCTACAAATATTCTCCTTTATTAGAAACTCTTCTTCACTTCTTCAGTTCTACCACCCATCTTTTAAAATGTTGCGTCCTCAGTGAATGCTCCATCCTCATTCCCCAGAAGCCTGTCATCAATTTCCGTGGGGATTATTTCAAAACATGAATGATTAAAAAAAAAAAGCAATTACATTTTCCAGAAATTCCATTGGGGTGTAATTACTTTCAAACAATCAGTGAGGTCAAAACTGTTTTCCCATTATAATCTGTGGGATGGATTCATCTATTTTAAAATATACCTGAAATCAGTATGAGCTATCCACCTACAATCAACTTACCAAATCTGGCAGTTGACTTCTAAAATAATTCAAATGTCTGTCTGTCTGTCTGTCTATCTATCTATCTATCTATCTATCTATCTATCTATCTATCTATCTATCTATCTATCTATCTATCTATCTATCTATCTATCTATCTATCCACCCATCCGCCCATCCATCTCCCAGCCTTCTCGCTCTCTCTCTCTCTTTTTCTCATCTATCTATCTATCTATCTATCTATCTATCTATCTATCTATCTATCTATCTATCTATCTATCAACTATCCATCCATCCATCCATCCATCCATCCACCCACCCACCCACCCACCTACCTACCTACCTACCTACCTACCTACCTACCTATCTACCTATCATTTTGCTTTTGTCATGCACCAATGGCATTTCCTTCCAATCCCATGAGTGCAACAGGCTTAAATCCTTTTGCTGTTAAAATAGAAATTTCCCAGTTTTTCAAGTAGTATCCAGTCTGTACTACTTCTCTCTAGTCCAGAGAGGAAACCTGAAGCATGAGGACTAACATTACTTTGATTGTAAGGTTACAGTACAATACTGCATCCAGTTTTGGTCACCACGATGTAAAAAAGATGTTGAGACTCTAGAAAGAGTACAGAGAAGATGATTAGGGGACTGGAGGCTAAAACATATAAGGAACGGTTGCTGGAATTGGGTATGTCTAGTTTAACGAAGAGAAGGATGAGGGGGGACATGATAGCAGCCTTCCAATATCTCAGGGGCTGCCACAAAGAAGAGGGAGTCAAGCTATTTTCCAAAGTGCCTGAAGGCAGGACAAAAAGCAACGGATGGAAACTCATCAAGGAGAGAAGAAATTTAGAACTAAGGAGAAACTTCCTGACAGTTAGAACAATTAACTAATGGAACAACCTGCTTCCAGAAGCGGGGTCCAAATTTCATCCCTATTAAAAGCAAGGAGATCAATGAGTTATAACTTAATGCCCCATTGCATTGTGTTGATGCTTTGTGGAGTAATAATGTTCCAATTTGTGATCTTTGTGATCCAAACCAAATTAAAGCCTTGAGAACAATTACTGCTAATAACAGTTGAAGATATTCTCCTTTTAGTCCAATTTTCTTTTGGAGACTGTTTTATCTGGAAAGAAATACCATCATATTTGAAGAGTTGCATCTGGGTCAATGCTAGATTTGCTGCTAGGTGGACCTGTAAATTAATCAGCAACAACCTTCTGAATTCAAACTTGTCCAGAATTACTCCACTTACTTAGGATGCCTTTGGGTGACCTTCACACTGAAGAAGATTTTGGGACCTCAAGCTCAAGAACCCTTCAACTTATACATGTATATATACATATACGTATACGTAGGTCTTTGGTTCTTCGGGTTTTCTCCCACGTAGAACTTGAAGTGTCTTGGCGACGTTTCGACGAAGTCTCATTTGTCATCTTCAGGCTGGTGCTTTCGGCTTCGTGCTTCTAGGAGCAATGTGTGATTGTAGCTGTTTCTTCCTTTTAACTGCCAGTGGGGGTTTGAATTGATTGGCTGGGAGCTCAGCTGTGTTCTGATTGGTTAGGGGCTTGGCTGTGCTCTGATTGGATGGGAGGTTGGCTGTGCTCTGATTGGCTGGGGGAATGTTCTGTTTGGGTGGGGGCTTTGTTGTGCTCAGGTTAGTCTGAGTTACAGGGGGATTAGAGATGGTGAGCTGCATAGCTGTTTGGCTTCGCGTTCGTGGTCGTGCCTCATCTTCATGGTGGATGTCATTCCCCCAGCCAATCAGAGCACAGCCAACCTCCCATCCAATCAGAGCACAGCCAAGCCCCTAACCAATCAGAACACACCTCCACCCAATCAGAACACAGTCGAGCTCCCAGCCAATCAATTCTAACCCCCACTGGCAGTTAAAAGGAAGAAACAGCTACAATCACACATTGCTCCTAGAAGCATGAAGCCGAAAGCACCAGCCTGAAGATGATGAATGAGACTTCGTCGAAACATCGCCAAGACACTTCAAGTTCTATGTGGGAGAAAACCCAAAGAACCAAAGACCTACATACAAACACCCGCGTAAACCTCAGAAAACAAATATACGTATACGTATACATATACATTGTTCCAGAGAAAACAAACTCCCAGCCCAGCTATAAATCACTTGCATTCCAAAAATGCCGGTTTGCAGATGAGTGGCCCTATAAATCCATTAAATAAAAAGATTGTGTGTTTGTTGTGAGTTTTGTCGGGGGGGCACGAAGGGAGGCTTAGTCAATCTCATTGTACACATGTACTCTGACAATAAAGGTTGATTTGATTTGATAAATAAACTCAATTAGAGTAGGCAAGCATATCCTCTAATGTCTCAAAAACAGTCTGTGCATGAAATTGTGAGTACAGCTATTAAAGGGAATGTGAAGAAATAGAACTGATGGGAACAAGGAGAACTGAAGAATATGGTATCTCAACCAAACATATTCCTGATCTCTTGTTTTAACTCAAATAAGTCACTGATCTCTTTCTTTAACTTCACTATGTTCTTGACCTACTTTCATAATTTGCCACAGATGTTGGATGCACCCATTTAAAAAAAGAAAGTAATTTTGAATTCCAACCATGCTATGAAATAAAAGACTGCTCTTTTTCAATGGACCACAAATAATTCTTTATTCTAGATGGCCACTATCTCAAAGAGCTTAGATACATTCAAAGAGGTCACAGTATGTCAACTTATCACTATTGTGGATGAAAGTAAATGGCAACCTTGAAGATGAAAAACTGAGGACCAGTATCCTGGAGAACATATTACTTTCTTTCTGAGTAGCCAATATTACAAATAGAGGTGTGGGGAATTGGTAACCAACCAGATATTATGTTCTTGAAATTGGAGTCCCAACCAATGTGGCCAAAAAGAGTGAGGAATGTTGTAAGTTGCCCTCTAACCTTGGAAGGTGCATACATTTCACATACTGCCTCAATTTTCCATGAACAAAAATAAAAATGTTTTGTTAATTCTCTACCATTTTTCTCTGCTACAAAAAAAATATTGCTGAATGTTATATTGTTGGTTTAATTTAGTATAGAGTCATCTGTTGGAAGAGTAGAGTCCAGAGGAAGTGTTTTGGGGTGGGGCTAAAAATTCAATAAATATTAAAAGATACAAAGACATTCTTGTTTCCCAAATAATCCAAATCCAATAGAGAAAATTAGGCATTAAAAAAGGACACCCATATAACCTTCTCTGGAAAAAAATATTTGATAGTTTAAAAAAAAATCAGGGAGCTTATAGCTATATTGAAAGTCAAGTTTTCTCAATTCTTGAAAAACAGATCACTCTTCCATTTACCCTGATAGTGAGAGGGTCCAATTTCAAGGTCAAAGCTTGGCCAGGAACATGAGATTAAGAGGATCCAATAGATGGCATGAAATAAATTGGTGATGCAGTTGAGAAGTCAGAGCTGAATTGGAGAGAAGTGGATCAGCCAAGTGGATATAATTTACTTGGAATTCAGTAAGGCATTTGATAGAGTAGACCACAACCTGCTACTTGATAAGATTAAAAAAAATGTGGGTTAGACAGCATCACTATGAGATGGATTAGTAATTGGCTGACCAATCATGTTCAATGTGTAGTCCTTAAGAAAACTGCATCCTGGCTTCTGGTTTGTGCTCCTGGCACTGGTGGACGTGCGGGATGATCTCTCCCTCTGCCGTCCAATTTTCTCCTGCAGGGGGACCCCGAAAAGGGTCAGAAGTGAAACCAAGAGAGACCTTGAAGAGCACACCAAAGGAGCCAGTTACCAAAACAATATGCCACTTGTGGATTGGCTGAGAGTCAAACGAACAGTGGGACCCTGGGGGGAAAAGTAACGAATACTGCTTTTGATATACTGCTTGCGTGGGCTATTTCCTCAGACCTCGCTTTGCTTCCTTGCTATTGCTAATTCTCAATAAAAAGTTCTTTTTGAGATAGTGCCCATTTCAAGAGTTCTGCTTTCTTGGGAGACCTAGTTGAGGCAGGTCCTTACAATTATTCGTAATGTCTAACTATAGATCTATCTTATTAAAACGGATGTCCATGTGCTGCCTCTATGTTGGTTGAGGCAGGCAGGATTCCCTTGGGTACCATTTGTTGGGGGTCAAGGGAAAGGGAGGGTTTTGCCTTCTCTTTCTGCTCAAGATCCCCATGTACAATTGGTGGGCCACTGTGTGGCACAGAATGCTGGACTCGATGGGCTTTGGCCTGATTCAGCATGGCTCTTCTTATGTTCTTATGTATCTAACTATAAATCTAACTATAGAATTTCTATTTATCAAGTTTAGTGAATAAAGTCACAAAAATATTATTTACATTATAATAGCAGAGATATTTCTAAAGCATGGGAGAAGCGCAAATAAAGGTATTACAAAGTTAATAGCAATAGCACTTAGAGTTATATACCGCTTCACGGTGCTTTACAGCCCTCTCTAAGCAGTTTACAGAGTCAGCCTATGGCCCTCAACAATCTGGGTTCTCATTTTACCAATCTCAGAAGGATGGAAGGCTGAGTCAACCTTGAGCCGATGAGATTCAAACTGCCAAACTGCTGGCAGCTGGCAGTCAGCAGAAGTAGCCTGCAGTACTGCATTCTAACCACTGCACCATCATGGTTCAATAGGTGTATTTTAAAAACATCCAGTCATGTATAACTTCTTCAATGACTATTCTACAAAAAAAAAAATCAGTTGCTAAATAATTTTTGTTTTCCCCTCTGAATTTTGTTAAATGTTGAGATGTCGTCAGAAACTTGTCTTGTAAGAGGCAGTGGAATACCATCCATTAAATATGACATATTCTAAAGAGACATGGTGGAAAAGTTGATATGCTGCACTTCCATGTCCAACAGAGCAGGGCTAATTGAAGCTGGGTGAAGAAGGACATTGTGAACTTCTGCAATTAACCTCTAGATGGATCAGATCTTCTCTAAGAAAATGCTAGGCAGCATCAGATGGGAAGGGGTGCTCTAGAGACATTAGGACAGCATTGCTTATACCTCAAGTATTTTCCTGAGCATCTGTTCAATCTTTCTCTTGAAAACTCATGCAATGAGGAAGACCATTAGGTCCATTTGCAATTCTGCTTCTTTATACCTTTAAACAAGTCATCACTATTCAAACCTGAGTTAAGAATGAAGTGATTATAGAAAACAGACTCGGCCATATGAAAGTAGCTGTTGATCTCCACATTTCTAATAACTTGGAATTCTGTTGACAAATGATGACATAAATTTGATTATTCTCCACGGTAGCCCCAAAGATGTTTTTTTTCATGAGGTAACTGGACTTTCTTGTTGCCTCATGAAAAAGCATCTTTGGGGCAACAATGACCTGGATGACTGAGAATCTCCATAGACATTCCCAATAGTACTTTTTAAAATTGTTAATTGTCTTTGGTATACTTCCGGCTACCTACACTGGATTCCCACCGCAGAGTTTCAGCAGAGCAATTTTAATATCCTTGTTTCTAAATGTGTATATCACTGGATTCAACAAAGGGGTGATGGTGGTATAGAACACACTTACCACACTATCCATGGAGTCCTGAGATCCTAACCTCATATAATGATAAAATAAAGGCAGGTAATATATGAACACCACAGTAAGATGAGCAGTGCATGTGGAGAAGGCTCTCTGCCGTCCTTCACTGCTACTGATCTTCAAAATAGCTGTGATGATATAAGCATAAGATGCTAGGATGAGGACAAAGCAGGTCATTGTTATAAAGCTCACATCAATGACGCTCATCAACTCATTAAATTGTATGTCAACACAAGGGAGCTTCAGCATTGCAGGAATGTCACAAAAGACATAGTCAACGTAATTGTTCTCTCCGTAAGGCAAATGAAAGGTGAGAGATGTCAAAAGTGCAGAATTGAAGCTGCCTCCAATTATGGTACCCAAGGAGAGGAAGAGGCAGGCTTTCCAGCTCATAATGTTGGTATAATGGAGTGGCTTACAAATAGCCAAGAAACGGTCATAAGCCATCAAGGTGTAAAGAAAACATTCTGCACATCAATGAAATGAAAGAAGAAGAGCTGAGACACACATCCTTCAAAAGTGATGACTTTTCCACCATGTCTGAATCCTGCCATAACTTTGGGAACCACCACAGCTGAGAAGGCCATGTCCAGGAAGGAGAGATGACACAGGAACCAGTACATGGGCTTGTGCAGTTGAAGATCAGAGATCACCACCCCGATGATCAAGGAATTTCCAGAAAGGGTCAAGATGAACATAATTGAGAAGAAGAGAAGCAAGGGGAGTTTTAGTTCTTCTGGATATGGAAACCCAGAGAGGATAAATGTATTTGGTGCTGTTTGATTTGGACACTCCATCAATCGATTTGTTTAAGACCATCTCAAATATTGGCCATCAGTTAATTTTTGGTATTTTTTAAAAATTACAGTTATTTTTTTTTCTCCAGCGAGAAACATCTAACACAATTATGGATAGTCAACATTTCCCCAGTAACTGTGATGCAGAGAGAAATACCTTATTTCAAAAAAATGCCAAAGATAACTATTGATATCAGTCAGAGAATTTCCTAGCTAAAAGTAGGTAGAATTTATTTTGAAATATGTCCTCCATTGTATATTGAAGTATGTTACCTGGTTCTTATTGAAAGCTTGTACATTTTACCATGAATTTCGTATCTGCAATAATTTTTTTCTATGCTCTGTTCAGCCATTTATCAGAGCAAAATGGAACTATTTGAGGTGCTATTTGAAATCTGAAATTCCTTTTGTGTAATGATTATGTTGAAGATGTACCGATCTGGTACTTTTATGCAAGTATGAATAGGATGGGGTGGATGAATTGTGCATTTTTATTTGTAAAACTAAATAGTTATTTTTAGTTTTGTAAGCCAATTCGACTCACTTTAATTATGGAAACATTTAAAAATTGTGCAGTAAATAAAAGGTGAATTAGGATTAAGCAAGCTCCCTCCCTCCCCCACCCCACCCCACCCCACCCCACCCCACCCCAAATCCTTCTATTTTAAGCATTAAAATACTTTCAGTTAAGAATGGATCTGATCAGTATATCTCTGTGGATCAACCCTGGATTTCTGGAGGTGATTTTTTTTTCTTCACTGTGCCATCTTTTTTACCTGTGATTTGGTAGGATCCAGGCTGAGAAAAAGACCTTTTCAACTAGAAAATTGTCCTAATATTTCCTTGGTCTTTCCTTCTGCTTAAGGATGGCTGCAGTTATTCTATTTCATTTCTTTTCTAGATGGATGTTGAAATAGTTATTCCCAACCATTAATTCACTGTTTAGGAGAGACTTCTGGACATTAACCTATTGCTTTTGATGTGGCAGCTTGATTTTGTGTTACGGGTGTGGGAAAAATAGAGGATCACAAAATCTTGTACAATAATAATAATAATAGTAAAGTTGGAAGGGACCTTGGAGGCCATCTAGTCCAACCCCCTGCTCAGGCAGGAAACCCTACACCATTTCGGACAGATGGCTGTCCAGTCTCTTCTTAAAAACCTCCAGTGTTGGAGCATTCACCGCTTCTGGAGGCAGGTTGTTCCACTGGTTAATTGTTCTAGCTGTCAGGAAGTTTCTCCTTAGTTCTAGGTTGCTTTTCTCCTTGCTTAGTTTCCACCCGTTGCCAACACACATGCCAATATAGTGAGATCACACCATCTTCAGATTTGGTGTTGAAGCTGACAGTTTTTTCCACAAATACAAGAAATAAAGAAGCAATAGCCAGAAGTGCTTAACTCCCTTCATACACACCCACACAACTGCGTTATATGGTCTTCACTGTCCTCTTGAACTAAGAGGTAAGCAATTTCTATAGTTTTTTCTGTCACTTCATAGATCTCATTGATAAATTCCAGAGGTTCACAAGTCATCTAATTCATAAAATCATATGTAACTCATAACATTGACTAACACCTCTGATAGCTTTTCTGTAAACCTTTGAGTGCAGTTACCTGAAAGATAATATTGATAGAACTTTGGAATCTGATAGTCACTTAACAAGAAGCCATCAGCAATTATTTCCTTCATCACTTCAGATAATAATTTCAATATTTTCTTTCTGCATGAAAGATTCTTGAGAGATTTTTCTCTGAGTAGATCTGTCTCTTCAATGACAATAAGATCATTTCAGCTACTGCAAACATACCTTCCTCTGGATTGTGGATGCAAATGAATTTTCTTTGCTGAGAGTAGTTTTAACCTGCTGCATTAAAGCCAGCCAAAGAATTGCCTTCAACTGATGTGTGGTAGACGTTTGTTGAGATCCACAATGTCCACATTAGGCTTCTTTCCGAGCTTCCCTGGAGCTTCTGACTTGGACTGAGATGGTCCTTTACACTTGCACATCTAGAATATTTAGAATAACAGAGTTGGAGGGGACCTTGGAGGTCTTCTAGTCCAACCCCCTGCTCAGGCAGGAAACCTTACACCATTTCAGACAAATGGTTGTCCAGTCTCTTCTTAAAAACTTCCAGTTCTATTTAGCACACCTTGATGATCTATGAAGAAGATAGTCCCTGGCATATCAGAATATGATTTTGCCCTGAGAACTTCCTTTCATGTCTTTATCCTCTGTGAATCCCAAGCTTCCTTTTTCCTCAGAGTCAGAACCACGTGTCCTGATCACACTCCAGTGAGCCAATTATAGGTGACACAAATTCCCCTGAGAAACTGTTGTGAGTGTCCCTAGACCAGCTTGGGAAGTATCAGATGATGAGGATCAGCAGCCAGGCCCCTCTGGGTGTTTTCCCCTCCCGGCAGCCGAGGAATAGCAGCCAGGCCCCTCTGGGTATTTTCCCCTCCCGGCAGCTGAGACAGACAGGGAGGAGATTTACAGGCAGTCTGGGTCAGATTCACAAAGTGAGGGGTCAGATTTGGAGCAAGAAGATAGATGGCTTGATCCGAGATTCCGAAGGTTTGATAAACGAAGGTGTCAGTTAAGTGGGAAAAGGAAGTAATGGGGGGGAGTGACGTATCGGAAACTATATTAGAAGGGGACAGAGAGACTACGCCTTTGTCACGAGCAACGTTAATCAAGGAGTAGCCTGATATCTGGAGCCGTGCGTTTGAATTCAGTCTTCTGATGTTTTGGAAATCTACGGGAGAATAATGAGGCCTTGGACAATGTGATAAGGAAAGAGTGAGTTAATTGGAAGGTGTGGAAGGAGCATGTTTTAATCTAAATGTAAATAAATGAGACTTGGCTGTTTATGCCAGCAAAATGCCAGCAGCGGGCTTTGAAGTGAATTCTTTTGAAATGTGTTAAATAAACCTCTTGAAGACATATTTATGTGGATTTTAATGAGCTGAGAGGGGCCAGACAGAACAGAAACTGCTTTGCAAATAAGGCATAAGGTCCAAAGTTCATGCCTAATTGCTTTGCTGGTAGGGTGAAATGATTTATGGAGCAAAACTGTTCACTTTGTGAGGGGTTGTGTTTTTTTTTTTGACCCAAAGGAAATTAATACCTGGAGAACAGTTACTGCTTATAACAATTTACTTATTCTCTTTTCTTATGCAGTTTTCTTTTGATGTTTTCTGTGGAAAGAAACACCACAGATATGAAGAGTTTTAGCTGTCTCACTGCTAGGTGTGCTGTTAGGTGGACCTTTAAACGGTCATCAACAGCCTTGTCAATTCAGATGTATCCAGTATTTCTCTATTTATTTAGGGTGACCATTGATCACCTTCAAACTGAAATAGAGTTTGAACCTCATGAGTCCTTCACTAAATATATCTTCCCAAGAAAACAAACTGCTGGCCCAGCTATTAATCATCTGGATTCCATGAATGCTGATTTATAGAAGAAAATGGCATTGGAATCATCTATGTGAGATGCGTGGCCATATCAATCCACTAAATAAATAAAGTCAATTAGGGTAGACCAGCATATTCCCTGTGCCTCAAAGGCAGTCTGTGCACACACTTTATGAGTTCAGCTATAAAAGGGAGAAATGGGAACAACCTGCCTCCAGAAGCAGTGAATGCTCCAACGCTTGAAGTTTTAAAGCAGAGACTGGACAGCCATTTGTCTGAAATGGTAACGGGTGTTTCAACACAGCAAGGAAGGAGATCCAAGCAGCAGCAAGATTGTTTCCGAAAAGAGTGAAAAGGACGAATGTGTCAGTTAACTTCATTCTTTCGGCATTATCTTTTGTCCAGGATTGGCTGCTAAAGAGCCGTTTCTTAGAAGAACAGGAGCAGGAGCAGATTAAAAAGAAATGTGAGACTCTCCCCCTTTTTTCAGCAGCAGAATTCTTGGGGAAGTCTTCTCTTATTATTTCTATCTCTTTTGCCTACTGTCTGGCAATGTAGTCTAGACAAGAGGTACGCCCAACTAATTCTATTTTATTATAAGGCTACATTAATGGAATCCTACAGCTCTAAATGAACAAGATCACGTGAAGTGTTAATACCACTTTACAATGCCTTGGTAAGGCCACACTTGGAATACTGCATCCAGTTTTGGTCACCGTGATGTAAAAAAGATGTTGAGACTCTAGAAAGAGTACAGAGAAGAGCAGCAAAGATGATTAGGGGACTGGAGGCTAAAACATTGCTGGAATTGGGTATGTCTAGTTTAACGAAGAGAAGGACGAGGGGGGACATGATAGCAGTGTTCCAATATCTCAGGGGCTACCACAAAGACGAGGGAGTCAAGCTATTCTCTAAAGCCCCTGAAGGCAGGACAAGAAACAATGGATCGAAACTAACCAAGGAGAGAATCAACCTAGAACTAAGGAGAAACTTCCTGACAGTTAGAACAATTAACCAGTGGAACAATGTGCCTCCAGAAGCGGTGAATGTGCCAACACTGGAAGTTTTTAAGAAGAAACTGGACAGCCATTTGTCCAAAATGGTGTAGGGTTACCTGCCTGAGCTGGGGGTTGGACTTGATGACCTTCAAGGTCCCTCCCAACTTTATTATTATTATTATTATTATTATTATTATTATTATTATTATTATTGTTGTTGTTGTTGTTGTTGTTGTTGTCGTCGTTGTTGTTATCGTTATAGTTATCATTATCGTTATCGTTATCGTTATCGTTATCGTTATCGTTATCGTTATCGTTATCATTATCATTATCGTTATCATTATATGAATCCTGATTCAGATAAATAGAACTTCTGGAAAGCAAGGAGACCTTGGGAATATAGTATTCAACCAGATGTATGCTTAGTTTTACTGTTGAACGACTCTTCCTCTTAGCATATTTTTTTTTCTGATAGTCATTCTGAATCTGTCTTTTAATAACTTCATAACATGGAACGTGTCTTCTCCTAACGAACAAGAGAAAACATCTCCTGCTTTTTCTAGTTGACTCATTGTACTCCAGGTCAGGATTCCTCTGATTTATTGAAAAGTTTTGGGTGCCCCGTCACTCAAGAAGAGACTGGACAGCCATTTGCTTGAAATGGTACATGGTCTCTTGCTCATGAAAGGGCTTGGATTAGATGACCTCTAAGGTCCTTTCAAACTCCATTATTCTACTAGAGTAATGACATTCAATCAGTTATGGATTCTCTTCTCTCTTGCCTCATATAAAGTTTAAAAATGGCTAGCAGTTTTCCTCCCTACACCCATTGTATTCATTTGTCTGTTGGAAATTTGTATCCATGTACGACTGAGAGAATTTAATCTAAACTGTCCATTTCAAATCTGTGAGTCTGTACCTCTCTTCTACTTGATTAGAGAAAATTGATCTGGTTAATGATCTGTTCATTAACCTCCCATTTTCAAATAAGTCTCCCTAGACTTGGCCAGCAGAGATGCTGCTATTTCTTTCTTGGAAACCAAGCAAATTCTCACTGCGCTGACCTTGAGGGAGACAAAAGAATAAAAGGCAAAAAGGTGGTGATAAGGACACTAGCAATAAATTATTGTTGAAACACTTTATCAGAGCTATAGAGAGTTCCAGAGCTGCTAGTCAGAAGAACAGTCCAAATCTTAAACCCACCAAGGATCAGCTAAGAGTCACTGCTATATTGATGTTCTCTGGTGGGCCAGCATTAAAAACAGATTTCTCTGAATTCAAATTCATGAAAAGGAGAGTTGCTGCTTTCATCTAGACACTGATGAAATGAAACTGTGAATTTCCAAAAATTTGTAAGAAGAAATTGAAAAGAATTCTGGAATGGACAAGCTTTTAAATGCTCTACTTTACACCAAAAAGAGAGGTAAGAAGGTATGTTATTAGAAACATGGAATTCTTGAGCTGGAATGGGACTTTGAGATCTTGGATCCTGATCTTCCACTCCATGCAGGAATCCAAATAAAGTCAACCTGTTTTGCTTCTGTTTAAGCACCTCTAGTGAAAGACAAGCCCATCGGTGTCATTGGTTAGGATATACATAATTTATACAGAATAATAGAGTTGGAAGGGACCTTGTAGGTCACCTACTCTGACCTCCTGCTCAAGCAGGAGACCCTATATCGTTTCTGGCAAGTGGCTATCCAGTCTCTTCTTTAAAGCTTCCATTGATTAAGCACCCACAACTTCTGAAGGCAAGCTGGTTGATTGTTTTCACTGTCAGAAAATCTCTCCTTATTTCTAGATTGAATTTCTCCTTGAACAGTTTCCATCCATTGTTCCTTGTCTAGCCTTGGGGTGCTTTGGAAAATAGGTTGACCCCCCCTCCTCTCTATGACAGCCCCTCAAATATTGGAATGCTGCTGTCATGTCACCCCTGGTCCTTCTCTTCATTAGACTAGCAGTTCTTGCAACGGTTCTTCATATGTTTTATCCTACAGCTCCCTACTATATATTATTATATGACCATAAGCCCACATTTATTATTACAATAATAACCTTAGCCTCCCTTGGGTAGACCTCTTCCTCTTGCCTCCTTCATGGTTATAAGAAAATGGGGATAGATGCAAAATATAGATGGTCTGAGCAATGGCTAATGGAGACAATAATTGAAGCATACTTTATGAAACTACTTGTATTCAGTAACTAGAGTTTGGTTGATGTTCCACAGAATCTTCCATTCTCTTCCTTGCATTTCTTTAATTATTAGATTTTTATAGAGTGCTAATCCAAAGGAAGGCCAGGGCAAATCTCAAAATGGTTTGCCTTAACCACTAAAGGTGGCATCTAGTGGAGATTGTTGGTCTCTAGACTCTTTGCATTTCCTTTTAAGTAGACAAAGCAGATATACCACTTAAGAATATTTGTGATGACAAAGATCAGTTCTGCAACATTTGGATTTTTTAGTGGTGTCTACCATCAGCTTTATAAATGGAGATGCTTTCCATAATAAGAGAACTGGCTAGAGATAGGAATTTTTTGAAAATCTGATTCATTTGATTTGTATCTTACTTTCGCTCCTGGAGCTTTAGGTAGAAGATCTCTCTTCTTTTTGTCCACATTATAACAGTTTGAGGTAGAATGGACTGCGGGTGAGTGACCCTGACTACTATACCACATTGATTCTACCACTGAATTATGGTTTGTACCATACCAAATATTTTTCCCATCTTTAAATGAGTGAAATACTTAGAAATTTTGTACATTATGGATTTTTTTAAAAAAGATACTTCTTGGAGAATTAGATTTTCTGCAATATCCGGATATTAATCCACATGCTAGCTCATCTACTAAAATCTGTCATCTCCCTGCCTCCCCTTCAATTTCTGTATGTAGTTTTGTATATATATCAAAGAGGCCCCTTGTTAATATTACTTAGAACACCTGAAAATAGGGGAGAGTTAGGGATTAACCTTCAATTTCCAACAGCATTTCCTTGGATTTCATCTTTTGAAATTCATTTTTTTCTCTGTTTGCTAGCAAATTCTGTCATTTAAACCTGAGTAGAATAAAACAGTGCCATTACCTAAGCATAACCCAAACACAATTTCTGTTGGAGACCCCAGTCTTCAAAATTTGGAGCAGCCCTTCTCTCTGGTTGAGCACACCTGTACTGGAGTTTGATTTAGTTGCCTTTCCCTAGCTTTAAAGTTTATGCTGTTAAATTGAATACACATTCTGTGTGCCTGTCCATATATCCATCTAATCTATCTAATCTCTGTCATGCCTGCCTAGCTGTTTGGCTGCCTATCTATATCTATATCTATATCTATATCTATATCTATATCTATATCTATATCTATATCTATATCTATATCTATATCTATATCTATATCTATATCTATATCTATATCTATATCTATATCTATATCTATATCTATATCTATATCTATATCTATATCTATATCTATATCTATATCTATATCTATATCTATATCTATATCTATATCTATATCTATATCTATATCTATATCTATATCTATATCTATATCTATATCTATATCATCTATATCATCTATATCATCTATCTATATTTGGTTAATAATATCTGTAAAAATATGACTCCTGGTTATATTCATAATATAAAATAAATAACTTACAACCACCAGAAGAATCTAAGTAGAAAATTACTTTAATAAAACCGAGCTTTCGTTGAGAACTTCCAACATCGTCAGGGTTAAAAGCCAGTTACCAGGAATGCCTTAAATAAGGCGAGCTAATGCTTGCACCCGGCTCCTAGACTGCGTCATCGGTCCTGGCCGGTTAATTTGTGTTCTAATTGTTTCTTTGGCATTTGCACCCTGCCCTCCTCCATCACTCCTTTGATCATTCTTGCCTACTCTCTCAATGTTGATTCTTAGATTTGTTACAGTCCTTTCATCTTCCTCTCCTTTGATGGTATTTGCTCCCATGCCATCCTTCTCTTTACTGCGGGTCTTGGGGGGGGGCTTTTGATTTCCCCCTGATACTGTCATATGTCCCATTAGGGCTCCAGGTATTTTCTCCCACTCCCTTCAATTGTGGGTCTATGGTCTCTCCCTGCTCCCTATTCCCCATCCTCCTCCCCTTTCCTGTATGGGTAGTACTTGTCTAGATGTCATTTAGCTTAGCACTTCCACCTTCATCCCCCCATCTTGGTGCTCTCTATACCAACTATCCCTTGCTGACGATGTTGGAAGTTCCCAACAAAAGCTCGGTTTTATTAAAGTAATTTTCTACTTAGATTCTCCTGGTGGTTGTAAATTATTTATTTTCTCTCTCTCTCTCTCTGGTGGTTGTAAATTATTTATTTCTCTCTCTCTCTCTCTCTCTCTCTCTCTCTCTCTCTCTCTCTCTCTCTCTCTCTCTCTCTCTCTCTCTCTCTCTCTCTCTCTCTCTCTCTCTCTCTCTCTCTCTCTCTATCTATCTATCTACAGCTACAGCTACAGCTACAGCTACAGGTACAACTACACCTACACCTACACCTACACCTACACCTACACCTATCTATATCTATATCTATATCTATATCTATATCTATATCTATATCTATATCTATATCTATATCTATATCTATATCTATATCTATATCTATATCTATATCTATATCTATATCTATATCTATATCTATATCTATATCTATATCTATTTTATCTTCTATGATCTATTTATCACTTTGAACAACTGATGTGTTTTTGTCCCTTTCTTTTGCAGATGAATCATTTACATCATCAAGCTGATACCCTACCTCACTGTGCCAGTATGGAATGCAAAAATCAAACAAGAGTTTACCGTTTTATCATTGTTGGGTTCCCTTATCCTCATGATCTCCAATTTCTTTTGTTTGTCTTCTTTCTACTTATCTACCTAATGACCTTCTTAGGAAACCTTCTTATCCTCTTGGCAGTGGCATTTGAACCCCAGCTGCACAAGCCCATGTATTGGTTCCTTTGCCATTTATCTCTCTTGGACATGACTGTATCCTCTGTGGTGGTACCCAAGATGGTGGCTGGATTCCTAGAAGGGGGTGGCATCATCTCTTTTGGTGGTTGTGTGACCCAGCTGTTCTTCTTTCACTTCCTGGGGTGCACTGAGTGCTTTCTTTACACTGTGATGGCTTATGACCGCTTCCTGGCCATCTGCAAGCCACTCCGCTATGGCAACATCATGAACCCCAAAGCTTGCCTCTCTCTCTCCTTGGGAACCTTGTTTGGTGGCTCTGTGCATTCCATGATACAAACCACCCTCACCTTCCACTTGTCCTATAGCCATGGTAATCAAGTAGCTTACATCTTCTGTGACATCCCAGCTGTCTTGAAATTAGCCTGCACTGACACTTCACTCAATGAGATGGCCACCTTTGTAGACATTGGTTTCTTGGCCATGACTTGCTTCCTCCTTATCATCACCTCCTACATCTACATCATCTCAGCTATTCTCAGGATTCGTAATGCTGAAGGACGACGTCGGGCATTCTCCACTTGTGCTGCCCATCTCACAGTTGTGATGACTTACTATGTTCCCCTGGTATTCATCTATCTCCGTCCAGGGTCTCGAGACCCATTGGATGGAGTGGTAGCAGTTTTCTACACCACAATTACCCCACTCCTAAATCCCATCATATATACCCTTAGGAACAAAGAGATGAAAAATGCATTAAGAAAACTCTGCCTCTGGCGTTTGTTGAGACCCAGTTGAGTGCCTCAGTCTTTTTCATCTAATGAAATCATTCATTTATTTTATTGGATCAGCATGGGGCAAGACAACAGCAACCCAAGGTCAAGGGCCATTCATACTGTATGTTACTAGAGGATAAAGAAATGTTTTGAAGAACTAAATAATTCCTTATAATTGGAGGGGGGAGGAAAAGGAATTGGGGAACTGTGGCATTAAGAAAGGAACAAAAAAGTCTAGAAGTTTATTTATTTATTTATTTATTTATTTATTTATTTATTTATTTATTTATTTATTTATAATCAAATTTATATGCTGCCCTTCTCCTAGGACCCAGGGTGGCTTACAACAAATAGAATAAAAATTTAAAAATTAATTGCATTCATACAAACACAATCAGCTCACAGTCGCTGATGGAGGGACCTTCCTAGGGCCCAGGGGCAGAGCACAGCTCATACGCCCCAAGCCTGTTGGCATAGATGCGTCTTCAGCAATTTATGGAAAGCTAGGAGAGAGGGAGCAGTATGAACCTCTGAGGGAAGCTGGTTCCAGAGGGCTGGGGCAGCAACGGAGAAGGCCCTTGCCCTAGGCCCCGCCAGATGACATTGTCTAACAGACGGGACTCGTAGGAGGCCAACCCTATGTGCCCTAACCGGTCGCTGAGATTCATGAGGCAGAAGACGGTCCCGCAAGTATCCTGGTCCATTGCCATAAAGGGCTTTATAGGTCATAACCAACACTTTGAATTGTGTTCGGAGACCAATTGGTAGCCAGTGCAGCTCACGGAGAGCTGGAGTGATATGAGCATGTCTTGGGAGACCCAAGACAGCTTGCGCGGCCGCATTCTGGACTACTTGCAGTCTCCGGATATTCTTCAAAGGTTGCCCCATGTAGAGAGCATTACAGTAGTCGAATCTTGAGGTGCAAGGGCATGGGTGACTGTGAGGAGTGACTCCCAGTCCAAGTATGGCCGCAACTGGCGCACCAGGCGAACCTGGACGAATGCCCCCCTCGCCACAGCCGAAAAATGATGTTCTAGACTTAGCTGTGGATCGAGGAGGACACCCAAGTTGTGAACCCTCTCCGAGGGGGACAAAACTTCTCCCCCCAGGGTAATGGATGGACAGTTGGAATTGTCCTTGGGAGGCAGAGCCCATAGCCGCTCCGTCTTGTCGGGATTGAGTCTGAGCCTGTTGGCACCCATCTAGACCTCAACAGCCTCCAGGCACCGGTTCATCACTTCCATCACTTAGATTCTGTTAGGCATAAAGAATCAGGACCATACATTAATAACAATAACAATAACAATAACAATAACAATAACAATAACAATAACAATAACAACAACAACAACAACAACAACAATAATAATAATAATAATAATAATAATAATAAAGTTGGAAGGGAACTTGGAGGTCATCTAGTCCAACCCCCTGCTCAGGCAGGAAACCCTATACCATTTCGGACATTAACTTGAATTTCAAAGATTTATTGCTGAAGCCTATACACAAAAATCTGGTCAACTTACATTCAGTGTCAACAAATTCAAGAGAGCTTGGACTAGAATCATTTGTGTCAATGTAACAATTCTAAGCTGATGACAAGCTTCACTCTGCTTTCCAGCTCTGCCTGCTCTTCTCCTACACTTGGTTTTGGAAGTTTCTCTTTCTTGCCCACCTGCCAAGGATTTTTGAATTGTTTGAAGTATTTTACTGCAAATAAACCTATTGCAATTGACTGTGCTAATGGCAGATTATGACTAGGGATCTCCAATGTACAAATGTATTCTTATTCTCTGGATGGAGCAGTATCTATTATCTCAGACTATTCTCCAGATGATTTTATCTGGCATCTGCTCTCACATGTATCCCACTGATGTCCTGAAGGCTGCTCTAAGCTGCTCAAGCTGCTTCCCCTCTAGCTGAAACTTCTGAAAATTGACTTTTTGACCATCTTGAAAAACCAGGTTTTCCCCTTCCTTCCACGCTTCTGCCATGCATGAAATTCTAGCAATCCTTTTTCTGGGTTTGTGGTCTTTTCCTTTCTCACTGAATAATTTGCCTGTCATGATTTCTGCTTCATTAGGACAAGAAACAATCAATGGAAACTAATCAGTGAGAGAAGCAACCTGGAATTAAGGAGAAACTTCCTAACAGTGAGGATAATTAACCAGTGGAACAACTTGTGGGTGCTTCATCACTGGAGTTTTGTTTTTAAGAAGAGACTTGACAATCACTTGTCTGAAATGGTATAGGATCCCCTGCTTGAGTAGGGGGCTGGACTAGAAGACCTCCAAGTCCAGCCTTTCAGCTTTACTCTATACTGATTATCAAGGTCATGCAATATAGCCTGCTTGGAGAACAGTTCTTGAATGTAGTTTGATTTCATAAAGCTCACATTGAGTTTGTTTCAGTGAACAAGACATGTCTGTTTCAGGTATTGGTATCATGGAAAGAAGACAATTTTTGCAGGTTTTCCTTGGTACATTTTTTTTAAAAAAAGTCAAAATTCCCCCTTTCCCCAAGAGTCACTTCTTAAGAGGAATATTTGTAAACCATCAGGAAATATTCACAAATGGAAAAGGGGGTTAATGGTGCAGATATACATGAGAAGGAAAACATTTGCTTCTCTTGTTATGAAGTAAGAGGGAAAGGCTTTGTCTAGAAGCTCAGGAGATGGACAATTCATACATTTGAAGCACAGAAACTATGTAGTGATTGGCAGCATTCTCATTGCTCAGCTATCCAATCACCACTTCCAGAAAACTCTATAACTGTTGATTTCACTCCTAATGAATGAATGAATGAATGTATGTATGTATGAATAAATACAGTATATGGACAAACAAATAAACAATTAACTCTCTTTCCATGCCATGGGTGGGTGTGATTTACAAAAGCCCATCCCCATTGTTTCCTATAAGAAGGGATTCCATTTTTATTATCAAACTAAATAACCCCATTGGGTCATTGCTTCAGAGATACTTTTTTATCTAAACCAATAAACAGAATGATTATGGACACGTAATGAGAACAGAAGTGAGTTCTGATTTTCTGCTGTCTTCCCCACTGACTCTGCTTGCAGAAAACGGGCAGGGAGCATCAGAAATCACCATCATGTGACTACATCTGATCGTGGAATGGGACAACTTGCCATGTACAACTCGCTACTGCCAACTCTTCACCACCAATTTGCCAAGACACCTTGTTGTGGGACAACTCAACACAAGATAATTGTATGCTATTCCCGTCCTCTCTTAATATTATTAGGGTGACCATCTGCCTCTTTCTCCTTTCTTAGTTTTATTAAAACATTTGGGATATTTATTATTATTATTATTATTATTATTATTATTATTATTATTATTATTATTATTATTATTATTATTATTAGCCAGATGTTTAGACTGGATTTGGCATTTTTGTCTACCTATCAAGTTCTTACCAAGGACCAGGGATAGGCAGATCTGGATGTTCGATGGTGTTATAGATATTGTCGCAGGATGGAAGTTGTTCCTAGTAAGGCCACCTTTTGCAATTGACTGATGGCAAATTTGTCAATGCCAATGGGGTTCAAGTGGCGCTCCAGTTCTTTTGGGATTGCATCCAAGGCACTACTACTACTACTACTACTACTACTACTACTACTACTACTACTACTACTACTACTACTACTACTTATTATTATTATTATTATTATTATTATTATTATTATTATTGGAACAGATATAGAATACAGTTATTTCGCATTGAGTTGGCCGCAGCAAGTTGGCCCATGGTGAGTTAGCCCTGGCGAGTTGGCCATGATGAGTTGTCCTACACCCACTGAACATGATGTTGTGGTGGTGCTTCAAAGCAGTGCAGTGCTACTGCGTGGCCATAACTTTGCCAGTAAAGCTAGTCTGAAGATCCTTAAAATTCTAATCCAACAAGAGTCATGGGTCCCAGATTTTGGATGAACTCTTTAAGTTAGCCCATTTGTGGACCTTCAACTCAAAAATTGTTGCCCTAGGATTGAAGGTTACAAACAGACAGGAGAGTTTTAAATGGAATTATACTTTAAGCTACAGAGTTCCGGTTTCAATATTTAGTCTCTTAGCCAATGGGAATTAATCAAAATAATATCTAGCTATGCAGCAGAACCCTGGGGGATAGAAAGTTATATTTCCTTTTGTTCAAACAATCCTTACTGAAAATAGGAATACTGTTTTGACTTTTCCCAATTGTGCCAGATGTAAAGGAGAAAGAGGGTCAGGAGGCTTCTAGAAGATGAAATTTGCTTTCTCATGCTTTCCTTTTGGGTTGCTGTAGCCCTAGAGAATTGGACTGTGACAGTTTAGAACATAAAAAGTCACAGACTGCATCACTTAAACACAGTGGCTAGATACAATACTGAGAGACCGTTTTAGGTAAGGCTAGTATATGAGAATATAAACTTATGGTTTCAGTGGGAATGCATAAACCTGGGAAGCTGGTTTGAGATTATATTCAAAGGTGGGGTTAGGAGTGGGTGTGAGAAGGGGGACAAATTCTACTCAATTTAAATACAGAGACTTTTAAGCTTAGACCAACTGTTCTTGGGAGGTTGGGGATTGGCTGTTATTTAATTTTTAATACAAGTAGAAGAACTTAAATATTCCATGTTTTCTAGCAACAAGCAATGTAACAATCCTATATCCCCTATCTCTCGGTCTCGCTAGCTTGCTGGCTATCTATCTAGCTATCAAGTAAATTCATAGCTTGATCATATGTTCCAATTATCTGCTTGATTTCACAGTTCCTGCTTCCCAGATTTTGATGCCCTACAGACTGCTACAGTTTCTAGCAGATGGATCCAGATAATCAAACCAAAGTGAGTGTCTTCATCCTTGGGGGTATACCAAACACTGCCCGATTTCCCTTTCTTTTCTTCGTCATCTTTATGGTCATCTACTTATTGACAGTGCTAGGGAACCTCCTCATCCTAGTCACCATTGTGATGGAACCCCATCTTCATGGTCTCCCCATGTACTTTTTTCTCTGCAATCTCTCTCTTCTGGACACCTGCCTCTCCTCGGTCACTGTGCCCCAAATCCTGGTCAGTTTCATAGCACCTAACTACAGAGCCATCTCCTTTGGAGGTTGCATCCTTCAACTCTACGCCTTCCATTTTCTGGCCAGCACTGAATGTTTCCTTTATACTGTCATGGCTTATGACCGTTACCTTGCTATCTGCTGTCCACTGAAGTATACCACATTGATGAACAGAAGAATTTCCTTGGGACTTGTAACTGGCACGTGGCTTACTGGTTCTTTTCATGCAGCAATACATACCACTCTAACTTTCCGTCTGCCTTATTGCGGTCCTAATAGGGTTAACTATTTCTTTTGTGACATACCGCCTGTGCTAAAGCTGGCTTGTGTTGATATAACTGTGAATCATGCCCTGATAAGGATAAACATTGCTCTGGTGGGTTCCGGTTGCTTTCTACTGATATGTATTTCCTACACCTACATAGCTTCTGCTATTTTGAACATCCAGACGATGAAAGGAAGACATCGGGTCTTCTCAACTTGTAGTGCTCATCTCACTGTAGTGCTACTATATTATATCCCTGCCATTTTTATCTATATGCACCCGGCTTCAAGTTATGCCATGTATGGGACATTGGCGGTGTTCTACGCCATCATTACTCCTATGTTGAACCCATTCATATACACACTGAGGAATAAGGAAGTAAAAAGGGCTTTGAGGAAATTGATTGTTGGACACCTGATTTCTGAAAAAAGATAAGTTTGGGCTACTAAAATCAGAGATCCAAATCCTTTCTCACCTTGTTGAAATTATTTGATGTATGTTGTTTTTCATGATTAATTTTTCATTAGCGATATACTGAACATTAACCGTACAACCACAATAAATGTTTTGTTTATATATTTCTTTATTTTTTTTGTTTTCTCCTTTTGTTTAATTGTTTGCTCTTCTTTTTCTTTTAAAAATGATTAATATATATATATTTTAAAAAAGATAGGATGGGCAACTGAGTTGAGAAGTTAGATTAGAGAGAATAAGAATCACCTAGTGTTTTATTCTCTATCATGATAATCCAAAGTCACTACTTTTCCATCCAGGGTATGAGAGAGAGAGGGGGGGAGGGAGGGAGGGATTGAAGGAAGGAAGGGAAAGAAAGAAAGAAAGAAAGAAAGAAAGAAAGAAAGAAAGAAAGAAAGAAAGAAAGAAAGAAAGAAAGAAAAAACATGGATTATTGTTAGTGTTAAATATCATCTAGTCCATTTAATGGATGCAAAGAATTTTCAACCTAAATGTCATTTGGGCTTCTGAATCACCAGGACTGCTAGACAGACAGATGAAAAGGGCCTCCACTTTGATTATTGCTTATTATATTAAATCAACTTTTTCCTATATTTTATTTTGCTGATCATCCATCCAATTGGTAGATGATTTAATAAATAAATTAAGTTAACCAAGAAGATGCTGAGTTAGACAAAGTAACTGCTGAGGTCCTTTGGTTTTCAAACATCTCAAAAGACAAACAACTTAACTCTTTACATGTGTGATAGGGCTGCTAAGAATCCAATATGTGTCATTTATTTCTTATTGCAACAGTTCTGACTTGCATCAGTATGGATTGCTGATACATAATGTTCCAATGAACATTAGTTTTTAGTTTTTGAAATATTGTTTTATTTATGTTGTAAGCCGCTCCGAGTCTTCGGAGAGGAGCGGCATATAAGTCCGAAAAATTAAATTAAATTAAATTAAATTAAATGATGTACATAATATTGATAACTGATGATTTGCTTGTCGGAAGCTGGCTGGAAAGATTGCAAATGGCAATCACATAACCCTAGGATGTTCCAACTGTCATAAATGCATGCTAGTTGCCAATGGCTGAATTCTGATTATGTGGAGATGCTGTGATAGTTGTAGGTCCAGTTGTAAGTCTTTCTTTAGCAGCTTTGTAACTCTGAACAGTTGCTAAATGAATAGTTTGTAAATCAAGAACTACCTGTATCTCTAAAATATAGTAACCCAAAGGCACTGTTTTTTCCTCTCCCCATGCCAAATGTGGTAGCTGCATTTCCCAATGAAGCTGGATGCTCATTTTTTTTCATCCCCAAAATGGGACTCTAAGCCTGTATTAGGCTGTTTGGTTACAGATGTTACATGATACATTTTCTCCTGTCCTCAGCATATTCTCTTCAGCCAGCCAGCTCAGTATCAGATATTTCATTAGCAGCAGAGAAATCCATAAGGGGATGAACTCTATCTGGTGTGTGATGCTCATGAAGCAGGTAGTGTGACCTCCAATGGATACAACTGAAGGCTGAATGCACTTTTCTATGGGGATTAAATTCTGGACTGTACTCATCATACCCCTGCTCTTTTTTTCCTTGTTATTGTGAAGATGTGGCTGCCTAAAGGCAATTAGCAGAATGTAATGTTTTAGATGGGTCCTTGGTTCTACTTAGGTTTCTGCCAAACAGAAGCTGGTCAGGGCCCTGAAGTCTTATGGTGCAAAGGTTGGGGTAGTCTAACATGATGCTTCTCAACCTTGATGACTTTAAGATGTGTGGACTTCAACTCCCAGAATTTCCCAGACAGCCTTTTGGTTGAGTAATTCTGTGAGTTGAAGTCCTCACATCTTAAAGTCATCAAGTTTGAGAAACTGCTAATACCTGCTAATAGATTCATTTGGAATGGCAAGAAATCAAGGGTCAAATTAAAAATTATTCAAGATACAAGAGAGAGAGGTGGTTTGAAAATGCCCAATTTTAAGTTATACTATTATGCTGCAGTTTTAGTAGCAATAAGTGACTGGATTAACTTAACTAACGAAAGAATATTGAACATAGAAGGGTACGGGTTATTGTATGGGTTGCATGCGTACTTAGTCTATGATAAAAAGTTGGACAGGAGTTTTAAAGAGCATTTATTGAGAAATGCTCTGTTGCGTGTCTGGA
Organism: Bothrops alternatus; assembly: GCA_034064705.1. Lineage (NCBI taxonomy): Eukaryota > Metazoa > Chordata > Lepidosauria > Squamata > Viperidae > Bothrops > Bothrops alternatus. Next base: position 851,863 of record JARGCV010000074.1, read on the forward strand.
AAAAGTTTTATTATAAGTTAAATGGAAAAATTCCTCTATGGACAGTTCCCAGGCATGCAATAGAGAGTATAAATAGACAACAAATTCAAGATGTGGTGCCCTTGGGTTTTTCCTTAAAGGATGATAAATTAATTAAACAAGTTAGAGATCAAAGAACTATGCATATTAAAAGATTATATGACGCATTAATCGAAATTGATTCTGGAACTGAATTAGTTAAAGATTGCATGATTAAGTGGGAACATAATTTTGGACAACCAATTATGATGGAAACATGGAAAAGGATATGGGTGAAAAATGTAAAATTTACACAAGCACAGCACTTAAGAGAAAATTTTTATAAAATGTTTTATAGATGGCATTTAGACCTGAAAAAATTATCACTTATGTATTCAGATGTGCAACCCAAGTGTTGGAGATGTGAATCGATGGACGCTACTTATTTTCTTATTTGGTGGACTTGTAAAAAAATCAAGGCTTTTTGGATAAAAATATGGTGGATTCTTCAGAATATATTGAAAAAGCGTATTGAATTTTCACCACAATTATTTTTGCTTGGCATCACAAAAGACTGTACCACCATAGAGACTAAGTTGATTCTGAACTTAATTACTGCAGCAAGACTATTGGTGGGACAATATTGGAAGATGTCTGAATTACCATCTATTGAAGAATGGACATTAAAAGTTATAAATATGGCAGAAATGGCTAAGATATCCGCATATTTGAAGAACCACTCAAATGAAAAATTTATGATGGACTGGAAAAAATGGATAGATTATATACAAAGGAAATATCAACTGAAGAAATTACATTTGGTATATAGTTAAATAGTTATATAATATGTAGTTTAGTGGGGTTCCTGTATTCACTCTGGGAAGTCGGGGGGGAGGTGGGAGGGTGTTTATAATTGGTATACTATGTTTTCTCAACTGTAATCGGGGTTGATACAAGAATATGTAACTATAGGTATTAAGGGGTTGCTCGGGTGGCCTCTGGGCACCACATCGGATGGAAAGAGGAAGGAGGAGTGAAGGTAGAAGTAAGTAGGAAGATGGTAAGAGGGAGAAGAGAGGGGATAGAGGTGGGTGGAGTAGAGAAAGGAGAGAGGAAGGTAGGTAGATAGAGGGTAAGAGGAGGGGGAAAGGTTAGGGTTAGGGGGATGTGGTGGTGGGGGGTACCAAGCAGTCATACTGAGTGTTTGGCAAATGTGCTATCTGATTGTTTTCAGTTGAGTTATTATTTCTTTTTTCTTTGTAATCTCTTAAAAACCAATAAAAAAAAGAAAGTTTGAGAAACTGCTCTAAATGATTAACAGAGCTACAGGTGATGTTGGAATCTTATTCTTGTTCAGATTTGCTTATGTGGGTTCTTAGACCCAACGAGATTAGATAATACATGTTGGGTTCCTACAACACATTAAACATAGAGCTTTGTCCCTCTCACTTGTGATATAAGGCCTCTAGGGGAAGTCTTTACTGCATTTGAAGAAGGACACTGTCAAACTGAAGCATATCCAGAACAAAAGGGAAGATCCAGGGTTTTCCACTGGGCAACTTCAATATGTAAGACTTCAACTCCTAGAATTCTCCAGGCGGTTATCCCCACTCAGGAATTGTTGGAGTTGAAGTCTACACATCTTAAAATTGGGGAGGTTGAGAAACATTACTCTAACTAGACCCTGGAGACCTTTAATTGCAGCAACACAGCTTAATTAGCCAGCACCGACTTGAGAGACCTGAAAGCAATTAGTGTTGAAGGAAATCAAGAATGGCCAGGTAGAGTTAGGCTGCTGGAGAGTTGGCGTGCAATTTTAATGAGCTCCATTGAGGATTGGAAAGTAATGTAGTAGTAGTTTGCCGTAGCAACTGGGAAATCAAAGTAAGATGCTTGCGTTAGTTTTAATGCTTTTGATATTGACATGTAGAAATGTAATAGCCATTCTCTTGGCACCCTAACTGTAGGCCTTTTGGAGTGATTGATTGATTGGTTCAATTTACATCCTTCCTTACCTAGAGATCTCTTTTGGATTTAAGTTTCCAACAGCATCCCTGGCTTGAGGTCATCTGTGATCATCCATGGTTGAAGGTGGATTTTGAACTTGAGTCTCTCTAGGTCTACTAAAACAACCTCACTGGAGAAGTATATGAGCTCCTCTGCCATTTGAAATGACAGGTTTTGCTTCCCCTATGGAAACTGGATGATCATAGGTCAGAGATGGTATAGGGGAACCTGCATTAACTTCCTAACTTTTCAATGGTCTTCAAGAGCAGCTCATGTAGAGTGCCTTGTGGTAGACCAACCAGGAAGTGACTAAGGCAACAGTAGCTATGAGCAATTGATCCCCAAAATGAATCCGACCTCAGCTACAGCTGTCACCTGTTCCAGATATATCCCTCTGCTGCTATCTACTGATCCCTGTAGTGTTTAATGTACTCAACAGCTCTTCAGTTATTGATTTTGTGGCTTGGTAGCAAAGGAAATTTTAGAATAGAATAGAATAGAATAGAATAGAATAGAATAGAATAGAATAGAATAGAATAGAATAGAATAGAATAGAATAGAATAGAATAGAATAGAATAGAATAGAATAGAATAGAGATTTGAAATAGAATAGAATAGAGATTTGAAATAGAGTAGAATAGAATAGAATAGAATAGAGATTTGAAATAGAATAGAATAGAATAGAATAGAATAGAATAGAATAGAATAGAATAGAATAGAATAGAATAGAATAGAGATTTGAAATAGAATAGAATAGAATAGAATAGAATAGAATAGAATAGAATAGAATAGAATAGAATAGAATAGAATAGAGATTTGAAATAGAATAGAATAGAGATTTGAAATAGAATAGAATAGAATAGAATAGAATAGAATAGAGATTTGAAATAGATTAGAATAGAATAGAATAGAATAGAATAGAATAGAATAGAATAGAGATTTGAAATAGAGTAGAATAGAATAGAATAGAATAGAGATTTGAAATAGAATAGAATAGAATAGAATAGAATAGAATAGAATAGAATAGAATAGAATAGAATAGAATAGAGATTTGAAAGAGTAGAATAGAATAGAATAGAATAGAATAGAATAGAATAGAATAGAATAGAATAGAATAGAATAGAATAGAATAGAATAGAATAGAGATTTGAAATAGAATAGAATAGAATAGAATAGAATAGAATAGAGATTTGAAATAGATTAGAATAGAATAGAATAGAATAGAATAGAATAGAATAGAATAGAATAGAATAGAATAGAATAGAATAGAATAGAATAGAATAGAATAGAATAGAGATTTGAAATAGAATAGAATAGAGATTTGAAATAGAGTAGAATAGAATAGAATAGAATAGAGATTTGAAATAGAATAGAATAGAATAGAATAGAATAGAGATTTGAAAGAGTAGAGTAGAATAGAATAGAATAGAATAGAATAGAATAGAATAGAATAGAATAGAATAGAATAGAAAAGAGTAGAATAGAATAGAATAGAATAGAATAGAATAGAATAGAATAGAATAGAATAGAATAGAATAGAATAGAGATTTGAAATAGAATAGAATAGAATAGAATAGAATAGAATAGAATAGAATAGAATAGAATAGAATAGAATAGAAAAGAGTAGAATAGAATAGAATAGAATAGAATAGAATAGAGATTTGAAATAGAATAGAATAGAATAGAATAGAATAGAATAGAATAGAATAGAATAGAATAGAATAGAATAGAATAGAATAGAATAGAGATTTGAAATAGAATAGAATAGAATAGAATAGAATAGAATAGAATAGAATAGAGATTTGAAATAGAATAGAATAGAATAGAATAGAATAGAATAGTTGGAAGGGACCTTGGAGGTCATCTAGTCCAATCCCCTGCTCAGGCAGGAAACCCTCTACCATTTCAGACAAATGGCTGTCCAATCTCTTCTTAAAAACTTCCAGTGTTGGAGCATTCACAACTTCTGGTGGAAAGTTGTTCCACTGATTAATTGTTCTGACTGTCAGGAAATTTCTTCTTAGTTCCAGATTGCTTCTCTCTTTGATTAGTTTCCATCCATTGCTTCTTGTCCTACCCTCAAGTCCTTTGGAGAATAGCTTGACACCCTCTTTTTTGTAGCAACCCCTGAGATATTGGAAGACTGCTATCATGTCACCCCTAGTCCTTCTCTTCATTAAACTAGACATACCCAATTCTAGAAACCATTCTTTATATGTTTTAGCCTCCAGTCCCTAATCTTCCTATTTGCTCTTCTCTGCACTCTTTCTAGAGTCTCAACATCTTTTTTTACATCGTGGTGACCAAAAGTGGATGCAGTATTCCAAGTGTGGCCTTACCAAGATCACTTCACGTGATCTTGATTCTATCCCTCTGTTAATGCAGCGTAGGACTGTGTTGGCTTTTTTGGCAGCTGCAGCACACGACTGGCTCATAGTTATGTGATTGTTCACTAGGAGTCCAATATCCTGCTCACAGTTACTACTATTTGGCAAGGTACCACATATACTGTACCTGTGCATTTGGTCAGGCAGTGTAAATGTAAATATATATTAAAAAATATATAGCAACATACACTATTTCCACCCTGTTGATATGTACAGTACAGTGTCAAGATGTGTGGATTGAAAGGGTGAGCATGTATCATGATGGTGCAATGTTACTTCCAGCATTTTCCCCTTAGAAAAGAATATATGTAGTTGAGTGTTGATACTCTTGATACCTTCTGAACTTGGTTGTTTTCTTGCAGATGTTTCATTATCCAACTAGTGTGTGGCAGCAGCTAAAAAAGCTAATACAATCCTGAAGTATCAGTACTGAAGTATTAGTACTGCTTTATAAAGCCTTAGTAAGGCCACACCTGGAATACTGCATCCAATTTTGGTCACCACATTACAAAAAAGTTATTGAGACTTTGGGAAAAGTGCAAAAGAGAGCAACTAAGATGATCAAAGGCCTGTAGACTAAAACATATGAAGAACAGTCGTAGGATTTGGGTATGGCCAGTCCAGAGAAAAGAAGGACTAGGGGTGACACGATAGCAGTGTTCCAGGTTTTGAGGGGCTGGCACAAAGAAGAAGGGTTCAACTTATTTTCCAAAGTACCTGAAGGCAGGACAAGAAAGAATGGATGGAAACTAATCAAGGAGAGAGGCAACCTGGAATCAAGAAGGAACCTCCTAACAGTGAGGACAATTAATCAGTGGAACCGTTTGCCTTCAGAAGTTGTGGGTGCTCCATCACTGGAGGTTTTTTAAGAAAAGTCTGAACAGCCATTTATCTCAAATGGTATAGGGTCTCTTGCTTGAGCAGGGGGTTGGACTAGAAGACCTCCAAGATCCCTTCCAGCTCTATTCTGATTGAAACCAGGTAACATCATTGGTGCTGTTGATGTTACCAATATTACCTAGTTGGGGAATGAGCTATCTACAAGAAATCAACCAAGTCCAGAGAATACCAAGGGCCCAACATTTTCCCCTTGTTCTCCCCTGCCAACACCCCTTTGCTTCCCCTTCCCTTTCCCTCTCAATTTCAAGTTGGCTTAGAAAAGGAAAGAATATTGGAGAGGTGTCCAAGATGCCAAGGGATACATGTATTGTTTATGCACTGCTTTTCATCTCACAATCCCCTCTTCCTGCCCTGCATCCTCCCCACTTCCATGTCACCCCAGAGGAAGATTTCAAATTGTGGCTTTTGACTTAGATCAGGGGTTCTCAACCTTGGCAACTTCAAGACTTGTGGACTTCAACTCCCAGAGTTTCTCAAAGCTGGCTGAGGAATTCTGGGAGTTGAAGTCCACAAGTCTTGAAGTTGCCAAGGTTGAGAACCCCTGACTTAGATAATCATTGCAGAGTGGGTCCCGCTGAGAAGTGGAACAAGGAGCCCAATGCGTGTGGATTCAGCTGCCTATCCTTAATGGACTTTTTGACCTGAAACCCTTTATGGACTTTTTTTTGCTGACAATGGATTAAAAATGAATTGGATTTACTGCTTACTAAGTGAAGAACATGGGAAGAAAGAAGCTATGTTATATAATTTGGAAGGGGAGAAGTGATTTTAAACTATCTCTATAACTGCTGTGAAGAAGATTGGAAGCTGCTTCCTTAGGTCTCTGTTTTCTTTTTCTATTTTGTGTCTTTGTTGCTTTAAACTTTTTTCTTTTTTTCTAACTTTTTTTATTATTTTTATCTTTCTAACTTGGTAAAAAAATATTTGATACAATCACTGGGATTCCCTCCCTCTTCTTTCTCTCCCCCCTTGCAAATAAAATAATTGTTTCCCATAGATGTCACGTAACCACATCCTTTGTTACACCAAAGTCAGAATGCAATGAGAAATGGTGATGGATGCAAGTTGTAGTCAAAGCAAGAACATTCAGGCATGGATTCTTGGTTATTTTTCTTCTGTTTCAATTTCAATTGTAAGTTTATCCTCTTGAAAAAATAGGAGAGGAGGAGGAGGAGGAGGAGAAAGAGAGGGACAAGAAGGAGAAGGCAAAAAAGAAAAAAAAGAAGGATGAGGAGAAGGAGAAAGAGGAGGAAAAAAGAAGAAAGCAGAGGAGAAGGAGAAGGAAGGAGGGAGGGCAGTTTTATTATTATTTATACCATAAATTGGCTATTCCGATGTTGATGGACACAGGAATGCTGTTTAAGTCTATTTTTTAATTCAGAAATTTTAAAGTTCACTATTAATTAATAAAAGTATCAGTGGCTGTCTTTATGTATGTATGTATGTATGTATGTATGTATGTATGTAAGGATGGAAGGATGGAAGGATGGATGGAAGGATAGAAAATAGAAAGAAAAGAAGAAAAGGAGGAAATAAGGAGAAAGGGAAAAGGAAGGAAGGAAGGAGGAAGTATGGAAGAAAGAAAGAAAGGAAGAAAGGAAGGAAGGAAGGAGGAAGTATGGAAGGAAGGAAGGAAGGAAGGAAAGAAAGAAAGAAGGAAGTTGTATCAAATCTGTTGCAAATAACATGTCTTCCAGCATTTAGGAATGCCATGATTGTTTTCTGTCAAAGCAATGCTTGCTGTGTACATTCGACATAAATCTCAACCTTACCTTGAAATCATGTCTCTGCAGTCTGGATTTCCATCTCCCAAGTGACACAGACACCGGTGTATCAGGACCTCAAGGAAGGAGACAGGGTCACAATCACTTGTAAGAACAATGCTGCCTACAGTTATTTCTACTGGTACAGGCAAGTGCCCAGAAGGCCACTCTCCTACCTCTTGTCCATAACTTCCAGTAAGAACATCACTGAAAAAGGATACACAGCAGAATACCTGGATAACGGTCAGAGAAGTTGCCTCCACCTTCCCAGCTCTTTGCTTCAAGACTCAGGAACCTATTTTTGTGCTGTGAATGCACAGCGATTCAGGAAGTCACAAACCCACAATCAAAACTTGAGTGACTCTGAAGCTTCCTCTATATCTTGACTAAGTTGCCTCATTCTTCTTAGCTTAATCAATAAGGTTGAGAGAACTGCTTTAAGTGAAACCCTTAAGGCAGTGGTGGTGAACCTATGGCACGGATGCCAGAGGTGGCACTCAGAGCCCTCTCTATGGGCACGTGCACCATCACCCAAGTGCTAGGCCTTCAGTTGGGTTTTATAAAACCTTTTCGCTTTAGGCCTCTGCCGCCGTATGCAAAAAAAAAAAGGTTCAATCAGTCAGTCAATTTCAACTTCTTGCGGGGAAAAAAAGATCTTGCAAAGTTGGAATTGATTGATTGAACTTTTTAGTCCCACCCAGTCTACCGTTACCACCGCAGCCACGCCCACCCAATGGGCCATGCCCACTCGCCACCCGACGATGCATAAATGGGTTTTGGGTTGCAGTTTGGGCACTCGGTCTCTAAAAGGTTCGCCATCACTTAAGGTCTAGATTATCTGAAATTCTCTCCCACGTCCAAAGACATGTAGAGACAATTTACTTGCACTGGTAGTCAAGAACTTACTCATTATTATGATTCCTGCACCCCTTCTTTGTCAGCCAGAATATTTTTGGAATGAGTTTAATGATCCTTCAGAAGAGCATTAAATCCACTTTTTTTTTTAAAGGATTCACTGTGTATTAATGAAGAACGGTTGCAGAATTTGGGTATGGCCAGTCTAGAGAAAAGAAAGACTAAGGGGGGAGGGGACAAGATAGCAATATTTCAGTATTTGTTAGGTTGCCACAAGGAGGAGGGGGTCAATTTATTTTACAAAGCACCGGAAGGCAAGGCAAGAAACAACGGATGGAAACTAATCAAGGAGAGAAGCAACCTGGAATTAAGGAGAAACTTAATTGCCATCAGAAGTTGTGGGCGCTCCATCACTGGAGGTTTTAAGAAGAGGCTGGACAGTCACTTGTCTGAGATGGTACTATAGGTTCTCCTGCTTGAGCAGGAGGCTGGACTAGAAGACCTCTAAGGTCTTTTCCAGCTCTATTCTGATTCTGATTTTATGGGATTAGTTTTGCTATCTCTGAGTCAATCTTGACTGCCTGGACAAGTCCATGCATTTTCTTGATGGTATTTTCCAAAATGACTTTTGCCTTCTTCCTAGGGTTGAGAGAGAGTGAGCAACCCAAAGACCCCCAGCCAACTTTGTGCCTAAGAGAAGATTAAAACTCTCCCCATATCCGGCATGATGCCTTCACCACTACACAAAACTGGTTCTCCAACAATGTTACCAGACACTTTAAACTAAGTACAAAAAGCACCCAACCTCAGTTTTACTTTCGCATCCCTACCTGATTGGTGCTTGATATTTTTTGTTCTGCCTTTAGCATATACTGCTTGGGTGAGGGGGGAAACCATTGAAATTCATTCATCTCTTTCCTTAACTTATTCCATCTGAAAACTCTAAAGATATTATTATTCCCCATTCTTATCAGTGAGGCAGAATAAGTACTGGCCATCTATGTAGCACAATTTATGATGGCATCTTTTTCAGCTTGGTCAAGGACTGGAAAAAAAAACCCCACAATCTGATTATGCCCCTAAAGAAACTGGGAGAGGTTCAAAGAAGAGCAACAAGGAAGATCTGGGGACTTCTAAATTCTAAGAAGAGAGATGGAAAGGTTTGGGTATGTTTAGCTTTGAAAAAAGAGAGATGGAGCATAAGATGGTGTTTTTCAAATTCCTAAAAGATACACAAGGTCTATGTGGAGAAAAGCAAAGTTTCTGTTCCAAGAACAGAACAAACCAAACTGAATCAATACTTATTGATTATTGGCAGTTCACTCCCTTCTGTCCAGGACATGGCATGTAAGCACTGCTTGGGCAGGGTCCACAAGATTGTCTGGGACACTACACATCCTCTTCACGATCTATTTTCCTTGGGGGGGGGCTTCTGGGTATCCCGAAGCAGAATGTCCAGATTAAGTCACAGTTTTGTCCTTTTAACCTTTTGAACTCACAAGCTTCCTCTTTTGCTATGTGTTCAAAATGGACAGTGATTAATATTTATATGAATTTATATGTAAGTGTGTAGGTATATACATATGTATGTATATAACATGCCTATATGTGTGTTATGTGTGTGTACACTTTTGAGAGCAGGCAACAGAATTTCATTTTTAATGTGTGCCAGGATGCCCACAGTAAAAAAATTACAATAAAGATTACCTTCTCTTCTTATTTGGGCCTTCCTTTTTTCCTCCCTCCCTCCCTCCCTCCCTCCCTTTTCTCTGACCCTCCCTCCCTTTCCTCCCTCTCTCCTTCCCTCCCTTCCATTTCTCTGATCCTTCCTTCCTTCCTTCCTTCCTTCCTTCCTTCCTTCCTTCCTTCCTTCCTTCCTTCCTTCCTTCCTTCCTTACTTACTTACTTACTTACTTACTTACTTACTTACTTACTTATCTGCTTTACCTTCATTTTCATTTCTTATCTGCTTTACCTTCACTCTTATTTTACAGGCCTTTTCCCCACTGGTTAAACTGAAGTTCTTTCCATTCATCCCAAGTCAACAGAAGGCTGTTCTTGATTTATTTATAAGTGACCTATATTCACTGATTTGAGCAATTCGAAATAAATCAGTCAATCAGTCAGCTCATCAGTCATATATCCGACCATAACATTTTCTATCCTTACTGTTAATCTGTCTCCTATTCTAGACTAGGTCTACCTGGAAAAGGATTTATAGTTTCTTTTCATGAAATCTTGTTTCTTCTCCCCACTAGATGGCAATAAGAAGCTCTGGAGTCTGAGAAGAACTTCATTGAGAAGACTCACCAGTGAAAGCATCAGTGCCCATGAGAAAAGTTTTTGTCTGTAGTACTGATTTTCTAGGAAGAAGGTAGCCCATTCAAGACCATCTGTGCCTTCCAGGTTGGTTTGGAGAACTTCTCTAATTCTCTGGGGAATCTTAATTGGGTTATTTTCTCTGCGTAAGTAAAGGAAACCCTTGAGGAAAAACTTGGAAGAATGAAAGGAATTCATGGCAATGGGCCAGGATACTTGCGGGACCGTCTTCTGCCCCATGAATCCCAGCGATCGGTTAGGGCACATAGGGTTGGCCTCCTATGGGTCCTGTCTGTTAGACAGTGTCATCTGGCGGGGCCTAGAGCAAGGGCCTTCTCTGTTGCTGCCCCAGCTCTCTGGAACCAACTTCCCTCAGAGGTTCGTACTGCTCCCTCCCTCCTAGCTTTCCGAAAACTCTTAAAAACACATTTATGCAGACAGGTTTGGGGTGTGTGAGCTGCGCTCTGCCCCTGGGCCTTTGATTGTGACTGTATGTTGCATGAGTGGTAACAGTTATATAATTTTTATACTGTATATTAGTATTTTAATTGATTTATATTATATTTTTGTACTTGTATTTTTGCTGTGAGCCGCCCTGAGTCTTGGGAGAAGGGCGGCATATAAGTCAAATAAACAAATAAATAAATAAATAAATAAATAAATAAATAAATAAATAAATAAATAAATAAATAAATAAATAAATAAATAAATAAATAAATTCTACAAAAGTGGAAGGATGCCTTGATTCTCACCATGGTCGAATGGTTCCAAAAGCTGACGGAATTAGCAGAGATGGCCAAATTGACTGTGTTGATAAAGGAAAAGAGCATAAGTATTTTTGTTTCTACTTGTAAACAGCTTCTGGACTTTGTGCTTGAGGTGAAAAAAAATGATATTATGACTTTGGGTTTTACCGATTAGACTGATTTGCCGATACAGAAATGGCCAGTGCATCCTACTATAGAAATGTAAAAAGTTGAGATTTGATTTTAATGTCTGATTTTACTGCAACAGACAGAGTTGGAAGTCAATGCCTTTTGTTTCTTCCCCTCCCCTTCTTCACACTTTTTTCATTTTCCCTTTCTCTACTGTTGTCCCCTACAATTTGCTTTTGTAATTTCATATTTCATGTTATAAATGAATAAAACTTTTTTTAAAGGAAATCTATATAACTGTGTGAAATTTCAGAAGATGCTTTCCTTGGAAAGGTCAACGAGGCTGAAAGGGAATGACGTTAGTGATCTCCATTGGATGCAGCCCTGATAATAAATTTCTTATTTAACAATTATCATTGTTCTTATTCATGGTTGAAATACTGACATATATTCTGTGCCATGAATTGTTCATATTAGAAAACAACAGAACTATTTTGGCTTGTTTCCTCAAGGGTGTGAGTGAAGACATAAATTCTATGATCTGGGATTGTGATATGCTTCTCCTTTGATCTACATGAATCAAAGAAGACATGAGCAGGTCTTCAATCCTCAGAAGGTCTGAGCATAAAACATGCACAAGACTGTGTCTGCGCTCTCACATTTCCTGTGTTTCTGGTGACAGAGTTGTCCTGCCTGTTGTGGGGAAAAAAGAATGGGAGATCTGGGAGGCAAGATAGTTGCCTTGCTACTGGCCATCTCCACAGGTATTCTTTTTATCTTATGTTTTCATTTATTGATGGAAATAATGTTTATCCTTACTTTTTTGGGGGAGTAAAGCCTCAGCAAGGTAGTTTAGGAGTTGAATTTTTAAAAAGTTATGAAAAGAAAGACTGCAAAAGCGTTAATGAGAAAATTAATTTCTTTAAATATTTAAGAGCGTAAAGGAAGAATTGCAAACATTAAATGATAATTGCTCCTTTGAAAATTCTAACTAAATTTGTTGGTGGAGTCCCCCTTCCCTTCCCTTCCCTTCCCTTCCCTTCCCTTCCCTTCCCTTCCCTTCCCTTCCCTTCCCTTCCCTTCCCTTCCCTTCCCTTCCCTTCCCTTCCCTTCCCTTCCCTTCCCTTCCCTTCCCCTCCCTCCCTCCCTCCCTCCCTCCCTTCCTTCCTTCCTTCCTTCCTTCCTTCCTTCCTTCCTTCCTCTCTCCATCATTTTTCCTAATGTTTTCATTCCCTTCCAGTTGTATCAGGTCAAGCTACTGTCACCCAGGAGCAACAATTTCTTTCAGTTAAGGAAGGAGACTCCATCTGTTTGAAATGCTCCTATCAGGAAAGGGAATACAGTCTTCAGTGGTACAAGCAATATCCAGGAGGCCAACCAGAATTCATGATATTACTGATTATATCAGGGACTGAAGCAAAGGATCATTTTGAAATGACTCTGGACACAGATAACAAGACCACCTCTTTGTATCTGAAGAATACCCAATTGAAGGATTCAGCTGTCTATTTCTGTGCATGGAGCACAGTGCTAGAAAGACACCCGCTGGTTGTCATCAAAGATGTAGGGCAAGCAAGGAGAAGATGCGTATCTGCCCTCTGAAGGAAGATCAGGAGAACTCTATGAGCTAAAGCATCACAACCAAAGTCATGCTTATTTTTTTAGCTGATATAGATTCTCCCTTTGTTGGCCTCTTTGTAAGTCATCTGCAAATTGCAGCAAAATCCCCAAGATAAGGAAAAAGGTCCAAACATTCTATGGAATCTGAATGATCCCCATGTCTTTCTCTCCCAGGTGTCCAATGTCAGGACCGAGTGGATCAGAAGCCTGTAGAAATCATTAAAAAAGGAGATGATTCCATCATCATCTGTCATTTCAACTCCACGCATTATTACAGGAAATATTCAAGCATGCATTGGTACAGGCAATATCCAGGAGAAGCACTTGCATTTCTCCTAACAGTTACATCGGTGAAATGGGAGAAAGAGGGCTACTTCACAGCTTCTTTTGATAAAAACAAGAAGGAGAGTCAGTTCAATATCACAAAGGCGCAGATGGAAGATGCTGCTGTCTATTTCTGCGGGACTCCAGATCACAGCAACACAGAGGCACCTGCTGCCTGTAGAAAAACCCTCTAAAGTGAAGTAATTTTGTGCAGGGGAAATGAACCTCAGCTGTGGAATTGGGATGCAGAGTTGGATCTACTGACCCAGAGCAAGCTATGTGTATGTATCACCTGCATTAGTGTCAGTCCTAAAGTGAAAAAAGAAACATGTATGGTGTTGCAAGGGAGAGGAAAAAATGATATAGGCAAGATGTGCATTCCCACCATTTGCAAAGCTCAATTACTTTGGGGTTCCTTGTGGATAGAAGCTACATCCTCATTTGCCAAACCAAAATATTGGCCATGGGATTAACCTTCAAATAGTGGGAAGTCATGTTGATTATTGATGGGGCTATTACTTTCTGTTTTTTCTTTATCATTTGAAGTGTCTTCCATTGGGTGTAGGTCACTGCTGTTTCTTTACATTGTGTTGAAAGAAAAATCTTCATCAGGTTCCAATCCAAGCCGGGAATAAACAAAATAGAGACTGCTTAGGAAAGAAAGTTCAGTTTATTTAGATGCCAGAAACTTCAGTGACTCAGCATGTTTCTGGGGAGGCTGACAAAATGGAGCTGGGAGTGGTGGGTTTTTATACCTTCTTGGGCTTTTGTGTTTAGAGTTGTTCCTGTTCCTGTGGCTTTGTATTTGAGGTCCTTCCTGTTCCTATGCAATGAATTTTGACCTGAGCTTCCATGTGCCCTTTTGGTATTCTAATGGTCGTGGGTTAATCCTATTGTGTCCTAAAAGTCATGCCTTTAGATTTTGGGTGGGAGATGTAGATTTTAGTGGTCTTTGTCTTTCTAATCCCATCAGCTCCAAGCTTCCTGGCCCCAGTCTTCCTGAATAGGATGATCAAATCTGCCTTTCTACAGAGCTAGCCTGCTCAGTTTCTGCCTGGGGGAGAGGGGGAAATTTCTGCCTTTTAAGATTTCCTCCCATTATTCCTTTGGAAAAATATAAAATATTTTGCCTTTTTTAAAATATCCCCCAAAATCTTTCCTTCTCTGAGGGGGTGTGCTGACTTCCTAAAATTGCTTAGAGTTTTTTTTCATATTGAAGAGGTTTATAACTCTTCCAAAGATCTCAACACAATTATCTTACAATCAGATTGTTGTTGTTAGTTGCGAAGTCATGTCCAACCCATTGCGACTCCATGGACAATGTTCCTGTCCTCTACCATCTTCTGGAGTCCATTTAAGCTCACACCTACTGCTTCAGTGACTCCATCCAGCTACCTCATTCTCTGTTGTCCCCTTCTTCTCTTGCCCTCCATCTTTCCCAGCATTAGGCTTCTCTCCAGTGAGTCCTTCCTTCTCATTAGGTGGCCAAAGTATTTGAGTTTCAACTTCAGGATCTGGCCTTCTAAAGAGCAGTCAGAGTTGATCTCCTCTAGGACTGACCCATTTGATCGCCTTGCAGTCCAGGGGACTCGCAGGAGTCTTCTCCAGCACCATAGTTCAAAGGCCTCAATGTTTGGTGCTCAGTCTCTGTTATGGTCCAACTTTCACAGCCATACATTGCAACTGGGAAAACCCTGGCCTTGACTATACATACTTTTGTTGGCAGGGTGATGTCTCTGCTTCTTAGTATGCTGTCTAGATTTGCCACAGCTTTCCTCCCCAGGAGCGTCTTTTAATTTCTTGGCTGCAGTCCCCATCTGAGGTGATCTTGGAGCCTAGGAAGATAAAATCTGTCACTACTTCCATTTCTTCCCCATCTTCTGGCCTTCCGAAAAGAATTAAAAACTTATTTGTGTCGGCAGATCTGGGAATGATTGGTGCTGAATGTTGGATGAATGTTTTTTTTATTAAAAATTTGGGGTATTGTTTTTACTTTATGATCATTTTAATTTAATTTATATTAGACTTTAATGCGATTGTTATTATCTATGTTGTAAGCCGCTCTGGGTCCCCTGGAGAAGAGCGGCTTATAAGTCTAATAAATAAATAAATAAATAAATAAAATAAATCTATTTGCCAGGAATTGAGAGGGCCAGATGCCATGATCTTGGTTTTCTTAATGTGAAAATCAGATGATGTTATCTAAAGTTCTCTCATAGCTTGCCTTTGTTGATTACCACTCAAGATGTGTTGGGCTACTGCTTCTTAATTCTCCACTATCCATGTCAGAGCTAATAATAATTGAATAATGATTGAGAATAATGGACTCTGGATGTCCCTGATTAGGAATGGCTAAATATTTATCTACAAATCCCATGGAAAATTAATTTAAATTATCTGCTCTTCCTTAAACAACCTGGACTTTGAGAATTTCATGAAACCTATTTTGTAGGTGAAATTTGACAGCACTGTTCCATAGAAGAGAATTCATGGATGCTCAGTTTGAGAAAAAAATTTCCGAAAAGTCTTCTTCTTCTTCTCGAATTTGACTCTGTTTGATTTCAGCATCATTTATGTTTACTTTTTTGTAGTGCTAAATAAAACACAGCATGTCAATTAAATTTATATCCTGCAAATTTCCATGTGGCCTCATCCAAGTTGGGCTGATCCTGGTTAGGTGGTAGCAAACCAAATTGACCAAAATTATTTGGGGTTTCCACTTTCTGCAAAAGCTACTGCATTGTCTCAGTAGCTCCTCCAAGGTCAGTTATGACTATTTGTAGTTTTCTCACTAGATGGCACTCATTTTGCTTTCGTTCCTAACAGAGGGAGGTTTGGTTAAAACCAAAGGTATTTTTTCTCTCTCCCCCCAGCTTGGATAACCACAAGTCCTTTTTTAAAAAAGAAAAATCATTAGATGGGGGAAGCAAAGAGCAGCCTTGAAAACAGAGAAAGTGACTCAGTTTGAGAAAGGAGACGCTGCGTTATTGCCTTCTCTGTTTCTCCTGGAAAGGGAGACACCAGCCAGAGCATGAATCCTTTTAGAACGTTCTCAAGAATTTGGAAAGGTGAATGGAGGACACTTCTCCTTGGATGGTTTATTCTGTGTAAGTGAAAATGTTCCAAGAATTATGATGAGATTTCTATTCAAGCTTTATTTTGCACAGCTCAAGAAAGCATAGATGATGTTCCCACCCATCTATTTTCCTCATAACGACAACCCTGGTAGTTGGGTTGGGCTGACAAAAGGGACTGGAGCAAAGTGCCCCAGTCAGATTGGATTTTAAACAAGGACTAGAACTTACTTTCTCCTGCCGTCTAGAAGCCTTGTTCCTCAACCACTGATCAAACTGGGTGTCTTGGAAAGCAGATGAGAGCTGTTCCTGGTCCTATCCCAAACCATGGCAAAGCAAAGAATAAGGGAGACCTTGCTGCTCTCTGAACTTAGTTGTTTTCTTCCTATGAAACCATCCCTCCTTTCCTTTCCTTCTCCAAAGCATCCCATCAGATTCATGCCAGAGGAGGAAGAGAACTCACCATCTCTCACTTTTTAATTCCATCCCTTAATAACCACATCAAACTGGCTCTCTTGGAATGAGCGAGCGAGCTGTTCCTAGCCGTAACCCAAACCACGGCAAGGCAAAGAGTAAGGAATTTGTGTTTCTGCAATTGTTTGCTAGTTTCCTCTTCCCTCTGATGGTCAGTATGTGGGAATGGAGCATCTTACTTGTAAAGCCGTGTCTCCTTTTCTTTCCTTCTCAGCCTGCAGCTTGGATGCCCAAGTTTTCCAAACACCTGAAAACCTGGAAGTTCAAAAAGGAAGCTCATTTATTCTGAAGTGCAACTATTCCAGCCAATATTGTCCCTATTTCTGGTACCATCAGCTGCCTGGAGCCCATCCATCTCTCATCCTATTTATATCTTCTCAAGAAAGCCAGAAGAATAAAGGATTTGTGGCAAAGTATTTGGACAATGGGAAAGAAAGCCAGCTGCATCGCCTTACAGCTCAGCTTCAGGATTCAGGAAACTATTTCTGTGCTGTACAAGACACAGTGATGTAGGAAGGAGACACCTCCTAACCTAAACCTCAGCTCTTCTGAAGTTTCATAGGTGTCTGTATTCTTTGGTGTTCCTCTGGCGCACATGTTCCTCTGGTCTGGTTGGTGGAGATCAAAGCAGAAGAGTTGGGCTAGAACAAATACCAATTTTTGTGTGAACAAGGATTGAGAGTCCATGTAGGAAATGACCAGGCTGTGCCCAAGGGAGGGATCTAATACATCATCCATCTTAGGTCCTTTTGTGCCCACAAGAACCTTCAGAATTCAGGAAACTACTTCTGTGCTGTAGTGGCAAAGTGCTGTAAGGAAAAGCACCTTCTCCCCCAAACCCCAGTTCTTCTGAAGTTTTATAGGTGTCTATATTCTCTAAGCTTCACTGGAGCATATAAGAATAGGATAGGATAGGATAGGATAGGATAGGATAGGATAGGATAGGATAGGATAGGATAGGATAGGATAGGATAGGATAGGATAGGACAGGACAGTGATGGCGAACCTGTGGCATGTGTGCCAGAGGCGGCACTCAGAGCCCTCTCTGTGGACATGCATGGTGTCGCCCCAGCCCCGCCTCTCCCCACAGCCCCATCCTCACCAGCATCCCCCCTGGAGGAGAGGTTCCCTCAGGTACAGACATGGAGCACCACAGCCAAGCACATGGCAGCCAGGCAGTGGGGGCAAGACTCCACCCTTGCACCTTGTCACACACAGATGATGTGTGGAGTGCAGAGGGTGTAGCCACCATAGCGCTGCTGGGCCGCCTGGGCAATCTGCGGTCGGCCATGGAGGCAGTGAGTGGCCCTGCAGGGGATGGGGGCAGGGCAGTTTTTGGGCACTTGGTCTCTAGAAGTTTTGCCATCACTGGGATGGAGTGGATAGAGTGAAATGGAGTGGAATAGAGTAGAGTAGAGAATAGAGTAGAGTAGATTAGATTAGAGTGGAGTGGAGTGGAGTGGAGTGGAGTGGAGTAGAGTAGAGTAGAGTAGAGTAGAGTAGAGTAGAGTAGAGTAGAGTAGAGTAGAGTAGAGTAGAGTAGAGTAGAGTAGGGTAGGGTAGGGTAGGGTAGGGTAGAGTAGAGTAGAGTAGAGTAGAGTAGAGTAGAGTAGAGTAGAGGAGTTGGAAGGGACATTGGAGATCTTCTAGTCCAACCCCCTGCTCAGGAAGGAAACCCTGTACCATTTCTGACAAATGGCTGTCCAGTCTCTTCTTAAAAACTATTCTATTCTATTCTATTCTATTCTATTCTATTCTATTCTATTCTATTCTATTCTATTCTATTCTATTCTATTCTATTCTATTCTGTTCTGTTCTGTTCTGTTCTGTTCTGTTCTGTTCTGTTCTGTTCTGATCTGTTCTGTTCTGTTCTGTTCTGTTCTGTTCTGTTCTATCCTATCCTATCCTATCCTATCCTATCCTATCCTATCCTATCCTATTCATAATTCCTATCCTATCCTATCCTATCCTATCCTATCCTATCCTATCCTATCCTTTCCTATCCTATCCTATCATATCCCTGTCTGCTTGTCCCCACAAGAAGGCAGTAGTATCTTGATCAGAAATCTCAAGAAATATTATAGGGAGAAGCCCCAAAAATCTTGCTGAAATTCCAAGTTCCCCTAGAAAGAGAAATCCAAAGACCCAAGGGACATTTTTCTTAGAAGAAAATTCTCGGTCTGAATCCAGTCAGTTCCTCCACAGAACACAAGGGGCAAGTTATTTGGAACAAAGGTAGATATTATTTAGAGGCTATAACAGTCCCCAGCCAATAAGATTGACTTATTCTCCAAAGCACCAAAGAGCAGGATGAGAAGTGGAAGCTTGTTAAAGACAGATCCACCCTAGAAAAAATTTCTTGACATGAGAACAATCAATTAACGAAATAGCTTGCCTTCTGGAGCTGTGGGTGCTCCATCACTGGGGGCTTTTAAGAAGAGATTGGGATGGTATAAGATCCTTGGCTTCAGTAGGATGCTTCAGTAGGATGCTGGACCAGAAGATCTCCTCGTCAGATCGAAGCAGACATGAGCAGATCTGCCTTCTAAGATTTTCTCCCATTATTCCTTTGGGAAAATATTTATTTATTTATTTATTTATTTATTTAGTTATTTATTTATTTATTTATTTATTTATTTATTTATTTAATTCGATTTCTATGCCGCCCTATTCCAAAAACTCAGGGCGGCTTACAACATAGATAATAACATATAGAAATCTGAGATTAAATACATTTATAAAACCCCTAGATTAAAAACCAATCATCCGAAAACAAACTTACAACAAACATGCACTGGCTGGGGCAAGGTGTTAACTGCCCCAGGCCTGTCGGCAAAGATGTGTCTTCAACAATTTGCGAAAGGCAGAGAGGGTGGGGGCAATACGGACCTCTGGGGGGAGTTGATTCCAGAGGGCCGGGGCCGCAACAGAGAAGGCTCTTCCCCTAGGCCCCGCCAGGCGACACTGTCTGGCTGACTGGACCTGGAGAAGGCCGACCCTGTGGGCCCTAACCGGTCGCTGGGTTTTATGCGGCAGCAGACGGTCCCGTAAGTAACCTGGTCTGATGCCATGTAGGGCTTTATAGGTCATAACCAACACTTTGAATTGCGTTCGGAGACCAATTGGCAGCCAATGCAGCTCGCAGAGTGATGTTGAAATGTGGGCATTTCTAGGCAGGCCCAACACTGCTCACGCGGCTGCATTCTGCATTACCTGAAGTCTCCGAGTGTTTTTCAAAGGTAGCTCCATATAGAGAGCATTGCAGTAGTCGAGCCTCGAGGTGATAAGGGCATGAGTGACTGTGAGAAGAGACTCCCGGTCCAAATACGGCCGCAGCTAGTGCACCAGGCGAACCCGGGCAAATTTCCTCCTCGCCACAGCCGAAAGATGATGTTCTAGATTTAGCTGTGGATCGAGGAGGACACCCAAGTTGCGGACCTTCTCTGAGGAGGTCAAAAACTCCCCCCCCCAGGATGATGGACGGACAGATTGAATTGTCTTTGGGAGGCAAAACCCACAGCCACTCCGTCTTGTCAGGGTTGAATTTGAGCTTGTTAGCACCCATCCAAACCCTAACAGCCTCCAGACATTGGCACATCACTTCCGCTGCTTCACTGAAGTGACACGGGGTGGAGATGTAAAGCTGGGTATCATCAGCATACTGATGATATCTCACCCTGTGTCGTCGGATGATCTCACCCAGCGGTTTCATGTAAATATTCAACAGCAGAGGGGAGAGGACTGATTCCTGAGGGACCCCACAAGGGAGGAACCTAGGGGTCGACCTCTGACCCCCTTCCAACACCGACTGCGACCGACCAGTGAGGTAGGAGGTGAACCACTGCAAAACAGTGCCCCCGACTCCCAACCCCTCCAGCCGGCGCAGAAGGATACCATGGTCAATGGTATCGAAAGCTGCTGAGAGGTCAAGTAGCACCAGGATAGTGGAATGTCCCCTATCCCGGGCCCGCCAGAGATCATCTGTCAGCGCGACCAAAGCAGTTTCCATGGAGTAGCCGAGCCTGAATCCTGACTACTGAGGGCCCAGATAATCGGCCTCATCCAAGGACCATTGGAGCTGGAGTGACACCACCTTCTCAACAACCTTACCTATAAAGGGAAGATTGGAGACAGGACGATAGTTGTTTAACACAGCTGGGTCCAGGGAAGGCTTCTTGAGGAAAGGGAACACAATTGCCTCCTTGCAGGGAGCCGGAAAGGACCCCTCCCTCAAACAAGCGTTGACAATCTCCTGAACCCAGCCCTGTGTCACCTTCCTGCTGGCCGAAACCAGCCAGGAGGGGCACGGGTCCAATAAACAGGTGCCTTGTCCACTTCATCGGGTGCTACCAGGTCAAACTCCTCCCACACAACAGGATCAAGACGAGTCCCTGTCATCTTGACTGACTCATTGTCAGCCGACACTGCATTCCAATTGGAGTCAAGGTCCATCCGAATCTGGGCAATTTTATCCGCGAAAAACTTATTAAAATCCTCAGCACTACCCTGCAAGGGTGCATCAACCCCCCCCTGATCAAGGAGGGAGCGAGTCACCCTAAACAGGGCGGCTGGGCGGGATTCCGCAGATGCAATCAAGGCGGAATGATACGCGCATCTTGCCGCCTTGAGCGCCACCTGATAAGTCTTGATATAAGATCTTAATAGTGTTCGGTCAGATACAGATTTACTTTTCCTCCATCGCTTCTCTAGATGTCTCTTCTGGTGCTTCATCCCCCTGAGTTCCTCAGTAAACCAAAGAGATCTCCTGGGTCTGCTACCACAGAGACGTCGCAGCGGCGCAATCTGGTCAAGAGCCCCCTTCGCAGCCATATTCCAGGCCGTAACTAGGGACTCTGCCGAACTGTGAATGAGAGAATCCGGTATTTCCCCAAGCGTCATCTGAAAACTCTCTGGGTCCATCAGACGTCTGGGGCGGAACCACCTAATCGGTTCTGCCTCCCTGCAGGGGAGGATTGGAGCCTGAAAAACAAGCCGTAGCAGAAAATGGTGTGACCATGACATAGGCAAGATATCTAAGCCCCTTAAGTTCAGATCATTGCTCAACTGTTCTGAGAGGAATACCATGTCGGGAGTGTGTCCCCTCTTGTGGGTTGGACCCTGAACTACTTGAGTCAGGTTCATGGTTGCCATGGTGGCCATGAACTCCTGCGCCAACCCAGAGGATTCACCAAGTGACAGAAGATTTAAGTCCCCCAAGACAATAAGCCTGGGGAACTCAACCGCCAGCCCAGCAACCTCCTCAAGTAGCGCAGGATGGGCTGTTGAAACGCAGCTGGGAGGCAAGTACGCAAGCAACAAGCCCACCTGAACCCCTAGGTCCAACTTCACAAGGAGCAACTCACAACCCGCAATCTCAGAAACAGCGAGCCTGCTTAGGCTAAAGGTCTTCTTGGCTATAATAGCCTCTCCTCCCCCCTTTCCATGGGGTCGTGGCTGATGCCATACCTGAAACCCGGCTGGGCATATCTCAGAGAGAGGAGCTCCTCCCTCCGGGCTCAGCCAGGTCTCGGTCACACATGCGAGGTCGGCCTCCTTATCCAGGAGAAGATCATGGATGAAGAGAGCTTTATTTACAACCGACCTGGCATTGAGCAGAAACAGCCTGAGTCCAGGGTCCGGATTTCGCCCATCACCAGTACTTCGGGCTGAACTCACAGGGTCAGAGCAAGGGGTCGCTTTTAGACAGCGAGCTCTTGTTCCCCGGGAATGGCCTACCCTATGGCTCCTGCCATATCTGCATATTTTGCCTTTTTTAAAATATCCCCCAAAATATTTCCTTCTCTGAGGGGGTTTGCTGACTTCTTACAATTGCTTAGAGTTGTTTTTTTTTTTAGATTGAAGAGGTTTATAACTCTTCCAAAGAACTCAACACAATTATCTTATAGTAGGGTCAATGAAAATCAGATTGTTCTTGTTAGTTGCGAAGACATGTCCGACCCATTGCGACCCCATGGACAACGTTCCTCCAGGCCTTTCTGTACTCTACCATCTTCTGGAGTCCATTTAAGCTCATGACTACTGCTTCAGTGACTCCATCCAGCCACCTCATTCTCTGTCGTCCCCTTCTTCTACTGCCCCCAATCTTTCCCAATATTAGGCTCTTCTCCAGTGAGTCCTTCCTTCTCATTAGGTGGCCAAAGTATTTGAGTTTCAACTTCAGGATCTGGTCTTCTAAAGAGCAGTCAGGGTTGATCTCCTCTAGGACTGACTGGTTTGATCGCCTTGCAGTCCAGGGGACATGCAGTTTGATCGCCTTGCAGTCCAGGGGACTTGCAGCACCATAGTTCAAAGGCCTCAATTTTTGGTGCTCAGCCTTTCTTATGGTCCAAATTTCACAACCATACATTGCAACTGGGAAAACCATGGCCATGACTATACATACTTTTGTTGGCAGGGTGATGTCTCTGCTTCTTAGTATGTTGTCTAGATTTGCCATAGCTTTCCTCCCCAGGAGCGTCTTTTAATTTCTTGGCTGCAGTCCCCATCTGCAGTGATCTTGGAGCCCAGGAAGATAAAATCTGTCACTACCTCCATTTCTTCCCCATCTATTTGCCAGGAATTGAGAGGGCCAGATGCCATGATCTTGGTTTTCTTAATGTGAAAATCAGATGATGTTATCTAAAGTTCTCACATAGCTTGCCTTTGTTGATTACCACTCAAGATGTGTTGGGCTACTGCTTCTTAATTCTCCACTACCCATGTCAGAGTTAATAATAATTGAACAATGATTGAGAATAATGGACTCTGCATGTCCCTGATTAGGAATGGCTAAATATTTATCTACAAATGCCATGTGGAATTAATTTAAATTATCTGCCCTTCCTTGGACATTGAGAATTTTATGATACATATTTTGTAGATGAAATTTGACAGCACTCTTCCACAGAAGAGAATTCATGGATGCTCAGTTTGAGAGAAAAATTCCAAAAAGTCATGTTATCTTCTTCTCGAACTTGACTCTTTTTTATTTCAGCAACAATTACGTTCACTTTGTTGTAGTGCTAAATAAAACACAGCATTTCATTTAAATTTATATCCTGCAAATTTCCATGTGGCCTCATCCAAGTTGGGCTTATCCTGCTTAGGTGGTAGCAAATCAAATCGACCAAAATTATTTGGGGCTGCCACTTTGTGCTTCAGTTGCTGCATTGTCTCAGTAGCTCCTGCAAGGTAAATTATGATTATTTGTAGTTTTCTCACTAGATGGCACTCATTTTGCTATTCTTCCTAACAGAGGCAGGTTTGGTTACAACCAAAGGTATTTTTTCTCTCCCTCCCCCCACAGCTTGGTTAACCACGTGTCCTTTTTTAAAAAAGAAAAATCATTAGATGGGAGAAGCAAAGAGCAGCCTTGAAAACAGAAAAAGTGACTCAGTTTGAGAAAGGAGACGCTGCGTTATTGCCTTCTCTGTTTCTCCTGGAAAGGGGAGAAACCAGCCAAAGCATGAATCGTTTTAGAATGTTCTCAAGAATTTGGAAAGCTGAATGGAGGACACTTCTCCTTGGATGGTTTATTCTGTGTAAGTGAAAATGTTCCAAGAATTATGATGAGAGTTCTATTCAAGCTTTATTTTACACAGCTCAAGGAAGCATAGATGATGTTCCCACCCATCTATTTTCCTCATAACGACAATTCTGGGAGTTGGGTTGGGCTGACAAAAGGGACTGGAGCAAAGTGCCCCAGTCAGATTGGATTTTAAAGAAGGACTAGAACTTACCTTCTCCTGCCGTCTAGAAGCCTTGTTCCTTAACCACTGATCAAACTGGGTGTTTTGGAAAACAGATGAGAGCTGTTCCTGATCCTATCCCAAACCATGGCAAAGCAAAGAATAAGGGAGACCTTGCTGCTCTCTGAACTTAGTTTTTTTCTTCCTATGAAACCATCCCTCCTTTCCTTTCCTTCTCCAACGTGTCCCATCAGATTCATGCCAGACGAGGAAGAGAACTCACCATCTCTCACTTTTTAATTCCATCCCTTAATAACCACATCAAACTGGCTCTCTTGGAAAGAACGTGAGAGCTGTTCCTAGCCCTAACCCGAACTATGGCAAGGCAAAGAGTAAGGGATTTGTGTTTCTGCAATTGTTTCCTAGTTTCCTCTTCCCTCTGATGGTCAGCATGTGGGTATGGAGCATCTTACTTGTAAAGCCGTGTCTCCTTTTCTTTCCTTCTCAGCCTGCAGCTTGGATGCCCAAGTTTTCCAAACACCTGAAAACCTGGAAGTTCAAGAAGGAAGCTCAATCATTCTGAAGTGCAACTATTCCAGTCAATATCGTATCTATTTCTGGTACCATCAGCTGCCTGGAGCCCATCCCTCTCTAATCCTATCTATATCCTCTCAAGAAAGCCAGAAGAATAAAGGTTTTTTTTGCCAAGTATTTGGACAATGGGAAAGAAAGCCAGCTGCATCACCCTACAGCTCAGCTTCAGGATTCAGGAAACTATTTCTGTGCTGTACAAGACACAGTGATGTAGGAAGGAGAAACCTCCTAACCTAAACCTCAGCTCTTCTGAAGTTTCCTAACCTAAACCTCAGCTCTTCTGAAGTCTGTATTCTTTGGTGTCTCTCTGGCACACATGTTCCTCTGGCCTGGTTGGTGGAGATCAAAGCAGAATAGTTGGGCTAGAACAAATACCAATTTTTGTGTGAACAAGGATTGAGAGTCCATGTAGGAAATGACCAGGCTGTGCCCAAGGGAGGGATCTAATACATCATCCATCTTAGGTCTTTTTGAGCCCACAAGAACCTTCAGAATTCAGGAAACTACTTCTGTGCTATAGTGGCAAAGTGCTGTAAGGAAAAGCACCTTCTCCCCCAAACCCCAGTTCTTCTGAAGTTTTATAGGTTTCTATATTCTCTAAGCTTCACTGGAGCATATCAGGATAGGATAGGATAGGATAGGATAGGATAGGATAGGATAGGATAGGATAGGATAGGATAGGATAGGATAGGATAGGATAGGATAGGATAGGATAGGATAGGATAGGATAGGATAGGACAGGGCAGTGATGGTGAACCTGTGGCATGTGTGCCAGAGGCGGCACTCAGAGCCCTCTGGGTGGGCTCATGTGCTGTTGCCCCAGCCCTGCCTCTTCCCCACAGCCCTGTCCTCACCACCATCCCTTTTGGAGGAGAGTTCCCCTAAGGTGCAGACATGGAGCATCACAGCCAAGAACATGGCAGCCAGGCAGTGGGGGCAAGACTCCACCTTCGTGCCCTCTTGCACACAGATGATGTGTGGAGTGCGGAGGACGTAGCCACCAGGGCGCTGCTGGACCACCTGGGCAATGTGCGGTGGGCCATGGAGGCGGTGAGTGGCCCTGCGGGGGTTGGGTTGGGGCGGGGCAGTTTTTGGGCACTTGGTCTCTAAAAGGTTCGCCATCACTGGGATAGGATAATAGAGTGATGTGGAGTAGAATAGAGTAGAGTAGAATGGAGTGGAGTACAGTAGAGTAGAGTAGAGTAGAGTAGAGTAGAGTAGAGTAGAGTAGAGTAGAGTAGAGTAGAGTAGAGTAGAGTAGAGTAGAGTAGAGTAGAAGAGTTGGAAGGTACATTGGAGGTCATCTAGTCCAACCCCCTGCTCAGGAAGGAAACTCTTTACCATTTCTGACAAATGGCTCTCCAGTCTCTTCTTAAAAACTTCCAGTGTTGGAGCATTCACAATTTCTGGAGGCAAGTCGTTCCACGGATTGATTGTTCTCACTGTCGGGAAATTTCTCCTTAGTTCTAGGTTGCTTCTCTCCTTGATTAGTTTCCACCCATTGCTACCAAAAACATTATTGTAGTTAATAGATAGAAGAGGATTGCATATAATAACTTAAACTGGTCCAGATATCATCCACTGAGGACCACATCATCAACCCCATTGGCAATGAATGACTGAAGTATTCCAGGAAGAAGAAAAAAAATTCTTTAAAACTTCAATAGCTAAGGATGACTCTAAAATATATGTGCTGGGGATGAGGTGGTAGAAATAGATGAAATAGTTGTTAAGTGAATTTTGCCCCCATTGTACGACCTTTCTTGCCACTGATGTTAAGTGAAGCACTGCAGTTGTTAAATGAATAGCATGATTATTATATGAATCTGGTTTTCCCATTGACTTTACTTGTCCGAAGGTTGCAAAGGGTGATACACATGACCACAGGACACTGCAATGGTCATAAATGTGAGTCAGTTCCCAAGCATCTGAATTTTGATCACATGAACATGGGGATGCTATAATGGTCCTAAGTGTGAAAAATGGTCCAAAAATCACTTTTTTCAGTGCCGTTGTAACTCTGAATGGTCACTAAGTGAATTGTCCAGGGCAACCTGTACGACAACATGAGATAAAAACAGTTTTCAAGGGACTCTTGTGTGGTGCTTGCCAGGATGTGGGGATTAGCCTTACGATCACACTATTCTTCCCAAAACTATTCGACCCTAACTTCCAGGTAGGGTCCCCTGCTTGGGTGGAGGGGGTTGGATAGATGACCTTCAAGCTCCCTTCCAGCATTCTATTCTATTCTATTCTATTCTATTCTATTCTATTCTATTCTATTCTATTCTATTCTATTCTATTCTATTCTATTCTATTCTATTCTATTCTATTCTACTCTACTCTACCCTACCCTACCCTACCCTACCCTACCCTACCCTACCCTACCCTACCCTACTCTACTCTACTCTACTCTACTCTACTCTACTCTACTCTACTCTACTCTACTCTACTCTACTCTATTCTATTCTATTCTATTCTACCCTACCCTACCCTACTCTACCCTACCCTACCCTACCCTACCCTACCCTACCCTACTCTACTCTACTCTACTCTACTCTACTCTACTCTACTCTACTCTACTCTACTCTACTCTACTCTACTCTACTCTACTCTACTCTATTCTATTCTATTCTATTCATAATTCCTATCCTATCCTATCCTATCCTATCCTATTTTATCCTATCCTATCCTATCCTATCCTATCCTATCCTATCCTATCCTATCCTGTCCTGTCCTGTCCTGTCCTATCCTATCCTATCCTATCCTATCCTATCCTATCCTATCCTATCCTATCCTATCCTATCCTATCCTTGTCTGCTTGTCCCCACAAGAGGGTAGTAGAATCTCGATCAGAAATCTCAAGAAATATTATAGGGAGAAGCCCCAAAAATCTTGCTGAAATTCCAAGTTCCCCTAGAAAGAGAAATCCAAAGACCCAAGGGACATTTTTCTTAGAAGAAAATTCTGCGCCTGAATCCAGTCAGTTCCTCCACAGAACACAAGGGGCAAGTTATTTGGAACAAAGGTAAGTATTATTTAGAGGCTATAACAGTCCCCAGCCAATAAGATTGACTTATTCTCCAAAGCACCAAAGAGCAGGATGAGAAGTGGAAGCTTGTTAAAGACAGATCCACCCTAGAAAAAATTTCTTGACCGTGAGAACAATCAATTAACGAAATAGCTTGCCTTTTGGCCTTGTGGGTGCTCCATCACTGGAGGCTTTTAAGAAGAGATTGGGATGGTATAAGATCCTTGGCTTCAGTAGGATGCTGGACTAGAAGATCTCTGATTCTGTGATTCTTAGAATCATAAGATCTTAAGATTCTACAAATTACATCAGAGGGATGCCCTTTAGATGTAATTAGACTGGTAGGTTTCTGCATTTCCTATTTAATAATGATCACCATTCTCATGCATGGTAGGAAAAGCCTCATATGTACTCTATCATGAATTATCCCAGCTAGAAAACCACAGTACCTGTTTTTGTTTGTTTGCTCAAGAGTGTGAGTTAAGACAAGGCTTTTATGTTCTCAATTTGTGGTATGCTCCTCCTTAGATCGAAGCAGACATGAGGAGATCTTCGATCCCCAGAAGGTCTGAACATGAAACCACCCAGAAGACTGTGGCTAGGCATGCACTTTCCTGTGTTTCTAGTGACAGAGTTGCTCTGCCTGTTGTAGAGAAAGGAACAAGAATGGTTTACTTGGAGAACAGGATCGTTGCCTTGCTGTTGGTCATCTCCATAGGTATCCTTTGCTACTTATTCCTTCATTTATTGAGGGAAATAATCTTTAGCTTACTTTTTTTGGGGTGGGGTGGGGGAAAACAAGGCCTCCTCAAAGTGGTTTAGAAGCTGAATCTTTCAAAATCCATAAAAGGAAAATAAGCAAAACCATCAGCAGGAAAATTAGTTTATTTTAATACCTTATAATGTAAAGTAGCTTGACAAACACTGAATGATAATTGCTCCTTCGGGAGTTCTAAAGGAGCAGCTAAATAAACTTGTTGGTGGATTCCTTCCTTCCTTCCTTCCTTCCTTCCTTCCTTCCTTCCTTCCTTCCTTCCTTCTCCTCCTTTCCTAACAATCCTCTTCTATTACAGCTGTATCAGGTCAAGTTAGAGTCACCCAGGAGCACCAATTTCTTTCAGTCAAGGAAGGCGACTCCATCTGGCTGAAATGCTCCTATTTGGAAAGAGCTTCTAATCTTCAGTGGTACAAGCAATGTCCAGGAGGCCAGCCAGAGTTAATGATGGCCTTGTATTCATCAAAGACTGAAGCAAAGGATAATTTTGAGATGACTCTGGACACAGAAAACAAGACCACCTCTTTGTATATGAAGAACACCCAGTTTAAGGATTCAGCTGTCTACTTCTGTGCATGGAGCCACAGTGCTAGAAAGACACCTGCTGGTTGTCACCAAAGGTGGAGGGCAACCAAGGAGAAGAAATTGGGCTGCCTATTGGTGGCCCTCTGAATAAAGATCAGAAGAACTTCCTGAGCTACAGCATCACAACCGAAGACATTCAAATTTTCCTTTTTATAGGTCTTCTCCGTTTGTCATCTAAGTCATCTGCAAATTTTTCCAGAAAGCTCAAAACAGGGAAATGGTCCAAACGTTCCAGAAAATCCACTTAATGATTCCCATGCTTTTCTCTTCCAGGTGTCCAATGCCAGGACCAAGTCAATCAGAAGCCTGTAGAACTCTTCAAAGAAGGAGATGATCCCACCATCACTTGTCAGTTCAGCTCCAACTATGTCTATAACATACATTGGTACAGGCAATATCCAGGAGAAGCACCTGCATTTTTTATAATGGTTACAATGGGGAGAGTGGAGAAACAGGAACATTTCAGTGTCTCTTTTGACAGCAAGAAGAAGGAGAGTCAGTTCAACATCACAAAGCTGAAGATGGAAGATGCTGCTGTCTATTTCTGCGGGGCCCAAGATCACAGCAACACAGAGGCACCTGCTGCCTGTACAAAAACCCTCTAAGGCTGAGCAATTCTGTGCAGGGAAATAAATCTCAGCTGTTCAACTGGGATGTGGAATTGGACCAGCTGACCCAAAACAAGCCACATGTGGGTATAACCTGCATTGGTATCAACTTGAAAGTGAACCCAAACATTCCAAAGTGTTGTGAGGAGGAAAAAACATACAAGGTGAACATTCCCACTACTGACAAGGGTCAAGGACATTGGGGATCCTTGTGGATAAAAGTTCTATCCTCAGTTGCCAAATCAAAGCATGGGCCATTGGATTAGCCTACAAGGAGAGGGAAGTTGTGTCATTCATTGAAAGAGATGAACCAAACTATTTTTGGGAGGGGGATTTGTAGAAAAAGAGGTCAGGTCTCTATGGTCTGAGACTCCAAAACTCGTTCCTTGGAAGTGTTTGTGGTGTCCTTGGAATGCATAGATCAGATCATCCTCTTTTGAGTGATGAAGAAATGGAATAGTTTAGTGTGGAAGAAAATGGAAGATTTTAAAGATAGCAAGAACATTTTGCAAGAAAACTGTCATGGCTTCTTTTTCCATAAGATACGTTTTTGCCTACTTTAAAGATTAAAGGATTTCCTGAGAGGATGGTGGTTCTATTGCATTTTGTAGTATAAATATATTCCAAGGGTTGTCTGTTGTTGTTTTTCTTCTTCTTCTTCTTCTTCTTCTTCTTCTTCTTCTTCTTCTTCTTCTTCTTCTTCTTCTTCTTCTTCTTCTTCTTCTTCTTCTTCTTCTTCTTCTTCTTCTTCTTCTTCTTCTTCTTCTTCTTCTTCTTCTTCTTCTTCTTCTTCTTCTTCTTCTTCTTCTTCTTCTTCTTCTTCTTCTTCTTCTTCTTCCTCTTCCTCTTCCTCTTCCTCTTCCTCTTCCTCTTCCTCTTCCTCTTCCTCTTCCCCTTCCCCTTCCCCTTCCTCTTCCTCTTCCTCTTCTTCCTCTTCCTCTTCCTCTTCTTCTTCTTCTTCTTCTTCTTCTTCCTCTTCCTCTTCCTCTTCCTCTTCCTCTTCCTCTTCCTCTTCCTCTTCCTCTTCTTCTTCTTCTTCCTCCTCCTCCTCTTCCTCCTCTTCCTCCTCTTCCTCCTCTTCCTCATCTTCCTCCTCCTCCTTCTTCATCTTCTCCTCTTCCTCCTCCTCTTCCTCCCCTCCTCCCCCCTCCTCTTAAATTTAAAAGTCCTTTAAATAACTAAAGATGATATACAAAATTTGAAATATCCCATAACATAGAGGTCCCAAATTTGCACATGTATCCAATGTGGCCAGACACTTCACCCGAATGAGGTAGGTTGTAAGAGTTTAGATAGGTGCTTGGAATAAATTGCTTCAATGCCCATCAACCTGTTCAACATATTTGTCCAGCAAACAAGCAAGCAAACTCTTGAATGTTACTTTAACTAATGCCTGGCATACTTCAGAACAGGGTCTACTCTGAAAGCATGTGAAATCTGGATCCACTCAGAATTTGTCCAGGGAAGGGGAAAAGGCTGAAGGACCCAGAACCCCAAGCAAATGGTTAGAGGTTCATTGCCAACTGGTTCTGAGAGGGATTGAGAATGATAGCAGGGGTTGGGTAAGGTCTGTAGCATCTGGAGACATTTTGTGAAGTAGGACAAATGATGTAGGAGCAGACAAAATGATCCCACCCACCATGTCCCCAAAGGGAGGGAATGACTGTCCAGGCAGTGACTGCACATCTGTCCTTGTGGAGGGCTGTCCCCCAAAGTAGACTGTTGGATATTCATTCAGATGACTTCATGCCATCACAAGTGCAAATTCAGTGGAGAAAACCTCCAATTTTTTTTATTTAGTTAAGAAAATTGATATGGCCAGTGCCCAACTAATTCAAGGTGACTCCAGGCATCTTAGAAAAATAAAACCCCCAAACAACTCCCAGAATTGTAGTTACAATAATCAAATCAACGAATATTAATCCCATCCCAGGTTAATATTCAACTCTGAGGTATACATATCCTTGCTGTTGTTAACACTAAACCTGGATTTATTTATCTGTTATGAGCTCTAGTTCTCCTTCCAAAGGAATCTCTATAAAACATGACCAGCACTTTGGAAGTTATAGAGGCAGAGGTTATACGGTGTGTGCTCTCTCCTGTTGCACCAGCCAAAAAATCCTTGCAGTTAATCGATAGAAGGGAAATGCATACAAAAGCCTAAACTGGCCCAAAAGTCTGGATTCACCCAGCCATCACCAATCCCACTGGCAATGAATAACCAAAATGGTCCAGGAAGAGGCCAGAAACTACTACCATTCAAGTTGTCTTTAAAATATATCTGCTGTGGATTAGGGATGAGATGACAATGGTATGAGGACATGACATAAAATGTGGTCTTCGGGGCATGTCCCTGTGGTCTTCATGTGGATGTGAGGATGAACCTTACTGTCACATGATTCTTCCCAAAGCTCATCCTGATAGGAAAAGTTGGAGATTACAGGCCAATTTTGCTGAATGTGGTTTTTTTTCACCTTAAACATTGTTTCCTTCCTCTCCACAAGAGGGTAGTAGAACCACAGCTGGATTCTAGCATAGATCTCTCAACTGGGGACACTGTAAGGCAGTGTTTCTCAACCTTGACAATTTTAAGGCATGTGGACTTCAACTCCGAGAATTGGCTGTGGAATTCTGGGAGTTGAAGTCCACATGCCTTAAAATTGTCAAGGTTGAGAAACACTGCTGTAAGGGGATCCAATTTGGGTCAGTCACTGGGGCCACAGGTTTCGTCTTCTGAGCTTTTGGATCTATACTGGAACCCATCCTCAGGAAACTTATCTCCAGCAGAGCATAAGAGTTTCAATGGGGCACTTTTCCCTCCTCTTGACTCTTTGGTCTCTCTGAGACGTCCTCCTGATAAGACAGATCAGAAAACTCAAGCAATGTTTGTGTGTTGATTCCATTCCTCTGTTCCTAGAAGTAATAATCCCAACATCTCGTGCCAAAAGGATGGAGAGCAATATCTTCCAGGCAGAGATATGTCTTCTTGGCAAAGTGGGAAGCAAGGGAAAAAGAGATGGATCTTTTCCTTTTCCACGGTGCCATCAATTGAGTTAAGATAGGCTAATCATGTCGTGAAGTTGAGCTTGACCTCAAGTGTTGAACAGTAAGCAGGATCCAGTTCTCTTGGCAAAGTTAAGAATCCAATTGGCTTTGTTCTCAGACATTTGATCTGACATTTGACTGATCAAAGAGAGAGGCACCCTGGAATTAAGGAGAAAGTTCCTGAAGTAAGGACAATGAACCAGTGGAACAACATGCCTTCAGAAATCATGGGTGCTCCATCAGTGGAGTGGTTAGATGCAGGATGTAAAATCTCCTGTGTTGCAGGGGCTCTAGTTCACTTGCTGCCTTTTTAAATTAGTTTTCTATTGTTACATTTCATTATTGTTTGATAAACATCGTGTTATCTGGGTTACTTTTTGTTTTGTTCAGTAATACAAATTATATTCCTAGTCTCTACACTGTTTTTCCAGCCATTGATAAAATAAATTCCTTGTTTGAAAACATTCTCTATCTTCTTTCTCTTTAATCCTCGGTGTGGGTCTGTCCATTTGAGCACAGTCCAATATCTTCTTAATTATCTCTTCATCTGATGGTGTTTCTTCCTTCTTCCAGTGCTGAGCAACTACAATCCTCACTGCTGTCAATACAGGCAGTGTTAGATATACCTTTTGTTTATTAAATTTTACTGGAGGTGCGACCTTTCCTCCAGAGCCCTGAATAGCAGCTTCCAACTCTTGTGACCAAGAGACCACTCTCATTCCCAATATCCCCCAGAACATGACTAAATAACCTGGCAGATGGACTTAGTAATCTCCACAGATGGATGCTCTTGCATTGGAACAATCTTCCTGGCTCAAATTCCATAAGGAAACCCAGAATCCTTGCTCAACTTCCAAGTTCTTGTAGAAAGAGAAATCCAAAGATCCAGAAGACGCTTTCTTCAGTAGACTCTTTCCTCAGGAAAGATCAGTAAGGCTGAGAGGAAACCCTCTGGAGAGATTCCCATTGAGAGATGCATCACTGGGAGGTTTCTGCTCTCCTTATTTGATGATTATCACTATTCTCATGCCGAGCAGAAATGCACCTGTTCCGTGCCATGAATTTTTCAAACGAGAAGACCTGATTTATTTGTACAAGAAGGTGAGTTAAGACAACGTTTCTATGCACTGGGTTTGTGGTATGTTCCTCCTTTGATGTACGTGAGTCAAAGCAGAGCTGAGCAGATCTTATATCCCCGGAAAGCATGAGCCTGAAGCCACCCACAAGACTTTGGCTGGGTTCTCACTTCCTTGTGTTTCTGGTGACAGAGTTGTCCTGCTTGCTGCAGAGAAAGAGGAATGGGAGATCTGAGGAGCAGGATCATTGCCTTGCTGCTGGCCATCTCCACAGGTATCCTTTTCATCTTATTTTTTTTCATTCATTGATGGAAATAATGTTTATGCTAACTTTTATTGAAACAAGGTCTCCTCAAAACTTCAGCTTTGGAGACAATTTTTTTCAAAAGCCATAAAAAGGAAATGAGCAAAAGCATCAAGCAGAAAATTGATTTATTTAAGCATTTAAGAGTGTGGAAGATAGGATTGCAAACTTTGAATGATAATGGCTCCTTTACAAATTCTAAAAGTTTAACTAACTAAATTTATTGGTGGAATTTTTTTTGCTCCCCCTCCCTATGATCCTTCCTCCCTCCCTCCCTCCCTCCCTCCCTTCTTTCCTGCATCCATCCATCCATCCATCCATCCATCCATCCATCCATCCATCCATCTCTTTTTTTCACATGCATCTTCTGTGATAGCTGTATCAGATCAAGTGAGAATCACGCAGGAGCACCAATCCATCTCCTTTTTTAACATGCATCTTCTGTTATAGCTGTATCACATCAAGCGAGAATCACGCAGGAACACCAATTTCTTTCAGTTAAGGAAGGAGACTCCATCCATTTGAAATGCTCCTATCAGGAAACAGAATACAGTCTTCAGTGGTACAAGCAATATCCAGGAGGCCAACCAGAATTCATGATATTACTGTTTATATCAGGGACTAAAGCAAAGGATCATTTTGAAATGACTCTGGACACAGATACCAAGACCACCTCTTTGTATCTGAAGAATACCCAATTGAAGGATTCAGCTGTCTATTTCTGTGCATGGAGCACAGTGCTAGAAAGACACCCGCTGGTTGTCATCAAAGATGTAGGGCAAGCAAGGAGAAGATGCGTATCTGCCCTCTGAAGAAAGATCAGGAGAACTCTATGAGCTAAAGCATCACAACCAAAGTCATGCTTATTTTTTTAGTTGATATAGATTCTCCCTTTGTTGGCCTCTTTGTAAGTCATCTGCAAATTGCAGCAGAATCCCCAAGATAAGGAAAAAGGTCGAAACGTTCTATGGAATCTGAATGATCCCCATGTCTTTCTCTCCCAGGTGTCCAATGTCAGGCCCGAGTGGATCAGAAGCCTGTAGAAATCATCAAAGAAGGAGATGATTCCATCATCATCTGTCAGTTCAACTCCAGCACTGTCTATGGCATGCATTGGTACAGGCAATATCCAGGAGAAGCACTTGCATTTCTCCTAATGATTACATCGGTGAAATGGGAGAAAGAGGGCTACTTCAGTGCCTCTTTTGACAAGCAGAAGAAGGAGAGTCATTTCAGCATCACAAAGGTGCAGATGGAAGATGCTGCTGTCTATTTCTGTGGGACTCAAGATCACAGGAACACAGAGGCACCTGCTGCCTGTACAAAAACCCTCTACCTTCTTGGGCTTATGTGTTTAGAGTTGTTCCTGTTCCTGTGGCTTTGTATTTGAGGTCCTTCCTGTTCCTGTGCAATGAACTTTGACCTGAGCTTCCATGTGCCGTTTTGGTATTCTAATGGTGGTGGGTTAATCCTATTGTGTCCTAAAGGTCATGCCTTTAGATTTTGGGTGGGAGATGTTGATTTTAGGGGTCTTTGTCTTTCTAATCCCATCAGCTCCAAGCTTCCTGGCCCCAGTCTTCCTGAATAGGATGATCAAATCTGAATTTCTACAGAGCTAGCCTGCTCAGTTTCTGCCTGGGGGAGAGGGAGAAATTTCTGCCTTTTAAGATTTTCTCCCATTATTCCTTTGGAAAAATATAAAATTTTGCCTTTTTTAAAATATCCCCCCCAAAATTTCCTTCTCTGAGGGGGTGTGCTGACTTCCTACAATTGCTTAGAGTTTTTTTTGAGATTGAAGAGTTAATAATAATTGAACAATGATTGAGAATAATGGACTCTGCATGTCCCTGATTAGGAATGGCTAAATATTTATCTACAAATCTCATGTGGAATTAATTTAAATTATCTGCCCTTCCTTAAACAAACTGGACATTGAGAATTTTATGAAACATATTTTGTAGGTGAAATTTGACAGCACTCTTCCACAGAAGAGAATTCATGGATGCTCAGTTTGAGAAATTTAATTCCGAAAAGTCATGTTTTCTTCTTCTCGAACTTGACTCTGTTTGATTTCAGCATCAATTACGTTCACTTTGTTGTAGTGCTAAATAAAACACAGTTTGCTATCCTTCCTAACAGAGGCACGTTTGGTTACAACCAAAGGTATTTTTTCTCTCCCCCCCCCCCAGCTTGGTTAACCACAAGTCCTTTTTTAAAAAAGAAAAATCATTAGATGGGGGAAGCAAAGAGCAGCCTTGAAAACAGAGAAAGTGACTCAGTTTGAGAAAGGAGACGCTGCGTTATTGCCTTCTCTGTTTCTCCTGGAAAGGGGAGACACCAGCCAAAGCATGAATCCTTTTACAATGTTCTCAAGAATTTGGAAAACTGAATGGAGGACACTTCTCCTTGGATGGTTTATTCTGTGTAAGTGAAAATGTTCCAAGAATTATGATGAGATTTCTATTCAAGCTTTATTTTGCACAGCTCAAGAAAGCATAGATGATGTTCCCACCCATCTATTTTCCTCATAACGACAATCCTGGGAGTTGGGTTGTGCTGACAAAAGGGACTGGAGCAAAGTGCCCCAGTCAGATTGGATGTTAAAGAAGGACTAGAACTTACTTTCTCCTGCCGTCTAGAAGCCTTGTTCCTCAACCACTGTTCAAACTGGGTGTCTTGGAAAGCAGATGAGAGCTGTTCCTGGTCCTATCCCAAACCATGGCAAAGCAAAGAATAAGGGAGACCTTGCTGCTCTCTGAACTTAGTTGTTTTCTTCCTATGAAACCATCCCTCCTTTCCTTTCCTTCTCCAAAGTGTCCCATCAGATTCATGCCAGAGGAGGAAGAGAACTCACCATCAGTTTGTGGACTGTGGTGTGAATGTTGAATGTTGAATGTGTGTGGGGTTTCTCATTTTTTAAATATTTTTGGTTGGATTCAGATTATGATCTCTTGTTTTATATAGATGTTGTAAGCCGCTCTGAGTCTTTGGAGAGGAGCGGCATATAAATCCAACAAATAAATAAATAAATAAATAAATCTCTCACTTTTTAATTCCATCCCTTAATAACCACATCAAACTGGCTCTCTTGGAAGGAACATGAGAGCTGTTCCTAGCCATAACCCGAACCATGGCAAGGCAAAGAGTAAGGAATTTGTGTTTCTGCAATTGTTTCCTAGTTTCCTCTTCCCTCTGATGGTCAGCATGTGGGAATGGAGCATCTTACTTGTAAAGCCGTGTCTCCTTTTCTTTCCTTCTCAGCCTGCAGCTTGGATGCCCAAGTTTTCCAAACACCTGAAAACCTGGAAGTTCAAGAAGGAAGCTCATTCATTCTGAAGTGCAACTATTCCAGCCAATATCGTCCCTATTTCTGGTACCATCAGCTGCCTGGAGCCCATCCATCTCTCATCCTATCTATATCTTCTCAAGAAAGCCAGAATAATAACGGTTTTGTGGCAAAGTATTTGGACAATGGGAAAGAAAGCCAGCTGCATCGCCCTACAGCTCAGCTTCAGGATTCAGGAAACTATTTCTGTGCTGTACAAGACACAGTGATGTAGGAAGGAGACACCTCCTAACCTAAACCTCAGCTCTTCTGAAGTTTCATAGGTGTCTGTATTCTTTGGTGTTCCTCTGGCGCACATGTTCCTCTAGTCTGGTTGGTGGAGATCAAAGCAGAATAGTTGGGCTAGAACAAATACCAATTTTTGTGTGAACAAGGATTGAGAGTCCAATCCAGGAAATGACCAGGCTGTGCCCAAAGGAGGGATCTAATACATCATCCATCTTAGGTCTTTTTGTGCCCACAAGAACCTTCAGAATTCAGGAAACTACTTCTGTGCTGTAGTTGCAAAGTGCTGTAAGAAAAAGCACCTTCTCCCCCAAACCCCAGTTCTTCTGAAGTTTTATAGGTGTCTATATTCTCTAAGCTTCACTGGAGCATATCAGAATAGTATAGTATAGTATAGTATAGTATAGTATAGTATAGTATGGTATGGTATGGTATGGTATGGTATGGTATGGGATGGGATGGGATGGGATGGGATGGGATGGGATGGGATGGGATGGGATGGGATGGGATAGGATGGGATGGGATGGGATGGGATGGGATGGGATGGGATGGGATGGGATAGGATAGGATAGGATAGGACAGGACAGTGATGGTGAACCTGTGGCATGTGTGCCAGAGGCGGCACTCAGAGCCCTCTGGGTGGACATGCATGCTGTCGCCCCAGCCCTGCCTCTCCCCACAGCCCCCTCCTCACCAGCATCCCCCCTGGAGGAGAGTTGCCCCCAGGCGCAGACATGGAGCATCACAGCCAAGAACATGGCAGCCAGGCAGTGGGGGCAAGACTCCACCCTCGCACCTTGTCACACACAGATGATGTGTGGAGTGCAGAGGGCGTAGCCACCATGGCGCTGCTGGGCCACTTGGGCGATCTGCGGTGGGCCATGGAGGCGGTGAGTGGCCCTGCGGGGGTTGGGTTGGGGCGGGGCAGTTTTTGGGCACTTGGTCTCTAAAAGGTTCGCCATCACTGGGATAGGATAATAGAGTGAAGTGGAATGGAGTAGAGAATAGAGTAGAGTAGAGTAGAGTAGAGTAGAGTAGAGTAGAGTAGAGTAGAGTAGAGTAGAGTAGAGTAGAGTAGAGTAGAGTAGAGTAGAGTAGAGTTGAAGAGTTGGAAGGTACATTGGAGGTCATCTAGTCCAACCCCCTGCTCAGGAAGGAAACTCTTTACCATTTCTGACAAATGGCTCTCCAGTCTCTTCTTAAAAACTTCCAGTGTTGG
Source organism: Bothrops alternatus (assembly GCA_034064705.1). Classification (NCBI taxonomy): domain Eukaryota; kingdom Metazoa; phylum Chordata; class Lepidosauria; order Squamata; family Viperidae; genus Bothrops; species Bothrops alternatus. The sequence goes on from JARGCV010000074.1 coordinate 890,954, forward strand.
AGCATTCACAATTTCTGGAGGCAAGTCGTTCCACGGATTGATTGTTCTCACTGTCGGGAAATTTCTCCTTAGTTCTAGGTTGCTTCTCTCCTTGATTAGTTTCCACCCATTGCTACCAAAAACATTATTGTAGTTAATAGATAGAAGAGGATTGCATACAATAACTTAAAGTGGCCCAGATATCATCCACTGAGGACCACATCATCAACCCCATTGGCAATGAATGACTGAAGTATTCCAGGAAGAAGAAAAAAAATATTTAAAACTTCAATAGCTAAGGATGACTCTAAAATATATGTGCTGGGGATGAGGTGGTAGAAATAGATGAAATAGTTGTTAAGTGAATTTTGCCCCCATTGTACGACCTTTCTTGCCACTGATGTTAAGTGAAGCACTGCAGTTGTTAAATGAATAGCATGATTGTTATATGAATCTGGTTTTCCCATTGACTTTACTTGTCCGAAGGTTGCAAAGGGTGATACACATGACCACAGGACACTGCAATGGTCATAAATGTGAGTCAGTTCCCAAGCATCTGAATTTTGATTACATGAACATGGGGATGCTACAATGGTCATAAGTGTGAAAAATGGTCCAAAATCACTTTTTTCAGTGCCGTTGTAACTCCGAATGGTCACTAAGTGAATTGTCCAGGGCAACCCGTACGACAACATGAGATAAAAACAGTTTTCAAGAGACGTTTGTGTGGTGCTTGCCAGGATGTGAGGATGAGCCTTACAATCACACTATTCTTCCCAAAACTATTCGACCCTAACTTCCAGGTAGGGTCACCTGCTTGGGTGGAGGGGGTTGGACTAGATGACCTACAAGGTCCCGGCCAACTTTCTATTCTATTCTATTCTATTCTATTCTATTCTATTCTATTCTATTCTATTCTATTCTATTCTATTCTATTCTATTCTATTCTATTCTATTCTATTCTATCCTATCCTATCTTATTCTATTCTATTCTATTCTATTCTATCCTATCCTATTCTATTCATAATTCCTATCCTATCCTATCCTATCCTATCCTATCCTATCCTATCCTATCCTATCCTATCCTATCCTATCCTATCCTATCCTATCCTATCCTATCCTATCCTATCCTATCCTATCCTTGTCTGCTTGTCCCCACAAGAGGGCAGTAGAACCTCGATCAGAAATCTCAAGAAATATTATAGGGAGAAGCCCCAAAAATCTTGCTGAAATTCCAAGTTCCCCTAGAAAGAGAAATCCAAAGACCCAAGGGACATTTTTCTTACATGAAAATTCTGGGTCTGAATCCAGTCAGTTCCTCCACAGAACACAAGGGGCAAGTTATTTGGAACAAAGGTAGATATTATTTAGAGGCTATAACAGTCCCCAGCCAATAAGATTGACTTATTCTCCAGAGCACCAAAGAGCAGGATGAGAAGTGGAAGCTTGTTAAAGACAGATCCACCCTAGAAAAAATTTCTTGACCGTGAGAACAATCAATTAACCAAATAGCTTGCCTTCTGGAGTTGTGGGTGCTCCATCACTGGAGGCTTTTAACAAGAGTTTGGGATGGTATAAGATCCTTGGCTTCAGTAGGATGCTTCAGTAGGATGCTGGACCAGAAGATCTCCTCGTCAGATCGAAGCAGACATGAGCAGATATGCCTTTTAAGATTTTCTCCCATTATTCCTTTGGAAAAATATAAAATATTTTGCCTTTTTTAAATATCCCCCAAAATATTTCCTTCTCTGAGGGGGTTTTCTGACTTCTTACAATTGCTTAGAGTTTTTTTTTAGATTGAAGAGGTTTATAACTCTTCCAAAGAACTAAACACAATTATCTTATAGTAGGGTCAATGAAAATCAGATAGTTATTGTTAGTTGCGAAGACATGTCCGACCCATTGCAACCCCATGGACAACGTTCCTCCAGGCCTTCCTGTACTCTACCATCTTCTGGAGTCCATTTAAGCTCATGACTACTGCTTCAGTGACTCCATCCAGCCACATCATTCTCTGTCGTCCCCTTCTTCTATTTCCCTCAATCTTTCCCAGTATTAGGCTCTTCTCCAGTGAGTCCTTCCTTCTCATTAGGTGGCCAAAGTATTTGAGTTTCAACTTCAGGATCTGGCCTTCTAAAGAGCAGTCAGGGTTGATCTCCTCTAGGACTGACCGGTTTGATCGCCTTGCAGTCCAGGGGACTCGCAGGAGTCTTCTCCAGCACCATAGTTCAAAGGCCTCAATTTTTGGTACTTAGCCTCTCTTATGGTCCACCTTTCACAGCCATACATTGCAATTGGGAAAACCATGGCCTTGACTATACGCACTTTTGTTGGCAGGGTGATGTCTCTGCTGCTTAGTATGCTGTCTAGATTTGCCATAGCTTTCCTCCCCAGGAGTGCTTTGAATTTCTTGGCTGCCGTTCCCATCTGTGGTGATCATGGAGCCCAGGAAGATAAAATCTGTCAATACCTCCATTTCTTCCCCATCTATTTGCCAGGAATTGAGAGGGCCAGATGCCATGATCTTGGTTTTCTTAGTGTGAAAATCAGATGATATTATCTAAAGTTCTCACATAGCTTGCCTTTGTTGATTACCACTCAAGATGTGTTGGGCTACTGCTTCTTAATTCTCCACTATCCATGTCAGAGTTAATAATAATTGAACAATGATTGAGAATAACGGACTCTGCATGTCCCTGATTAGGAATGGCTAAATATTTATCTACAAATCCCATGTGAAATTAATTTAAATTATCTGCACTTCCTTAAACAACCTGGACTTTGAGAATTTCATGAAATCTATCTTGTAGGTGAAATTTGACAGCACTGTTCCACAGCAGAGAATTCATGGATGCTCAGTTTGAGAAAAAAAATTCTGAAAAGTCATGTTATCTTCTTCTCGAACTTGACTCTGTTTGATTTCAGCATCAATTACGTTCACTTTGTTATAGTGCTAAATAAAACACAGCATGTCAATTAAATTTATATCCTGCAAATTTCCATGTGGCCTCATCCAAGTTGGGCTGATCCTGCTTAGGTGTTAGCAAACCAAATCGACCAAAATTATTTGGGGCTGCCACTTTGTGCTTCAGTTGCTGCATTGTCTCAGTAGCTCCTGCAAGGTAAATTATGACTATTTGTAGTTTTCTCACTAGATGGCACTCATTTTGCTATCCTTCCTAACAGGGAGGTTTGGTTACAACCAAAGGTATTTTTTCTCTCCCTCCCCCCCCCAGAAGAAAAGAAAAATCATTAGATGGGGGAAGCAAAGAGCAGCCTTGAAAACAGAGAAAGTGACTCAGTTTGAGAAAGGAGACGCTGCGTTATTGCCTTCTCTGTTTCTCCTGGAAAGGGGAGACACCAGCCAAAGCATGAATACTTTTAGAATGTTCTCAAGAATTTGGAAAACTGAATGGAGGACACTTCTCCTTGGATTGTTTATTCTGTGTAAGTGAAAATGTTCCAAGAATTGTGATGAGATTTCTATTCAAGCTTTATTTTACACAGCTCAAGGATGCATAGATGATGTTCCCACCCGACTATTTTCCTCATAACGACAATCCTGGTTGTTGGGTTGGGCTGACCAAAGGGACTGGAGCAAAGTGCCCCAGTCAGATTGGATGTTAAAGAAGGACTAGAACTTACTTTCTCCTGCCGTCTAGAAGCCTTGCTCATTAACCACTGATCAAACTGGGTGTCTTGCAAAGCAGATGAGAGCTGTTTCTGGTCCTATCCCAAACCATGGCAAAGCAAAGAATAAGGGAGACCTTGCTGCTCTCTGAACTTAGTTGTTTTCTTCCTATGAAACCATCCCTCCTTTCCTTTCCTTCTCCAAAGTGTCCCATCAGATTCATGCCAGAGGAGGAAGAGAACTCACCATCTCTCACTTTTTAATTCCATTCCTTAATAACCATCTCAGACTGGCTCTCTTGGAAAGAACATGAGAGCTGTTCCTAGCCCTAACCCGAACTATGGCAAGGCAAAGAGTAAGGGATTTGTGTTTCTGCAATTGTTTCCTAGTTTCGTCTTCCTCTTGATGGTCAGTATGTGGGAATGCAGCATCTTACTTGTAAAGCCATGTCTCCTTTTCTTTCCTTCTCAGCCTGCAGCTTGGATGCCCAAGTTTTCCAAACACCTGAAAACCTGGAAGTTCAAAAAGGAAGCTCATTCATTCTGAAGTGCAACTATACCAACCAATATCAAACCTACTTCTGGTACCATCAGCTGCCTGGAGCCCATCCATCTCTAATCCTATCTATATCTTCTCAAGAAAGCCAGAATTATAAAGGTTTTTTTGCAAAGTATTTGGACAAAGGGAAAGAAAGCCAGCTGCATCGCCCTACAGCTCAGCTTCAGGATTCAGGAAACTACTTCTGTGCTGTACAAGACACAGTGATGTAGGAAGGAGAAACCTCCTAACCTAAACCTCAGCTCTTCTGAAGTTTCATAGGTGTCTGTATTCTTTGCTGTCCCTCTGGCGCGCATGTTCCTCTGGTTTGGTTGGTGGAGATCAAAGCAGAATAGTTGTGCTAGAACAAATACCAATTTTTGTGTGAACAAGGATTGAGAGTCCATGTAGGAAATGACCAGGCTGTGCCCAAGGGAGGGATCTAGTACATCATCCATCTTAGGTCCTTTTGTGCCCACAGGAACCTTCAGAATTCAGGAAACTACTTCTGTGCTGTAGTGGCAAAGTGCTGTAAGAGAAAGCACCTTCTACCCCAAACCCCAGTTCTTCTGAAGTTTTATAGGTGTCTATATTCTCTAAGCTTCACTGGAGCATATCAGAATAAAATAGGATAGGATAGGACAGGACAGTGATGGCGAACCTGTGGCATGTGTGCCAGAGGCGGCACTCAGAGCCCTCTGGGTGGGCACATGTGCTGTCGCCCCAGCCCTGCCTCTCCCCGCAGACCCGTCCTCACCAGCATCCCCCTTGGAGGAGAGTTGCTCCCAGGCGCAGACATGGAGCATCACAGCCAAGCACATGGCAGCCAGGCAGTGGGGGCAAGACTCCACCCTCGCACCCTGTCACACACAGATGATTTCTGGAGTGCGGAAGGCATAGCCACCATAGCGCTGCTGGGCCGCCTGGGCAATCTGCGGCGGGCCGTGGAGGGGGTGAGTTGCCCTGTGGGGGTTGGAGTGGGGCAGTTTTTGGGCAGTTCCAAAGCATCTGAATTTTGATCACATGAACATGGGGATGCGACAATGGTCCTAAGTGTGAAAAATGGTAAAAAAATCACTTTTTTTTGTGCCGTTGTAACTCCGAACGCTTACTAAGTGAATTGTCCAGGGCAACCCGTACGACAACATGAGATAAAAACAGTTTTCAAGGGACTCTTGTGTGGTGCTTGCCAGGATGTGAGGATGAGCCTTACAATCACACTATTCTTCCCAAAACTATTCGACCTTAACTTCCAGGTAGGGTCACCTGCTTGGGTGGAGGGGGTTAGACTAGATGACCTACAAGGTCCCTTCCAACTTTCTATTCTATTCTATTCTATTCTATTCTATTCTATTCTATTCTATTCTATTCTATTCTATTCTATTCTATTCTATTCTATTCTATTCTATTCTATTCTATTCTATTCTATTCATAATTCCTATCCTATCCTATTCTATTCTATTGATACCGTAATTCCTATCCTATCCTATCCTATCCTATCCTATCCTATCCTATCCTATCCTATCCTATCCTATCCTATCCTATCCTATCCTTGTCTGCTAGTCCCCACAAGAGGGTAGTAGAATCTCGATCAGAAATCTCAAGAAATATTATAGGGAGAAGCCCCAAAAATCTTGCTGAAATTCCAAGTTCCCCTAGAAAGAGAAATCCAAAGACCCAAGGGACATTTTTCTTGGAAGAAAATTCTGCGTCTGAATCCAGTCAGTTCCTCCACAGAACACAAGGGGCAAGTTATTTGGAACAAAGGTAGATATTATTTAGAGGCTATAACAGTCCCCAGCCAATAAGATTGACTTATTCTCCAAAGCACCAAAGAGCAGGATGAGAAGTGGAAGCTTGTTAAAGACAGATCCACTGTAGAAAAAATTTCTTGACAGTGAGAAGAATCAATTAACGAAATAGCTTGCCTTCTGGAGTTGTGGGTGCTCCATCACTGGAGGCTTTTAACAAGAGATTGGGATGGTATAAGATCCTTGGCTTCAGTAGGATGCTGGACTAGAAGATCTCTGATTCTGTGATTCTTAGAATCATAAGATCTTACGATTCTATAAATTACATCAGAGGGATGCCCTTTAGATGTGTCACTGGTAGGTTTCTGCATTTCCTATTTAATAATGATCACCATTCTCATGCATGGTAGGAAAATTCTCATATGTACTCTGTCATGAATTATCCCAGCTAGAAAACCACAGTACCTGTTTTTGTTTGTTTGCTCAAGAGTGTGAGTTAAGACAAGGCTTTTATGTTCTCAATTTGTGGTATGCTCCTCCTTAGATCGAAGCAGACATGAGCAGATCTTCGATCCCCAGAAGGCCTGAACATGAAACCACCCTGAAGACTGTGGCTAGGCATGCACTTTCCTGTGTTTCTAGTGACAGAGTTGCTCTGCCTGTTGCAGAGAAAGGAACAAGAATGGTTTACTTGGAGAACAGGATCGTTGCCTTGCTGTTGGCCATCTCCATAGGTATCCTTTGCTACTTATTCCTTCATTTATTGAGGGAAATAATCTTTAGCTTACTGTTTTTTTTTTGGGGGGGGGGAAGCAAGGCCTCCTCAAAGTGGTTTAGAAGCTGAATCTTTCAAAATCCATAAAAGGAAAATAAGCAAAACCATCAGCAGGAAAATTAGTTTATTTTGATATCTTATAATGTAAAGTAGCTTGACAAACACTGAATGATAATTGCTCCTTCGGGACTTCTAAAGGATCAGCTAAATAAACTTGTTGGTGGATTCCTTCCTTCCTTCCTTCCTTCCTTCCTTCCTTCCTTCCTTCCTTCCTTCCTTCCTTCCTTCCTTCCTTCCTTCCTTCTCCTCCTTTCCTAACAATCCTCTTCTATTACAGCTGTATCAGGTCAAGTTAGAGTCACCCAGGAGCACCAATTTCTTTCAGTCAAGGAAGGCGACTCCATCTGGCTGAAATGCTCCTATTTGGAAAGAGCTTCTAATCTTCAGTGGTACAAGCAATGTCCAGGAGGCCAGCCAGAGTTAATGATGGCCTTGTATTCATCAAAGACTGAAGCAAAGGATAATTTTGAGATGACTCTGGACACAGAAAACAAGACCACCTCTTTGTATCTGAAGAACACCCAGTTTAAGGATTCAGCTGTCTACTTCTGTGCATGGAGCCACAGTGCTAGAAAGACACCTGCTGGTTGTCACCAAAGGTGGAGGGCAACCAAGGAGAAGAAATTGGGCTGCCTATTGGTGGCCCTCTGAATAAAGATCAGAAGAACTTCCTGAGCTACAGCATCACAACTGAAGACATTCAAATTTTCCTTTTTATAGGTCTTCTCCGTTTGTCATCTAAGTCATCTGCAAATTTTTCCAGAAAGCTCAAAACAGGGAAATGGTCCAAACGTTCCTGAAAATCCACTTAATGATTCCCATGTTTTTCTCTTCCAGGTGTCCAATGCCAGGACCAAGTCAATCAGAAGCCTGTAGAAGTCTTCAAAGAAGGAGATGATCCCACCATCACTTGTCAGTTCAGCTCCAACAATGTCTATAACATACATTGGTACAGGCAATATCCAGGAGAAGCACCTGCATTTTTTATAATGGTTACAGTGGGGAGAGTGGAGAAACAGGAACATTTCAGTGTCTCTTTTGACAGCAAGAAGAAGGAGAGTCAGTTCAACATCACAAAGCTGCAGATGGAAGATGCTGCTGTCTATTTCTGCGGGGCCCAAGATCACAGCAACACAGAGGCACCTGCTGCCTGTACAAAAACCCTCTAAGGCTGAGCAATTCTGTGCAGGGAAATAAATCTCAGCTGTTTAACTGGGATGTGGAATTGGACCAGCTGACCCAAAACAAGCCACATGTGGGTATAACCTGCATTGGTATCAACTTGAAAGTGAACCCAAACATTCCAAAGTGTTGTGAGGAGGAAAAAACATACAAGGTGAACATTCCCACTACTGACAAGGGTCAAGGACATTGGGGATCCTTGTGGATAAAAGTTCTATCCTCAGTTGCCAAATCAAAGCATGGGCCATTGGATTAGCCTACAAGGAGAGGGAAGTTGTGTCATTCATTGAAAGAGATGAACCAAACTATTTTTGGGAGGGGGATTTGTAGAAAAAGAGGTCAGGTCTCTATGGTCTGAGACTCCAAAACTCGTTCCTTGGAAGTGTTTGTGGTGTCCTTGGAATGCATAGATCAGATCATCCTCTTTTGAGTGATGAAGAAATGGAATAGTTTAGTGTGGAAGAAAATGGAAGATTTTAAAGATAGCAAGAACATTTTGCAAGAAAACTGTCATGGCTTCTTTTTCCATAAGATATGCTTTTGCCTACTTTAAAGATTAAAGGATTTCCTGAGAGGATGGTGGTTCTATTGCATTTTGTAGTATAAATATATTCCAAGGGTTGTTTGTTGTTTCTTCTTCTTCTTCTTCTTCTTCTTCTTCTTCTTCTTCTTCTTCTTCTTCTTCTTCTTCTTCTTCTTCTTCTTCTTCTTCTTCTTCTTCTTCTTCTTCTTCTTCTTCTTCTTCTTCTTCTTCTTCTTCTTCTTCTTCTTCTTCTTCTTCTTCTTCTTCTTCTTCTTCTTCTTCTTCTTCTTCTTCTTCTTCTTCTTCCTCCTCCTCCTCCTCCTTTTCCTCCTCCTCCTCCTCCTTTTCCTCCTCCTCCTCCTCCTCCTCCTCCTCCTCCTCCTCCTCCTCTTCTTCTTCTTCTTCTTCTTCTTCTTCTTCTTCTTCTTCTTCTTCTTCTTCTTCTTCTTCTTCTTCTTCTTCTTCTTCGACTTCGTCTTCGTCTTCGTCTTCTTCTTCTTCTTCTTCCTCTTCCTCTTCCTCCTCTTCCTCTTCCTCCTCTTCCTCTTCTTCTTCTTCTTCTTCCTCTTCCTCTTCCTCTTCCTCTTCCTCTTCCTCTTCCTTTTCCTCTTCCTCTTCCTCTTCTTCTTCTTCCTCCTCTTCCTCCTCTTCCTCCTCCTCCTCCTTCTTCTTCATCTTCTCCATTTCCTCCTCCACTTCCTCCCCTCCTCCCCCCTCCTCTTAAATTTAAAAGTCCTTTAAATAACTAAAGATGATATACAAAATTTGAAATATCCCATAACATAGAGGTCCCAAATTTGCACATGTATCCAATGTGGCCAGACACTTCACCTGAATGAGGTAGGTTGTAAGAGTTTAGATAGGTGCTTGGAATAAATTGCTTCAATGCCCATCAACCTGTTCAACATATTTGTCCAGCAAACAAGCAAGCAAACTCTTGAATGTTACTTTAACTAATGCCTGGCATACTTCAGAACAGGATCTACTCCGAAAGCATGTGAAATCTGGATCCACTCAGAATTTGTCCAGGGAAGGGGAAAAGGCTGAAGGACCCAGAACCCCAAGCAAATGGTTAGAGGTTCATTGCCAACTGGTTCTGAGAGGGATTGAGAATGATAGCAGGGGTTGGGTAAGGTCTGTAGCATCTGGAGACATCTTGTGAAGTAGGACAAATGATGTAGGAGCAGACAAAATGATCCCACCCACCATGTCCCCAAAGGGAGGGAATGACTGTCCAGGCAGTGACTGCACATCTGTCCTTGTGGAGGGCTGTCCCCCAAAGTAGACTGTTGGATATTCATTCAGATGACTTCATGCCATCACAAGTACAAATTCAGTGGAGAAAACCTCCAAATTTTTTTATTTAGTTAAGAAAATTGATATGGCCAGTGCCCAACTAATTCAAGGTGACTCCAGGCATCTTAGAAAAATAAAACCCCCAAACAACTCCCAGAATTGTAGTTACAACAATCAAATCAACGAATATTAACCCCATCCCAGGTTAATATTCAACTCTGAGGTATACATATCCTTGCTGTTGTTAACATTAAACCTGGATTTATTTATCTGTTATGAGCTCTAGTTCTCCTTCCAAAGGAATCTCTATAAAACATGACAAGCACTTTGGAAGTTATAGAGGAACAGGTTATATGGTGTGTGCTCTCTCCTGTTACACCAGCCAAAAAATCCTTGCAGTTAATCGATAGAAGGGAAATGCATACAAAAGCCTAAACTGGCCCAAAAAACTTGGATTCACCCAGCCATCACCAATCCCACTGGCAATGAATGACCAAAATGGTCCAGGTAGAGGCCAGAAACTACTACCATTCAAGTTGTCTTTAAAATATATCTGCTGTGGATTAGGGATGAGATGACAATGGTATGAGGACATGACATAAAATGTGGTCTTCAGGGCATGTCCCTGTGGTCTTCCTGTGGATGTGAGGATGAACCTTACAGTCACATGATTCTTCCCAAAGCTCATCCTGGTAGGAAAAGTTGGAGATTACAGGCCAATTTGGCTGAATGTGGGGTTTTTTCACCTTAAACATTGTTTCCTTCCTCTCCTCAAGAGGGCAGTAGAACCACAGCTGGATTCTAGCAAATATCTCTAAACTGGGGACACTGTAAAGGGATCCAATCTGGGTCAGTCACTGGGGCCAGAGGTTTCGTCTTCTGAGCTTTTGGATTCATGCTGGAACCCATCCTCAGGAAACCTATCTCCAGCAGAGCATAAGAGTTTCAATGGGGCACTTTTCCCTCCTCTTGACTCTTTGGTCTCTCTGAGACGTCCTCCTGATAAGACAGATCAGAAAACTCAAGCAATGTTTGTGTGTTGATTCCATTCCTCTGTTCCTAGAAGTAATAATCCCAACATCTCGTGCCAAAAGGATGGAGAGCAATATCTTCCAGGCAGAGATATGTCTTCTTGGCAAAGTGGGAAGCAAGGGAAAAAGAGATGGATCTTTTCCTTTTCCACGGTGCCATCAATTGAGTTAAGATAGGCTAATCATGTCGTGAAGTTGAGCTTGACCTCAAGTGTTGAACAGTAAGCAGGATCCAGTTCTCTTGGCAAAGTTAAGAATCCAATTGGGTTTGTTCTCAGACATTTGATCTGACATTTGACTGATCAAAGAGAGAGGCACCCTGGAATTAAGGAGAAAGTTTCTGAAGTGAGGACAATCAACCAGTGGAACAACATGCCTTCAGAAATCATGGGTGCTCCATCAGTGGAGTGGTTAAATGCAGGATGTAAAATCTCCTGTGTTGAAGGGGCTCTAGTTCACTTGCTGCCTTTTAAAATTAGTTTTCTATTGTTACATTTCATTATTGTTTGATAAACATCGTGTTATCTGGGTTACTTTTTGTTTTGTTCAATAATACAAATTATATTCCTAGTTTCTACACTGTTTTTCCAGCCATTGATAAAATAAATTCCTTGTTTGAAAACATTCTCTATCTTCTTTCTCTTTAATCCTCGGTGTGGGTCTGTCCATTTGAGCACAGTCCAATATCTTCTTAATTATCTCTTCATCTGATGGTGTTTCTTCCTTCTTCCAGTGCTGAGCAACTACAATCCTCACTGCTGTCAATACAGGCAGTGTTAGATATACCTTTTGTTTATTAAATTTTACTGGAGGTGCGACCTTTCCTCCAGAGCCCTGAATAGCAGTTTCCAACTCTTGTGACCAAGAGACCACTCTCATTCCCAATATCCCCCAGAACATGACTAAATAACCTGGCAGATGGACTTAGTAATCTCCACAGATGGATGCCCTTGCATTGGAACAATCTTCCTGGCTCAAATTCCATAAAGAAACCCAGAATCCTTGCTCAACTTCCAAGTTCTTGTAGAAAGAGAAATCCAAAGATCCAGAGGACGCTTTCTTCAGTAGACTCTTTCCTCAGGAAAGATCAGTAAGGCTGAGAGGAAACCCTCTGGAGAGATTCCCATTGAGAGATGCATCACTGGGAGGTTTCTGCTCTCCTTATTTGATGATTATCACTATTCTCATGCCGAGCAGAAATGCACCTGTTCCGTGCCATGAATTTTTCAAACGAGAAGACCTGATTTATTTGTACAAGAAGGTGAGTTAAGACAACGTTTCTATGCACTGGGTTTGTGGTATGTTCCTCCTTTGATGTACGTGAGTTAAAGCAGAGCTGAGCAGATCTTATATCCCCGGAAAGCTTGAGCATGAAGTCACCCACAAGACTTTGGCTGGGTTCTCACTTCCCTGTGTTTCTGGTGACAGAGTACTCCTGCTTGCTGCAGAGAAAGAAGAATGGGAGATCTGAGGAGCAGGATCATTGCCTTGCTGCTGGCCATCTCCACAGGTATCTTTTTCTTCTTTTTTTCCCCCATTCGTTGATGGAAATAATGTTTATGCTAACTTTTATTGAAACAAGGTCTCCTCAAAACTTCAGCTTTGGAGACAATTTTTTTCAAAAGCCATAAAAAGGAAACGAGCAAAAGCATCAAACAGAAAATTGATTTATTTAAGTATTTAAGAGTGTGGAAGATAGGGTTGCAAACTATGAATGATAATGGCTCCTTTGCAAATTCTAAAAGTTTAACTAACTAAATTTATTGGTGGAATTCTTTTTGCTCCCTCCCTCCTTATGATCCTTCCTCCCTCCCTCCCTCCCTCCCTTCTTTCCTCCATCCATCCATCCATCCATCCATCCATCCATCCATCCATCTCCTTTTTTAACATGCATCTTCTGTTATAGCTGTATCAGATCAAGCGAGAATCATGCAGGAATTTCTTTCAGTTAAGGAAGGAGACTCCATCCGTTTGAAATGCTCCTATCAGGAAACAGAATACAGTCTTCAGTGGTACAAGCAATATCCAGGCTGCCAACCAGAATTCATGATATTACTGGTTATATCAGGGACTAAAGCAAAGGATCATTTTGAAATGACTCTGGACACAGATAAGAAGACCGCCTCTTTGTATCTGAAGAATACCCAATTTAAGGATTCAGCTATCTATTTCTGTGCACGGAGCACAGTGCTAGAAAGACTCCCGCTGGTTGTCACCAAAGGTGGAGGGCAACCAAGGAGAAGATGTGTAACTCCCTATTGGTCCTCTGAAGAACAATCAGAAGGACCTTATAAGCTGACGCATCACAACTAAAGACATGTCCCAAAGGTGCTCTTTCAAGAGGCAACTGGACTTTCTTCTTTTTCTTTGAAGATGTTTTGCTTCTCATCCAAGAAGCTTCTTCCACTCTGAAGCAAAATGTCTTCAAAGAAAAACAAGAAAGTCCAGTTGCCTCTTGGAAAAGTACCTTTGTGACCACCATGACCTGGATGACTGAGAATCTCCACAGACAACCAAAGACATGCTTATTTTTCAGGTGATACATATTCACCCTCTTGTTGGCCTCCTTATAAGTCATCTGCAAATTGCAGCAGAATGCCCAAGTCAGGGGGAAAGATCCAAACATTGGATGGAATCTGAATAATCCCAATGTTTTTTCTCTTCCAGGTGTCCAATGCCAGGACCGAGTGGATCAGAAGCCTGAAGAAGTTATCAAAGAAGGAGATGACTCCACCATCACCTGTCAGTTCACCTTCACCAATGTCTATGGAATGAATTGGTATAGGCAATATCCAGAAAAAGTGCCTGCATTTCTCCTAACAGTTACGTCAGTGAAATTGGAAAAGCAGGAACATTTCAGTGCCTCTTTTGACAAGCAGAAGAAGGAGAGTCAGTTAAACATCACAAAGGTGCAGATGGAAGATGCTGCTGTCTATTTCTGTGGGGCCCAGGATCACAGTAATACAGAGACACCTGCTGCCTGTACAATAACCCTCCAAGGCTGAGCAATTCTGTGCAGGGAAAAGGAATCTCAGCTGGGGAACTGGGATGCAGAATTGGACCAGCTGACCCAAAACAAGCCACGTGTGTGCACAACATGCATTGTTATCAACTAGAACAGTGTTTCTCAACCTTGACAATTTTAAGGCATGTGGACTTCAACTCCCAGAATTCCACAGCCAGCAATGCTGGCTGTGGAATTCTGGGAGTTGAAGTCCACATGCCTTAAAATTGTCAAGGTTGAGAAACACTGAACTAGAAAGTGAATCAAAGTATTCCAGAGTTTTGCAAGAAAGAAGGGGTATACCAGGTGAACATTCCCACCACTGGCAAGGCTCATGGACATTGGGGATCCTTGTGGATAAAGGTTTGGTTTTGCCAAACCAAAACATGGGATTATCCTACAGAGAGTGGGAAGTATTGTCATTTATTGAAGGCAATGAACCAAAGTTTGGGGATGGCAGAATTGCATAGAAAAAAGTCAGGTCCAGATGATCTGATACTCCAAAACTTGGAAGTATTTGTGGCTCCATTGGGATGCGTAAATCAGAACAACCCATTTTGGGTGGTAGAGAAGTGGAATATTTTAGGTCTGGAAGAAAATGAAAGATTCTAAAGATAGCAAGAACATTTTGCAAGAAAATTGTCATGGCTTCTTTCTCCATAAGATAATTTTTTTGCCTTCTTTGAAGATGTTTAATTACAGGATTTCCTGAGAGGGTTGTTGTTGTTGTTGTTGTTGTTGTTGTTGTTGTTGTTGTTCTTCTTCTTCTTCTTCTTCTTCTTCTTCTTCTTCTTCTTCTTCTCCTCCTCCTCCTCCTCCTCCTCCTCCTCCTTCTCCTTCTCCTTCTCCTTCTCCTTCTCCTTCTCCTTCTCCTTCTCCTTCTCCTTCTCCTCCTCCTCCTCCTCATTTCAATTTAAGGTGCGTAAATAACTAAAGGTGACACACAAAATTCAAAATACCCCATAACACAGAGTTCCCAAACATACATGTGCCCAGACACTTCATCCTAATCAGGTAGGGTGTGCTTGTATGAATGTAGGTCAGTGCTTGGATGAATTGTTTGAATGCCCATCAACCTGTTTAACATATTTGTCCAACAAGCAAGCTCCTGACTGTAATGCCTGGGTCAGTTCAGACCAGGGTTTGTGCTATTGTGGAAGTGTGTGAAACCTGGACCTAGAAAGAATTTAGTCAGAGAAGGAGGGACATGAAGAAAGACTAACAACCCCAAGGTTTATCATCATCTGGTGCTGAGAGCATCTGACAATGATAGCAGTGATTGACTATAGTCTGCCGCAACTGGAGGCATCTTGTGAAGTAGAAGAAAGGATGTGGGAGGAGACAAAATAATCCTGCCCACCATAGAATAGAATAGAATAGAATAGAATAGAATAGAATAGAATAGAACAGAACAGAACAGAACAGAACAGAACAGAACAGAACAGAACAGAACAGAACAGAACAGAACAGAACAGAATAGAATAGAATAGAATAGAATAGAATAGAATAGAATAGAATAGAATGGACCTTGGAGGTCTTCTAGACCAGCCCCCTGAGGGAATGACTATCCTGGCACTGAGTTCACATCTGTCTTTGTGGTAGGCAGTCCCCCAAAGTAGACTGCGGATAGCCATTCAGATAGCTTTGTGCAAATTCAGTGGTGCAAATCCACAAAAGTTATTTATTTTCATTTATTTAAGAAAATGGACATGGCTACCCATGTCAATCAAGGTGTCTCCAGGCAGCTTAGAGAAATCAAATCCCAAACAACTCCCAATAAACCTCCACACCTGTGATTTACAATAATCAAATCAATCAACTGATAAGCTCCAAAGCATCCCAGGTTAATGTTCAACTGGGAGCTATACATATTCTTTTTGTTGCTGAATTTATTTATTTTTTATCGGATCTAGTGCTCCTTCCAAAGGAACTTCAAGAAAACATGACAAGCACTTTGGAAGTTATAGAGAGCAGAAGTCTGCTCTCTCTCTCCTGTCACACCAGGCAAAAAGTCCTTGCAGATAACAGAAAGAAGGAGAAAGCATACAAAAGCGTAAAGTAGCACCCCAAACCTGGATATCGCCCAGCCAGGATCACATCATCAATTCCATTGGCAATGAATGACCAAAATGTTCCAGGAAACAGACCAAAAACACTCCTTTAAAACTGCAATAGCTAAACCTGAATTTATCTGCTATGAGTTGGGGATGAAATGACAATAGCAGGAGGACATGACATTCAACACTTTTCAGGGCATGTTCCTGTGGTGTTCGTCTGGATGTGAGGATGAACCTTATGTGAGAAGTTTTATATAAAAGTATATATTATCCTTTGTACTGTTTCTTTTATATATATACCAATCAGTTCAAACCCCCACTGGCAGTTAAAAGGAAGAAACAGCTACAGTCACACATTGCTCCTAGAAGCACAAAGCCGAAAGCACCAGCCTGAAGATGACGAATGGGACTTCGTCGAAACGTCGCCAAGACACTTCAAATTCTACGTGGGAGAAAACCCGAAGAACCAAAGACCTACATACAAACACCCGCGAAAACCGCCAAGACACTTCAAATTCTACGTGGGAGAAAACCCGAAGAACCAAAGACCTACATACAAACACCCGCGAAAACCTCAAAACACACACACACACACACACACACACACACATGTATATATATGTATATGTATGTATATATATGTGTGTATATATATATGTATATATATGTATATGTATATGTATATGTATATGTATATGTATATGTATATGTATATGTATATGTATATGTATATGTATATGTATATGTATATGTATATGTATATGTATATGTATATGTATATGTATATGTATATGTATATGTATATGTATATGTATATGTGTATATATATATATATATATATATATATATATATATATATATATATATATATATATATATATATATATATATATATATATATATATATATATATATATATATATATATATATATATATATATATATATATAATCAACATATATATATATGTCTGGAGTTTGCTAAGCTAATACATGTTCAATTCCTATCCTTTCTTCTTTTCTCTAACCAAGAATAAAATAAATTCCAAATTTGATAGTAGTCTGTATCTTCTTTGTCTTTCAACCTCATAGTTAGTCTGTCCATCTCTGCACATTCCAATATTTTCCTGATTATTTCTTCCTCTGATGGCAGTCCTTCATTCTTCCAGTATTGTGCAAAAATTATTCTCGCTGCTGTGGTGATGTGTAAAATTAAATATAATTTCTGCTTATTAGTCTTTTCAGACATAATGTCTAGTAAAAAGAGTTCAGGTTTAAAATCCACTTGTTCGCCCAATATTTTTTCTAACCACATATGTATATTTTTCCAATAAGCCTTTGCCTTCCCACATGTCCACCAAATATAATACGTGCCTATGTTATGTTTTCATTTCCAACATCTATCTGACATATTTTTAAACATTTTTGCTAATCTTGCTGGTGGAAGGTGCCATCTATAAAACATTTTATACAGATTTTCTTTGTATGAAGTTGACATTGTTAATTTATAGTTTCTCTCCCATAACATTTGGCATTTTTTAAATTCTATATTATTATAACCAAAATTTTTTGCCCATCTTATCATTGTTTCTTTCACTTGTTCACTTTCCATATCTAAAATTAACAAAAAATTATACATTTTCTTGATTAATTTCTCATCTGAGAACAATAACAAAATCTTATCAAACACAGTTTGATCCTTGTAAAATCCATACATTTTTACATCTTTTTCATATCTATTTTGTATCTGTAAATGTGCCCACCTTTGTACTGTTTCCATCTTCCCTTAAAACATTAACAGAATTCACAGTGATCAGAGAATCAGCGTCTCCACTAGATAATTGGCAGTCAAGCTGAAATTAAATTCATCAAGTAAAAATAGCAAATGGTGGGAAAACTCCTTTACCCAAACTTCCTCAAATTCCCTAATAAGTTACCCAGACCAAAGGATAAGGTCTGTAAACAAAAATAGAATTAATTAAATTAGGTTTCCTAACAGAACTGCATGTTCACAAGCACGCACACACATGCACACACACCCTGATTCCACTAACACACACACATTAAGTGTCACCATAGGATCAGCACATAGAAACTTCCACACCCAGATATGGTCCCAGATTATTCTTCTGACACTTACAGTTACACAATTCTTCCCAAGACTCATCCTGTTGGGAAATGTTGGGAATTACAAGACAATTTTGATGAATGTGGGTTGTTGTTTTTTAACCTAACCCTTGCTTCTCTCCACAAGAGGGCAGTATAACCACAACCAGATTCCACTAACAATAGAATAGAATAGAATAGAATAGAATAGAATAGAATAGAATAGAATAGAATAGAATAGAATAGAATAGAATAGAATAGAAATTAGGAATAGAATAGAATAGAATAGAATAGAATAGAATAGAATAGAATAGAATAGAATAGAATAGAATAGAATAGAATAGAATAGAATAGAATAGAATAGAATAGAATAGAATAGAATAGAATAGAAGATAGGATATGATATGGAATAGAATAGAATAGAATAGAATAGAATAGAATAGAATAGAATAGAATAGAATAGAATAGAATAGAATAGAATAGAATAGAAGATAGGATATGATATGGAATAGAATAGAATAGAATAGAATAAGGAATGGAAGAATAGAATAGAATAGAATAGAATAGAATAGAATAGAATAGAATAGAATAGAATAGAATAGAATAGAATAGAATAGAATAGAATAGAATAGAAGATAGGATATGATATGGAATAGAATAGAATAGAATAAGGAATGGAAGAATAGAATAGAATAGAATAGAATAGAATAGAATAGAATAGAATAGAATAGAATAGAATAGAATAGAATAGAATAAGGAATGGAAGAATAGAATAGAATAGAATAGAATAGAATAGAATAGAATAGAATAGAATAGAATAGAATAGAATAGAATAGAATAGAAGATAGAATATGATATGGAATAGAATAGAATAGAATAGAATAGAGTAAGGAATGGAAGAATAGAATAGAATAGAATAGAATAGAATAGAATAGAATAGAATAGAATAGAATAGAATAGAATAGAATAGAATAGAATAGAATAGAAGATAGAATATGATATGGAATAGAATAGAATAGAATAGAATAGAGTAAGGAATGGAAGAATAGAATAGAATAGAATAGAATAGAATAGAATAGAATAGAATAGAATAGAATAGAATAGAATAGAGTAAGGAATGGAAGAATAGAATAGAATAGAATAGAATAGAATAGAATAGAATAGAATAGAATAGAATAGAATAGAATAGAATAGAATAGAATAGAATAGAATAGAATAGAATAGAATAGAATAGAGCTGGAAGGGACCTGGGAGGTCTTCCAATCCAGCCTAGAGAACCTATACCATTTCAGATAAGTGACTGTCCCGTCTCTTCTTAAAAACCTCCAGTGATGGAGCACCCACAATTTCTGAAGGCAAGCTGTTCCACTGGTTAACTGTCCACACTGTTGGGAAGTTTCTCCTTAATTCCAGGTTGCTTCTCTCTTTGATCATTTTTCAACCATTGTTTCTTGTCCTGCCCTCTGGTGCTTTGGTGAATAACATGACCCCCTCAAATACTGAAATACTGCTATCATGTTGCCCCTGTTTCTTCTTTTCTTTAGACTAGCCAAATCTAAGTACTGCAGCCATTCTTCATATGTTTTAGTCTCCAGGCCTTTGATCATCTTAGTTGCTCTTCTCTGAACTTTCCCCAAAGTCTCAACTTTCTTTTTGTACTATGGTAACCAAAGGTGGTTGCAGTATTCCAGGTCTCTTAACTGGAGAGACTGTAAGAGTTTTATGGGGCTATTTGCCCTCCTCTTGTCTCCTCTGGCTCTCTGAGACTTCCTCATGATAGGACAGATCAGAAATCTCAAGAGTGTTTGAATGATGATTCCATTCCTCCATTCCTAGAAATAATAATCCTAAAATCTGATTCTAAAAGGATGGAGAGCAATAGAAAGAGTTCAGAGAAGAGCAACAAAGATGATTAGAGGACTGGAGGCTAAAGCATATAAGGAACGGTTGCTGGAATTGGGTATATCTAGTTTAATGAAGAGAAGGACGAGGGGGGACATGATAGCAGTGTTCCAATATCTCAGGGGCTGCCCCAAAGAAGAGGAAATAAAGCTATTTTCCAAAGCCCCTGAAGGCAGGACAAGAAGCAATGTATGGAAACTAACCAAGGAGAGAAGCAACCTAGAACTAAGGAGAAACTTCCTGACAGTTAAAACAATTAACCAATGGAACAACCTGCCTCCAGAAGCGGTGAATGCTCCAACACTGGAAGTTTTTAAGAAGAGACTGGACAGTCATTTGTCTGAAATGGTATAGGGCTACCTGTCTGAGCATGGGGTTGGACTTGATGACCTCCAAAGTCACTTCCAACTTGATGATGATGATTTTTATTTTCTGGGCAGAAATATGTCTTCTTGGCATTGTGGGAAGAAAGAGAAGAAGACATGGACCTTGCCATTTTCATTTCCCACTGTCTTATCAAGAGAGTAAGGTAGGCTAATAATGTCCTGAAGTTGAGTCAGAACCAGAATGATGCAAACATGTGTCATAGCATTGCAGTGGTCAGGATGTAAAATCCCTGTGTTGCAGGGGCTCTTGTTCACTTGCTGCCTTTTAAAATTAGTTTTCTATTGTTACATTTCATTAGTGTTTGATAAACATTGTGTTATCTGGGTTACTTTTTGTTTTGTTCAGTAATACAAATTATATTCCTAGTCTCTACACCATTTTTCCAGCCGTTGATAAAATAAATTCCTTGTTTGAAAATATTCTCTATCTTCTTTCTCTTTAATCCTCGGTGTGAGTCTTTCCATTTCAGCACAGTCCAATATCTTCTTAATTATCTCTTCATCTGATGGTGTTTCTTCCATCTTCCAGTGCTGAGCAAATACAATCCTCACTGCTGTCAATACATGCAGTGTTAGATATACCCTTTGTTTATCAAATTTTACTGGAGGTGCAACCTTTCCTCCAGAGCCCTGAATAGCAGCTTCCAACTCTTGTCACCAAGAGTCCCACTGTCATTCCCAATATCCCCCAGAACATGACTACAATAACCTGGCAGATGGGCCTAGTAATCTCCACAGATGGATGCTCTTGCATTGGAACAAATTGCATGGCTAGAATTCCATGAAGAAACCTAGAATCCTTGCTCAAATTCCAAGTTCTCATAGAAAGAGAAATCCAAAGATCTAAAGGACACTTTCTTCAGAAGAGGCTTTTATTGGGAAAGATCAGGGAGGCTGAGAGAAAACACACCAGATAAGATTCCAATTGGATCCATAATTGAGAGGATTTGCATTTTGTATCTAATAATTATCACCATTCTCATGCGTGGCAGGAATATATATGTTCTGTACCAAGAATTTTTCAAGCTTGAAGACAGCAGAAGCACTTTTGGTTTGTTTGCTCAAGAATGTGAATAGCAGTTAACTTGAATTTTTCCTGGTTTGCATGTACAAATATATATCTATTAATAAAAAATGTTAAAAAAAAAAGAATGTGAGCTAAGGCAGAAGCTTCTGTGTTCTGGATTTGTGGCATGTTCCGCCTTTGATCTATGTGAGTCGAAGCAGAGATAAGCACATCTTTAATCCCCAAATGGTCTGAGCTTAAATTCACCCACAAGGCTGTGGCTGGGTTCTCACTTTCCTGTGTTTCTGGTGACAGATGTGTTTTGCCTGTTGCAGAAAGAAGGATGGAACATCTGTGGAGCAGTATAACTGTCTTGCTGTTGGCCATCTGTACAGGTATCCTTTCCATCATATTTTTTTCATTCTTTGATGGAAATAATGTTTATGCTAACTTTTTATTGAAGCAAGGTCTCCTCAAGGTGGCTTTGGAGCTGAATCTCAAAATCCATAAAAAAGAAAACCAGCAAAAGCATCAAGCAGGAAATTAATACATTTAAATACTTTGAATGATAATTGCTCCATTGGAAATTCTAAAGATTATTGGAGGAATTCCTTCTTTCTTTCCTTCCTTCCTTCCTTCCTTCCTTCCTTCCTTCCTTCCTTCCTTCCTTCCTTCCTTCCTTCCTTCTTTCCTTCCTTCCTTCCTTCCTTCCTTCCTTCCTTCCTTCCTTCCTCCCTTCCACTGTCCATCTCCTTTCCTAATATTCCCTTTCTATTACAGCTATATCAAGTCAAGCTAGAATCACCCAGGAACACCAATTTCTTTCAGTTAAAGAAGGAGACTCAATCCGGCTGAACTGCTCCTATCAGGAAATGGAAGATAATCTTCAGTGGTACAAGCAATATCCAGGAGGCCAGCCAGAATTCATGATGGTCTTGTATTCATCAAATACTAAAGCAAAGGATAATTTCGAGATGACTCTGGACACAGAAAACAAGACCACCTCTTTGTATCTGAAGAACACCCAGTTTAAGGATTCAGCTGTCTACTTCTGTGCATGGAGCCACAGTGCTAGAAAGACACCTGCTGGTTGTCACCAAAGGTGGAAGGCAACCAAGGAGAAGAAATTGAGCTGCCTATTGGTGGCCCTCTGAATAAAGATCAGAAGAACTTCCTGAGCTACAGCATCACAACCGAAGACATTCAAATTTTCCTTTTTATAGGTCTTCTCCGTTTGTCATCTAAGTCATCTGCAATTTTTTCCAGAAAGCTCAAAACAGGGAAATGGTCCAAACGTTCCTGAAAATCCACTTAATGATTCCCATGTTTTTTTTCTTCCAGGTGTCCAATGCCAGGACCAAGTCAATCACAAGCCTGTAGAAGTCTTCAAAGAAGGAGATGATCCCACCATCACTTGTCAGTTCAGCGCCATCAATGTCTATAGCATACATTGGTACAGGCAATATCCAGGAGAAGCACCTGCATTTTTTATAATGGTTACAATGGGGAGAGTGGAGAAACAGGAACATTTCAGTTCAGGACCCTCTGAAGAAAGATCTGGAGAACATCTTGAGCCACAGCATTTTAACCAAAGAGCTGCTTGTCCCAAAGGTCTTTCTCCCAAAGGCAACTTAACTTTCTTCATTTTTTTTCCTTGAAGACATTGTTTCTCATTCAAGAAGCTTCCTCAGTTCTACCTGACCAAAGAGAAACAAGGCATTTTCAAAGAAGAAAAAAAAATGAAGACCAGTTACATTTTGGAAAAAAGTATTTCTGGGACAATCACATCCTGGATGGTTGAGAATCTCTATAGACAAAGGTCTGGTTATTTTTCTGCTTACATGAGTTCTGCCCATGTTGAGTTTATATGAGTCCTGCCCAAATGGCAGCAGAATGCCCAAGACAAAGAAATGGTTCGAAGGTTCCTCACAATCAACTTAATGGTCTCCATGTCTTTCTATCCCAGGTGTCCAGTGCCAGGACCAAATGGATCAGAAGCCTGTAGAAGTTATCAAAGAAGGAGATGATTCCACCATCACCTGCCAGTTCAATCCCAACAATGTCTATGGCATGCACTGGTACAGGCAATATCCAGGAGAAGCACCTGCATTTCTCCTAATGGTTACATTGGTGAATTGGGAGAAAGAGGGCCACTTTAGTGCCTCTTTAGACAAGCAGAAGGAGAGTCAGCTCAACGTCACAAAGGTGCAGTTGAAAGATGCTGCCGTCTATTTCTGTGGCGCCCAAGATCACAGCAACACAGAGGTACCTGCTGCCTGTACAAAAGCCCTCTAAGGCCAAGAAATTCTGTGCAGGGTAAATGAATCTCAGCTGGGGAACTGGGATGCAGAGTTGGACCATTTGACCCCAAACAAGGCACATATGGGTACAACTTACATTTGTAACAGGAGTAAAGTGAAAAAGAAGCATTTCATGATGTTGCAAGGGGGAACAAAAGTGATAATCAAGTGCCAAGGAAATCAGGAGTTCCAGGCAGTCCAAATGGGTATAAAAAGATTTATTGCAAGCTTAAGCTCTCTACAAGAATCTGAACTACTAATGGTCCAAGCAAATTGGAGGTACGAGGACAATTCAGAAATAAACCTCTGTTTGGTTATCAATGACAGACACTCGCAGATACAGAACTTTTACCATACCCATTAGAAAACTACAACATTACATTATTTTTTTAACATAATCACCATTCAAATTGAGGCATTTGTCATAATGTCTTACAAGGTTCGGAATTCCTTAGCAGTAGTCACTCGGTGCCAAATCTAGGTTATGGGTGTGTGTATGTGAGATCAAAAACATCACGACGGAACTGCTTCAAAAGTTCTTGGGTGCACCTAGTGGTGTTTGGGTGAGCAAACTGTCTTGGGTCTCCCAAGACATGCTCATATTACCCCAGCTCTCTGCGAGCTGCACTGGCTACCTATTGGTCTCCGAACACAATTCAAAGTGTTGGTTATGACCTATAAAGCCCTTTATGGCAATGGACCAGGATACTTGCGGGACCGTCTTCTGCCTCATGAATCCCAGCAACCGGTTAGGGCGCATAGGGTTGGCCTCCTACGGGTCCCGTCTGTTAGACAATGTTGTCTAGCGGGGCCTAGGGCTAGGGCCTTCTCCGTTGCTGCCCCAGCCCTCTGGAACCAGCTTCCCTCAGAGGTTCGTACTGCTTCCTCCCTCCTAGCTTTCCGGAAAGCGCTGAAGACACATCTATGCCGACAGGCTTGGGGCATATGAGCTGTGCTCTGCCTCTCGGCCCTAAGAGTGTCCCGCCATCAGCCGCTGTGAGCTGAATGTGCTTGTATGTTGTGTGAATGGAATTACTTTTTAAAATTTTAAATTAATTGTGTTTTTAAATTGTTTTGTTGGTGTGAGCGGCCCTGAGTCTTGGGAGAGGGGCGGCATATAAATTAAATAAATAAATAAATAAATTATTGTGAACCAACATCAGACCGGAAGTGGTGCCATGGAAAATTCCACCAAATGTGAAGATGCCATAGGAGTACCGCTAGTGAAGTTCATGGAGCGTGGTTCGATCATCAGTTCAGAAGTCTATGTGAAACGTTACGAAAATTCAGACGAGCCATCCATAACAAGTGTTGGGGCATGCTGACTTCCAGTGTGGCGTTGGTTCACAATAATGCTCACCCGCACATTGCTAGACACACACCCAAGAACTTTTGAAGCAGTTCCGTCGGGATGGTTTTAATCACCCCCCATAGCCCAGATTTGGCGCTGAGCGACTACTACTAAGGAAGTTCAAACCTTGTAATGTGTTATGACAAGGGCCTCAATTTGAATGGCGATTAAGCTGAAAAGCAATGTAATGTTGTAGTTTTCTAATGTGTATAATAAAAGTTCTGTATCTGCGAGTGCCTGTCATTGACAACCAAACAGAGGTTTATTTCAGAATTGCCCTCGTAGACAAGTGTCAATGGAATTCAAGGTGGGCTGAACTTCAATCTCTTGTGGGTCCAAAGGGACTCATGACTGATGACGTCTCCCTTGGGCTCAGCCTGCTCATCTCCTACATCAATATAGCCAAGATGGACATTCCCACCACTTGCAAGGCCCAAGTACATTGGGATTCCTTGTGCATAAAAGCTCCATCCTGATTTGCTTAGAGCAGTGGTTCTCAACCTTTTTCAGGTTGGATCTGAAAAAAAAATGGCGGACTGCGACGATCTGAACCGCGCATGCGCAGCGCATGCGCGACAAAAAAAACAAAATGGCAGACCGCGATGGGCTGATCCGCGTGTGCACGGTGCGCGCACAACGGCCCAAACCGCGCATGCATGGCGCGCGCGTGATGAAGAAAAAAAAACCAACAACAAAATGGCGGACCGTGACGGCCCGATCCGCGTGTGCGTGGCGGGCGCGCGACAGCCCAAACTGCGCATGCGCGGCGCACGCGTGACAAAGAAAAAAAACAAAACAAAATGGCAGACCGCGGTGTCCAGCGACCCCTGCGAAACAGTCGTTTGACCCCAAATGGGGTCGCGACCCATAGGTTGAGAACCGCTGGCTTAGAGGTTTTTTTGTTTTTTTTTGAGAGTCAAGAGTTTTATAACTCTTGCAAAGGACTCAATACAGTTATCTTTTAATACGGGTCAAGGAGAGTTGGTTGATGTGACCTGAAGTTCTAACATAACTTGATTTTGTTGATTACCACACAAGATGTGTTGGGTTGCAGGTTCTTAATTCTTCACTACCACATCATAGCTAATAATAATTGATGAAGTCACTTAAATATGAGCCAGCCGTGTGCTGCAGCTGCCAAAAAGGCCAACACAGTGCTAGGCTGCATTAACAGAGGGATAGAATCAAGATCACGTGAAGTAGTAATACCACTTTACAATGCCTTGTTAAGGCCACACTTGGAATATTGCACCCAGTTTTGGTCACTACGATGTGAAAAAGATGTTGAGACTCTAGAAAGAGTACAGAGAAGAGCAACAAAGATGATTAGGGGACTGGAGGGAGTCAAGCTATTCTCCAAAGCACCTGAAGGCAGGACAAGAAGCAGTGGATGGAAACTAATCAAGGAGAGAAGCACCCTAGAACTAAGGAGAAACTTCCTGACAGTTAGAACAATTAACCAGTGGAACAACCTGCCTCCAGAAGCGGTGAATGCTCCAACACTGGAAGTTTTTAAGAAGAGACTGGATAGCCATTTGTTTGAAATGGCATAGGGTTTCCTGCCTGAGCAGGGGGTTGGACTAGATGACCTTCAAGGTCCATTCCACCTTTATTAATTATTATTACTATTATTATTATTATTTATTGAGAATTATGGATTCTGCATGTTCCTGATTAGGAATGGCTAAATATGTATTTACAAATACCATGTGAAATTCATTTAAATGCTCTTCCCCCCCTGCTAAAACATTCTGGACATTGGACATGAGATGTTTATGAAAAGCTGTATATTCTTTTGGCAAAAATCGATAGCATTGTTCCCAGAAAGAGAATTCCTGGATGTTTGGTTGGAACAGTCATTCCCTAAAAGTCATGTTATCTTCTTGAGTTTGACTGTTTTTGATTTCAAAGTAAGTTAAATTCACCTAGGACATGTTCTTTTTTTTTTTTTTAATCTGCCAGTTAAATCTACATCCCCCCCCAAAATTTCCATGTGGTCCAATTCAGGCTGTCCTGATCTTGCTTAGAGGGTACCAAATCAGATCAGCCAAAATTATTTGGTACTGCCACTTTCTGCAACAGTTATTTTCTCAGTAACTCTTCCAAGGTAAATTATGACTATTTTTTAGTTTTCTCACTAGATGGCACTCATTTTGCTTTCATTCCTAACAGAGAGAAGTTTCAGTTATAGCTGAAGATGTTTTTTCTTAGCCCTGACTTGGTTAACCACAAGGGCTTTTCTTTTCAACCTTGAAAAGAGACAAAGTTGACTTAGTTTGGGAAAGGAGAAACTTCACTGTTGTCTTCCCTGTTTCTCCTGGAAGGGCGAGACACCAGCTGAAGCATGAAAACCTTTAGAATGTTCTCAAGAACTTGGAAAACTCAATGGAGGACACTTCTCATTGGATTATTTATTCTGTGTAAGTAAACGTTTTCCAAGAATTATGATGAGATTTTATTATTTTAGCTTTAATTTATACAAGTCAGGGAGGCACAGATTAATTCTCATTTTCTTCCTAAATATAATTCTGGAGGTGCGTTGGGCTGGGAAAAAAGTTGTCCCAAAAGTGTCCTGTCACATTCATGCTAAAGGAGGACTAGAACTCACCATCTCCCAGTTTCTAATTCCGTTCCTTAATAACTACATCAAACTCCAGAAGACAGGCTTAAGATACAGAAGGATCTTGACAGATTTGAACATTGGGCGCTATCTAACAAAATGAAATTCAATAGTGAAAAAAAGTAAGGTCTTACATTTAGGCAAGAAAAACCAAATGCACAGGTATAATATAGGGGGTACCTTGCTCAATAGTAATAACTGTGAGAGGGATCTTGGAATCCTAGTGGACAATCACTTAAATATGAGCCAGCAGTGTGCTGCAGCTGCCAAAAAGGCCAACACAGTGCTAGGCTGCATTAACAGAGGGATAGAATCAAGATCACAAGAAGTGTTAACACCACTTTACAATGCTTTGGTAAGGCCACACTTGGAATACTGCTTCCTGTTTTTGTCACCACAATATAAAAAAAGATGTTGAGACTCTAGAAAGAGCAGCAGGGAAGATTAGGAGACTGGAGGATAAAACATATAAGGAACAGTTGCTGGAATTGGGTATGTCCAGTTTAATGAAGAGAAGGACTAGGGGTGACATGATAGCAGTGTTCCAATATCTCAGGGGCTGCCCAAAGAAGAGGGAGTCAAGCTATTCTCCAAAGCATCTGAAGTCAGGACAAGAAGCAATGGATGGAAACTATCGAAAGAGAGAAGCAACCTAGAACAAAGGAGAAATTTCCTGACTGTTAGAATAATTGATCAGTGGAACAATCTGCCTCCAGAAGTTGTGAGTACTCCAACACTGGAAATTTTAAAGGAGAGACTGGGCAGGTATAGGATTTCCTAATTGAGCAGGGGTTAGACTAGAAGACCTCCAAGGTCCCTTCCAACTTCTTCTTCTTCTTCTTCTTCTTCTTCTTCTTCTTCTTCTTCTTCTTCTTCTTCTTCTTCTTCTTCTTCTTCTTCTTCTTCTTCTTCTTCTTCTTCTTCTTCTTCTTCTTCTTCTTCTTCTTCTTCTTCTTCTTCTTCTTCTTCTTCTTCTTCTTATTATTATTATTATTATTATTATTATTATTATTATTATTATTATTATTATTATTAAACTGGCTCTTTTGGAAAGAACATGAGAGCTGTTCCTAGCCCTAACCCAAACCATGGCAAGGCAAAGAGTAAGGAATGTGTGTTTCTGCAATTGTTTCCTAGTTTCCTATTCTTCCAATGGCCATGTGGGAATGGAGCATCTACCTGTAAAGCCATCCCTCCTTTTCTTTCCTTCTCAGTCTGCAGATTGGAAGCCCAAGTTTTCCAAACACCTGAAAACTTGGAAGTTCAAGAAGGAAACTCATTCACTCTGAAGTGCAACTATTCCAGCCAATATCGTCCGTATTTCTGGTACCATCAGCTGCCTGGAGCTCAGCCATCTCTCATCCTCTCTGTGGATTCTTCAGGAAGCACCTCCGAGAAACACTTTGTGGCAGAGTATTTGGAGAATGGGAAGGAAAGCCATCTGCGTTCCTCTAGAGCTCAGCTTCAGGATTCAGGAAACTATTTCTGTGCTGTAGAGACACAGTGATGTAGCAAGAAGCACCTCCTAACACAAACCTCAGTTCTTCTGAAGTTTCATAGGTGTCTGTATTCTCTGTGCTTTTCTGGTGCACATGTTCTTCTGGTCTGGTTGTTGGAGATCAAAGCAAAATAGCTGGGTTAGAAGAAACACCAATTTTTGTGTGAACAAGGTTTGAGAGTCCGTGTAGGAGATGACCAGGCTGAGCCTGAAGGAGGGGTCAAACATGCCATCAGTTTTAGGTCCCTTCATGCCCATAAAAGATCTAAGTCCAGCCCACTTTGAATTCTGTTGACTCTTATCCAGTGGTGGGATTCAACTGGTTCTCTGTGTGGATGCTGCTTCCGGAAGTCTGCTATGGGCCCGGGCAACAAAAAATTAGCTACTGGTTCTGCTGAACTGGTGCGAACTGGCTGAATCCCACCACTGCTCTTATCTACCACCAATTTGCTTTGACTGTTAGTAGTTCAGATTCTTGTAGACAGCATTAGCATACAATGTACCTATATTCATTTGAACTGCCTGGACTCCTGATTTCCTGTGCCTGAGAGTCAAGCTCTTGTGGATGGAAAAGCTGGTGTCCATCAGCTGCAGAGATGACTGAGTATTTGTGCTATTCTTAAAGGGTGTGAAACCTTGTTCTACAAAGAATTCAGTCAGGCATGGCGGGATTGGGGAAGGACTGAGAACCCAAACAATTGGTAACAAGCAAGTTCATCCTTAACTGGTGCTTAGAGGGACTGACAGTGATAGAGTGAGTAATTGTGGTTTGCAGACATGGGGGAAGCTTAGTTTGGGGGTAAGTTGGATAGGATCATTTTGTCTGATGTTCTCCTACTTGTAAGAAGTAAGATAAATGATGTGCAAGAGAAGTAAGAAAAATGAGGTGGGATCAGATAAAATGTTCCCACCCAACTTGTCTCCAAACTAAGGGAATGGCAGTCTTGGCATTGAATTTACTGCTGCCCTTGTGATTGGCAGTTTCCCAATTATTTATTGGGAAATATTATTTATTATTTAGCATATGATGAGAATATGACAGAAGAGCTTTTTGTCTTCTAATGTGAGGAGTTATGATATTGCTAAGTACTAGTAACCAGTGCACAGGAGTGGACTGTAGATAGCCATGCATATGGCTATCATAGCAATAGCAGTAGCTGTTAGACTTATATACCACTCCATAGTGCTTTTACAGCCCTCTCTAAGTGGACTACAGATTCAGCATATTGCCCCCAACAATCTGGGTCCTCATTTTACCAACCTCGAAAGGACGGAATCCTGAGTCATCCTCGAGCTTTGTCAGGATCGACTTCCAGATTATGAGTAGAGTTAGCCTGAAATACTGCTAACTCTAGTGTTGAAAGAAAAATCTTCATCAGGGTCAGTCCAAGCAGGGAATAAATAAAATGGAGACTACTTTAAAAATAAGGTTATAGTTTATTGAAGAGCAGAACCACAAGGCATGTGGCTCTGGGAAAGCTGACCCCATGTTGCTGGGAGTAGTGGGTTTTTATACCTTCTTGGGCTTTTGTGTTTGGAGTTGTTCTTCCTGTTCCTGTGGCATGAACTTTGATCTGAGCTTTTGCACATGTCTTTTTGGTATTTTGATGGTGGTGGGTTAATCCTATTATATCCTAAAGGTCATGTCTTCAGAGTTTGAGTGGGTTATGTAGATTTTAGGGGTCTTTGTCTTTCTAATCTCAGCAGCTTCTAACTTCCTGGCTCCAACCTTCCTTAATAGGATGATCAAATCTGCATTTCTAAAAACTGGCCTGGTTTCTGCTGAGTTTCTGGCTGGGGGGAGGGGGACGTTTCTGCCCTTTTAAAGATCTTCTCCATTATTCCTTTGGTGAAATATAATATTCTGCCTTTTTAATATCCCCCAAATATTTCTTTCTCTGGGTTGGGGGGTTGACTTCCCACACTAGAATAGAATACTTTATTGGCCATCACTGCACCATCAGGGTTTCATCATCAATTTTATTTATTTATTTATTTATTTATTTATTTATTTATTTATTTATTTATTTATTTATTTATTTGTTTAGACTTATATGCCGCCCTTCTCTTCAGACCCAGGGCGACTCACAACAATAATACAAGTAAAACAAAGCATAAGATCAGTTAAAATTACTACTTAAAATACTATATAAAAACAAGATTGCTATCCTTACTTTTCCCCCCAGGAATTAAGTACCTCCTTCTTCAATTTTTCCTTACCACAAGAATAGTATTGCCTGAGAAATAATAACAGAGAATAGATTTGACCATGGCATAACTCTGGTTTTCATTACTTTTGGCAATTATACTACTGAGATTCACTGGATGAAAGGACTGTGGGCAAATAAATTAGTATGGTCAACATAGGTCTCTTCCCTACCCTCTTAGAATTTCTTCCATTTCAGATTTTCAGACATTCCCTTAGCTTTTTCCTAACCTGCCTTTCTCTAAAGAGCACAAGGCACAAGCATTCATTTTAGTCATCAATCAATCCTTTGAGGAGACTTAGGTTAACTAGTATATAAACACTAAATCATGAGCAGTGCTTTTGCAATAGTATATTGATTACTGAGAAATGGCAAAAACACAATCCAGCAAATCCTACGTAGCAAAGCAGTTACATAAACGGAATCTGTACTAAATCCAAATTTCTACAAGCTCGGAAGAGGTGCTTATTTTGTAGGAGCACTATGGATTATCTGTGGTGGAAATTAATTAGGATTTGGGTGCTGTCCAAATGTTCACCTCTGACCTACACGTAGTTCTACCATTTTGAATATTGAGAGTTTGGGGCTAAAGGAATCGCTGTAGGACATGACAGGCACTTTGGACATTATATAGGCAGATGACTTTGGAGAAGGATCTCTCGAAATTGTGTGAGTGGGCAACAAAGTGGCAAATGCATTTTAACCTAAACAAGTGCAAAGTTATGCACATCGGGGCAAAGAACCCCAATTATACTTACCAACTGATGGGGACCAAACTTTCTGAGACAACCCAAGAAAGGGATCTTGGGGTTTTGGTGGACAGCTCGATGAAGATGTCAACCCAATGCGCAGCAGCAGTAGAAAAAGCAAATTCCATGCTTGGCATGATTAGGAAGGGAATCGAAAATAAGTCAGCAAGTGTTGTATTGCCTCTGTACAAATCGATGGTGAGACCACACTTGGAGTACTGTGTACAGTTCTGGTCACCGCACCTCAAGAAGGATATAATGGAACTGGAAAAGGTGCAAAAAAGGGCAACAAGAATGATCAAGGAAATGGAGCGCCTCCCTTATGAAACCAGATTGCAACGCCTTGGTCTCTTCAGCCTTGAAAGACGGCGTTTAAGGGGTGACTTGATTGAAGTGTATAAAATCATGCATGGGATAGAAAAGGTGGATAGAGAAAAATTCTTTTCTCTATCACACAATACCAGGACAAGGGGGCACTCCCTAAAGCTTATAGCTAAGAAAGTGAGGACAAATAAAGGGAAATATTTCTTCACCCAGAGAGTCGTTGATTTATGGAATTCACTTCCAGAAGGGGTCGTGACAGCTGTCAGCCTTGATAGCTTCAAGGCAGGGCTAGATAGATTCATGGATGCCAAGTGTATTGGTGGTTATTAAAACGGATGTCCATGTGCCGCCTCTATGTTGGTTGAGGCAGGCAAGATTCCCTTTAGTTCCATTTGTTGGGGGTCAAGGGAAAGGGAGGGTTTTGCCTTCTCTTTCTGCTCAAGATCCACATGTACAATTGGTGGGCCACTGTGTGACACAGAATGCTGGACTCGATGGGCTTTGGCCTGATTCAGCATGGCTCTTCTTAGGTTCTTATGTTCTCCTGCTGCCCCAACCAAAAGAATCGTATAAGTCCAACTGCAGTTAATGGATGGAAGGAGAATGCATGCAAAAGCCTAAACTGGCCCCAAAGACATGAACATCAGCCACCCAGGACCATATCATCAACTCTATTGGCAATGGATAACTAAAATGTCCCAGGAAGAAGATAGAACATACTCCTTTAAAACTGCAATAGCTAAAGAGTTTAAAATATCTCCTCTGTGGGCTGGGGGATGAGATGGCAATGGTATGATGTGAACGTGGTTTTCAGAGCATGTATGTATGTCATCTGAATGTGAGAATTAACCTTATAGTCACATGATTCTTTCAAAGTTCATCCTGTTAGGAAATGGTGGGGATTACAGGGCAATTTTGGTGAATGTGGGTTTTTTTTTGACCACAAGAGGGCAGAAGAACCACAATCAGATACCAGCAAAGTTCTCTTAAGCGGGATATTGTAAGAGTTGAATAGAATTAGAAATAGAAATAATAGAATAGAATAGAATAGAATAGAATAGAATAGAATAGAATAGAATAGAATAGAATAGAATAGAATAGAATAGAATAGAATAGAATAGAATAGAATAGAATTATTGGCCAAGTGTGATTAGACATATGAGGAATTTGTCTTCAGTGTCTAAGCTCTCAGTTTATATGCAAAACAGCAAAGTAATAATAATCCTAATAGCAAGTTAATGATGCCAATAAGAGAAGGTAGCAGAAAAGATAAGAAGGATAATAGTAATACAGCCATACTACACAGGTAAATATACTTAGATAGTATATTTAGATAGTACTGTGGGGATTAGAGATAAAGCAGTACCGTAGAACAACCTGCCTCCTGGAGTTGTGAATGCTCCAACAATGGAAGTTTTAAAGAAAAGATTAGACAACCATTTGTCTGAAATGGAATAGGGTTTCCTGCCTAAGCAGTGGGTTGGACTAGAAGATCTCCAAGGTCCCTTCCACCACCTCCTCCTCCTCCTCTTCCTCCTCCTCCTCCTCCCTTCTCCCTTCTCCCTTCTCCCTTCTCCCTTCTCCCTTCTCCTTTCTCCCTTCTCCCTTCTCCCTTCTCCCTTCTCCCTTCTCCCTTCTCCCTTCTCCTCCTCCTCCTCCTCCTCCTCCTCCTTCTTCTTCCTTCTTCCTTCTTCCTTCTTCCTTCTTCCTTCTTCCTTCTTCCTTCTTCCTTCTTCCTTCTTCCTTCCTCCTCCTCCTCCTCCTCCTCCTCCTCCTCTTCTTCTTCTTCTTCTTCTTCTTCTTCCTTCTTCCTTCTTCCTTCTTCCTTCTTCCTTCTTCTTCCTCCTCCTCCTCCTCCTCCTCCTCCTCCTCCTCCTTCTTCTTCTTCTTCCTTCTTCCTTCTTCCTTCTTCCTTCTTCCTTCTTCCTTCTTCCTTCTTCCTTCTTCCTTCTTCCTTCTTCCTTCCTCCTCCTCCTCCTCCTCCTCCTCCTCCTCCTCCTCCTCCTCCTTCTTCTTCTTCTTCTTCTTCTTCTTCTTCTTCTTCTTCTTCTTCTTCTTCTTCTTCTTCTTCTTCTTCTTCTTCTTCTGTTCATCAGATGATGTTATGAGGAAAAAAACTGTCTCTGTGTCTTGTTGTTTTGGCATGCAATGCCCTATGCCCTCTGGGGAGCAGTTGAAACAGTTTCTGTCCAGGCTGTGAGGGATCTATAGATATTTTCTCAGCCCTCTTTCTGACTTTTGCAGTATAGAGTCCCTCAGTAGAAGGCAGGCTGGTCGCAATTGTTTTTTTTCCTGAGGTCCTAAACTTTCCTTTCAAGTCTGAACCTGTCCTGTTTGGTAGCTGTAGCAAACCAGACAGTTATAGAAGTACAGACTCAATAATTCCTCTATAGAACTGTATCAGCAGTTTCTTGGGCAGTCTCAACTTCCTGAGTTGATGCAGGAAGAACATTCTTTGTTGTGCCTTTTTAATAATGATTCTAATGTTAGGTGTCCATTTCAAATCCTGGGAGGTTATAGAGCCCAGAAACATGAAGCTTGTGGCTCTTTCCCCCTCCTCTTGACTTCTCTGACTCTCTGAGACTTCTCAGAGATCAGAAATCTCAAGAAATGTTTGAATGGTGACTCCATTGCTTGATGTACAAATAATAATCCTAATAACTGATGCCAAAAGGATAGAGAGAAAAAACATCCAGCCAGAAATATGACATCCAGGTATTGTGGGAACAAGAGAAGGAGACGTGGGTCTTCCCACAGTTCTCTCAAGTGAGTAAGGTAGGATAATAATGTCCTGAATCTGAGCTCAAACCTTGACAGCTTCAAGGCAGGGCTAGATAGATTCATGGATGCCAAGTGTATCGGTGGTTATTAAAATGGATGTCCATGTGCCGCCTCTATGTTGGTTGAGGCAGGCAGGATTCCCTTGAGTACCATTTGTTGGGGGTCAAGGGAAAGGGAGGGTTTTGCCTTCTCTTTCTGCTCAAGATCCCCATGTACAATCGGTGGGCCACTGTGTGACACAGAATGCTGGACTCGATGGGCTTTGGCCTGATTCAGCATGTTCTTATGACTCCAGTTTTCTTGGCAAAGTTAGGAAAGTGGTTTCCTTTCTTTGCAGAATATTTCTTTTACTTCCCAGTTTGGTATGGTTTGTTTCCTCAAGAGAGTGTGCATTAAGAAAAAAGTTTCTATGTACTGGGTTTGTGGTATGCTCCTTCTTTGATGTACGTAAGTGAAAGCAGAGCTGAGCAGATCTTCGATCCCCGGAAGGTTTCAGCATGAAGCAACTCAAGAGACTGAGGCTGGGCTGTCACTTTCCTGTGTTTCTGCTGACAGAGTTGTCCTGCCTGTTGAAGAGAAAGGGAGAAGAATGGGAGATCTGAGGAACAGGATCATTGCTTTGTTGCTGGCCATCTCCACAGGTATCCTTTTCATCTTTTCTTTCATTTATTGATGGAAATAATGTTTATGCTTACTTTTGTTTTTTGAAGCAAGGCCTCCTCAAAACATCAGCTTTGGAGTTGAATTTTTCAAAAGCCATAAAAAGAAAACCAACAAAAGCATCAAGCAGAAAATTCATTTATTTAATCCCTTAAGAATGTGGAAGGTAGGATTCCAAACTTGGAATGATAATAGCTCCTTTGGAAATTCTAAAGGTTTAGTTAACTAAACTTACTGGTGGAATTCCTTCCTTCCTTCCTTCCTTCCTTCCTTCCTTCCTTCCTTCCTTCCTTCCTTCCTTCCTTCCTTCCTTCCTTCCTTCCTTCTCCTCCTTTCCTAACAATCCTCTTCTATTACAGCTGTATCAGGTCAAGTTAAAGTCACCCAGGAGCACCAATTTCTTTCAGTCAAGGAAGGCGACTCCATCCAGCTAAAATGCTCCTATTCGGAAACAGCTTCTAGTCTTCAGTGGTACAAGCAATGTCCAGGAGGCCAGCCAGAGTTAATGATGGCCTTGTATTCATCAAAGACTGAAGCAGAGGATAATTTTGAGATGACTCTGGACACAGAAAACAAGACCACCTCTTTGTATCTGAAGAACACCCAGTTTAAGGATTCAGCTGTCTACTTCTGTGCATGGAGCCACAGTGCTAGAAAGACACCTGCTGGTTGTCACCAAAGGTGGAGGGCAACCAAGGAGAAGAAATTGAACTGCCTACTGGAGGCCCTCTGCAGAAATATCAGGAGAACATCTTGAGACATAGCATCCTAGCTAAAAATCTATTTGTCCCCAAAAGTCTTTTCCCCAAAGGCAACTAGACTTTCTTCATTTTTTTTCCTTGAAAGCATTTTGCTTTTCATCCAAGATGCTTCTTCAGTTCTACCTGACTGAAGAACAGCAAAACATTTCAAAGGGGGGAAAAAAACACAAGAAAGCCCAGTTATCTTTTGAAAAAAGCACCTTTGGGATAACCATGAGTCGGATGATTGAGGCTCTGAGGGTGAAGGTTTGTTCTCCGAGCTTGTGGGTTTCCGAACATTTTGTTACCCTGCTAGATAACATCTTCAATGACATTTAGGGGCTAAACACCCTAAATTCCACTGAAGAGGTAACCTAGCCTGGTAATGAAATGTTCGGAAACCAGCCCAGAAGTTTGGAGAATCTTCACCCTCATCCTACACCCGAGCTACAGATATTCGCCACTATTGAGACTCTCCGTAGACAAAGATCTGGTTATTTTTCAACATATATATGTTCTCTCCACGTTGATTGCTTTGTAAAGTCATCAGCAGGTTGCAGCAGAAAGCCCAAGACTTTATTTTGTACAACTCAGGACAGCATAGATAATGTTCCCACCTCCTATTTTCCTTATAATATCAATTAGAATAGAATAGAGCTAGAAGGGACCTTGGAGGTCTTCTAGTCCAGCCCCCTGCTCATGCAGGAGAACCTATACCATCTCAGATAAGTGGCTGCCCAGTCTCTTCTTAAAAACCTCCAGTGTTGGAGCACCCACATTTCTGAAGGCAAGTAGTTCCACTGGTTAATTGTTCTCAGTGTTAGGAAGTTTCTCCTTAATTCCAGGTTGCCTCTCTCCTTGGATTAAGGAGAAACTTCCTTATAATTATATAATTGTTGGAGATGGGTTGGGCCAAAAGTGCCCCAGTCAGATTTTCATGCTAAAGGTAGACTAGAACTCATCTTCTCTTAGTTTCTCATCCTATTCCTTAAACTCTCTCTCTCTCTCTCTCTCTCTCTCTCTCTCTCTCTCTCTCTCTCTCTCTCTCTCTCTCTCTCTCTCTCTCTCTCTCTCTCTCTCACACACACACACACACACACACACTTACTTTAAAAAAGAGAATGAAACTGAGATGTAAAAAGTCATATAATTCTTTAGGATTTCTTGGTCTAGAAGTTCCTCAGTGTCTGATACCAAGAAGAATGACCATCTGGGCTGGGATAAGAGCAAATGCTACCTAAACATCTGGATGTATTTGCCTCCATAATCATGGCAGAGAATGTTTTCATATCATTTAGCATTGTGAGTTGTCCATCCAGGAGAACTTTGAACATTAGGATTCACCTTTCCATTTTAATCATGTCAGACTCCAAAATGATTCTTTCCAACTCACATTCCATATGATACACATCTCTCTCTCTCTCTCTCTCTCTCTCTCTCTCTCTCTCTCTCTCTGAAAAAACACGTTGTCTCTAGCCCTAAAGCCTAACTATGTCAAGGCAAACATTAAGACATTTATCATTTTTCAATTGTTTCCTAGCTTCCTCTTCCCTCAGATGGTCAGCATGTGGGAATGGAGCATCTTACCTGTAAAACTATCCTTCCTTTTCTTTCCTTCTCAGTCTGCAGATTGGATGCCCAAGTTTTCCAAACACCTGAAAACCTGGAAGTTCAAGAAGGAAGCCCATTCATTCTGAAGTGCAACTATACCAGCCAATATCAACCTTATTTCTGGTACCATCAGCTGCCTGGAGCACATCCATCTCTAATCCTATCTATATCTTCTCAAAAAAGCGAGAAGAATAAAGGTTTTGTGGCAAAGTATTTGGACAATGGGAAGGAAAGCCAGCTGCATCGCCCTACAGCTCAGCTTCAGGATTCAGGAAACTACTTCTGTGCTGTAGAAGGCACAGTGATATAGTAAGGAGCCACCTCCCAACCCAAACCTCAGTTCTTCTGAAGTTTCACAAGTGTCTGTATTCTTTGGTGTTCCTCTGGTCTGATTGGTGGAGATCAAAGTGAAATGGCTGGGTGAGAACAAGCATCAGTCTTGGTGTGAACAAGGTTTGAGAATCAATTTCTTGTGGATGACAAAGCTGGTGACCATCAGCTGTGGAGATGACTGATAATTTGTGCTATTCTTAAAGTGTGAAACCTGGTTCTAAAAAAAAAATTCAGCCCAGCATGGGAGAAAGGGAGAAGGACTAAGAACCCCAAATAATCTGTAGCAAGCATCCTGGCTGAGAGAGGTAACAGTGGGTAACTCTGGTCTGTAGCACCTGATGGCAGCTGGTCAAGTAGGAGAAATGATGTGGAAGAAGACAAAATGATCCTACCCCTCTTGTTCACAAACTAAAGAGATGCAAGAGTTGGCATTCTTCTGTCCTTGTGGTTGGCAGCCTCCCAAAGTGGACTTTGTGCGGTCATTAGTGTAGATTCAGAGGAGCAAAACTTCAACACAGAGCTACTTTGTAGTCTTGCCATTGGTAACATTAAGTGTATAATGCTTTTTGTAAACAAACCTCGATAAGACATGATAAGCAGATAACTAACAATCTGACTTGGTCTCCACACATCATCCTTAGTGAAGTGTGCAAACCAATGTCTGCATTTCCTGCATCGGTTGAGGAGACCACCTCTTTCTCTTTCTGTCCTGGCCACTTTTTACAGAGGCACGATGGAGAGCATTTTAACAAACTGCATCAATGTTTGGTTTGGTGGCAGCAGAGCCTCAGACAGAAGGTCCGTACAGAGGGTGGTAAGGATAGCTGAGAAGATTATAGGAAGCTCACTTCCCGTGATTCAGGAACATTGCTGATAAGCACTTATATGTGCTTAGAGC
Organism: Bothrops alternatus; assembly: GCA_034064705.1. Taxonomy (NCBI): domain Eukaryota; kingdom Metazoa; phylum Chordata; class Lepidosauria; order Squamata; family Viperidae; genus Bothrops; species Bothrops alternatus. The sequence goes on from JARGCV010000074.1 coordinate 930,251, forward strand.
TCGAAGCATTGTTAGAGATCCCGAAGACCACTTCATGGTCTGTTTCTATTGCTCCCCTCTCGGAGGAGGTGTTGAAGTATTTATAGCAGGACTAGTACATTCTGTAACAGCTTTGTTCCCTATGCCATCCATCTAGTAAACACCCAAGATTCATTTTTATCGCCATGTACATGTATACATCCAAATTAGACTGTGTTGTTTCTCTGTGTCATAGAATATATGTGACTATGTGGGTATATGCATTTTTTTGTCATATTTATGTAGTGTATATTGGAGGTGGTGACCCTTTGAGAGCTGAATGCAATGAAATTTCATTTTAATGTATGCCAACTAATGTACATTTAAAGTGACAATAAAGTTATTCTAAGTTTTAAGTCTATGTCACTTGGGAAGTTATAAAGGGATCTTCTCTTTCCTGCTGTACCAACCAAAATGATCATAGAAGCCCAGTTGCATACAAAATGCATAGAGAAGCCTAAACTGGTCCCAAAGTCTTGGATATTGCCCACCCAGCAGTATAGCAGCCACCCCATTGCCAATGAATGTCTAAAATGTGCCAGGAAGAAGATAGAAAACACTTTAAAACTGCAACAGCTCCATATTTTAAAATATCTCCGCGATGGGCTGGCAACGGTATGAGGACATGATATAAGTGTGGTTTTCGGGGAATGTGTGTGCATTGCTCATCTAGATGTGAGGATGAGCCTTACAATCATATGATTCTTCCCAAAGCTCATCTTGGAAGAAAATGTCGGAGTTGATTGGTCAATTTTTTTTTCCAATATAAAAATTCTTTTATTAAAACAATCAACATTGAACATAAAAACATATTATGCATCGATCATCATGGCACCTGATATACAATACTAAGTATTAGTCTTTGAAAACGTCTGAATTAGTAAGCCTTTTTCCACTCCTCGCGTCTAGCCTCGACTATACTCCTGTTACACTTTATTTGATTGGGGTTTCTCTTGTCTGGTTCAATATTAATGTGATCAACATTAAACATAAGATCCTGTTGCTAAGCAATCATCCTAGAACATAGCATACAACATTAGGTATTAATCCTTGTAAACATCTGTTTTAGTAAACGTTCTTCCCTCCTCCCTTCCATCTTCAAGTATACTCCGAATACATTTTGTTTGATTGGTGTTTCTCTTATATATGGTCTATCTACTGTATTTTTTTTTTCATAATAGTAGTAGTATCTTTATTCTGGGCATCAACAGCCATAATATAACATTCAAGAATAAAATTATAGTCCTCCTGTTGTAATAATCTAATCTGTATAAGAAATGATTAAAATTTAAATTACCAGCACAAATTAAACATCAACATTTTAAGATTAAGATTATAAAGATGATATGCCATCAAAAACAAAAGTGAAATTGGGTTTTTTTCACCTGCACCTTGCTTCTTTCTCTCCACAAGAGGGCAGTAGAACTCCGAACCAGATACCAGCAAAGTTCTCTTAAGGGGATATTGTACGATTTTTATGTGATTCTTTTGCCCTCTTCTTGACTTCTCTGGCTTTCTAAGACTTCACCCTGATAGGACAGATCAGCAATCTCAAGAAATGTTTGAGTGGTGACTTAGTTCCTTGATGTAGCAATAATAATCCTAACATTTAGGTGCCCAAAAGATGGAGAACAACATTTTCCAAGCAGAGAAATGTCAGTTTGACATTTTGGGATGATAGCAAAGGATATGTGGGGTCTTCCAGATTTCTTTTCCACAATCTTATCAAAAGAGTAAGATAGGCTAATAATGTCCTCAAGATGAGCCTGACTCCTGGTGCTGAAGAGGAAGCATGTTCCACTTTTCTTGGCAAAGTTAGAAAAGTATTTTGCCAACACTTTCTTCACAAGACACCTGTTTTACTTCCTAATGGAGACTAGAACTTGAGGATCTGCTTATAGTCTCCCACCCAAGTAGAAATCAGGCCTGATGCTATGTAGTTTCATAATCCCAGCAAGGATAGAGAAACACATTTTGGGGTTGTAAAAAGTCAGCAGTTCCCCTCCTCAAGGAATGAAATCTTTTGGGGAATATTTTAAAAAAAGGCAAGATAGAGTATTTCCCCTGAAGGAGAAATGGGCAAAAATCTTGGGCAGAAATCTGAGGAGGCCACTCTTTAGAAATGCAGATTTTCAGGAAGACTGGGGCCATTAAGATTGGAGCTGATGGGATTAGAAAAACAAAGACTCCTAAAATTTACATTCCCCCACCCAAACTCTAAGGACAGGACATGACCTTTAGGACATAATAGGATTAAATCACCACCAACACTAGACTAGCAAAAAACACAAAAGCTCACCTCATTGCACAACCCAGAAACATTTCCACTTCAAAGTTTCAGAGCCCCATAAAGATCCATCCACTCTCAACTCCATTTTGTCAGCCACCCCAGAAACATGCTGCAGTCACTGAAGTTTCTGGCAACTAAATAAAAAGTCCTCCTTTCCAAAATGCAGCTTACCTTCAGTTCATTTCTACAGTGTCCTCCCAGCTTGGAACAGGACCTTATTTTTCCTTCTGATGGGGTATTCATATTAGTGATGGCTGAAAGGAGAGAAGGAACCAAAAACCTTGCTGAAATTCCAAGTTCTGGTAAAAAGAGAAATCAAAATGTAAAAAAGATGCTTTCTCCAGAAGATCCTTTCCCCAGGAAAGGTCAGTAAGGCTAAAAGGAAACCCACTGGAGGGATCCCCACTGGATGCCTCACCAATAATTTAATGTAGTTCTTATTTAACAATTATCACCTAGAACAGAACAGAGCAGAATAGTGAATAGAATAGAATAGAATAGAATGGAATGGAATAGAATAGAATAGAATAGAATAGAATAGAATAGAATAGAATAGAATAGAATAGAATAGAATAGAATAGAATAGAATAGAATAGAATGTATATGGGTCAATATAAAAGAGAAAAAAGTGACATTATCATAGGTGAATATTACAGGCCACCTAACCAATCAGAAGAAATAGATGAACTCTTTGCCAACCAGTTAACAAATGCATGTAGGAAACATACCACAGTAGTAATGGGAGACTTCAACTATCCAGATATCAACTGGGAGACAAACTCTGCAGTGAGTGGGAGATCAAACAGAGTCCTAACCAACTTAGCCGACAACTTTGTCACCCAAAAGTTGGAGGAGGGAACTAGATGTAAAGCTATACTGGACTTAATCCATACAAATAGAGAAGATGTGATAGAGGGAATTGAAATTGCCGGAACCTTGGGTGAAAGTGACCATGTCATACTGGAATTTAATATAATGCAAACACTAGCAATAGAAAACAATCCAACCAATGTCTTAAACTTCAAAAGAGCTGACTTTAACAAACTCAGAGAGAACCTAGGAAGGATCCAATGGATGAAAATCCTAAAGGGGAAAACAACACAAGAAGCATGGGAAACCCTGAAAAATGCTATCATAAAAGCCCAACCCATCACAATGCCACTGAAAAAGAAAAACAAGAAATCCAAGAAGAAACCAGCATAGCTGCACAAAGATTTCTCTAACAAACTGAAAGTCAAAAAGGACAAATACAAAAAATGGAGAGGGGCACATACCTAAGGCTGATTATCAGCAGACAGCCAGAACATGCAAAGATAAAGTCAGGAAAGCAAAGGCTCAGAACGAACAAACAAACACTTGCAACAGAAATCAAGGACAATAAAAAAAAGTTTCTTCCAACATATTAACAACAAGAAAAAACTCAAGGAAACTGTAGGCCCACTAAAGAGAGAAGATGGCAAGGAAATGACAGGCAACAGGAAGAAAGCAGAACTGCTTAACTCATACTTTGCATCAGTCCTCACACAAAAAGAAACTATAGCCCAACATACCAAAAAAAAAAAACCACTGCAAAAAACATACTAGAAAGAAAAATTAAAATAAGCAAGAAAATAGTAAGAGAACACCTATCCAACCTTGACAAATACAAATCACCGGGACCCGACAGATTATATCCCAGAGTTCTGAAACAGCTGGCAGATGTTATCTCAGAACCATTGCACCATATCTTTCATAAATCCTGGAACACCGGGGAAGTACCTGAGGAGTAGAAAAGGGCTGATGTGGTCCCCATCTTCAAGAAAGGGAAAAAAAAAACAGACCCAGGAAATACAGACCAATCAGTTTAACATCAATACCTAGGAAGGTCCTAGAAAAGATAATCAAAAAGCAGATCTGCAAACAACTAGAAGCAAACAAAATCATAACTAGTAGCCAGCACAGGTTTGTTAAAAACAGATCATGCCAAACTATGGAGTACTGTGTACAGTTCTGGTCACCGCACCTCAAGAAGGATATAATGGAACTGGAAAAGGTGCAAAAAAGGGCAACAAGAATGATCAAGGAAATGGAGCGCCTCCCTTATGAAACCAGATTGCAACGCCTTGGTCTCTTCAGCCTTGAAAGACGGCTTTTAAGGGGTGACTTGATTGAAGTGTATAAAATCATGCATGGGATAGAAAAGGTGGATAGAGAAAAATTCTTTTCTCTATCACACAATACCAGGACAAGGGGGCACTCCCTAAAGCTCATAGCTAAGAAAGTGAGGACAAATAAAGGGAAATATTTCTTCACCCAGAGGGTCGTTGATTTATGGAATTCACTTCCAGACAGCTTCAAGGCAGGGTTAGACAGATTCATGGATGCCAAGTGTATCAGTGGTTATTAAAACGGATGTCCATGTGCCGCCTCTATGTTGGTTGAGGCAGGCAGGATTCCCTTGAGTACCATTTGTTGAGGGTCAAGGGAAAGGGAGGGTTTTGCCTTCTCTTTCTGCTCAAGATCCCCATGTACAATTGGTGGGCCACTGTGTGACACAGAATGCTGGACTCGATGGGCTTTGGCCTGATTCAGCATGGCTCTTCTTATGTTCTTATGTTCTAATCTTATCTTATTCTTCAATTAAACTAGTAGATGAGCGAAATGCAGTGGACGTAGTATACTTAGATTTCAGTAAGGCATTTGACATAGACCACAACCTACTCCTTGGTAAACTAGGAAAAGGTGGAATAGATAACATCATCACCAGATGGATCTGTAGCTGGCTGACAAACTGTACTCAATGAGTAGTCCTCAATGGCACTACATCCCGATGGAGAGAAGTAAGCAGTGGGGTACCACAAGGTTCCATCTTAAGCCCAGTACTCTTCAATATCTTCATAAATGACTTAGATGAGGGAATTGAAGGGAAACTCATCAAATTTGCAGATGACACCAAACTGACAGGAGTAGCCAACACCCCAGAAGACGAACTAAGGATCCAAAAAGATCTTGACAAACTTGAACAATGGGCCCTATCCAACAAAATGAATTTCAGTGTGGAGAAAAGCAAAGTTTTCCATTTAGGCATGAAAAACCAAAGGTACAAATACAGATTGGGCGAGATCTGGCTTAAAAACAGGAACTGTGAGAGGGACCTTTGAGTCCTAGTAGATGATTATTTGACTATGAGCCAGCAGTGTGCAGCAGCAACCAAAAAAGCTAATACAATCCTGGGTTGTATAAACAAGCATAGAATCAAGATCACGTAAAGTATTAGTACCACTTTATAAAACCTTAGTAACACCACACCTAGAATACTGCAGCCAAATTTGGTCACCATATCACAGAAAAGATGTTGAGGGTTTGGAAAAAGTTCAGAGAAGAGCAACTAAGATGATCAAAGGCCTGGAGACTAAAGCATATGAGGAACGGCTATGGGACTTGGGTTTGGCTAGTCTAAAGAAAAGAAGAAATAGGGGAGACATGATAGCAGTGTTCCAGTGTCTGAGGAGCATCCAGTGTTGGAGCATCCACAACTTCTGGAGGCAAGTTGTTCCACTGATCAATTGTTCTCATTATCAGGAAATTTCTCCTTAATTCCAGATTGCTTCTCTAATTCCCATCCATTGTTTCTTGTCCTGCCTTCAGGTGCTTTGGAGAATAGGTTAATGCCTTCTTCTTTGTGGAAGCCTCTCAGATATTGGAACTCTGCTATCATGTCACCCCTGGTCCTTCTGTTCATTAAGCTAGACATACATAATTTCTGAAACCATTCTTCATATGTTTTAGCCTCCCAGTCCCCTGATCATCTTTGTTGATCTTCTCTGCACTCTTTCTAGAGTCTCAACATCTTTTTTATATCATGGTGACCAAAACTGGATGCAGCATTCCAAGTGTGGCCTTACCGAAGCATTATAAAGTGGTATCAACATTTCACGTCTGATAGTATCTCATACATGAGTATGTTCCCTACTGTGGATTATTCCAGCTAGTAAACAACAGAGTCTATTTTGGCTTGTTTGCTCAAGAACATGAGTTAAGACAAAGCTTCTATGTTCTGGGTTTGTGGTGTGTTCCTCCTTTGATCTACGTGAGTCAAAACAAAAGATGATCAGATCTTCAATCGCTGGAAAGTTTAAGCATGAAGCCACCCACAAGACTGTGGCTGGGCTCTCGCTTTCCTGTGTTTCTGGTGACAGAGTTGTCTTGTCTGTTGCAGAGAAAGAAGGATGAGAGATCAGGGGAGCAGAATCGTTGCCTTGTTGTTGGTCATCTGCACAGGTATCCTTTTTCGTCTTATTGCTTCATTTATTGATGGAAATAATATTTAGCCTACTTCTCATTTGTTTTTGAAGCAAGGCCTCCTCAAGGTAGTTTGGGAGCGGAATCAGAGAAAATTAATTCATTTCAATAAGAGACCAGAATAGCTTACCTTTCAAGACTAATTTAAGAGAACAAGTTTGGAGTCCCATCTGAAATATCTTCTTGTTTGGGACCACCAAGCCAGTAAATGTTGGAAATAGTTTCTCCATAATTGCCAAGGTTGAACCTCAACTTTGTTGAACACAAAATACTCTTAGCTGCATGTGACTGTATTTGGATGAGAAGTAGTATAGTCTGATCCACCTATAAAAATTCAACTGGAGATAATTAAACATGTAAAACTAAGATTATGAACATTGTATGGCAATTGCTTCGGTGGAAACTCACAATTCTAAAGTTTCAGCTAGTGAAACTTCCTTCCTTCCTTCCTTCCTTCCTTCCTTCCTTCCTTCCTTCCTTCCTTCCTTCCTTCCTTCCTTCCTTCCTTCCTCTCTCTCTCTCTTCCCTCTTTCTTTCTTTCTTTCTTTCTTTCTTTCTTTCTTTCTTTCTTTCTTTCTTTCTCTCTTTTTCTTTCTCTTCCTTCCTTCCTTTCTTCCCTCTCTTCCTCCCTCTAAACATTTCTCTTCCATTCTAGCTGTATCAGGTCAAGTTACTGTCACCCAGGAGCACCAATTTCTATCTGTTAAGGAAGGAAACTCCATCTGGCTGAACTGCTCTTATCAGGGAATAGAATATAATCTTCAATGGTACAAGCAATATCCAGGGAGTCCACCAGAATTCATGATATTACTGACTATATCAGAGACTAAAGCAGAGGATAATTTTGAAATGACTCTGGACACAGATAAGAAGACCACCTCTTTGTATCTGAAGAACATCCAATTTAAGGATTCAGCTGTCTATTTCTGTGGCATGAAGCACAGTGGTAGAAAGACACTTCCTCGCTGTCACCAAAGATTGAGGACAATTGAGAAGAACTAGAGCTACCTATTGGTATCCCTCTGGAAAAAAAATCAGAAGAACCTCTTAAGCATCACAACCAGACATCTGCTTATTTTTCACCATACATTTTTCCCCCAGTTGATCCACATGTTAGTCATCTGCAAGTTGCAGTAGAAAGCCTAAGACAAGAAATGGTGCAAAAGATCCTGGTAATCTACTGAAGAATGCTTTTGTCTATGCTGTTTTGTGGTCCATCATGGAGACCTTCTGTAAGAAGCTCTTGTGAGCAATCCTGGTACTCTTTTTTGATTCAGAGAGAAATTTGGGGAGCTGATGCATTCACTAGGTCCTGTTTTACCATGAGTGTGGGCTCCACTCCCTGTGAATCTGTCTTCAAGTCTGCCATTGTATCTCAGGAAGTTGGATTAAATAGATAATTGAATGGAATTGTTGAAAGAATAATCAGGTCCAGTTCCAAGCTGGGAATAAAAAATGGAGGCTGACTGCATAGGAAAGAAGAGTCCTGCTTATTGATGGGCAGAACCAGCAACAGCATGCAGTTCTGGGACAGCTGACCAAATAGAGCTGAGGGTGGATGGATCTTTATAGGGTTCTAATTGAGATGCTCCAGGGGGTTGTGCAATATAGTGAGTCTTGTGCCTTTTGCTATTCTAAGAGTGGTGGGTTAATCCTATTATGTCCTAAAGGTCATGCTCTGTCTTTGGAGCTGGGTGCAGGAATGTAAATTCGTAAACCCATCAGCTGTGGGGGCTGAAATTGTTTTGCTTATGAATAGAATAGAACAGAACAGAACAGAACAGAACAGAACAGAAGGGACGTTGGAGGTCTTCTAATTCAGCCCCCCCCTGCTCAAGCAGGAGAACCCATAACATCTGAAACAAGTGACTGTCCCGTCTCTTCTTAAAAACCTCCAGTGATGGAGCATCCACGATTTCTGGAGGCAAGCGGTTCCACTGGTTAATTGTCCTCACTGTTAGGAACTTTGTCCTTAATTCCAGGTCGCTTCTCTCTTTGATCAGTTTCCAACCATTGTTTCTTCTCCTTCCCTCTGGTGCTTTGGAGCATAATTTGACCCCCTCCCCTCTTGTTTGTGGCAGCCTCTCAAATACTGGAATACTGCCATCATGTCACCCCTATTTCTTCTTTTCTATAGATTGGCCCCAGTTTTTCTGAAAAGATTGCAATCTCCTAAAGACTGGCCTCTTTGTGTTTTTGCTTGAGGCTGGGGCTGCTTTCTACCCATTGTCAAGATTTTTCTCCATTTCTCCTTTAGAGGAAATAATCTATCCTGCCGTTTTTAATGTTTTAATATTAATATTTAATATTTCATTCTCTAGGAGGGTCGGTGGGTGCTGACTTTCTACAAACTCAAACATAAGTGATGCCTCAGTGGAACAACCTGCCTGCAGACGTTGTGGGTGCCCCAACACTGGACGTTTTCAAGAAGAGTTTGGACAACCACTATATTACTTGTTTAATCCTTTCTTTGTTTCTCTTCAGATTTCCCCTTTCCCCACTTTTCATTTTAGATCTGAGTCCCTCTAAGCCAGGGGTCCTCAACCTTTTGGACACCAGGAACCGATTACGTGGAGAATGATTTTTCCGTGGACTGGAGGGAGTGTGGTTTTGTGTGCTGCCTGCATCCCATGGATGGGGCTTTGCTTATTTGTGCGGCCCGGTTGCTGGCATGCTGCAGACCGGTACCGGTCCACGGACTGGGGGTTGGGAACCTCTGGACTAGAAGACCTTCAAGGTCCCTTCCAACTCTGGTATTCTGTTAAAGTGGAACAACCAAAAAAGGCCAACACAGTGCTAGGCTGCATTAACAGAATCAAGATGACGCGAAGTGTTAATACCACTTTACAAGGCCTTGGTAAGGCCACACTTGGAATACTGCATCCAGTTTTGGTCACTACAATGTAAAAAAGATGTTGAGACTCTAGAACAGTGGTTCTCAACCTATGGGTCGCAACCCCATTTGGGGTCGAACGACCGTTTCGCGGGGGTCACCGGACACAGCGGTCCGCCATTTTTTTTTCTCCCGTCGCGCGCGCGCTGTGCATGCACAGTTTGGGCTGTTGCTCACTCGCCACGCATGTGCGGTTCAGCCCGTCGTGGTCCGCCATTTTGTTTTTTTTCTTCATCGCACGCGCGCCGCGCATGCGCGGATCGGCCCGTCGCACGCGCGGCATGGGCGGCGCAAGTGGGGTCTCAACCTGAAAAAGGTTGAGAACCCCTGCTCTAGAAAGAGTACAGAGAAGAGCAACAAAGATGATTAGGGGACTGGAGGCTAAAACATATATGCTGGAATTGGGTATGTCTAGTTTAATGAAGAGAAGGACTAGGGGTGACATGATAGCAGTCTTCCAATATCTCAGGGGTTGCCACAAAGAAGAGGGAGTCAAGCTATTCTCCAAAGCACCTGAAGGCAGGGCAAGAAGCAGCGGATGGAAACTAATCAAGGAGAGAAGCAACCTAGAACTGAGGAGAAATTTCCTGACAGTTAGAACAATTAACCAGTGGAACAACCTGCCTCCAGAAGCGGTGAATGTGCCAACACTGGAAGTTTTTAAGAAGAAACTGAACAGCCATTATTGTTGTTATTATTGTTATTGTTATTATTATTATTATACTAAATATATTATTCCTTTTTCTTCCACTAGATGGCAGCAAAGTTTTTCTCTTTCTTTTTCAGACTAGGCCAGTGTTTCTTAACCTGAAAACTAGTGATTTTTTTTCCCTAATAGGGTGTAAGCAACTCAGTTTTACAAGTTTCTTCTACATCGCCTCAGAAAACACAGTCACATTTGAGTTATCTTTCTCCTTGAGGATGGCCTCACGATTTTGAGTATCACCATCTCATCAGGATTCTTTTCTTATGTAGCTGATCTAATCAGAATTAAGAAGGATTAATGAAGTTATATTATAAAAGAGGAAAATATATTTTGTGGTTAGCTGTCGTCATTAACATTAGCGTTTTCTAACCTATTGTCTTTCTGTGTTAATTCCTTTTGCCAGCCTTCCACTTGGGAACAGAATGGGAGAACTTCTAACAATGTGATAGCATCAGTAATTGGGGGTCTAAAGTTGCCAAAAGAATATCAAACCATCTCATTATAGCTTATGGATCTCAAAACATATTTTTTTAAAAAAACTAAACCTTGCTATCATTCCTATTTACAGGATAAATTGGATTTTCCCACAGGTGGTCACTGATCTCCTAGATCAATGTTTTTTTTGGCAAGTTGGACTTCAACTCCCAGAACTCTTCAGCCAGCATGGCTGGATGGGGAATTCTGGGAGTTGAAGTCCACACATCGTCAACTTACCAAGGTTGAGAAACACTGTCCTAAATTATTTGGAGAGGTTTAGTTCTCTTACGTATTTCAGGTTTCTAAAGAGATCAAGAAAATGCATTAAATATACAGTATACACTCTGTTGGTCAGGTGTTGATCCATTTTCACCTTTGTTGTAGGTTCTCTTGGAAGAGCACAAACGATCAAACAAACTGGGTCAGCAACAGCCTTGGAGAGAAAACCTTATCACCTTAGCTGCAATCTCTCTTCTGTGACTACAGAAATGATCCAATGGTATCAGCAGTTCTCTGGGCAGATACCACAGTACCTTGGTGGGGCCTACTCAAGCTATGAAGATAAAATTGCCAATCCAAAGGGAAAGTTGTATTTTTCTCAAGACAAGACATCCAGCATGCTTGTGATCGATGAAGTCACTCTGGCAGATGCTGCTGTCTATTTCTGTGCTCTGAGAGACACACAGTGCCTCAAGGACGGATCTGTTGCCATTCATGAACCTCTTTCAGAGACTGAACACAAGAGGAGCTATTGCAAAAGGAGATGGAGCAGAGAAAGTGGAGAAGAACACAACAGAACAGAATAACAGTGTTGGAAGGGACCTTGGACCTTTTCTAGTCCAACCCCTTGCTCAGACAGGAAACTCTATACCATTTCAGACAAATGGTTGTCCAGTCTCTTCTTAAAAGCTTCCAGTGTTGGAGCACTCACCACTTCTGGAGGCAGGTTGTCTCACTGATTGTTCTCACCGTCAGGAAATTTCTCCTTAGTTCTAGGTTGCTTCTCTCCTTGATTAGTTTCCATCCGTTGCTTCTTGTCCTGCTTTGGAGACTCCCTCTTCTTAGTGGCAACCCCTGAGATATTGGAACATGGCTATCATGTCCTTCTTTTCATTAAACTGGACATGCCCAATCCCAACAACCATTCTTTGTATGTTTTAGCCCCCTAATCACCTTTGTGCACTCTTTCTAGAGTCTCAGCATCAGAAGATACTAAGCCACCCCTTTGTGATATAGTCAGGTATGGTTGCGGCAGGCAGATTAGAAAACTAAATTTCCCCTCAAGTTGACTACTTCTCCTGGTGATTCCACAGTCACATTCTTGTGTTCCCCTGCCAATTATGTGAAAGGGATTTGCTGTGGTTTTCCTCCTGGGTTGTATTTTGGAATTGTCACAGTTACCTTCTTCAGTCCTTGGTTTCAAATGATCTCTCAACCAACTAAGCCTGACTCTTTTTAAGGTGTGTGGTTTTTTTTTTTTGGTAGATCAGCCAAATTCTGCTTTCAGTACAGCAGAATGACCAACATTTCCCAGATGCGAATATTGAGATCCATAAAGCTATTTTGAGATCATCATAGAAGAGCTATGGAGTAATGAAGGCAGTCCAGACCCAAATCTGAAAAAATAGATTTAGGTCTACCTTTATTGTGGAAGTACAGGGGTGACTTTTGTTCAATTGCTAACCTGGAAGAAGTACTATCTACTTTATGTCACATGGAGATCTTATTGTTCACTAAGTCTTGTCTGACTCTTTGCAACCCAATGGACCACAGCAAGGCAGCCCCCCTCCCCCATGTCCTCCACTGTGTCCTGGAGTTTGCCCAAATTAATTTTCATTGTGTCAGTGACACTATCTAACCATCTCAGACCCTGCCATCCCCTTGTCCTTTTGCCTTAAATTCTAACCTGAATAGGGAAATTTAAATATTGAGAATGTAAACATAGGTAGGCCTTGTTCTTTTTGAAGACCAAAGAAGAGTCCATACATTATGATCCATGTGTAAAAAGACATTGCTGCTTGCTTCAACTGAAGGGAAAAAATGATTAAATTTGTGTGCTTGATCGCTGGTGTGTCATATTTCTAAGCACTGATTCTTAGAAAATGATGGTGGCTTCCTATTTAGGTTTAGTTACCGTAGCATATGCCATCAACAGAGGTCATACAAACACTGAAATGCAACACTAATAAATCACATTATGCAAACACAAATATGAGTTTAAGTACAGCATCAGGAAATTATATATATATAAAACATATATATATATATATATAAAACATATATATATATATATAAAACATATATATATAAATATAGAAATAAGGGATTTCTGATATAGCTATTTCGAGTTTCTTAACTCTCTTCAGTCAGAACTTACCCTTCTGGGATTCGAACCTGGGCAGTCTGCATGCTAAGCAGATGCTTTAACCTATTGAGCCACAAGTTCTCTCCCGCTTTGTCAGTAGTCAGGGAGTAAGGATATGTGTCAAGTGTTTATTTTTTAGATTGCACCCTGTAAACCCAAATATGGGAGGAAGGAATCATTCTTTCCTTTTGCTTGTTTCAGCTCAACCCAGAGTCATCCTGCAAGCACAAATATATATATGTTGTTTAAAATTGTTGACAAAGAAATAAGGGATTTCTGATATAGCTATATCAGAAATCCCTTATTTCTTTGTCAACAATTTTAAACAACATATATATATTTGTGCTTGCAGGATGGCTCTGGGTTGAACTGAAACAAGCAAAAGGAAAGAATGATTCCTTCCTCCCATATTTGGGTTTACAGGGTGCAATCTAAAAAATAAACACTTGACAAAAACATATATATATATATATATATATATATATATATATATATATATATATATATATATATGTATGTATGTATGTATGTATGTATGTATGTATGTATGTATGTATGTATGTATGTATATATATATATATATATATGTATGTATGTATGTATATATATATATATATATATATATATATATATATATATATATATATATATATATATATATATATATATATATATATATATATATATATATATATATATATATATATATATATATATATATATATATATATATAACATATATATGTAGGTCTTTGGTTCTTCGGGTTTTCTCCCACGTAGAATTTGAAGTGTCTTGGCGACGTTTCGATGAAGTTCCATTCGTCATCTTCAGGCTGGTGCTTTCGGCTTCGTGCTTCTAGGAGCAATGTGTGATTGTAGCTGTTTCTTCCTTTTAACTGCCAGTGGGGATTTGAACTGATTGGCTGGGAGCTCGGCTGTGTTCTGATTGGGTGGAGGTGTGTTCTGATTGGTTAGGGACTTGGCTGTGCTCTGATTGGATGGGGGGTTGGCTGTGCTCTGATTGGCTGGGGGAGTATTCTGTTTGGGTGGGGGCTTTGTTGTGCTCAGGTTAGTCTGAGTTACAGGGGGATTAGAGATGGTGAGCTGCATAGCCGTTTGGCTTCGCGTTCGTGGTTGTGCCTCATCTTCAAACTGACACCTACCATGATCTTTGATAAATTTGAATATTGGAATCCCAGGTATGGACATTTAAAGTCAATCAGATAAAAATAAAGAGCTCTGGGATGTAAGGTAAAAGGCTTTTTTTAATTAATTGCTCAGCTTTCATTAACAACCTGTTAACATCATCAGAGCAAAGAGTTAAATGAGAAGGGGGGAGTATGCGCATAAATTTACATAACAGTTAAACAATGGTGCAGTGAGGCATGTGCACATAGCATGCTTAAGAAGCAGTCACTCTCAAGACCATTTTCAAAAGTCGCACTTGTCAGCTGTTTGGCGTGTTTGGGTCCAGACTGAACATATAGCTGAACATGGCCACACTTTCAATTTTAAAGGAGCAGAAGTCATTGCTCATGATTCCACCAAAGGAGGCAGTCTTTTAAAAGAAGCTTGGTTGATTGGTGTTTCTCTTATATATGGTCTATCTACTGTTTCTAGTCTATCGCATATTGTACGTTTGCGCTTCTGAATTGACTTCATCCCATTACTAGTGCAATCTTTTATAGTCCCTCACCAGTTGATCACATTAATAGTGAAACAGATAGGAGAAACACCAATCAAAATAAAATGTAACAGGAGTATAGTTGAGGCTAGACGCGAGGAGGGGGGAAAAAGGCTTACTAATTCAGACGTTTTCAAAGACTAACACTTAGTATTGTATACCAGGTGTCATGATGATTGCTGCATAATATGTTTTTATGTCCAATGTTGATTGTTTTAATAAAAGAATTTTTATATTAAAAAAAAAAAAAGAAGCTTGGTTTTCAGACTGTCATTCATAGACACATAGACCTACTACCTTCTTACCAAACCCTAAAAAGACATTTACAAAAACATAAAATACCTAAACACTTCAACCCAACCAATAATAACACAAAAACACCACCCCACCCACTTATCAAATCCCAAACCAACACAATAAATATCCTTTCTACAATACAATCCTTTTCATCAAACCTAAGTAAAGAATATAATTCTAACACAACCATGACAACTCACACAACCAACACACCACATTCTGATATTCTCTCACACAGAAAAAACAACCCTCCTGACCACAACATCCAGGACACAAACATCCAAAACACAAACCCTGCAACCTCACAAGACACTCACACCACAACAAAACATACACACACAACACCTAAGTAACAACAGAATATTAAGACCAAGACCAAAACTCCCCTCTGCAATGAAATATGACTTATCACATTCAATGGAACAAAATATTACAGCCCAATTCCCAAACACCACAAAGCATAGCAAACGACCACACACAAACATTCCAAACGACCATACCGAACAAAACACACACACACAGCAACCCTACACCAAAGAAACTATACAATCCAAGAGGCTGGCTTCTTTAACAGAGACGATTTCACAGCTTCCTAAAAAGGGGGAGCGAGGGTGGGCAAATCATTCACATGATTTCTCTCCCTACAGATCCAATCCCGCAGCTCCTGCACGCCATAGAGTGAAACGAACCCCCAAGCTGCACCTCACGGAAGGAATCCAGCCAGCAGAGGACTGAGCATGAAGCCCTAAGAACCTCGCACCGAACAGCTGGATCTACGCGCCAAACAGCTGACAAGCGCGACTTTTGAAAATGGTTCTTGAGACTGACTGCTTTATGCCTTTAAGAGCTTCTTAAGTACGCCATGTGCACATGCCTCACTGCAACCGTTGTTTAACTGTTATGTAAATTTATGCGCATACTCCCTCCTTCTCATTTAGCCCTTTGCTCTGATGATGTTAACAGGTTGTTAACGAAAGCTCAGCAATTAATAAAAAAAGCCTTTTACCTTACATCCCAGAGCTCTTTATTTTTAATCTGATTGACTTTATATATATTAATATTGATAAAATATTAACTATGGCGGCTTCCGATGATGCACAAGAAGATCAATGCCTAGGACAGCAGTCCCAACCTTTTGGGTACCAGGAACCAGTTTTGTGGAGAGAGGTTTTTTTCCATGGACCAAGGGGGATCTTTACTTTACTTTACTTTATTTTGACTTATATGCCGCCCTTCTCCTCAGACTCAGGGCGGCTCACAGCAAATAATACAAGTACAAAATATAAATCAGTTAAAATAGTAGTATACAATATAAAAAACTATAAAACTATACCCACTCATACAACATACAGTCCCAATCAAAGGCCCAGGGGCAGAGCGCAGCTCACAAGCCCCAAGCCTGTCTGCATAGATGTGTTTTTAAAAGTTTTCGGAAAGCTAGGAGGGAAGGAGCAGTACGAACCTCTGAGGGAACTTGATTCCAGAGGGCTGGGGCAGCAACAGAGAAGGCCCTAGCCCTAGGTCCTGCCAAACGGCATTGTGTAACAGACGGGACCCGTAGGAGGCCAACCCTGTGTGCCCTAACCAGTCACTGGGATTTGGTTTGATCTGGTTTCACATGCTGCCTGCATCCCACAGATGGGGTTTTGCTTGTTTGCGCAGACCGGTTGCTGACATACTGTGGACCGGTGCCTGTCCATGGGGACCCTCTGGTCTAGGTTATTACTCTTCCTCCAGTCCCCAGAAGTAATTCTAACAACCCCTTACATCTGTCACTTGCCAGGAATCAACACTGAATTAAAGGCAACCCTCTCTCTTTCCCCCAAAAGAAAAATATTGATAATTCAAAACAAAATTGTTTCAAGGTCTGCTTACAGTTTAATCCTACGTTCACACAGAATTAGAAGGCCACAATAATAACTGGATCAAACTGTCCTCAGTGAACGGAAAAGCAATGAAGCCTCGGACTTAAGGATAAATATGTAGCCATGGGGGAGGGGAGAAGGTGGGTTCCTTCAGTTCAGTCTTGATTGCTGGCAAGTGACAGATGTAATGGGTTGAAAGAATAACTTTCAGAGACTAGAGGAAAAGCTGTAACCTAGACATTGGTCTGATAGGGGAAATCTGGAGTCCAAAGGAAAAATGAGAGTGGGGAAAGTATTTCAGAAGACACTTTCCCTAGTTCTCTGGAGAGTAAAGACAGAAGAGGAGGAAGTGCTTTCAGACTTCCAAGATTTTCTTACTCTAACCTTACAAAGGATGTGAAAGTTGGGCCATAAGAAAGGCTGAGCGACAAAGAATTGAGGCCTTTGAACTATGGTGCTGGAGAAGACTCCTGCGAGTGCCCTGGACTGCAAGGCGATCCAACCGGTCAGTCCTAGAGGAGGTCAACCCTGACTACTCTTTAGAAGGCCAGATCCTGAAGTTGAAACTCAAGTACTTTGGCCACCTAATGAGAAGGAAGAAGAGCCTAATGCTTGGAAAGATTGAGGGCAATAGAAGAAGGGGACAGCAGAGAATGAAGGGGCTGGATGGAGTCACTGAAGCAGTAGTCATGAGCTTAAATGGACTCCAGAAGATGGTAGAGGACAGGAAGGCCTGGAGGAACATTGTCCATGGGGTCGCGATGGGTCAGACACGACTTCGCAATTAACAACAACAACAAACCTTACAAAAAAAAGATAGTATTAGTATGGTTTTGGTTTGGTTTTGGCTTATTGTCTGGATTACCTTAAAAGGATAACATTAAAATTAATCATAAGGATCTAGAGCAGACATGTCAAACTCATGATGTCACGTGACTTCGTGCAGTGTATTGGAGCTTTTTCCCCATTGCTGGCAATGGGGTGGGCGCAGTTACCTCGTGACGCATCTGACCCACGGGTTGGCAGTTTGACACTCCTGATCTAGACTGTCAGGGCCAGGCCAGTATGTTGGAGATTAACAGAATACAGAATAACAGTTGAAAGGGACCTGGGAGGTCTTCTAGTTGAACCCTCTGCTCAAGCAGGAGACCTTATACCATTTCAAGCAAATGGCTGTCCAGTTTCTTCTTCTAAATCTAAACCTCCAGTGGTGGAGCACCCACAACCTCTGGAGGCAGGTCATTCCACTTTTTAATTATAGAATACAGACTTGGAAGGGACCTTGGAGGTCTTCTAGTCCAACCCCTTGATCAAGCAGGAGACCTTATACCATTTCAGACAAATGGCTGTCCAATCTCTTCTTAAAATCCTCCAATGATGGAGCACCCACAACTTATGGAGACAAGCTCTTCCACTGGTTAATTGTTTTCGCTATGAGGAAATTTCTCCTTAGTGCTAGGTTGGTTCTCTACTTGGTTAATTTCCATCTGTTGCTTCTTGTCCTGCCTTCAGGTGCTTTGGAGAGTAGGTCGACCCCCCCTCTTTGTGGCAACCCCTCAAATGTTGGAAAACTGCTATCATGTCTCCCCTAGTCCTTTTCTTCATTAGGCTAAACTTACCTAATTCTCTCAAACATTCACCATACATTTTAATCTTCAGATCTCCTAAAAAGTAAGGTTCTTTTTCTACAACCAAGGATAATACAAAGATAACACTCGCTTATTTATTTAATATCTTTGTGATGAAAGCTAAATATCGAAAACTTCTTTTACCTTCTTCCCTATTGTCCTCAAAGTCAGCAGAAGCTGAAATTCCAACTTCTTCACCACGAATTAGAAAGTTATTTTTTCATGACATGATATGATCCTTTAAGAACAGATCCATACCTAAAATGTATTCCAAACCATGGACAGCATCATTGTGCTATGATTTCTCCTCTAATTCCAATGATGTCCCTTCAGAAAACTTCTCTCGGACATCTGAAGGGCACAAACGGGTCCACAGGTCCAAGTTCCCAACAAAGGAAGTGATAGAACAGATCAATATTACTGCCAGTACTGATTCATAAGAAAATTGAGATCTTTTCATCATGCGTGAAGAACATTCAAAAGCTGTCCTTCTATTATACTGTAAACCCTTCTTGGGATTCATCCTTGAATTAAGCAATGGGTGCTAGTTAACTGGAGAAAGTTTCAGTATTGGCTATGGATGTTGACTTCCTGTTTCTTCCATCTTTATGAGAGGGAAGGTAAAATAATGGAACAATATCTTTGATGGATAACCCTCCCGCTCCTCTTCTGGAAAAATACAATTGCTCCTTCAAACAGGTTTATGTTTAGACTTTAGGGAAAGCTAGAGTCTTTTTTCTTAATAATTTACGAACAGCTTCTTTCACTTCATTGTTCCTAATGGTGTAAATAAAAGGATTTAGCATGGGAGCGATTAGGGTATATAGCCAAGAAACAGATTTGTTTGCCCTGAAGGAGGAATTCTTAAGGTTAGGCCTTAAATAGACAAAAAAGATTGAGCCGTACAACATGCAGATCACAACCAGATGGGAAGCACAGGTAGAAAAGGCCCTCTGCTGTCTGTTGGTTGAAGACATTCGGAGAATGGTGGAAATGACGAAGAGATAAGAAATGAGGGTGAAAAACAGGGAGGGCATAACCACAACCGCCATAACTAGGAAGGTCAGGACTTCAATGAGATGTGTGTCTCCTCCTGCAATCTTCAGCACAGGTCCTGCATCACAAAAGTAATGATTGATAATGTTGGAAGTGCAGTAGGGTAGGTTTGCAGTCAAAACTCCCTCATAAAGAATGGAGAAAAAGCCTCCAAACCAGGCTGCCATTGCTAGTTTAAAGCAAGCCCTAGAAGTCATGATAGTGGCATATCTCAAAGGATGGCAGATGGCTATATATCTGTCCAAGGATATCAGCGTGATGATGAAATATTCTGTAACGCCAAAGAAGAAATAAAAGAACAATTGCATGATACAGCAATAGAAACAGATGGAGTTCTTTGCAGAGAGATAGTTGACCAGCAGTTTAGGAATGAAAGCTGTGGTTTGTCCAATATCAATACAAGACAGGTTGCTAAGGAAGAAATACATGGGCTTCTGGAGATGATGGTCCATAATTACCATGACAATGATGAGACCGTTGCCCATCAGACACAGGAGGTAGAGCAGAAAGATACAAGCAAACATCACATTTTCCATGCCCGAAACAGTTCCCAATCCAACCAGAATGAATTCAGTTACTTTTGTACAATTGGTCAAATTCATGTTTCTCCTCCTGTTACAAAAAAAAAAGAAAAAAAAGAAAACATGGAATCCTCATTGAATCAAGATTTATCTCATGTCTAAAGACATTTTTTTTATATACAGACTACTGGGATTGCAACACAGGGAACCTAAGTCTGGATTTTCTCATCATGTCAGTGAAAGTTGTACGTAGCTATGGTAGCGAAATAAGGCATTTCCCTATCAACATTTAAATATCTGTTACCATTTCTAATGGAATACTACAACACCCGAGTTCAAAAATGAAGAAAGGCATTTACAACTTATTGTGATGTTTGAAATGTGCCATTGTTCGAAAATTAGACCTCTTTTGGGGATTCTTAAAAGCACCATGACATTTTTGGAAATGGTTGTCTAGAGGTGAAATATTCCAATACAAACTAAAAGTTTATTCTCTGCAACATTTTACTTTTCATTCATTGTTTGGAGATGTGAGTAAATAAATAATTAGAGAAATGTAAATGCAAAAATGTTTCTTGGTGTGGGCATGTGGGAATGGATGTGACTACATGTTAGGAAGTCACAGTTACATCTGCAGTGAAATTCTTCCCCATAAAATTCTCCCCACCCTTACCTTGACTTGTTCTTCCTTCTTTATCTGCCTTGTCTTCTCCAGATGCCTCTGATTCTATCTCTCTATCCATTCACCAAGACAGTGTTTTGAAGAATCATATAAAATGTTACAACATATGTTGAGGAAAGATGATAGACTTCTTCTGGAAATATTTTCCTTAACATTTAAAGAACATATAGCATCTTAGAAAGTTTATTTACATCTTCTCTAAGAGATGTGGGAGAGAGTCTCTAAGGATATTTGTCTTTAATTTCCCATGAGCATCCATGCACTATAGGTAAAATATACTGAAGACGGATATCATTGGACCAAATCTTAAGTGCCATTTCTAAACGAAGGCCCTCTTGAAGCAATCTGAAAAGAAATAAACTCTGTAATTTTTGTATAGTTCATCTAATTCATATTTTTCTTCAAGGGCAAAGAGAAAATAATAAAACCTTTCTTGAAGTAGGCCTTAATTTTCTACAAATGTTTGTGATAACATCTCTAAAATAATAACAGCATAATAATAACAGAATAACAGTGTTGGAAATGATGTTGGACTTCATCTAGTCCAATCCCCTGCTCAGGCAGGAAACCCTATACCATTTCAGACAAATGGTTGTCCAGTTTCTTCTTAAAAACCTCCAGTGTTGGGGCACCCACAACTTCTGGAGGCAAGTTGTTCCACTGATTGATTGTTCTGTCAGGAAAATTCTCCTTAGTTCTAGGTTGCTTCTCTCCTTGATTAGTTTCCACCCGTTGCTTCTTGTCCTGCCTTCTGGCGCTTTGGACAATAGCTTGACTCCCTCTTCTTTGTGGCAGCCTCTGAGATATTGGAAGACTGCTATCATGTCCCCCCTCATCCTTCTCTTCATTAAACCGGATATACCCAATTCCAGCAGCCTTTCCTTATATGCTTTAGCCTCCAATCCCATAACCATCTTTGTTGCTCTTCACTCATTCTAGAGATATTTATCTATCAATTCCCATAAATTTCCATAGACAGTGCTCAGAACAGATAATTCTGAACCAGCATGAAGAGGTCAAGCTATTTTCCAAGGTGCCTGAAGGCAGGACAAGAAGCATGGGTGAAAACTAATCAAGGAGAGAAGCAACCTAGAACTAAGGAGAAATTTCCTGACAGCTAGAACAATTAATCAGTGGGACAACTTGCCTGCAGAAATTGTGAATGCTCCAACACTGGAGGTTTTTCAGAAGAGACTGGACAGCCATTTGTCTGAAATGGTATAGGGTTTCCTGCCTGAGCAGGGGGTTGGACTATATGACCTCCAAGGTTTCTTCCAACTTTATTAATCATCATCATCATCATCATCATCATCATCATCATCATCATCACCATCGCATAGTCAACCAGATGTTCAGACTGGATTTGGCATTTTTGTCTACCTATCGAGTCCTTACCAAGGACCTGGGATAGGCAGACATGGATGTTCGATGGTATTACAGATATTATCACAGAATGGAAGCAATTCCTAGTAAGGCTGCCTTTTGCAATTGACTAATGACGAATTTGTCAATGCCAAGGGTTTTCAAGTGGTGTTCTAGTTGTTTTGGGATTGCACGCAATGTGCTTCTTCTTCTTCTTCTTCTTCTTCTTCTTCTTCTTCTTCTTCTTCTTCTTCTTCTTCTTCTTCTTCTTCTTCTTCTTCTTCTTCTTCTTCTTCTTCTTCTTCTTCTTCTTCTTCTTCTTCTTCTTATTATTATTATTATTATTATTATTATTATTATTATTATTATTATTAATAATAATAATAATAATAATAATAATAATAATAATAATAATAATAATAATAATAATAATAATAATAATAATAATAATAAATATTACTAAATATATACTTAGTGCCCTCACAAAATAGAAGGTCCCCAACAAGGATAAACTCTGCAACTCTTTTATAGTTGGTCCAATTCCCATTCCTCTTCAACTGCAGAAAGAGAATTTGTAAAAAAAAAAAAATCAGTGCTGCAGTGCTCCATTTTCTATAGAAGTTTCAGAAGTACATTTTTGCTGCTGTGACAAAGATTGCTTTTCAGCTTGCCAACAAACTTGTGGGGATGGGAGAGATTTGGAATGCAGACTTCAAAGATTAAGAAGCCAGGCCGTGAAACTGAAGGGCATTACGCCAGGTATCTGGCCAGACCTAGAAATGCTTTCTCATAACAATATTTTTCCACCTGATTGGGCAACGTGACCTGACCCAGAGGGAAGAGAGAAAATTCAATGCCTTTACTATATGGGTTTGGGAGGGATTTTGCCAGAGCTGGTTTTGCTTTCATTAGTGCTGAAGTGAGGTACTCAATAAAGTTTTACATTAAGAGATCGGAATGTCTCAAAGGTGTTTGCTTGGTTGGGTCCATCAGTTGGAACGCTGACATACCATTTTTAGAGATATTGGTCTTTCAGTTCCCATAAAAATACATAGACTATATTCAGAATAGATGGTTTAGAATCAGCACAATTCATATCTGGTTTTATTTAGACCTAATCCCAAGGGCCAATCCCAGAATTAGAGTTTTCTATACATTATTAAGTCTTTGATTGCTCAGTTAAAAAAAAAGGGAAGAAACAGACTGGAGACAATGTCCAACAATGATTTTCTTCCCACGTTCCCTTCCCCCCCCCTCAGTTTTCCTGAAATTTGAGCTGAAATCATTAACCATAGTTAGAACTCATAGATTTGATATCCCCTTCAGGTTGGGGAGGGCAAGATAATTTAGACAATCAGAAATTTTACACTTTAGTGTTCTTCTAATTTTAAGATGGGTGGACTTCAACCCCTAGAATTCTATATATCTGGTCTTAATAAGAAGGACACCAAAATGATGTCGCATGCATTGGGATGTTATTATCCAATGATGTGTAGTACACAATTTTGTCATATCTTCCGTGACATTATTATGTATTCAGTGTTGTGTCCAACCCCCACCTCCTCTTTATTCATCTGCACTGAAGATGGTGGCCTCCTCATGACTAGTTGTATTTATTTGGGAATTAGAGAGATTCGTTATATCTTTGGGATACTTAAGTTGATATTCCTGTACCAATGTGGAGGCAACAGGTTAAATGAAGTGACCTAAACATCCTCTTCCAACTCTGGATTTCATGATGATATTATTCTGTCTTGAAGTAGAATGTTGCTTAAGAATGAAAGCCACTAAATGAGGGATCTAGAATGGACACAGTAAATCAGTTCAGATTAAACCATAAAATGCATAGTGTCAATGCTGCTAACATTGGATGTTCTTGCTTTGACAACAGATGGAGATGCAGCCTTTTTCTTTCTTATATTGTACTCTTAGAATTAAATGGTCTGGGGGAGGAGAAGGAATGTGATGGGAGTTAGTTAGACATATAATATCACAACAAGAGCTGATAAAGAATGGTGGGAGAGAAAACTGGGCGGGAAGCCAGCATTTCAAACTAATTGGAGAATGTGATTTATAAGTGTTAGTTGTAGGAGGGAATTGTGCTTTGATCTATGTACTGAAGTCAGATTTTGGCTTCAACTATGTACTACCGAAGCTCTGCTGCTTGATTAAAGATTCTTTAAGGTAAACAATGCCTCAAAGTTCTTTGAAGAGTTTCATCTTTCGGAACCATGACACATAGGCTTAAAAACGTTATCCCATACAAGGTTCCTTTTTAGCGGTCAAGGTTCACAATATAAATATAAATCTCTTCTTCAGGACTCTTTTTTATGTCCTCCACGCCTTTCCATTTTCTCAGCTGAATTTATTCTCTTCGTAGACAGTTCATGAATTCGTAACATTTGGAAAGATCTACAGATATGGTCCCAAAAGTGCTTTTTCAAGAGGCAACTGGACTTTTTTGTTTTTCTTTGAAGACGTTTTGCTTCTCATCCAAGCAGCTTCTTCAGCTCTGGCTGGATGGTGGGGGAATGGAAGGATTTATATTCCTTGCAGGTGGCTGGTCATTTGCCTTCTTTTAGAGAGTCACTGAGGCCACCTGGAGGTTTATATGTGTCCTCAGAGTCACCTGAGTGGTGCAAATGGGTGTGGAGCTTTCTTGACTGCAGTATGTTTTCTCCATAGACTTTTAGCTATGCACTTTGGGATGAATACCCTTCGAAGGATGCAGGAGTATGAACAGATTTCCAGAAAACATTGCAGACTACAGGGA
The DNA here is from genome assembly GCA_034064705.1 of Bothrops alternatus. NCBI lineage: Eukaryota > Metazoa > Chordata > Lepidosauria > Squamata > Viperidae > Bothrops > Bothrops alternatus. Next base: position 955,149 of record JARGCV010000074.1, read on the forward strand.
CCATTTGGGCTTCAGTTTGAGATGCAGACAACATGGACTCATCCCCAACAGCCTGCACTTGTCTTCAACAGTGAAGGGACCCAGGGTAGAAAACAAGAAAGTCCAGTTGCCTCCTGAAAAAGCACCTTTGGAACAACCATGACCTGGATGACTGGGAATCTCCATAGACATCTACAGATATGGTGTCTAATTTATAAATGACACAACTCAATGGGAAGAAGAACAAGAATGTCAAGCACGTTTTTCTTCATGTCGGCCTGGATATCCCTCCAACATTTCTCCACAGGAAGTGGTCTCTGCCAGGGATGGAACTGACCCAAAGTCACCCTTCAAGGGCTAAACTGGGACCGTCTTCTGCCTCATGAATCCCAGCAACCGGTTAGGGCACATAGGGTTGGCCTCCTATGGGTCCCGTCTGTTAGACAATGTCATCTGGTGGGGCCTAGGGTTAGGGCCTTCTCTGTTGCTGCCCCAGCCCTCTGGAACCAGCTTCCCTCAGAGGTCCATACTGCTTCCTCCCTCCTAGCTTTCCAAAAACTGTTGAAGACACATTTATGCAGACAGGTTTGGGGCATGTGAGCTGCACTCTGCCCCTCGGCCTTTGACTGTGACTGTGTGTTGTATGAGTGAAATAAATTACCTAGTTTTTTTATACTGTAAATTAGTAATTTTAATTGATTTTATGTTATTTTTTATACTTGTATTCTTGTTGTGAGCCACCCTGAGTCTTGGGAGAAGGGCGGCATATAAGTTTAATAAATAATAATAATAATAATAATAATAATAATAATAATAATAATAATAATAATAATAATAATAAACTGTGCCTCTCCATTGCTAGCCCAGCACTTCAACAAATGTACCACATTTGTACCACAAATGTATCTAACTACTTTTTGCATACAGCTCATGCAAGAATATAAATAAATTAAAAAAGGCTTAGAAAACAGATTTTATCGAAAACACATAATGATATAAAGTCAATGCATTATGACAATGAGCCAACTGCTCTAAAATCACCCACTGCACAATCACTGATAATCTAGAAGTGGGAAAGAAACTAATTTAGCCTGTATCTCTCTCATTACCCATATTAAAAGCAAGGAATATTCAATAGGAATTTTATAAAAAATGTATATCTATTATCTAAATGTATGATATAAATATGCATTGATTTAGATAATTTTTTTCAATAAAATGATAGGGTAGGCAAATGCCCGCAGATTGCAATTGGGGAAAGCTTTAATTCATAATTTGAAAAACGATTCTATAATCCAGAAAAGGGGGTTTGAAATATACAGCAAAGGAGGGAATAAGGTAAACCAAAATGAGTGGGAAAATCCCCGTCACCGTAAATGTCTGATTTTCAGCAAAGAAGAATTTGCTCACATGAAAAGAGGAATTTTTTTTAACTTGTTGAGAGGACACCAGGTTGAGGAAGCTGAAGATGAGAATAGGAAAAAGCCACCATCAGATCTGAGTATTTATGAACAAAGAAAGGTGCAGACAGAAGCTTTGTAACGGAGATATACAGCCCTGTCCCTCCACTTCCAAGGAGAAATGTGATTGATCCTCTGGTATTTGCTAAAATAATCCACCCGGTTTTATCCAAAAAAGGTCAATTTTTTTCTGGAACCTTCTCATAAAAGAAAAGATTATGCTTCTCTGCTACTATGCATGATGAAGACCATTAAACAGCTTATATTCATAAGTTCCTTTTCATACTATTCTTTTGGTGTTGAAATCTGAATCAATATCTAAAGTGTATTGCTAATTCAGCTCATTTCTTGCATGTTTTCAGTAAAAGAAGTCTTACTCTTTTATATTAAGGTTTCTTCTTATGAGTCCAGAAAACATCTTTCAATCAAATATAATTGGAAACGAATAGGCTGTCATTTCTTCTTCAAAACATTCATGATGCCACCCTTCCCCAAAGTAATATAAGATACTCAGTGAATATTATAGTCCATGCAGTGGGATAAGAAAGAGGTATTTCTATCATCAAGAATGAACTATATTCAAAAGCTATGATTCCAGATAGGTTATTAGTGTTATGCCTTACAGCAGGAGGTGTCCAACCTTGGCAATTTTAAGAAGTGTGGACTTCAACTCCCATCAACCTCATGCTGGCTGAGGAATTCTGGGAGTTGAGGTCCACAAGTTCTTAAAGTTGCCAAGGCAGTACTAGACCACGGAAGCTTCCCAACAATCGTTTTGTCATGAGATCAAAATTGCACTGCTTTCTCCATCTTTATTAAGGTAGATTAGTTACAGAATATCTGCACAATAGCTTTGAAGACGATTCTGAAGCGCCAAACCTTGTTGCTTTCAATAGGACAGCACAGTCATTTCGCATCACTTCTCAACAAAAGCTTACGCCATGAGATTTGGCACCCCTGCAGTCTTTCTTTCCAAAAGTTTCCTTACTGCATCCTTGACTTCATTGTTCCTAATGGTGTAAATGAAAGGATTTAGTGCTGGGGCAACCATAGTGTACAGTATGGAGACAGACTTCATCATACTAAAAGAAGAGTTCTTGACATTAGGCCTTAAATAGACAAAAAAGACTGACCCGTACAAAATGCAGACCACAATCAGGTGGGAAGCACAGGTAGAGAAAGCCCTCTGCTGTCTGGTGGTTGAAGGTATTCGGAGAATGGTGCAAATGATGAAGAGGTAAGAAATGAGGGTGAAAAGCAAAGAGGACATAATCACAACCACCGTCAGTAGGAAGCCCAGGGCTTCGATCACGTGTGTATCTCCTCCAGAAATCTTCAACAAAGGTCCTTCATCACAATAGAAATGATTGATAACATTGGAGGCACAGTAAGGCAGGCTTGCAGTCAATAAACCCTGATACAGAATGGAGAAAAAGCCTCCAAACCAGGCTGTTATTGCTAGCTTAAAGCAAACCCCAGAAGTCATAATAGTGGAGTATCTCAAAGGATGGCAAATGGCTATGTATCTGTCCAAGGATATCAACGTGATGATGAAAAATTCTGTAACGCCGAAGAAGAAGTAAAAGAACAATTGCGTGATACAGCAATAGAAACAGATGGAATTGTTTGCAGAGAGATAGTTGACCAGCAATTTAGGAATAAAAGCTGTGGTGTGTCCAATATCGATACAAGACAGGTTGCTAAGGAAGAAATACATGGGCTTCTGGAGATGATGGTCCACAATTACCATGACAATGATGAGACCATTGCCCATCAAACACAGGAGGTAGAGCAGAAAGACACAAGTAAATATCATATTTTCCATTCCCCAAACACTTGGCAATCCAACAAGAATGAATTCAGTTATTCTTGTACAGTTGGTCAAATTCATACTCCCCTTCTGCTACAAAAAAAGAGAAAAATTTGAAATCTTGCTTGAATCAAGACTTATTTACTTATATGTCAAAATTTAGCTCTATTCCTAAGAGTCCTTCGGGAGAGGGGCGGTATAGAAATTTAATAAATAATAATAATATTTTTCATACACTGCCATTGTGAAGGCAGCACAGGGAACACAAGTTTGGATTTTCACATCATGCTAACCAGAGTTGTACGTGGTCTGATTTAACTATGGTAATTAAATGAAGCATTTGAATATAAACCTTTGAAAATCAGTTATGATTTCTAAAATCCCATCACTGGAATCCCACAATATTTGAGGCCACAACCAAAGGATTGTGGGAACTCAGCCCCCCCAGGAATAATCTTAAAAGAGGCAGAAAAGCATGCCCAATTTTCTTAATAGCCCCAAGGCTACCTCCCCCAAGCAGAAACCAGCTCTGTAGAAATGCAGATGTAAATAATCCAGGAAGGTAGGAGCCCCCCAGCTAAAAGTTTAGGAAGACAAAGACACCTACAATCTACATACCCCACCCCAACTCTAAGACAGGACATAATAGGATTACTCCACAGATGCCAAAGGGCACACTCAGAATCAGGTCAAAGTTCATGCCACAGGAACAACTCCAAACAAAAGGCTCCAGAAGGTATAAAAACTCACTCCCCACATGTGCTCTCTCTCTTTTCTTCCAGACCATCTTTCTGTCTGGCTCTCCTCTTCAATAAACTACAACCTTCTTTCTAAAGCAGTCGCCATGTTGTTTATTCCTGGCTTGGACTGAACCATGATGAAGACTTTTCTTTCAACAGGATCATTATTAGATTTATTGTGATATCTGAAATTTGCCACTTTTGGAAAATCAGAGGTCATTGGTAGATTCTTAAACATTTTTGGAAGCATTAGTCTAGTTATCAAGTATTCCGATGCAAATTAAAACTTAATGCTCTGCAGCATATTTTTCTCTTCATAGATCATTTGCCTGTATCCCTACGAATGAACATTAATAAGAAAATTTAGATAATGGAGATATGAGTAAATGAAGGGTTGTTGAAATATAAAAGTCTATGGAATACTTTGCCTTCAGAAGTTGTGGGTGCTTCATCAATGTTTCAAAAACAGACTGGACAATCATTTGTCTGAAATGGTATAGAGTCTCCTGCTTGAACAGGGGGTTGGATTAGAGGACCTTCCAACTCTTATTCTATGTTCTATCTTTTAGATATTTCTTTCTATACGGGAGGTAATATATGTATATGCTAGGAACTCATAATAACTTCTGCAGTGAACGTCTGTTCCATATTCTCATTCTGTAAAAGGTGGACCTAAAGATCTCTACAGCTTTACCTTGACTTGTTCTTCCTTCATTACCTGCTTTGTCTCCTCCAAGTGCCTTTCACTCCATTTCTCTATCCATTCATCAAGACAGTGTTTCGAAGAACCATAGAAAGTATTGCATTGTACTGCATGTTGGGCAAAGGTGGTAGACTTCTTGAAAAATATTTTCCTTAACACTTGAAGAAAATGCAGCAGTTTGCATCATAGAAACTTTATTTACTTTTTTCTCTATAAAAACTTGGTCCTTAAGGATACTTGTCTTTAATTTCCCATGAGTATCCAGGCACTGTACCTAGCATATACTCAAGGCTGACATCCTTTGGATCAAACCTCTAGTGCCATCCCAAGATAGCAGGTCCTCTGGAGGTCCCTCGGAAGCAACCCAATAAAGGCAAACTATGTAACTCTTCATAGTTCATCTAATTCCCATTCCGCTTCAACAGCCAAAAGGGAGTGCTTAAAACTTTAACAGTTGCAGCACTTATTTTTCTACAGAAGTTTGAGATATCATCTCTGGAGATATTTCTCAGTTCCCAAGCATATTCATAGACTCTGCTCAGAAGAGTTGATTTTGAATCAGCATGAATGATGCCTGCTTTTATTTGGACCAAATTTCAAGATTCCCAGAAATTGAGACATCTATATGTTAAGTCTTCAAATAATCTTTGAATGCTCAATAAAATAAGGAGAATAGATGATGTCTAAACATGTTTTTCTTCCCATGCTCCCATCCCCCCTTCAGTTTTCCATGGAATTAGGCTGAAGACATTAACCATACTATCCCCAGGATTCACAGATTTGACATCTCCTTCAGATTGGGTGGGGTGTGGGGATAATTTAGGGATCCAGAACTTTTTATACTTAGTGAAGTGTTTTTCAAACTTGGCAATTTTAAGATGGGTGGGCTTCAACTCCCAGAATTCCGCATATCTGATCTTAATTATGAGGACATTGGGATGTTACCATCTAATGACGTCTAATACATAATTTTGTCATATGTTCTATGAGATCATGTTTCCTTCAGTGTTGTGTCCAACCCCCGTCTCCATTTGATTCATCTTCATTGCAAATGGTGGTATCCTCAAGACTGCTTGTATTCTGCGTGGAAACTAGAGAGTTTAAATATCTCTTTGCATTCTTGCACCAGAATGGAGGCGGGAGGTAGAATGTAGGGACTTAAATGTCCCCTTTCAACTTTGGTGTTTTATGATGACATAATTCTATATTATATGTTTCTTAAGAGTAAAAGTCACAAAATGTGGGATCTAAAATGGACACAGTAAATCAGTTCAGATGGTCAATAAGATGGTAAGATACACAGACTTGAAAATGTTACTCCAAAGAAGGATCCTTTGTAGGGGTCAAAGTTCACATTTTGATTCTTGTCTATGACACTTTTTTTCTGTTCTCCATTCATTACATTTTCATGGTTCCATTTATTCTCCTCATAGAGAAAAAAATCATGCATTTGTGATATATGGAAAGCTCTGCAGATGTGCTGTCCTATATGTAAATGATACTACTCAAGGAACAGAAGGGCAAGAATGTCAAAAGTGATTTTTCTTCTTGGGCCTCCAATATTTCCCCACATAGGACACGAATATGATTGACCAAGGTCACCCATGAGGTTTGTGGACTAAGGGGGAACTTAAATCTGTGCTTCTCCATAACAAGACCAAGACATCAATCCATTGAACACACTGTTTTACCATGGAGAAACTCCAGGTATTGCAGACCAAGGAAAAGGCTTAGAAAACCAACTTTATTGAAAAGGCATCATGATACAATGTCAAATCATTATGATAAACCTAACATCTCAACAGGTCTGGAATCATTGACCCTCAATCTTCATCACTGAAGTGGAAAAAGCAAATTTATTTTCTATATAGGTTTTTACTTACATAATGTTCTATCTTTGAATCAATAAGTAAAATCAGAATTATGAAATCATCTCTCATTGCATATATTACAAGCAAGGAATATTCAACAGACACTTTATAAAAATGTGTATCTGTGATATGAATACAGTATATAAATATACATTATTTTAGAGAATTTCTTTAAAGAAATGATAGGTTGAGAAAATGTACAGATATTACAATTGGGGAAAGCTTTATTTCCCAATCTGTATAATGCAAAAAACAGGATTTGAAATATATAGCAAAGGAGGGAATAAAATAAACCAAAATGGGGAAAAAATTCCCATCAGTGAAAGCAGATCTGATTTTCAAGAAAGAAGGATTTGCTCACATGAAAAGAGGAATTATCTAGCTTGTTGGTAGAACATCAGGTTAAGGAAGCTAATTCAAATATAAAGATGAGAAAAGGACCAAGGCACCAGATCTGAGTATTTATGAACATGTGATAGCAAAGAAAGATGCAAGCAAAAACTTTGTAATGGAGATATACAGTCATGACTCTCCAATTTCAAGGAACTATTCTGACAAACATATTTGAACTTGTGGTATAAGATAAATTAATCCACCCAGTTTTACCCAGAATCCATTTCTTTCTTAACCCTCCAGTACAACAGAAGGTTAAGTTTCTCTGCTACTCTGACTGATGGAGACTGTTCTGTTTCAGGAAAAGAGGCATTGAGACGAAGCAACAAGTTCCAACAGTTCTCCTTTATTGCAAACACCAAACAGAACAGATTTTAAAATAGTGTGGGCCCCTTTTATAGCCCCCCCTGCCAATACCTTGCTGGCCAATCATTGCAAAGGATCTTTTCCCACTGTGCGTGTGCACGCAAGGCTGGGAGCAGCCTTTCTTGTCCCGGGCATCCAGGTCACAGTCCTTTTGATGCTGCAGCTGCCAAAAAACAACAACGCAGTCCTAGGCTGCATTAACAGAAGGATGGAATCAAGATCACATGAAGTGTTAATACCACTTTATAATAATTGATAAGGCCACACTTGGAATACTGCATCTAGTTTTGGTCACCACGATGTAAAACAGATATTAAAACTCTAGAAAGAATGCAGAGAAGAGCAACAAAAAAGATTAGGGGACTGGAGGCTAAAACATATAGAGAATGGTTGATGATGGTATGAATTTAATGAGGTTTAATTAAAAGTAGGACCAGGGAATGACATGATAGCAGTATTCCAATATTTAAGGGGATGCCATAAAGAAGAGGGAGTCGAGCTATTCTCCAAATCACTCGAAGGCAGGACAAGAAGCAATGGATGGAACTTAATCAAGGAGAGAGCCAGCCTAGAACTAAGGAGCAATTTCCTGACATAAGAACAATTAATCAGTGAAATGGCTTGCCTCCAGAAGTTGTGGGTGTTCCATTACTGGAGGCTTTTAAGAAGAGATTGGACAGCCATTTGTCTGAAATGGTATAAGGTCTCCTGTTTGATCAAGGGGTTGGACTAGATGACCTCCAATGTCCCTTCCAACTCTGTTATTCTGTTATTCTAAAATCCTGATCAATACCTAAAGGGCAGTGCTATTTAGGCTCATCTCATAAACATTGGCAATAAGAAAAAAGTCCTACTCTTTTATCACAAGATTTTTTTCCCTCTGAGTCTAGTGAACATCTTTCACTAAAATATAATTTGAAAAGAATAGACTGTCATTTCTTCATCAAAATGGTCATGATTCCAGTTCGCCAGATTACGTAATCCAGATACTAAATGAACTTTGTAGACTATATAGAAATATATCTTTAATCAAGAATGAACTACATTCAAAAGCGTGACTCCAAGTTGGTGACTAATGACCATGCAACAAAATTGTTAGTTTTATGCTTTACAATAATAGATCACAAGTGCAAACAATGAAATGTATTGTGCAATATTGCCCACAATGTGCGTTTTCTGGTTCCTTAAGTAACCTGCATGAAGCAACACCAGGTGATTGTCTGGGTGGCTGAATTGGACATCAAGTTATGAAGCCACTCCCGTACCCCCTTAGAACCTTTGTATATAATTACATGGATTGTGTGTTTACCTCTCTTTTATTGTGTTCTCATCATACGGTGAGTAATAAATAGATCACAGGAGCTTCCCACCAATCCTTTTATTCTCTGATCATCACGCAGTTGCACATTAAAAAAAAGAAAATTGGTAATCTACTGGAGGTACTTTTTCAAGAGGCAGCTGGAGTTTTTCTTTGTTTTTCTTGGAAGACATTTCACTTCTGACTAAAGCTTCTTGGAAAAACAAAGAAAGTCCAGTTGCCCTTTGAAAAAGCACATTAGGGACAACCATGACTTGGATGACTGAGACTCTCCATAGACATTTGTATCAGTTTAGCCACTGTTTTTCTCCATCTTTGTTAAGATAGACTTGTTAAAGAATATCTGCTTTGGAAATGGATTCTGAAGCTCCGAAGCTTGATGCTTCTAATAGGATGATATAGCAGTTTTCCATCACTTGTCAACAAAGGCTATGCTAAGAGATGTGGGAGACCTGGAGCCTTTCTTTCTAAAAGTTTCCTCACTGCCTCCTTGACTTCTTTGTTCCTAATGGTGTAAATGAAAGGATTTAACACCGGGGCGACCATGGTGTACAGTATGGAGACAGACTTCAACCTACTGAAGGAAGAGTTCTTGACGGTAGGTCTTAAATAGACAAAAAAGACTGACCCGTACAAAATGCAGACTACAATCAGGTGGGAAGCACAGGTAGAAAAGGCCCTCTGCTGTCTACTGGTTGAAGGCATTCGGAGAATGGTGGAAATGATGAAGAGGTAAGAAATGAGGGTGAAAAGCAAGGAGGACATAATCACAACCACCGTAACTAGAAAACCAAGCACTTCAATGACTTGTATATCTCCTCCTGCAATCTTCAGCATGGGTCCCACATCACAGTAGAAATGGTTGATAACGTTGAACGTACAGTAGGGTAGTTCTGCTATCATCACTATCTGATAAAGAATGGAGAAAAAACCTCCCAACCAGGCACCTATTGCTAGTTTAAGGCAGACCCCAGAAGTCATGATTGTACCATACCTCAGGGGATAGCAGATGGCGAGGTACCTGTCCAAGGATATCAAAGTCATGATAAAAAATTCTGTGACCCCAAAGAGGAAGTAGAAGTACAGTTGTGTTATGCAGCAGTAGAAGCAGATGGAATTGTTTGCAGAGACATAATTGACCAGCAGTTTAGGAATAAAGGCTGTGGTATGTCCAATGTCAATGCAAGACAAGTTGCTAAGGAAGAAATACATGGGCTTCTGGAGATGGTGGTCCAGAATTACCACCACAATGATGAGCCCATTGCCCATCAGACACAGGAGGTAGAGCAGAAAGATGCCAGCATGCATCAAACCTTCGAGTCCCCAAACACTTGGCAATCCAACCAGGATAAACTCTACCACTCTCGTACAGTTGGTCAAATCCATGTTACCCTATAAGAAAGGAAAATATGAAATCTTCACTGAGTCAGCCTTTAGCTACATTTTTTTAAAACACAATTTTCATGAATTACAGTTCCAGGTTTTGCATCTTCTGCAGATGGAAAATATTGACGAATAAAATAAAGACTGTGATGGAAGACGTTGAAAACATAAAGAGAAGAATATAAGTACTTTTGTTTCTTCATGGAGACAGCTTCTGGAGTTTGTGCTCTAGGTGGAAAAAAAATGAAACGTTGATTTTGGATTTTACTGATTAGATTGATTTGTTGTTACAAAAATGGCTAGTTTATACTATTATGAAAAAGTAAAAAGTTGAGGTTCAGTGTTAACGCTTTATTGTACTTCAACAGATGAAGTCAGAAGTCAATGTCTTGTCTTGTCTTTTTCCCTTCTCCCTCTCCCTTTCCTTTCCCCTTTTCCTCCCCATTGTATCCCACTATTTGCTTTGTATTTTGTATTTTACTCTGTAATTCATTAAAATGCATTAAATACTACATTAAAAAAGGAAGACACTGAGAACATTAGGAGAACATTTGTAGGTGGAAACTCATTTGGATACGCAAGATAGATTGTGTTGCTGAGAGAAAGAAAATAAAGCGGTGAGTGGATAAGCATTTATGAATGTAAGATATAAAATTATGATACTCAGCCAATAAGAAATGTGTTGAGATGTTGAAGAACAGCAACGAAGAATGCCCCATCAAATAAGATTCATGGTTTGTAGGCATCAACACATTTTGTGGTTTGTCATTTCGTGGTTGGTTTCCTGTCACACAGCAACACAGTCTGGGTTGGAATCTTCACTGCTTCAGACAGGAAGGTGGTGCAGAGAGTGGTGAGAATGGCTGAAAAGATCATTGGCAGTTCCCTCCCTTCTATCCAGGACATAGCACAGAAGTGTTGCTTGAGCAAGGTCTGCAATATTTTCTGGGACACTACTTATCCTCTTCACAACTTGTTTTCCTTGTTACCTTCTGAGAAGAGGTGGCTCCTTGGTATCCGAAGCAGAACATCCGGATTCAGTCACAGCTTTGTTCCATACAGTATTAATCTTGTGAACTCTAAAGCTTCCTCCTTCCATTATGTATTCAAGATGGACAATGATTAATATTTATAAGTTACTTATATGTAAGCGTGTAGGTCTATACATATGTTGTATATAGTATGTTTTAAATGTGTGTTATGTATGTGTACACTTCGAGAGGAAGCAACTAAATTTCATTTGTAATGTGTGCCATTGTGCCCACAGGAAAAATATAATAAAGGTTATCTAATCTAATCTAATCTTATCTAGGCATCAACACAGTTTGTAAATGTATATTTGGTAAATTCCTTTCTCTTCCTGGATAAACTTGGTTGTATCCTAAACTACAGAAAGGACACAAGTAATTATTTCCACATGCATATACCCAAGCATTCTTAGGAATAAGAAGTCAAGATCCTCAACAGTGAGAGATTGTTCTCCATTTCAAGCTGAGACAAGAAAAGCAGTAATAGAGACACCTGTTAACTATATTTCAAAATAATAAAAAAAAATTCTTTTTACAAGTTCTTAGTGGATATTCTGGATCCACAAACAGAATCTTCCAGTTTCAGTAGATTTCAAAGAAATATTTTATCTACTTCAATAAAGAAAAACATATTACTTAGTATTTTCAAAGTCTTTTCTGCCCATTACCTCATGGATTTATAAGTTATGGAGCTTGGGATAACATCTCCAGAGGAATACATCTCTAATTTCCCATGTGAATCCAGACATGATGCTAAAAAGATACTATTTTGAGTCGCCATGGTGGTGAACCTGGTATAGTTTGAATCAAATTGCTCCAAGATTTGTCATCTTCTGTGTATAATGACTTCTTGAAAGAGTCTTGCAGGGACAATAAATAATGTTTTCCTCCCGTATAACTTTCCTCTCCTATGAAATTTTCTCTCGTTCTGTGGAACTTAAAGGGAGAAAATTATCTACATTAACTCCAGAGCTCACACTGCACAGGTTATATTTTATTCTTGAGGGGTGGGCGTTTGCAAAATTAAAAATATTTCTGTTCAGTTAAGAATTCTTGCCTGGCCCTAATTCTCTAATGCAATTCTCTAAAATATGTTGGACATCTATAACTGCAGAAATGTATTTTCAGGTAATCCTCAACTTACAACCCCACTGAGTGGCCATTCAAAGTTACAATCACACTGAAAAAAGTGACTGAGAACCCATTCCCACACATATGACCGTTGTAGCAGCCCCATGGTCATATGACCAAAATTCAGATGTTTGGCAACTGGCATGTACTTATGACAGTTTTGGTCACATGTTGTGACCTTAGGGAAGTCACTTAACAACTGTGTAATTAATTTAATAACTGCAGTGATTCACTTAACTGGGACAAGAAAGGTCATAAAATGGGGGCAAAGCTCACTTAACAACTGCCTTGCTTAGCAATGGAAATTTTGGGCTCAATTATGGCCATAGGTTGAGGACTACCTGTATCTTCCCAGGAGACTTCCAGCCTAGTGCATAAAAGAAATTCAACCTCTTTGATCCTTTCCCCCCCATATAATTTTTAATTCGGATCATTACAAAACATTTATTAACTTGCAACATTGTATGAGGCTTTTCATGAAGAATTTGGGGGTGCCCCCTCTATTACTAATGGGAGGATTTATTTTTGGCATCCCCTTCCTGTCGGTTGTGTTCAATTCTAGAGCTCATCTTTTGTTTCTTGGCTGAGGTAGCCAGCATTGCCTGAAGACAATTCCCATTGTTACATCGCTAGCATGGCTATATGCCAAGGCCCGTGGAATGCTGCTGTTACCTTCCCACTGAAGTGGTACCTATTTATCTATTTCAATTTGCATGCTTTCGAACTGCTAACTGGGCAGGAGTTGGAGCAACGTTACTACATAGTACTATAGTTGTTTGGCTGCTAAAAGAGTGCTAGATTGTGTAGTTTGCACTCATGCACTTATCCACGGTGCACCAAAGGGGGGTGAACTAGTTCTGCACCTGGTGCGAAGGTTCTTGCTGAAATATTGCAGGAAAGCTACAATGGTAGCTTTTGATGCTGCAGAATTGTGAAGTTGAAAAAAATGTATTTTTCCATGTAATCCTACATTTCTTTTTTCTCCATGATTGCTTCCTAGTTACAGCTAGCATGCTTTTATTTTGATTTATTTATTATTCATTACATTTATTTATGACATTTACAATTCTTATTTTTTTGTTGTTGTTTATAAATTTATTTTTTCTGTCTATGTCAGGAGAGAGCAACAGACACCCCTTTCTCTCCCCCCCCTCTCTGTTTGATCCTTCTGGAATGATCTTGAACTTTTTTTTTTTTTCAATGTGCTTTCAGGTCACTGAAATCGCCATACCACATTGAGACACCAGGTGGCGATCCTGAGATACCACAGCTTTACCTTTGTCTTCTTAAATGCCAAATGTTGAGTTTTCTATAGGACTTTGATGAGACCTCACAACCAACCACATCAATCGATTTACAGTACTTGTACCTAAAGCTCTTTTTAAAAACAGAACTTATTTACCTTGAGAAGAAATCCACAGATTGCCATTTATCTTTCTCATCCACCAGAATAGTTGTTCAGGACTGCAGTGATCTTTCAGATCTATTTTTGGGTGTGTGGATCTCCTCTCCTTGATCCATGGCCCTCATCTGGGTATGAATTGTGTTCCTCATTTCACTCTTAAGTAAGTGATTCTTTTCCATACTTTATGAACATATTAAGTATTTATTTCCTCCCAATATTAGATCATAGTGTTTGGCTGTGCATAATGTCAGTTGTTTAGGTTCCTTCAAAACAGGTAGATCCTCTGGAAGATTTCTTGGAAATTGGCAGTAACGTATCTGCAAGGAATTACAAGAACTGAACAGTAGTATTTAGCTGAAATGAAAGATGTGTGTGTCTTGTGTGTGTGTCTGTGGTGGTGGGCATAATGGAAAGAATTTCTGGGAACAAATTTGTCCAGGACAGCCTTAATAGTCAACATAGATATTTGAAGACAGCAAGAAAGTAGAATAGAATAGAATAGAATAGAATAGAATAGAATAGAATAGAATAGAATAGAATAGAATAGAATAGAATAGAATAGAATAGAATAGAATAGAATAGAACAGATTAGGAATGGAACAGAACAGAACAGAACAGAACAGAACAGAACAGAACAGAACAGAACAGAACAGAACAGAACAGAACAGAATAGAATAGAAGCTGGAAGGTCTTGGGGAATCGGGCGGCACTCCGGAGTGGCGTCCGGACCTCGGCTGGCTGCTGGCTGCTGCTTCCCTGCCCCCCGCTGGTTTGTGTCAAGCTCAGGGGCTTGACAGGTGGCCCCTTCTACCAAGGCCCCACCTGGAAGGTAAGAAGACATAGGTGAGCATATGACAACTCTGTTGGCCCTCTCTGCTAACCCACCCCCCCGGCATCCCAGGGTGCTGGCGATGGAAAGCCCGCACTTGTCACGGGGCATGGACATCCCCCCTCCGCACCCACGATGCCTCCGAGAGGGGGTACCCCTTCCACCTCACCAGGTATTGGACTCGTCCATGGCAGAAAAGGAACCAATCAAAAACAGGAGAAAAACATTAAGAGCAGAGACAGGGGGATATTGTAATTGTCAATTGATCCACCTAACAACAGTGACTCTTTCAGTTTCATGTTTCATATTATGTAATTCTCTCTCCCTCTCACATTCAGTTTCCTCTCCATTCACCTGGACAATAATGTATTTTTCTTTCAGAAATCACTTTCAGCCCTGGGATCCTTCCTTCAAGCAAACTGCTTTCTTACTGCTCCTTTGAAACACATGGTGGCAATCTTGAGACAACATGAGTCTTACCAAATGCCACATATGATATGCTGTGTAGCACATATGCTCTGTGAACCATATCCTGTGGCTTGTCTTTTTTTTTTTTTTTTTGCCACCAGATTAACATATTAGAAGCCCACTTCTTTCTGAAGTGAAATTTCTGTGTCTCTTCCACAGCAAAGTTGGCCAGGAAACTCTGAAGGTGACTATACCAGCTCTGAAATACTCCAAATATATTTTTGGTTACTAACCCCATTCTTCATCTGGAATCATGTGGCTGTTTATCATCCTCATCTCCCTTTTAAGTAAGTATTTATTTCCTCACAAAGTTGAGCTATAGGTTTTGGCTAGGCAATTTATTCAGTTGTTCAGGTTCCTTGAAATAAGGTAGAGTAGGATCACCTGGAAAATGTCTGGAAAATTAACTGTCTGCAAGGGATTGCAAGAACATGGACAGAAATATAGCAAAAACATGGACAGAAGTATTTAATAGGAATGAAGGCGGGTGATGGTTTGTGTGTGTTCAGTATGCTTGGTGGTGGGTATGAATGAAAGAATATAAAACGAATTTGTCCATAGCAACCCTGAAAATTAGCATCGGTGTTTCAATACAGCATGAAAGTAGGTCCAACCAGCAGCAAGATTTTTTCTGAAGAGAGGGAAAAGGACCAACCTGTGCACCTCTGCAGCTAACCTCAGGCCTTCTGCATTTATCTTCTGTCCAGGAAGAAGTGCAGGACAGTCTGTGAAGCAAACAACGGGTACTGTGACTGTGACAGAGAGAAAATCTGTCTTTCTCAGTTGTTCCTATGAAGCACAAATTAGCAGCTCATCTTACACATACTGGTACATTCAACAACCTGGTCAGCCTCTGAAGCTCTTGTTGACAGAGTATGAAAATGATGCCCAAGGCTTTCATGCTACTCATGATAAAGGAAAGAAAAATGGGACTTTCAATTTAGAGAAAGAGGCCGCACAGCTGGAGGACTCTGCTATCTACTTCTGTGCCTTCAGAGAGACACAATGAGATGAAACAGAAGGGGAGTCAATCAAAAACAGGAGAAAAAAAATAGTGTAGAGACAGGGGAATTTTGCATTTGTGACACTTGCACATCAAAATACTTCTCAAGACTGAAAAAAGCTCCTGATTTCCTTGTCCACCGTACCAGCTGGGTCAGTGAAGTAGTCTGTTGCTGCCAATTGAATGGAAGTTGCTATAATCCTCATTTTCTTTCTTTCTTTCTTTCTTTCTTTCTTTCTTTCTTTCTTTCTTTCTTTCTTTCTTTCTTTCTTTCTTTCTTTCTTTCTTTCTTATTTTCTTCCTTCCTTCCTTCCTTCCTTCCTTCCTTTCTTTCTTTCTTTCTTTTTTCTTTCTTTCTTTCTTTCTTTCTTTCTTTTTTCTTCCTGATGTTATGCAGTTTGGTTTTCCTGTGACGTTATTCCTGTGTGGGATGGAATAAAAGGAAATGTTACCTAACCTCTGGAAACACTTGTCTACCTAGTTATAGTAATCATCATCATCATCATCATCATCATCATCATCATCATCATCATCATCACCACAATAGAGCTGGAAGGGACCTTAGAGGTCTTCTAGTCCATCCCCCTGCTCAATCAGGAAACCCTATATCATTTCAGACCAGTGGCTGTCCAGCCTTTTCTTAACAACCTCCAGTCATGAAGCACCCACAACTTCTGAAGGCAACTTCTGTTCCACTAGTTAATTGTCCTCACTGTTAGGAAGTTTCTCCTTAATTCCAGGTTGCTTTTCTCCTTGATTAGTTTCCATCCTTGCCTTCTGGTGCTTTGGAAAATAAATTGACCCCATCCTCCTTGTGGCAGCCCCTCAATTAGCGGAATACTTGCTAACATGTTTCCCTCCCCCCAGTCCTTCTTTTCTCTAGACTGGCGATTGCCAAATCCTGCAACCAGTCTTCATATAAAACTCACATTTCACGGGTGTTTCAACACAGCAAGGAAGGAGATCCAAGCAGCAGCAAGATTGGAAGCTCTGAAGGGTGACTACACCAGCTTTCAGAGAATGTTTTCATATCATTTAGGTGATGGTATTGTGAGTTGTCCATCCAAAAGCACTTTGAACATTAGGGTTCATCTTTACATATTAATCATTTCAGACTCTAAATGATTCTTTCCAACTCACATTTTAAATTACCCTCCCCCTCCTCTTATCTCAGTCCTCTGTTCTTCCACCTGGTTAATCTCTGTTTCTTCCAGAAATCACCTTCAACACTTGGATCCTTCCTTTAAAGCAGCTGCTTTCTTATAACTACTTTAAAACACACGGTGGCAATCTTGAGATAAGATGAGTCTTACCAGATGACATACACGATCTCTTCTGTTGCACCTATGCTCAGGGAAACATAACCTGTGGTTTGTCTTCCTCTTGCCACCAAATTTACATGTTAGAAGCCCATTACTTTCTGAAGGGAAAGGGCTGTAGTGTCCCTAAGTCGCTTTTAGACCAAAGCTGGCAGGGAAGCTCTGAAGGGTGACTACACCAGCTTTGGACTCCTACAAATAATTTTTTTTGAGGGTAGTTCCCCCATTCTACTTCAGGAAAAATGTGGCTGTGCCTTGTGTTCATCATCATCACCATCTCACTTTTAAGTAAGTATTTATGTGTTCCCAATATTAGACTATAGGTTTTGGCTGGGCATATCTTGAGTTGTTTAGGTTCCTTGAAATCAAGTAGAATAGAATCCCCTGGAAAAATATCTTTGTAATGGTCAGTAGATTTTCTGCAAAGAATATAAAGAGTGAAACAGAAGTATTCAGCTGTAATGAAGCCTGTGTTTGTGTGTATGTGTGTGTGTGTGCACACGTCTTCAATGTGTTTGATGGTGGTTGAGAGAATATAAAACGAGGAAGGAATTTGTCCAAGGTAATCCTCATGATAGCAAGAAAGTAAGTCCAGTCAGCAGCAAGATTGTTTCTGAAAAGAGGGAGGAGGACCTACTTGTCCATTTCTCTAATTAAACTCATGAATTTGCTATTATTTTCTGTCCAGGAGGAAGCAGAGGACAGTCACTGAAGCAAACATCTGGAATTCTGACTGTTACCGAAGAACAACCTGTTTCTCTCAATTGTTCCTATGAAGGACGATTTAGTGGAAATTACCCATTCTGGTACATTCAGCATCCTGGTCAGCCTCTGGAGATCTTGTTGGATGAAATTGACAACAGTGCACAAGGCTTCCAGGCAATTCACAATAAAACCCATACAAAAGGGACTTTCAACATGCAGAATCCAGCCATCCACTTGAAGGACTCTGCTGTCTACTTCTGTGCCTTCTGTGAGACACAGTGAGAGAAAGCAGAATGGTAGCCAATCAAAAACAGGAGAAAAAGATCAGAGACCAGGGGATTTTGCAATTGTCAATGGATTCACTTAAAAACAATGATTCTTTCAGACTCACATTTCTTATTATGAAGTGTGGGAAACCCCATCTTCTCCTATCGAGTCCAACCCCCTGCTCACACAGGAATTATTATTATTATTATTATTATTATTATTATTATTATTATTATTATTTGATGGATTGGCAGCTAGATACTGGCTGCTTACATGAAAAGCAGCATCAGCTTATGAAGAAATATGAGAATTTTCTACTCTTTTTTCAGCATGAAAATGCTTAGAGAATTCTCTTTTTCTCTCTCTCCCTTTTGTCTACTGCTTGCAAGGTAGACCAGACAAGAAGTGCACCTGGATGAACTAATTCTACTTTATTGTAAGAGTACAGAATCTTCAAGTCTGAAAGTTCATTTCTTCTTCAAGGTCTTTACTCTGCAAGAAAATAGGGAGGGTTCTTTCCCTTCAGCACTGGGATCCCTCCTTCAAACCAGCTACTATTATGAAAGAATATCAAACCACAGCTTCTAGCTTTTCAGCTGGCATTTGTATTCATTTTCCAAAAAGAACCTAGACTGTTTTATTGTATTGGCATCCTATGTGTGGATGCAAGTAATATGCCTCCATTGGCAGATGGAAATTTTGTCAGTAAATTTTCTAAGTGCCAACAAAGTTTACTTACTAAGTCAAATGTCTTGGTAAAAACCTGGTGTACCATAGACAGGTTATGCCATACTTATTCCAGATCCTGAGTTATAATTGTTGAATTATTATTATTTGATGGATTAACAGCTAGGTTCTCGTTCCTTAGATGAAAAAAGCAGGATTAGATTAAGTACGAACATGAAAATTTATCCCTATTTTTTCAGAAGAATTCTTAGGAAAGTCTCTTATATTTCACTTCCTTCCTTCCTTATATTTCACTTCCTTTTGGCTACTGCCTTGCAAGGTGGGCAAGACAAGAAGTACACTTGGATGAATTTATGTTCTACTTTATTGTAAGATTACAGAATCTTCAAGTCTGAAAGTTCATGTCTCCTTCCTGGTCTTTACTCTGCAAGAAAATAGAGAGGGTTCCTTCCCTTCAGCACTGGGATCCTTCCTTCAAACCAGCTGCCTTCTCTCACTTACTTGAAAACACAGGGTGGAAGTGAGATGTAGAAAGTCAGATAATCTTTCAGAATATCTTGGGCTAGAGGTTCCTCGGCATCTGATCCCAAGAAGAAAGACCATCTGGGCTGGGATAAGAGCAGCTGTTACCTAAACATCTGGATGCACTGGTCTCCATAATCATGGCAGAGAATGTTTTCATATCATTTAGGTGATGGTATTGTGAGTTGTCCATCAGAAAGCACTATGAAGGTTAGGGTTCATCTTCACATATTAATCAATTCAGACTCTAAAATGATTCTTTCCAACTCACATCTTATATTACTCTCCCCTCCTCTTATCTCAGTTCTCTGTTCTTCCACCTCGTTAATCTCTGTTTCTTTCAGAAATCACCTTCAACACTTGGATCCTTCCTTTAAAGCAGCTGCTTTCTTATAACTACTTTAAAACACACGGTGGCAATCTTGAGATAACATGAGTCTTACCAGATGCCATGCATGATCTCTTCTGTTGCACCTATGTTCAGGGAAACATAACCTGTGGTTTGTCTTCCTCTTGCCACCAAATTTACATGTTAGAAGCCCATTACTTTCTGAAGGGAAAGGGCTGTAGTGTCCCTAAGTTACTTTTAGACCAAAGCTGGCAGGGAAGCTCTGAAGGGTGACTACATCAGCTTTGGACTCTTCCAAAGAATTTTTTGGGAGGGTAGTTCCCCCATTCTACTTCAGGAAAAATGTGGCTGTGCCTTGTGTTCATCATCATCACCATCTCACTTTTAAGTAAGTATTTATGTGTTCCCAATATTAGACTATAGGTTTTGGCTGGGCATATCTTGAGTTGTTTAGGTTCCTTGAAATCAAGTAGAATAGAATCCCCTGGAAAAATATCTGTGTAATGGTCAGTAGATTTTCTGCAAAGAATATAAAGAGTCAAATAGAAGTATTCAGCTGTAATGAAGCTTTTGTGTGTGTGTGTGTGTGTGTGTGTGTGTTTGTGTGTCTGTGTGTGTTTGCGTGTCTTCAATGTTTTTGATGGTGGTTGAAAGAATATAAAATGAGGAAGGAATTTGTCCAAGGTAATCCTGACGATAGCAAGAAAGTAAGTCCAGTCATCAGCAAGATTGTTTCTGAAAAGAGGGTGGAGGACCTACTTGTCCATCTCTCTAATTAAACTCATGAATTTGCAATTATTTTCTGTCCAGGAGGAAGCAGAGGACAGTCACTGAAGCAAACATCTGGAATTCTGACTGTTACCGAAGAAAAACCTGTTTCTCTCAATTGTTCCTATGAAGGACACTTTAGTATAAATTACCCATTCTGGTACATTCAGCATCCTGGTCAGCCTCTGGAGATCTTCTTGACCAAATTTGACAACAAGAACCAAGATTTCGAAGCTATTCACTATGAAAACAAGACTAAAGGGACTTTCAACATGCAGAAACCAGCCATCCAGCTGCAGGACTCTGCTGTCTACTTCTTTGCCTTCACAGAGACACAGTGAGAAGAAGCAGAAAAGGAACCAATCAAAAACAGGAGAAAAAGTATTAAGAGCAGAGACAGGGGGATATTGCAATTGTCAATTGATCCACCTAACAACAGTGACTCTTTCAGTTTCATGTTTCATATTATGTAGTTCTCTCTTCCTCTCTCCCTCTCACATCCAGTTTCCTCTCCATTCACCTGGACAATAATGTATTTTTCTTTCAGGAATCACTTTCAACCCTTTGATCCTTCCTTCAAGCAAACTGCTTTCTTACTGCTCCTTTGAAACACATGGTGGCAATCTTGAGGCAACATGAGTCTTAGCAAGTGCCACATATGATATCTTGTGTAGCACATATGCTCTGTGAACCATATCCTGTGGTTTGTCTTTTTTTTGCCACCAAATTAACATATTAGAAGCCCACTTCTTTCTGAAGTGAAGTTTCTGTGTCTCTTCCACAGCAAAGTTGGCCAGGAAACTCTGAAGGTGACTACACCAGCTCTGAAATACTCCAAATATATTTTTGGTTACTAGCCCCATTCTTCACCTGGAATCATGTGGCTGTTTATCATCCTCATCTCCCTTTTAAGTAAGTATTTATTTCCTCACAAAGTTGAGCTATAGGTTTTGGCTAGGCAATTTATTCAGTTGTTCAGGTTCCTTGAAATAAGGTAGAGTAGAATCACCTGGAAAATGTCTGGAAAATTAACTGTCTGCAAGGGATTGCAAGAACATGGACAGAAATATTGCAAAATCATGGACAGAAATATTTAATAGGAATGAAGGCGGGTGATGGTTTGTGTGTGTTCAGTATGATTGGTGGTGGGTATGAATGAAAGAATATAAAACAAGGAAAGAATTTGTCCATAGCAACCCTGAAAATTAGCATTGATGTTTCAATACAGCATGAAAGTAGGTCCAACCAGCAGCAAGATTTTTTTCTGAAGAGAGGGAAAGGGACCAACCTGTGCACCTCTGCAGCTAACCTCATGCCTTCTGCATTTATCTTCTGTCCAGGAAGAAGTGCAGGACAGTCTGTGAAGCAAACAAGTGGTACTGTGACAGTGATTGAAAGAGAATATGTCTTTCTCAGTTGTTCCTATGAAGCACAAATTAGTAGCTCATCTTACACATACTGGTACATTCAACAACCTGGTCAGCCTCTGAAGCTCTTGTTGACAGAGGATGAAAATGAAGCCTGTGGTTTGTCTTCCTTTTACCATCAAATTTAGACGCCCTAAGTTGATTTATTTGTGAAGGAAAAAGAGTTTTGTGACTTCTCACAGCAGAGTTGGCTGGGATGATCTGAAGGTGACCACACCAGCTTTGAAGTCCCCCAAAGGGGCGGTAAATAACCCCTTCCTTATCTGGAAATATGTTGCTGTGGCCTCTTTTCATCATCTTCATCATCATCATAATCATCTCACTTTTAAGTCCATTTTATCCTTCAATATATTTTTGATTATAGGTTTTGGCTTGCCATAACTTGAGCTGTTTAGGTTCATTGAAATCTAGTAGAATCGGATCTCCTGGAAGATGTTTGGGACATTAGTACTGAATTATCTGCAAGAACAACAATGGATGTAATCAGCTGGAATAGAAGGTGTGTGTCTGTATGTTTGTCTGTGTTTGTCTCTCTCTCTGTGTGTGTGTGTGTGTGTGTGTGTGTGTTCAGTGTCCTTGATGGTGGACACGCTGGAAAGAATATAAAACTGGGAAGGGATTTTTCCAGGTTAGCCCTCATAATTAGCACTGATATGGGAAGACACCAAGAAAGTAGCTCAAAGCAGCATAAAGGTTGTTTTTGAAATCAAAGGAGAAGGATCTACATGTCCACCTCTCCAGCTAACTTCATACCTTCTCTATTATTTTCTGTTCAGGAGGATGCCCAGGTCAAGTGGTCAACCAAACCTCTGGCATTGTAACCATTACTGAAGGACAATCTCTTTCTCTCAGATGTTCCTATGAAGCAGAGTACACTAGCAATAATTACCCATTCTGGTACATTCAGCATCCTGGTCAGCCTCTGGAGATCTTGTTGGATGAAATTGACAACAGTGCACAAGGCTTCCAGGCAATTCACAATAAAACCCGTACAAAAGGGACTTTCAACATGCAGAATCCAGCCATCCACTTGAAGGACTCTGCTGTCTACTTCTGTGCCTTCTGTGAGACACAGTGAGAGAAAGCAGAATGGTAGCCAATCAAAAACAGGAGAAAAAGAGCAGAGACCAGGGGATTTTGCAATTGTCAATGGATTCACTTAAAAACAATGATTCTTTCAGACTCACATTTCTTATTATGAAGTGTGGGAAACCCCATCTTCTCCTATCGAGTCCAACCCCCTGCTCACACAGGAATTATTATTATTATTTGATGGATTGGCAGCTAGATACTGGCTACTTACATGAAAAGCAGCATCAGCTTAAGAAGAAATATGAGAATTTCCTACACTTTTTTCAGCAGGAAAATGCTTAGAGAATTCTCTTTTTCTCTCTCTCCCTTTTGTCTACTTCTTGCAAGGTAGACCAGGTAAGAAGTGCACCTGGATGAACTAATTCTACTTTATTGTAAGAGTACAGAATCTTCAAGTCTGAAAGTTCATTTCTTCTTCCAGGTCTTTACTCTGCAAGAAAATAGGGAGGGTTCTTTCCCTTCAGCACTGGGATCCTTCCTTCAAACCAGCTACTATTATGAAAGAATATCAAACCACAGCTTCTAGCTTTTCAGCTGGCATTCGTGTTCATTTTCCAAAAAGAACCTAGACTGTTTTATTGTATTGGCATCCTATGTGTGGATGCAAGTAATATGCCTCCATTGGCAGATGGAAATTTTGTCAGTAAATTTTCTAAGTGCCAACAAAGTTTACTTACTAAGTCAAATGTCTTGGTAAAAACCTGGTGTACCATCGACAGGTTATGCCATACTTTTTCCAGATCCTGAATTATAATTGTTGAATTATTATTATTTGATGGATTAACAGCTAGGTTCTCGTTCCTTAGATGAAAAAAGCAGGATTAGATTAAGTACGAACATGAAAATTTATCCCTATTTTTTCAGAAGAAGAATTCTTAGGAAAGTCTCTTATATTTCACTTCCTTCCTTCCTTATATTTCACTTCCTTTTGGCTACTGCCTTGCAAGGTGGGCGAGACAAGAAGTACACTTGGATGAATTTATGTTCTACTTTATTGTAAGATTACAGAATCTTCAAGTCTGAAAGTTCATGTGTCCTTCCTGGTCTTTACTCTGCAAGAAAATAGGGAGGGTTCCTTCCCTTCAGCACTGGGATCCTTCCTTCAAACCAGCTGCCTTCTCACACTTACTTGAAAACACAGGGTGGAAGTGAGATGTAGAAAGTCAGATAATCTTTCAGAATATCTTGGGCTAGAGGTTCCTCGGCATCTGATCCCAAGAGGAATGACCATCTGGGCTGGGATAAGAGCAGCTGTTACCTAAACATCTGATTGCACTGGTCTCCATAATCATGGCAGAGAATGTTTTCATATCATTTAGGTGATGGTATTGTGAGTTGGCCATCCGAATAAACTTTGAACATTAAGGTTCATCTTTACATATTAATCATTTCAGACTCTAAATGATTCTTTTGAACTCACATTTTCTATTACCCTCCCCCTCTTCTTATCTCAGTTCTCTGTTCTTCCACCTGGTTAATCTTTGTTTCTTTCAGAAATCAATTTCAACACTTGGATCCTTCCTTTAAAGCAGCTGCTTTCTTATACCTACTTTAAAACACACGGTGGTGGCAATCTTGAGATAAGATGAGTCTTACCAGATGACATACACGATCTCTTCTGTTGCACCTATGCTCAGGGAAACATAACCTGTGGTTTGTCTTCCTCTTGCCACCAAATTTACATGTTAGAAGCCCATTACTTTCTGAAGGGAAAGGGCTGTAGTGTCCCTAAGTCGCTTTTAGACCAAAGCTGGCAGGGAAGCTCTGAAGGGTGACTACACCAGCTTTGGACTCCTACAAATAATTTTTTTTGAGGGTAGTTCCCCCATTCTACTTCAGGAAAAATGTGGCTGTGCCTTGTGTTCATCATCATCACCATCTCACTTTTAAGTAAGTATTTATGTGTTCCCAATATTAGACTATAGGTTTTGGCTGGGCATATCTTGAGTTGTTTAGGTTCCTTGAAATCAAGTAGAATAGAATCCCCTGGAAAAACATCTTTGTAATGGTCAGTAGATTTTCTGCAAAGAATATAAAGAGTGAAACAGAAGTATTCAGCTGTAATGAAGCCTGTGTTTGTGTGTATGTGTGTGTGTGTGCACACGTCTTCAATGTGTTTGATGGTGGTTGAGAGAATATAAAACGAGGAAGGAATTTGTCCAAGGTAATCCTGACGATAGCAAGAAAGTAAGTCCAGTCATCAGCAAGATTGTTTCTGAAAAGAAGGTGGAGGACCTACTTGTCCATCTCTCTAATTAAACTCATGAATTTGCAATTATTTTCTGTCCAGGAGGAAGCAGAGGACAGTCACTGAAGCAAACATCTGGAATTCTGACTGTTACCGAAGAACAACCTGTTTCTCTCAATTGTTCCTATGAAGGACGATTTAGTATAAATTACCCATTCTGGTACATTCAGCATCCTGGTCAGCCTCTGGAGATCTTGTTGAACGAAAATGACAAGAGTGCACAAGGTTTCCAGGCAACTCATCACCAAAATGACCAAAAAGGGACTTTCAACATGAAGAATCCAGCCATCCACTTGAAGGACTCTGCTGTCTACTTCTGTGCCTTCAAAGACACACAGTGAGAGGAAGCAGAAGGGGGACCAGTCAAAAACTGGAGAAAAAGTATTAAGAGCAGAGACTGGGGGATTTTGCAACTGTCAATTGATTCACTTAATAACTATGATTCTTTCAGACTCACATTTCATATTATGGTTCTTTCTTTCTTTCTTTCTTTCTTTCTTTCTTTCTTTCTTTCTCTCTCTCTCTCTCTCTCTCTCTCTTTCTTCTTCCTTCCTTCCTTCCTTCTCTCCTTCCTTCCTTCTCTTTCTTTCTTTCTTTCTTTCTTTCTTTCTTTCTTTCTTTCTTTCTCTTTCTTTCTTTCTTTCTTTCTTTCTTTCTTTCTTTCTCTCTCTCTCTCTCTCTCTCTCTCTCTCTCTCTCTCTTTCTTTCTTCTTCCTTCCTTCCTTCCTTCTCTCCTTCCTTCCTTCTCTTTCTTTCTTTCTTTCTTTCTCTTTCTTTCTTTCTTTCTTTCTTTCTTTCTTTCTTTCTTTCTTTCTTTCTTTCTTTCTTTCTTTCTTTCTTTCTTTCTTTCTTTTTCTATCCCTCCCTCCCTCCCTCCCTTCCTTCCTTCCTTCCATCCTTTCTCTCTCTCTCTCTCTCACACACACACATCTATTTATCCTTCCAGTTTCCTCTCCATTTGGCTGGCCAATAATATATTTTTCTTTCAGAAATCCCCTTCGACAATGGGATCCTTCCTTCAAGCAAACTGCTTTCTTTACAACTCCTTTAAAACACACGGTGGCAATCTTGAGACAACATGAGTCTTACCAGATGACACATGTGATATCCTGTGTAGCACATATGCTCTGTAAACCGTATCCTGTGGTTGGTCTTTCTTTTGCCACCAAATTTACATAATAGAAACCCATTTCTTTCTGAACTGAAAATTCTGCGGTTCTTCCACAGCAAAGTTGGCAGTGAGTAGACCAGCTTTGAAGTCCTCCAAAGATATTTTTGGTTACTAACCTCATTCTTCATCTGGAAAAATGTGACTGTTCATCAGCATCACCTCTCTTTTAATTAAGTATTTAATTCCTCAAAATGTAGCTACAGGTTTTGGCTAGGCATCTAGTCATTATTTAGGTTCCTTGAAAATAATAATAACAATAATAATAATAATAATAATAATAACAATAACAACAACAACAACAACAACAATAATAATAATAATAATAATAATAATAATAATAATAATAATAATAATAATAATAATAATAATAATAATAATAATAATAATAATAATAATAATAATAATAATAA
The DNA here is from genome assembly GCA_034064705.1 of Bothrops alternatus. Classification (NCBI taxonomy): domain Eukaryota; kingdom Metazoa; phylum Chordata; class Lepidosauria; order Squamata; family Viperidae; genus Bothrops; species Bothrops alternatus. The sequence continues at coordinate 982,001 of JARGCV010000074.1, forward strand.
TAATAATAATAATAATAATAATAATAAAGTTGGAAGGGACCTTGGAGGTCATCTAGTCCAACCCCCTGCTTAGGCAGGAAACCCTATACCATTTCAGACAAATGGCTGTCCAATCTCTTCTTAAAAACTTCCAGTGTTGGAGCATTCACTGCTTCTGGAGGCAGGTTGTTCCACTGGTTAATTGTTCTAACTGTCAGGAAGTTTCTCCTTAGTTCTAGGTTGCTTCTCTTCTTGCTTAGTTTCCACCCGTTGCTTCTTTTCCTGCCTTCAGGTGCCTTGGAAAATGCCTTGACTCCCTCTTCTTTGTGGCAGCCCCTGAGATACTGGAACACTGCTATCATGTTCCCCCCTCGTCCTTCTCTTCATTAAACTAGACATACCCAATTCCAGCAACCATTCCTTATATGTTTTAGCCTCCAGTCTCCTAATCATCTTTGTTGCTCTTCTCTGTACTCTTTCTAGAGTCTCAACATCTTTTTTGCATCGCGGTGACCAAAACTGGATGCAGTATTCCAAGTGTGGCCTTACCAAGGCATTGTAAAGTGGTATTAACACTTCATGTAATCTTGATTCTACCCCTCTGTTAATGCAGCCTAGCACTGTGTTGGCCTTTTTGGCAACTGCAGCACACTGCTGGCTCATAATTAGGTGATTGTCCACTAGGACTCCGAGGTCTTTCTCACAGTTACTGCTATTGAGTAAGGTACCCCCTATACTATACCTGTGCATTTGGTTTTTCTTGCCTAAATTGAATTTCATTTTGTTAGATAGTGCCCAGTGTTCAAGTCTGTTCAGATCCTTCTGTATCTTAAGCCTGTCTTCTGGAGTGTTGGCTAGTCCTGCCAGCTTGGTGTCGTCTGCAAATTTGATGAGTTCCCCATCGATCCCCTCATCCAAATCATTGATGAAGATGTTGAAGAGCACTGGGCCCAGAACAGAGCCCTGGGGCACCCCACTACACACTTCCCTCCATTTAGATGCGGTTCCATTGAGGATCACATGCTGAGTACGGTAGAGTAGGATTCCCTGGAAAATGTCTGGACATTCCAAAATCACCTTCAACATGTGGATCCTTTCTTCAGCCAGGCTGTTTTCTTACACCTACTTTAAAACAGAACATGGCAATCTTTAGACAACCAGATGGTGGACATGTTACCTTCTGTAGTACAAAATCTATGTGAACCATATTCTGTGGTTTCTTTTCCTTTTACCACCAAATTACAGTATATGACAATAACCAATATACTTGTGAAGTGAAAGAGCTGTATAACTCTTCACAGCAAAGTTGGCAGGGAAGCTCTGAAGGTGACTACACCATCTTTGAAGTCCTCTAAATAATATTTTGGGGATAGTACCCCATTCTTCATCTTGAAAAAATGTGACTTTTCTTCTCCTTCTCCTTCTCCTTCTCCTTCTCCTTCTCCTTCTCCTTCTCCTTCTCCTTCTCCTTCTCCTTCTCCTTCTCCTTCTCCTTCTCCTTCTCCTTCTCCTTCTCCTTCTCCTTCTCCTTCTCCTTCTCCTTCTCCTTCTCCTTCTCCTTCTCCTTCTCCTTCTCCTTCTCCTTCTCCTCCTCCTCCTCCTCCTCCTCCTCCTTCTCCTCCTCCTCCTCCTCCTCCTCCTCCTCCTCCTCCTCCTCCTCCTCCTCCTCCTCCTCCTCCTCTCCTTCTTCTTCTTCTTCTTCTTCTCTTCTTCTTCTTCTTCTTCTTCTTCTTCTTCTTCTTCTTCTTCTTCTTCTTCTTCTTCTTCTTCTTCTTCTTCTCCTCATTTTTAAGTAAGCATTTATTTCCTCACAGGAAATAGATGTCTAGGCATCTATTCAGTTGATTAGGTTCCTTGAAATGAGCTAGAGTAGAATTCCCTGGAAAATGTCTGGACAATTGACAAGTAGATTATCTGCAAGGGATTGCAAGACAATGGACAGAAATATTGCAAGCATATGGAAAGAAGTATTTAATAGGATTGACATGTGTGTTCAATATGTTTGGTGGTTGGTATCATTGAAAGAATATAAAACAAGGAAGCAATGTGTCTAGGGTTTCCCTCATAATTAGCATCAATGTTTCAACACAGGAAGAAAGTAGGTTCAACCAGCAGCAATATTGTTTCTGAAGAGAGGGGAAAGGACCTACTTGTGCACATCTGCAGCTAAGCTCATGCCTTCTGCATTATCTTCTTTCCAGGAGGAAGCATAGGACAGTCTATGAAGCAAACAACTGGTATTGTGACAGTGAATGAATGAGAATCTGTCTTTCTGAATTGTTCATATGAAGCACAAATTAGTAGTTACACATTAGTACTACTGGTACACAGATTAGTACACATACTGGTACATTCAGCACCTGGTCAGTCTGTAAAGCTCTTGTTGACAGAGTATAAAACTGATGTCAAGGTTTCCATGCTACTCATGATGAAGGAAAGAAAAATGGGACTTTCATTTAGAGAAGGAAGCCAGTCAGTTGAAGGACTCTGCCTCCTATTTCTGTGCTGTCAAAGATACAATGAGATGAAGCAGAAGGGGGTCAATCAAAAGCAGGAGAAATAATTTAGTGCAGAGACGGGAATTTTGCATTTGTGGCACATGCACGTCAAAATTCTTCTCAAGACTTCAAAATAGCTCCTGATCTCCTTGTTCACCATACCAGTTGAGTCAGAGAAGTAGTGTTTGTTGTCAGTTGAATTGAAGTTGTTATAATCTTTCTTTCTTTCTTTCTTCTTTCTTTCTTTCTTTCTTTCTTTCTTTCTTTCCTTTCTTTCTTTCTTTCTTTCTCTCTCTCTCTCTTTTCTTTCTTTCTTTCTTTCATTTTTTCTCTCGCTCTTTCTTTCACTCTCTCTTTTTCTCTCTCATCTATTTATAATCCCAACTCCCATTCTTTCATCTCACCAACTGTGTCATAAATCACCTTCAACGTTTAAATCCTTCCTTCAACTCAGCTGCTTCCTTGCACAAAGAAGCAGCTTCCTTACAGCTATTTTAAAACATGGGGTGGCAATCTTGAGTCAACTTGAGTCTTACAGCTGACACACGTGTTCTCTTCTTTGGCACATATGCTCTATGAACCATATCCTGTGGTTTCCTTTCCTTTTACCACCAAATTTAAATGGTGGTAAATGTATTTGTGAAGTGAAAGAGTTGTATAACCCTTCACAGCAAAGTTGGCAGGGAGCTGTGAAGGTGACTACACAGTTTTGAAGTCCTCCAAATAACATTTTGGGCTGGCAACTCATTATTCATCTGGAAAAATGTGGCTGTGTCCTCTGCTGATCATTATCATCATTTCACTTTCAAGTGAGTATTTATTTCTTAACAGTATTAGACTACAGTTTTTTGGCTGGTGAATCTTCTGTTGGGGTTCCTTGAAATCAGATAAAGTAGAATCCCTGAAGATTTGTGGGAATTATCTGCAAGGAATTGCAAGCCAGAGCAGAAATTTTTAACTGAAAAGAAAGTTGTATGTCTGTTTTCGGAGTATTTGGTGGTGGCAAGATGGAAACAATAGTAAACCAGGAAGGAAATGATCCAGGTTATATCTCAAAATCAGCACTGATGTGTGCAGACATTAAGAAAATAAGTCTAAGCAGCAGCAGGGTTGTTTCTGAAAAGCACGAGAAAGACCTACTTGTGCACCTCTCCAGCTAATCTCATGACTTCTGCATTATCTTCTGCACAGGGAGAAGCACAGGACAGTCGGTGAAGCAAGCATCTGGCATTGTGACTGTTACTGAAGGAAAACATCTCTCTCTCAGTTGTTCCTATGAAGTACAATTTAGTAGCTCAGCTTACAGGTATACATACTGGTACATTCAGCACCCTGGTCAGCCTCTCAAGCTCTTGTTGAGCCAGTATAAAAAGGATAGCCAAGGATTCTATGCTACTCACCATCAAGGAGAGAAAAATGGGACTTACAATTTAGAGAAAGATGCCAGTCAGCTGAAGGACTCTGCTGTCTACTTCTGTGCCTTCAGTGAGACACAGAGAGAGGAAGCAGAAGGGGAGCCAATCAAAAACAGAAAAAAAAAGAATTAAGTGTAGAGGCACTTGGCACTTCAGAATTGTTCCCAAGAGTTAAAATAGCTCCTGATTTCCTTGTGCACCACCACAGCTGGGTACTGTTTTTTTGCCAAATTGAACTGAAACTGCTATAATCCTCATTATTTTCTTTCTTTTTTCCTTCTTGAGGTTCTGCAATTTGGTTTCTCCATGATGTTATCCTCTGGCATTTGAAGTTCTTTTAAGAGACTCACTTCTCTGCTTGTGATTGAGCTTTCCAGAAATGTGACAGGTTGGAATAACAAAGCACTATTGCTACTGTTATGAAACAATATCTAACCACAGCTTCTAGCTTTTCAGCTGCATTTAGTGTTCATTTTCCAAAAAGAACCTAGACTGTTTTATTGTATAGGCATCCTATGTGTGGATGCAAGCAATATGCCTCCATTGGCAGATGAAATTTTGTCAGTAAATTTTCTAAGTGCCAACAAAGTTTATTTACTAAGTCAAATGTCTTGGTAAACCCCTGGAGTACCATAGACAGATTATGCCATAATTTTTTCCAGATCCTGAATTATAATTATTGAATTATTATTATTATTTGATGGATTAACAGCTAGGTTCTCGTTCCTTAGATGAAAAAGCAGGATTAGATTAAGTACAAAAATGAAAATTTATCCCTATTTTTCAGAAGCTGAGTTCTTAGGAAAGTCGTTTATTTTTTCACTTCCTTTTGGCTACTGCCTTGCAAGTGGGACAGACAAGAAGTACACCTGGATGAACAATATTCACTTTATTGTAAGATTACAGAATCTCAAGTCTGAAAGTTCATGTCTCCTCCTGGTCTTTACTCTGCAAGAAAATAGGGAGGGTTTCTTCCCTTCAACAGTGGGATCCTTCCTTCAAACCATCTGCCTTCTCACACTTACTTTAAAAAGAGAATGAAACTGAGATGTAAAAAGTCATATATTCTTTAGGATTTCTTGGTCTAGAAGTTCCTCAGTGTCTGATACCAAGAAGAATGACCATCTGGGCTGGGATAGAGCAAATGCTACCTAAACATCTGGATGTATTTGCCTCCATAATCATGCAGAGAATGTTTTCATATCATTTAGCATTGTGAGTTGTCCATCCAGGAGAACTTTAACATTAGATTCACCTTTCCATTTAATCATGTCAGACTCCAAAATGATTCTTTCCAACACACATTCCCATATGATACACATCTCTCTCTCTCTCCCCTCTTTCTCACTTTCTCCTCTCTCTCTTCCTTTCTTTCTCCTCTCTCTCTCTCTTTATCTCTTCTCTCCTCTCTCTCTCCTCTCTCTTCTCTTCTCTCTCCCCCTCTCCTCTCTCTTCTCTCTTATCTTCTCTCTCCTCTCTCTCTCTCTCTCCCTCTCTCACTCTTCTCTCTCTATCTCCGCTCTCTCTTCTCCTCTCTCTCCTTCTCTCTCTCTCTCTTCTCTTCTCTTCTCTTCTCTTCTCGTCTATTCTCTTCTCTTCTCTTCTCTCTCTCTTCTCTTCTCTTCTCTTCTCTTCTCTTCTCTTCTCTTCTCTTCTCTTCTCTTCTCTTCTCTTTCTCTTCTCTCTCTTCTTTCTCTCTCTCCTCCTCTCTCTCTCCTCTCTCACCTCTCTCTTCTCTATCTCCTCGTCTCTTCTCTCTCTCTCTTCTCTCTTCTCTGTCCTCCCTCTCCCCCTCTCCTCTATTTATCCTCCCAGTTCTCTCTTCTTTCACTGGTCATTGTCTGTTTCATTCAGAAATCACTTTCAACATCTGGATCCTTCCTTTAAAGGAGCTTCTTTCTTATAGGTCTATGGAGATTTCAGTCATCCAGCCCATAGTTGTCCCAAAGATGCTTTTCATGAGGCAACTGGACTTTCTTGTTTTTCTTTGTAGACGTTTTGCTTCTCATGCAAGAAGCTTCTTCAGCTCTGACTGGATGGTGGGGAATGGAAGGATTTCTTTCTTATTGCTTTCTTATACCTTCTTTAAAACACATGGTGGCAGTCTTGAATCAACATGAGTCTTACCAGATGACACATATGATATCCTTTGTAGCACATATGCTCAGTGAATCATATCCTGGGGTTTGTCTTCCTTTTGCCACCAAATTTACATATTAAAAGCCAATTTATTTGAGAAGGCAAAGAGCTATATAGTCTCTAAGTCGCATTTAGACCAAAGCTGGCAGGGAAGCTCTGAAGGGTGACTACACCAACTTTGAAATCTTCCAAATAATTTTTTTGAGGGTGGTTTCCCCATTCTTCATCAGGAAAAATGTGGGTGTTCCTTCGGTTCATGATCATCATCATCTCACTTTTAAGTAAGTATTTGTTTGTTCACAGTGATAAGGGTACAGGGTTTGTCTGGGTATATCTTGAGTTGTTTAGGTTCCTTGAAATCAGGTAGAATAGGATATATTCAGATGTATTCAGCTGTAATGAAGCTTCCATGTACATGATCAGTGTGTCTGATGGTGGGCATGATGTAAAGAACATAAAACTGGGAAGGAATTTGGTCAGGAGAGCCCTCATAATTAACACTGAAGTTTGCAGACAGCAAGAAAGCAGCACCAAGATTGTCTCACAAACAAGGCAAAAGGATATTACTTGTGCACCTCTCCAGCTAGTCTCATGACTTCTGCATTATCTTCTGCCCAGGAAGAAGCACAGGACAGACGGTGAAGCAAAAATCTGACATTCTAACTGTTACTGAAGGAAAACATCTCTCTCTCAGCTGTTCCTATGAAGTACAATTTAGTAGCTCAACTTACCGGGATACATACTGGTACATTCAGCACCCTGGTCATCCTCTGAAGCTCTTGTTGAGCGAGTATGAAAAGGATAGCCAAGGATTCCATGCTACTCACCATAAAGGAGAGAAAAATGGGACTTACAATTTAGAGAAAGATGCCAGTCAGCTGAAGGATTCTGCTGTCTACTTCTGTGCCTTCAGAGAGACACAATGAGATAAAGCAGAAGGGGAGCCAATCAAAAACAGGAGAAAAGAATTAATAGTAGAGATAGGGGAGATTTGCATTTGGGGCACTTCAGAATTCTTCTCAAGGGTAAAAATAGATCCTGATATTCTTGTCCATTATACCGGTGGGACCAGAGAAGTAATGTTTTATTGCCAGTTGAACAGAATCTGCTATAATCCTCTTTTTTCTTTCTTTCTTTTTTCTTTCTGATGTTCTGCCATTCAATTTTCCCATGACATTATTCCTCTGGCCCCAGAGATTTGAGAGTAGGAAATAATAAGGTAGTATTACCATCATTACAGACACAACAATACAAAACCACAGCTTCCAGATTTTTAGCTGGTGGTGGTCTTCATTCTCACCAAGGTCTTCCCAAGGACCTAGGATGTTGTAATGTATCAGCATAGTCTATGTGGGAATCCAAGTCTTTTGACATTGACAGATGGAAATTTTGTCAATATGCTGATTTTCTAAGTGCCATCAAAGATTGTTTGCTAAGGAAAAGCTCCTGGTAAACACCTTGGATGACCACACACAAGTTATGCCAATTTTTTTTTCCACTTTGATTTTTGTATCTTGAATTGTTATTATTTGGTAGATACTAATTGCTTAGATGAAAAGAGCAGGATCAGATTAAGAATTAACGTGAGCATTTCCCCTTATTTTTTTCAGCAGCAGAACTTTGAGGCATTCTTCTCTTGGTTTTGTCTACCTCTATGTCTACCTGCCTCACAAGGTAGTCCAGACAACAAGTACACCCAGAGGAACTAATTCTACATTGTTGTAAGGTTACATTAACAGAATATTGCAACACTAAATGAACATTCCTTCCTCAATATCTTCACAGGCCAAGAAACTAGGGAGGATCCCTTCCCAAAGATCTTCAACAGTGGGATCCTTCCTTCAACCCAGTTGCCTTCTTACACCTGCTTTAAAACACAGGGTGGCAATCTTGAGACAAAGAGTTTTACCAGAGACTTACCTGACAATGACCATTAGCAAACAAATGATTCTTACCTTAGTCCAATGGTTCCCTTGGGATTATGGTCCCTGAATGTAGTAGGACCTACATCCCAATGAACCTTGCAATGGAACTGAGATCTGAAAAATCATATTAACCCTTCTGGATATCTTGGGCTAGATATCCAAGAAGAATGACCATCTGGGCTGGAGTTATCTAACCAACTCGATGCACTTGTCTCCATAATCATGACAGAGAATGTTTTCATATAATTTAGGTGATAGCATTGTGATAGCATTTTCCATCCAGAAGAACTTTGAACATTAGGATTCACCTTTCCATTTTAATCATTTCAAACTCCAAAATGATTCTTTCCAACTCACATTTCATATTATACACATGACTCTCTCTTTCTTTCTCTCTCTCTCACGGTCTCCTATTTATTCTCTCAATTCTGTCTTCTTTCTCCTGATCAAAGTCTGTTTCTTTCAGAAATAACCTTCAATACTTGGATCCTTCCTTTAAAAGAGCTGCTTTTTTTTTGAAAAATATTTTATTGTTTTTTTGATTTTAACAATAGGTACTTAAAGCACATCGTGGTGATTGGGAAAACAAAAATTCCAAAATAAAAACATACATAAACAGCTCAACTTAGTACATTCACTTTCATCTTTCTATTTCCCTCACACACATAAAAAAACATATAAATTTAATATATTCCATTTCTATCATAAATTTCTGTTAAACCTATTTTAAGACTTTGTCAAATTCATTTTTTTCCCAAACTCTCCTTGATACATATTCCATGATATTTATGAGATGTTACCATACATTCTTTTTACATTCATATGTAAAATACTTTTAATGAAATGAGATAAATACCTACACATGACTTTTGGTGTTGCTCGCCCATTTCCCCTTTCACCGCATCCACACTCCTTCTTCTCTACCTTCTTTCTCCCTTTCTTCTCTTCCCTACTTCCCTCTTCCCCTCTTCACCACTCTCCTTCCCTTTCTCTCCACTTCTCCTCTTCTCCAAAGGAGCTGCTTTCTTACACCTACTTTGAAACACATGGTGGCAATCGTGACACAATCTGAGTCTTACCAGATCACTCACATAACAACTTCTGTAGCACATATACTCTTTCAACCATATCCTGTGGTTTCACTTCCTTTTACCACCAAATTTATATGTTAGAAGCCAATTTTTTTTCTAAAGGGAAATAGTTGTACAGACTCTAAGTCTTTTTTAGACCAAAGCTGGTGACTGCACCAGCTTTGAAATCCTCCAGATAATTTTTTTGAAGATAGTACCCCAATTTTTCATCAGGAAAAATGTGGATGTGGCCTATGTTCATCATCATCATCTCACTTTCAAGTAAGAATTTATTTGTTCACAATGTTAGAGTATAGGTTTTGTCTGGGCATATCTTGAGTTGTGTAGGATTCTTGAAATCATATAGAATAGAATCCCCTGGAGAACAGAACAGAACAGAGCAGAACAGAGCAGGACAGTGGAGTGGAGCGGAGCAGACCGGAGCGGAACGGAACGGAACGGAACGGAACGGAACGGAACGGAACGGAACGGAACGGAACGGAATAGAATAGAATAGAATAGAATAGAATAGAATAGAATAGAATTCTTTATTGGCCTTGTGTGATTAAACACACAAGGAATTTGTCTCCAGTGCAGAAGCTCTCAGTGTACATACAAGCAACAAGTGATAAATCATGATCATGATCATAAAATACAATCTTCATAAATCATAAGATACAACACTCAGTGATAGTCATAGGATACCAAATAAAAGCAACCAACATAAATCATAATAGGATACTAAATAAAAGCAATCAATACAAATCATAAGATACAAACAACAAAGTTATAGTCCTAAGATGCTAAAGGAATAGGTAATAGGAAAGATGAGAAGGATAATGGTAATACAACCCTCTTACATGGTTTGATATCCTAGGGCATAGGTCAGTGTTGTGGGAATTAATCGTTTAGCAGAGTGATGGCATGGGGGAAAACACTGACCTTGTTTCTAGTTGTTTTGCCATGCAATGCCCTTTAGTGTTATCTTAAGGGAAGAAGTTGAAACAGTTTATGTCCAGGATGTGAGGAGTCTGTAGATATTTTCACAACCCTCTTTCTGGCTCATATAGTGTACAGATCCTCAATGGTAGGCAGGCTGATTGCAGTTGTTTTTTTCTGCAGTCCTAACTATCTGTTGAAGTCTCAGTCTATCCTGTTTGGTTGCTGTGCCAAAAAAGACAGTTCTAGAGGTCCAAATGTCAGACTCAATAATTAATCTATTGAATTGTATCAGCAGCTCCTTGGACAGTCTGAGCTTTTTGAGTTGGTGCAGGAAGAATATTCTTTGTTGTGATTTTTTGATGACATTTTTTATGTTAGATGTCCATTTCAAATCCTGATATATTATAGAAGTCAGAAACATGAAGGTCCTTACTGTTGATACTGTGTTGCCTAGTATTGTAAGAGGCGGTAGAATAGGAAGGCTTCTCCTAAAATCTACTATCATCTCTCCAGTTTTAAGTGTGTTCAATTCAAGATTGTTCAGGCTGCACCAGCTGTCCAACTTCCCACCTATATGCAGATTCAACTTCATCTTGAATGAGACCAATGACTGTTGTATTATTTGCAAAACTTCAGTACTTTAGCAGAGGGATCTTTTGAGATCCAGTCATTGGTACAGAGCAGGGGTGTCACACTCGCAATGTCACATTGTGTGTTGCGACGTATCATGACTTTTTTCCATTGCTGGCAATGGGGTGGGCGTGGTTTTGCCATGACGCATTTGGCCCACGGGCCAGCAGTTTGACACCCCTGGTATAGAGAGACAAGAGTAATGGAGAGAGCACACAGCCCTGGGATTGTACCTGTGTTAATTGTACAAGTATCTGGTGCAATTTTTGCCTAGCTTCACTTGCTGCTTCCATCTGTTAGAAAGCTTATGATCCATATCTCAGTTCCATTGCAGCTAGCTGAGTCAATTTAGTGAGAAGAATATTTGGAATGATGGCATTGAATATATGAGTAATTGGCAGTAAAATATATGAGTAATGAGTAAATTGGGGTGTGTGTGGCTTAATGCTCTTTGAGCTGGCTTGTTTTCTTGCAGATGTTTCATTACCCAAAGTAGGTAACATTATCCGTGCAGTAATGAAACATCTACAAGAAAACAAGGAAGCTCAGAGAGCACCAAGGATTCCTCATGTCAACTCTGAGCGAGAAATATTCTTCTTTATTAATGAGTAAACTATCTGCAAGGAATCTAAAGAAGTATTCACCTGAAAAGAAGATCATGTATGTGAATTCAGCGTGCTTGGTGTTGGGCATGATGCAAAAAATATAAAACTTGGAAGGAATTTGTCCAAGATAATCCTCATAATTAGTATAAATGTTTGCAGACTTCAGGAAAGTAGATCCAAGCAGCACCAAGGTTGTTTTGCAAAAGAGGGGAAAGGACCTACTTGTTCACCTCTCCAACTAACCTCATGCCTTCTCCATTAGAAGAAGCACGGGACAATCAGTTGATCAAACATCTGGCATTGTGACGGTTTTGGAAGGACAATCTGTTTCTCTCAGTTGTTCCTATGAAGCACAGTATAGTGGCATGCATTACCCATTCTGGTACATTCAGCATCCTGGTCAGCCTCTGATGATCTTGTTGACCAGGTTTAACAAAAATGTCCAAGGATTCCAGGCTGGTCACTATGAAAATGATAAAAAAGGAACTTTCAACATGCAGAAACGAGACATCCAATTGGAGGACTCTGCTGTCTACTTCTGTGCCTTCTGAAGCTCTTGTTGAGCGAGTATGAAAAGGATAGCCAAGGATTCCATGCTACTCACCATAAAGGAGAGAAAAATGGGACTTACAATTTAGAGAAAGATGCCAGTCAGCTGAAGGATTCTGCTGTCTACTTCTGTGCCTTTAAAGAGACACAATGAGAGGAAGCAGAAGGGGAGCCAATCAAAAACTGAAGAAAAACAATTAAGAGCAGAGATAGGAGAATTTTGCTATAGTCAAGGAGTTAGGCCACTTGTACATGCAAAATTGTTCTCAAGCTAAATGTCATGCCGTCCGTCGTTGTCCAGGAGGTAAACAAACCAGGAACACGGGAATGTGGTGCAAGTGAAGGCTTTATTATTCCTTAATAGAAAAAGTTAGCACTGGGAGTGGTTTGCTCCCAGTGCTTTATATAACCGTGCCACACCCATTCCCCCAGCCTCCACCCACTGACCAACATCCGCCCAGCTGTCCCTAAAAGTCCATTTGGCTTGCCCTGCCCTTCCCCAGTCAAGCCCTGCCCTGCCGTCCTGCTTCCCGTCTGCCCAAGATGGAGTCCTTCACTGGTGTGTTGCTCCAGCTCCCTCCAGGCTTCCCCTGTACTCCGCGGCCCATGTCGAACAGCTTCTGTAAGTCTGTGTCTGTCTTGCTTTGTTCCACAACCCCCCAGTTGCTTCCTGGCTTGGGGCTTCTTCTCCCCCTGCCCAGGCTCCACTGGGGTTGGCTGCCAGGTCTCTTTGCCTCCTGGTGTCTGGCTGGCGGAGGCCTTTGCACATTGGTACAGCTCAGGAATGCCTTGGTGGTGTCCGGTACTCAGCTGGGCGGAGGTGTGGCAGGCTTGGCTTCCATTGATCAGCTGAGCGGTGGTACAGTGGGAATTGGTGGTTTCGGGCTGGGGCGAGGAGGCTGGATGCAGCGGCGGCCAGTCATGCTTTGGAACACCCCCCACCAGTGATTGGCAAGCCCCGTGGGGCTTGACATGCTACCCCCTCTACCACGGTTTCACCTGGAAGGTAAAGAGAGATAGGTGAATTCACTTTTCCACAGTTAGTATCACCCGGTTTCCCCGGACATCGATGGTGGAACTCTTGTACGAGCCGGGGAGCATGCACATCAGCCACCCTAACCCAGGAGGCCTCGGTGAGGGGGTACCCCTTCTACTTAATCAGATATTGCAGGTTGCCGTGGCGGACCTGTGAGTCAATGATGTCTTGTACTTCATATTCTGACCCAATTACTGGTCCCGGTGCTTTACTGCTTGCCGGGTCCCCATGAACTGGTTTCAATAGGCTCCCATGGAATACGGGATGTACCTTCCCCTGAATGGAAGCAATCGCAAACGCACCATCACCGGGTTGATTATCTGAATGATTTGAAAAGGGCCTATATATTTTGGACCTAACTTTTTACAGGGCAGCTGCAACCGGAGGTATTTCATGGACAGGTAGACCCAGTCCCCCACCTGGAAGGGTTTATGGTCTGCCTTCTTTTTGTCAGCTTGAGCCTTCATAGCCGCCTCGGCCCGGACTAGCTCATCCTTCACTTGTCCTCACAAGACCGCCACCTGGGACATCCATGTCTGTGGGGTGTGTGTTGTATTTGTTGCCCGAGGCCATTCTGGAATAGGGACGAAATCCATCCCGTATACTACCCAGAACAGGGCATACCCAGTGCTGCTGTGCACAGTATTATTGTATGCCACCTCAGCAAATGGCAATAGGTCTACCCAGTCCATTTGATGGTTTGTTACGTAGCTATGAAGGTAGTGCTCCACCATGGCATTTGCTCTCTCCGCAGCCCCGTTGGTACTGGGGTGGTACGTGATGACCCTACCAGTTGGAGAAAAGTCCGCCAAAAGTGTGCCATGAACTGCACCCCCCGGTCTGAGATGACACATTGGGGTATCCCATGAAGACGGTAGATGTGCTGTATGAAGAGTCTAGCCAATCGTTGAGCCGAGGGTAATCCCTTGCAGGGAATGAAGTGAGCCTGCTTTGATTAGAGATCAATAACTGTCCAGATTGCAGTGTAACCCCGGTTTCGTGGCATCTCCACAACGAAATCCATAGCGATTTCCTCCCATGGATGGGTTGGATCGGCTACCCTTTGTAACAATCCTATCGGTTTTCCTATCAGTGGCTTAGCAGTAGTGCATACATGACAGTTTCTCACGTATGTTTCCACTTCTAGTCTCATCCACGGACAGCAGAACTGTCGCCACAACAAGTGTAATGTCTTTAGGAACCCAAAATGTCCGGCTTGCTTGGTGTCATGACACCTTTGGAGGATGGTCTGTTGTAGGCCCTCAGGAACATAGAGTTTATCACCCTTCCAGGCTAGTCCCTCTCTTTGGGTCAGGAGGCCCAGATGGTCCTGAAACCAAGCATCATTGGCTACAGCAGCCCGTAGGTCCAGGAGTGCTATGCGTGTTGACATCCCCGACGTTATGCGAGCTACCTTTTGGGTCTCGGGTGGCATAATTGCCTATACCACCTCCTCCCTCTTACTGTGATATTGGGGCAAGCGGGAGAGGGCGTCCGCAAGGAAGTTCTTGCCTCCCGGCATGTACTTCAGTGTGAAGTGGAAACGGACAAAGTACTGAACCCACCTGACATGTTTAGGCGACAGACGTCATGGCGTTTGTAACGCCTCTAGGTTTCGATAGTCAGTTCAAACTTCAAATGGTAAGGAAGCACCCTCCAATAGATGTCGCCACATCACAAGTGCCCACTTAACAGTGAATGCCTCCTTTTCCCATATAGCCCATCCCCTTTCCACGGTGGTGAACTTCCGGGACATGTATGCACAAGGTTGTAGTACCCCCTGGTGGCTCCGCTGGAGTAACACAGCCCCCACAGCCACATCGGTAGCATCATCCTGCACCACGAAAGGGGCGTCGTGGCTTGGGTGAAGTAACACCAGTTCTTTGGGGAAGAGGGCTTTGAGGGTCTCAAAAGTGCTTTGACAGTCCATGGTCCATCCCAATATTTGGCCGGGCCGGGGTTTACTAGTCAGGTGTTTTGTACACAACAATTCTGTTAGTGGGTGGGCAACGGTGGCAAACGAGGGGATAAACTGCCAATAAAAGTTAGCGAACCCTAAGAAGCTTTGGAGCTGTTGACGGGTTCTGGGCGCCTGCCAGTCCAAGACAGCTTGCACCCTATGAGGGTCCATTTCCACCCCATCACCTCAAATGCGGTATCTGAGGTAGTCCAGGCAGTCCCAGTGAAATTCACATTTCGATAACTTCACGTATAACTTGGCAGCAAGGAGCTTTTGTAACACTTGCCGTACCAGGCAAACATTTTCTTCCAATGTGGTAGTGTATATTAGAATGTCATCGAGGTAGACCAGGACCCCGCAGTACAGGTATTCATGCAGCACTTGGTTGATCAACTGCATAAACACCATGGGGGCTCCCTTCAAACCAAATGGTATTACTCGGTACTGAAAACTGCTGAGTGGGCAGTTGAACACTGTTTTCCATTCGTCTCCATGTCGTATCCGCACCCTGTAATATGCCTCCCGAAGGTCCAGCTTGGTGAACACCCACCCTTTCCCTAATTGGGCTAACAGGTCCTTCATCAGTGGGAGGAGGTATTGATGCTTGACACAAACAGCGTTGAGTCCCCAGAAGTTAACACACAACCAAAGGGACCCATCCTTCTTTTCCCAAAATAGGACAGGAGCTGCAACCCGGGAACGGGCCAGTTGAATGAACCCCCATTTCAGGTTCAGATCAATAAACCGCCACAGTTCAACAAGCTCCTTGGGTGCCATGGCATACATCCAGGTTTTCGGCAGTTTGGCTCCCATTTCAATCTCGATTCCACAGTCCGTTTCATGGTGAGGCGGTAGTTGATTGCACTCCTCCTCGCTGAATACTTCAGCCAGGTCACTGTATTCTGTTGGGAAAGGACTCTCCCCCCCCTCTGGCTGCACACACAGAGCCTTGTTCCCTGCAGCCTGGCCTGGGCGGATGGGGCCCGATGCCAAGGCGTACTTTATGATAACCACCCTCCCACCAAAAAGTGGGTTCCCACTTATCCAACCAAGCCAGGCCGAGGATTACTGCCTCTGTCATGGACGGGGCAACAACAAAACAGAGAACCTCCCAATGGCCTCCAATCTCTCCTCTGAAACCCTTTTAGACTCTAAAATGACTCTTCCCAACTCACATTTTATATAATAAAGCTGTCTGTCTGTCTCTGTCTCTGTCTGTCTCTCTGATCTATTTTTCTTCCCAATTCCTCTCCTTTCAGCTAGTGAACAATGTTTCTTTCAGAAATGCTTTCATGCCATTTAGTTATAGTATTTCCACCCAGGAGCATTTTTAACATTGGGATTTATCTTTCTATTTTAACCTCAGGCTAAAATATGACTCTAACTCATCTCTCTCTCTCTCTCTCTCTCTCTCTCTCTCTCTCTCTCTCTCTCTCTCTCTCTCTCTCTCTCTCTCTCTCTCTCTCTCTCTCTCTCTCTCTCTCTCTCTCTCTCTCTCTCTCTCCCTCCCCCCCTCTCTCCCATTTTCTTTTTCTCTCACATCTATTTATAATAATAATAATTGCTTCTTGTCCTGCCTTCAGGTGCTTTGGAAATAGCTTGACTGCCTCTTCTTTGTGGCAGCCCCTGAGATAGTGGAACACTGCTATCATGTTCCCCCTCGTCCTTCTCTTCATTAAACTAGACATACCCAATTCCAGCAGCCATTCCTTATATGCTTTATTTTATTTATTTATTTTTATTTTTGCGATTTTTATATCACCCCCCTCCCAATTACCTTCCATTCAGCTGGCCAATATTATCTATTTCTTTCAGAAATCACCTTTAACACTGGAATCCTTCCTTCAACCCAGCTGTCATCAAATAGACTAAGAATGTACTTGTTGAAGGGATGGGTGTATCGACATGGAAATTATTAACTTTAATAAGATGACTTGTTTGTTTGATGTCCAATGGATTGATCTGAAAAGAAATGAAAGTTAAAATGTTTAAAATGTAGTTGGTTTATGGTTAAATTTGGATATATGGAGTGAAGAAGGTCTACAAATTTAAAATGATTGTATTGAGCTGAATGGCTTTAACTTGAAATTATTTCTTCTTCTTCTTTCTTTACATGTTAAAATGTTTAAAATGTAGTTGGTTTATAGTTAAACTTGGATATATGGAGTGAAGAAGGTCTACATATTTAAAATGATTGTATTGAGCTGAATGGCTTTAACTTGAAATTATTTCTTCTTCTTTGTTTACATGTTAAAATGTTTAAAATGTAGTTGGTTTATAGTTAAACTTGGATATATGGAGTGAAGAAGGTCTACATATTTAAAATGATTGTATTGAGCTGAATGGCTTTAACTTGAAATTATTTCTTCTTCTTTGTTTACATGTTAAAATGTTTAAAATGTAGTTGGTTTATAGTTAAACTTGGATATATGGAGTGAAGAAGGTCTACATATTTAAAATGATTGTATTGAGCTGAATGGCTTTAACTTGAAATTATTTCTTCTTCTTCTTTGTTTACATGTACAAATGGATATCTAATAATAAAAAATGTTAATAATAAAAAAAAACACAGGGTGGCAATCTTGAGTCAACATGAGTCTCACCAGACAACTCCTATGACGTCCCCTGTAGCACATATTCTTTGTGAGCCATATCCTGTGGTTGGTTTTCCTTTTACCACCACATTTACATGCTAGAAGCTGGTTTCTTTGTAATAGGAAAGAGTCGTATAGCCTTTAACATTCTTTCACAAGGAAGTTGGCAGGGCAGGGAAGCTCTGAAAGTGACAACACCATCTTTAAGATCCTCCAAAGAGGGATTTTTTTTGGTGGGGGGTTTTACTACGTTCATTCTTCATCTGAAACAATGTGGCTGTGGTCTGTGCTCATAATCATCATTTCACTTTTAAGTAAGTATTTATTTCTTAACAATGTTAGATTACGTTTTTTTTGGCTGGGCATATGCTCATTTATTTGAGTCCTTTGAAAGGAGGTAGCGTGGGATCCCCTGGAAGCTTTGTGAGAAATTGGCCATACATTATCTGCAAGGAATTACAAGAATTTCTTTACAGCAGTTACAAATAAATGCATTTTTTTTTTAAAAATACATAAATCTATCATCCTTTTCAAGAGAGCATCCCAGTTTCCTTCCTTACGTATTTTATCCTTTTTACTTACTTAATCCATACATTACCAGTTATCCCAAAGGTGCTTTTTCACGAGGCAACTGGACTTCCTTGTATAATAATAATAATAATAATAATAATAATAATAATAATAATAATAATAATAATAATAATAATAATAATAATAATAATAATAATAAAAGTTGGAAGGGACCTTGGAGGTCATCTAGTCCAAACCCCTGCTCAGGCAAGAAACCCTATACCATTTCAGACAAATGGCTGTCCAGTCTCTTCTTAGAAACTTCCAGGGTTGGCGCATTCACCGCTTCTGGAGGCAGGTTGTTCCACTGGTTAATTGTTCTAACTATCAGGAAGTTTCTCCTTAATTCTAGGTTGCTTCTCTCCTTGATTAGTTTCCATCCATTGCTTCTTGTCCGGCCTTCAGGCGCTTTGGAGAATCGCTTGACTCCCTCTTCTTTGGGGCAGCCCCTGAGATATTGGAAGACTGCTATCATGTCCCCCCTCGTCCTTCTCTTCATTAAACTAGACATACCCAATTCCAGCAACCGTTCCTTATATATTTTAGCCTCCAGTCTTTGAAGATGTTTTGCTTCTCATCCAAGAAACTTCTTCAACGTTGACTGGATGGTATCAGAGTTGAAGAAGCTTCTTGGATAAGAAGTGAAACAACTTCAAAGAAAAAGAAGAAGAAGAAAGTCCAGCTGCCTCGTGAAAAAACACCTTTGGGATAACTGTGACCTGGATGACTGAGAATCTCCATAGACATACATCATCAGTTCATTTGCAGCAAAATGTCTATAGAGTCTATAAAGGGTTTCCAGTCTCTCCCACTCTATAGCAAGCCAAGAATTCAGTTTAGCCATCTCTGGAAATTTTGTCATCTTCCCCGACCATTCTTTCCTTGTGGATATTTCAGAATCTTTCCAAAATCTTTGTGTGATTAATAGTTGTGCTGCAATCAGATGGAGATATCTTTTCTAGACACGATCACTTTGTATGTAAAAAAAAAAACACCTTGATTTTTCCTCTCCTCTACTGGTTTGTTGCACTTATGTTATTAATGTGTGTGTGTGTGTGTGTGTGTGTGTGTGTGTGTGTGTGTGTGTGTGTGTGTTCAGTGTGTTTGCTTATGGTCATGATGGAAAGAATATAAAACTAAGACAGAATTTATTCAAGGTAGACCCTCATAATTAGCATAGATGTTGGAAGATGGTGAGAAACAGGGTTGCAGTAGCACCAAGGTTATTGCTGAAATAAGGGACAATGAATTACTTGTCCACCTCACCACCTAACCTCATGAATTCTACATTATCCTTTGTCCAGGAAGAAGCAGAGGACAGTCAGTGGACCAAACATCTGGCATTGTGGCTGCTACTGAAGGACAACCTGTCTTTCTCTATTGTTCCTATGAAGCACAGGTTATTGGCTCATATTATCCATATTGGTATGTTCAGCACCCTGGTCAACCTCTGAAATTTCTTTTGGGATCATATGAAAACAATGCACCAGGCTTCCAGGCTACTCACCATAAAGACAAGAAAAATGGGACTTTCAATTTGCAGAAAGATTCCAGTCAACTGAAGGACTCTGCTGCCTACTTCTGTGCCTTCAGTGACACAGTATGACAAAGCAGAGGAGAAGCCAACAGAAAAAGTACAACAGTAAAGCTGAGCTCAGAAATGAAAGCTCCCATGAATATAGTTGGATTTACATCCAGATCAACTCTGCAATGGAACTGGGATGTAGAAAAATCACATTACCCCTTCAGGATATCTTGCACTAGAGGTTGCTCAGCATCTGAAATCAAGAAAAATGACCATTTGGGATGGGATAAGAGAAAATGTTATCTAACTATCTGGAATCACTTATCTCCATAGTCACGGACAGAATCCTTTCATGTCATTTAAATGATAGCATTGTGAGTTGTCCATCTGGAAGCACTTTGAATATCAGGATTCCTCTTTCCATTTTAACTCTTCTGGACTCACATTTTGTATCATGTAGATCTCTTTCTCTCTCCCTCTCCCTCCCTCTCACATCTATTTATCTTTCCATTTTCCTCTCAGTTCAGTTGGCCAATAATATATTTATCAAGCTGTGAAGAATGCTCATGTTGTTTCGGCCATTATTGCTTCTTAGCTTACCTTCTGACTCAGGGGGGAGGGGGAATGTGGATTTCAGGTGCCAAAAGGCCATGCCATAAGAACCAAGGTCAACCAAATACTGTTTACAAAGAACTGACTTTCTCTCATAATAACTGTCTGGAGCTTAATTGGACAATGTGACCTGCACTATTAGGGAAACCGGAGTTTCTATACTTTTAATAAGCTGAGTTTGATGCCAGATATGTAAAAGCTAGCTTTCCTTTCATCCGTGTCAAAGTGATGCATGGGATAGAAAAGGTGGATAGAGAAAAATTCTTTTCTCTATCACACAATACCAGGACCAAGGGGGCACTCCCTAAAGCTCATAGCTAAGAAAGTGAGGACAAATAAAGGGTCGTTGATTTATGGAATTCACTTCCAGAAGGGGTCGTGGCAGCTGTCAGCCTTGATAGCTTCAAGGCAGGGTCAGACAGATTCATGGGTGCCAAGTGTATCGGTGGTTATTAAAACGGATGTCCATGTGCCGCCTCTATGTTGGTTGAGGCAGGCAGGATTCCCTTGAGTACCATTTGTTGGGGGTCAAGGGAAAGGGAGGGTTTTGCCTTCTCTTTCTGCTCAAGATCCCCATGTACATTTGGTGGGCCACTGTGTGACACAGAATGCTGGACTCGATGGGCTTTGGCCTTATTCAGCATGGCTCTTCTTATGTTCTTATGATGTACTGAATAAAGTTTTGCATTAGAGATTGGACTGTCTCAGCTGTGCTTACTTTGTTGGGTTCATCAGTCGGAACCATGACAATATTTTTCTTTCAGAAATCACCTTCAACACTTCGATCCTTCCTTCAAACCACCTGCTAACTAACCTCAACTTTAAAACACAGGGTGGCAATCTTGAGGCAACATGAGTCTTAACAGACAATCTCTCTGATGTCCCCTTGAGCACATATTTTTTTGTGAACCATACATACCCTGTGGTTTGTCTTTCTCTTACCACCAATTTTATATATTAGAAGCCAATTTTTTTTTGTACTAGAAAAACGTTGTATAGACTTTAAGTCTCTTTCACAGCAAAGTTGGCAGGTTACATCCACTTTAAACCACATGGTGGCAATCTTCAGACGTGAGTCTTACTGGACGACATATGATATCCTCTGTAGTGCATATGTTCTGTGAACCACATCCTGTGGTTTGTCTTCATTTCTCCACCACATTTGCATGTTAGAAGCCAATATTTTTGTGAAAGGAAAGAGCTTTATAGCCTTTAAGTTGCTTTTATAGCAAATTTGGCAGGGACGCTTTGAAGGTGGCAGCACCAGCGTTGACGTTCTCCAAAGATTTTTTGGGGCGTAGTACCCCAATTCTTCATCTGGAAAAATGTGCCTGTGGCCTCTGCTCATCGTTACCATCATCGCACTTTTAAGTAATACTTTATTTCTTCATAATGTTAGGCTATTGGTTTTGGCTGGGAATATCTTGACTTATTTAGGTTTCATGAAATCAGGTAGAGCAGAATGCCTAGGCTAATGTCTAGAAAATTGGCAATAGATTATTTGCAAGGAATTTAAAGAATCCAAACAAAAGTATTCAGTTGAAATGATGTTTGTGTGTGTTTTCAGTGTGTTTGGTGATGGGCATAATGGAAAGAATATAAAACTGAAAAGGAATTTGTCCAGGGTAGCTCTCATAATTAGCACTGAAGTTTGCAGACAGCAAGAAAGTAGGTCCAAGCAGCACCAAGGTTGTTTATGAAAAACGGGAGGAGGACCTACATGTCCACCTCCCCAATTAACTTTATGTATTCACCATTATTTTCTCTTCAGGACAAAGTACAGGACAGACAGTGAACCAAACATCTGGCATTGTGACTGTTACTGCAGGACAATCTCTTTCTCTCTATTGTTCCTATGAAGCACAGTTTTCAGGTGAATTTGAGACATACTGGTACATCCAACATCCTGGTCGACCTCCAAAATACCTTCTGGATTCATATTTGAAGAATGCTCAAGGATTCCAAGCTATTCACATTCCCCATAAAAACAAGCAAAAAGGGACTTTCAGCATGGGGAAGCCAGCCATCCAGTTGAAAGATTCTGCTGTCTACTTCTGTGCCTTCAGAGACACAATGTGATAAAGTAGAGGAGAAGCCAGCAAAAAACATAGAAAGGGGGAGAAAAGAAGTGAACCTAGGCTCAGCAATGAAAGTTCCTTTGGGATTAAAGTCTCTTATATCAAAATGTACCAGCAATGGAACTGAGGTTAAAAAACATATTAACCCTTCATGGTATCTTGAATTAGAAGTTCCTTAGTTCAAAGAAAAATGTCCATCTGGGCTGAGGTAATAGAAAATGTGTAGGTAGTACCTCACTCAATAGTAGTAACTATGAGAGGGATCTTGGAGTTCTAGTGGAAAATCACTTAAATATGAGCCAGCCATGTGCTGTACTTGCCAAAAAAAGTAAACACAGTTCTAGGCTGCATTAAACAAGGGATAGAATCAAGATCACGTGAAGTGTTAATACCACTTTATAATGGCTTGGTAAGACCACACTTGGAATACTGCATCCAGTATTGGTGACCACAATGTAAAAAAGATGTTGAGACTCCAGAAAGAGTGCAGAGAAGAGCAACAAAGATGATCAGGGGACTGGAGGCTAAAACATATAAAGAACGGTTGCTGGAATTGGGTATGACTAGTTTAACGAAGAGAAGGACTAGGGGTGACATGATAGCAGTGTCCCAATATCTCAGGGGCTGCCACAAAGAAGAGGGAGTCAAGCTATTTTCCAAACACCTCAGGGCTGGACAAGAAGCAATGGATGGAAACAAACTAAGGAAAGAAGCAACCTAGAACTAAGAAGAAATTTCCTGACAGTTAGCACAATTAATCAGTGGAACAACTTGCCTCCAGAAGTTGTGAATGCTCCAACACTGGATGTTTTAAAGAAGAGATTGGACAACCACTTGTCTGAAATGGTATAGGGTTTCCAGCCTGAGCAGGGGGCTGGACTAGAAGACCTTTAAGGTCCCTTCCAATCTGCTATTCTATTCTATTCTATTCTATTCTATTCTATTCTATTCTATTCTATTCTATTCTATTCTATTCTATTCTATTCTATTCTATTCTATTCTATTCTATTCAGAAGCACTTTTAATATTGAGATTCATGTTTCCATTTTTATCTCAGGGTCAAAAATGACTCTAACTCATCTCTGTCTCTATTTCTCTCTTCGTTTCATTTTCTTTTTCTTTTACCTCTATTTATCTCCCTAATTACTTTCCATTTAGCTGGCCTATGATATTGGTTTCTTTCAGAAATCACCTTTAACACTAGGATCTTTCCTTCAATCCAGCTGCTAAATCTATTTTAAAACACAGGATGTCAATCTTGAGACAACATGAGTCTTACCAGACAACATCTCTGATGTCCCCTTTAGCACATATTCTTGTGAACCATACCTTGTGGTTTTTCTTTCTTTTACCACCAAATTTACATATTAGAAGCCCATTTCTTTGTAACAGGAAAGCATTGTATAGACTTTAAGTCTCTTCTTTCACAACAAAGTTGTCAGGGAAGATCTGTAGCTGAAAACACCACCTTGAAAGTTCTCCAAAGACTTTTGGGGGTTACTACCTACATTCTTTACTTTGAAAAAATGTGGTTGTGGTCTCTGGTCATCCTCTCACTTTTAAGTAAGTATTTATTTCTTAACAATGTTAAATTATGGTTTTGGGCTGGGCATCTACTCATTCCTTTGAGTTCATTGAAATGAGATAACGCAGAATTCCCTGCAAGATTTCTGAGAAATTGGCAGTAAATTTTCTGCAAGGTGTTACAAGAACTGCTTTAACAGCACTTACAGACAAATTTATCATCTATCGTCCTTTTTAAAAGAACATCATAATTTTCTGTCTTCAATATTGTGCTCTTTCTGAATCCATACATCCCCGGTTCATTTTTTCAAATTTTCAGCAAAAAGTCCATAAAGGGTTTCCTGTTATTAATAAGTGTACTTATTTTTTCCCCCAATCCAATACAGTCAATGTTGCCCTCTCTGCAAATTTTGTCATCTTCCCCAGTCATTCCACCCTTGTGGGTATTTCAGTATCTTTTCATATTTGTGTGCCTAATGGTCTCATGCAATCAGATGGGAGAATCTTGTCTAGACATGTCCTTCTCCTAAGCCAAAACCACCCTTGCTTTTTCTTCTCCTCTCCTTCACCAGTTTCTTGTAGTTGTGTGATGTCTCTCTGTGTCTTTGAGTGTGTTATGGGTTTGGTGGTGAGCATTATGAAAATAATATAAAACTGGGAAGGAATGTGTTCAGGGTTGCCCTCATAATTAGTATAGATGTTTGAAGACTGTGAGAATGTGGTTCATAGCAGCACTAAGATTGTTTCTGAAAAGAAGCAGAAGGACCTACATGTCCATCTCTCCAACTAACCTCATGCCTTCTGCATTATCTTCTGTCCAGGAGGAAGCACAGGACAGTCAGTGGACCAAACATCTGGCATTGTGGCAGTGACTGAAGGAGAATCTGTCTTTTTCAATTGTTCCTATGAAGCAACATTTAGTGACTCATTTTTCACATTCTGGTATGTTCAGTTTCCTGGTCAGTCTCTGAGATTCTATTTGGCATCTTATTGGAACAATTCCCAAGGATTTCAAGCTATTCACATTCCCCATGAAAGCCAACAAAAAGGGACTTTCAATTTACAAAGACGTGCCAGTCAGCTGAATGACTCTGCTGTCTATTTTTGTTCTTTTTCTGGCTTCAAAGCCTTGAGAGACACAGTGAGGCAAAGTAGATGAGAAGCTAACAAAAAAGGCACAAAAGGCCAGAAAAGCGATGAAGGTGAACTTAGAAATCAATGTTCTAATGGTTCTTTTGGGATTACAGTCCCTGAATGCACTTGGACTTAATCCAGATCAAGCTTGCAATGGAATTGAAGATGTGGAAAATATTCTTAGCTCTTGTCTATGGAGATTCTCAATCATGCAGGGTCATGGTTGTCCCAAAAGTGCTTTTTCAAAAGGCAACTGAACTTTGTTTTCCTTGAAGACATTTCTTGGATGATAACTAAAGAACTTAAGAAGCTTCTTGGAAATGTCTTCAAGGAAAAACGAAGTCCATTTGTCTTTTGAAAAAGCACCTTTGGGATTCTTAGCTATTCAAATAATTTTGGAGTAGACATTCCACAGTGTTTGTTATGAAGAAGAATATCCATCTGGGCTGGGATAAGAGAAAATGTTATCTAAGTTATTTAAGTTATCTTTGTAAAAAAGATGTCGAGACTGTAGAAAGAGTACAGAGAAGACCTATAAAGATGATTAGGGAACGGGAGGCTAAATCATATAAGGAACAGCTGCTGGAATTGGGTATGTCTAGTTTAACGAAGAGAAGGACGAGGGAGGACAGGATAGCAGTGTTCCAATATCTCAGGGGCTGCCACAAAGAAGAGGGAGTCCAGCTATTCTCCAAGACGCCTGAAGGCAGGACAAGAAGCAACGGGTGGAAACTAATCAAGGAGAGAAGCAACCTAGAACTAAGGAGAAACTTCCTGATAGTTAGAACATTTAACCAATGGAACAACCTGCCTCCAGAAGCAGTGAATGCTCCAACACTGGAGGTTTTTAAGAAGAGACTGGACAGCCATTTGTCTGAAATGTTATAGGGTTTCCTGCCTGAGCAGGGGGTTGGACTAGATGACCTCAAAGGTCCCTTCCATCATCATCATCATCATCATCATCATCATTATTATTATTATTATTATTATTACTATGTAGCACTTAGCTGCATAGTCATGCATAGACTTTAAGGTTCCTTGAAAAAGTTGGATTTGCATCCAGATCAACCTTGCAATGGAACTGAGATGTAGAAAGTCATATTAACCCTTCAGGATAGAAGTTCCTCATTATCTCATGCCAAGAATAATGACCAATCAGGTTGGGACGAGAGGAAATGTTACCTAACCATCTGGAACCACTGTTGGAAGAAAACTCTGGTCCGGTTCCAAGGTGGGAGAAAGATGCAGGAGGCAAGCTGCAGTTGTAAAGGAGATCTCCATTTATTTGTTGGCCAGGAACAACAGTGACAACAGCATGTTTCTGGGATGGCTGACAAATTGGGGTTGAGCGTAGATGGGATTTTATACAATTGTGGGGGTTTGTGATTGAGATGCTTGTTCCTGTGCAAGAATGTGTCCTTTAAAATTTTAATGGCTGTTGCCAGATTCTATGGGGTCATGTAAGGGCCATGACTGGACCTACAGGCAACAGGGGCCTTCTTACACCACTTATCTCCATAGTTATGCAGATAAAGCTTTCATGTCATTTAGGTGACAGCATTGTGAGTTTTCAGTTTGGAAGCACTTTGAATTTAGGACTTCATCTAGTAGGGAAGAGAAGAAAGGGAGAAAAAAGGTAGAGAAGAAGGAGTGTGGATACAGTGAAAGGGGAAATGGGCGAGCAACACCAAAAGTCATGTGTATGTATTTATTTCATTTTATTAAAAGTATCTTATATATGAATGTAAAAAGAATGTATGTTAACATCTCATAAATATCACGGTATATGTATTGGGGAGAGTTTGTAAAAATAAAAAATAAAAAATTTATTAAAAAGAAAAGAGTTTAGGATTTCATCTTTCCATTTTAAACCTTTCAGACTCTAAAATGACTCATTCCAACTCACATTTCATATGATGGAGAACTTTCTTTTCTCTCTCTCTCTCTCTCTCTCTCTCTCTCTCTCTCTCTCTCTCTCTCTCTCTCTCTCTGTGTGTGTGTGTGTGTCACTGTCTCCCTCTCTCCATCTCCATCTCCGTCTCTGTCTCTGTCTCTGTCTCTCTCTGTGTCTTTGTGTTTTATTTATCTTCCCAATTCCCTCTCCTTTCATCTGGCCAATCATGTATATTTCTTTTAGAAATCAGTTCAAATATTGGGATCCATCTTTCAACTAATTTTTTACACCTATTTTGAAACACACAGTGGCAACCTTGAAACAACATCAGTTTTACCTGATGACACACATGACCTCTTCTGTAGCACATATGTTCCGTGAACCATACCCTGTGGTTTGTCTTCCATTTACCACCAAATTTACATCTTAGAAACCAGTTTTTTTGCAAGAGGAAGAAGCTCAATAGCCTCTAAGTCTCTTTCACAGCAGAATTCACAGGGAAGCTCTAAAGCTGATCACCAGCATCGAAGTTCTTCAAAGATATTTTTGGGGCTAGTAACCCCATTCTTCATCTGGAAAAAAATGTGGTTGTGGCCTGTTTCGGCCATCCTCATCTTACTTTTAAGTAAGTGTTTGTGCCCTCACAATGTTAAACTAAAGTTTTTGCTAGTCATTTATTCAATTATTTGGGTTCCTTGAAATCAGGCAGAGTAGAATCCCATGAAACATATCTTGAAAATTGGCAGTAGATTATCTGCAAGGAATTATAAGGACAAAAACAGATGTAATCAGCTGTAGTGAAGGTTGAGTGTATGTTTGTGTGTGTTTGTTTAATGTGAGTGATGGTGGGCATGATGCAAAGAAGGAATTTGTACAGGATAATCCTCATAATTAGCATAGATGTTTGCTGTCAGCAACAAACAACACAAGGTGCAAAAGAGGGTAAAGGACCTATTTGTCTATCTTTCCAGTTCACCTCATGTTTTCTTCATGATCTGCTCTCCAGGAGAAAGCACAGGTCAGTCAGTGGATCAAACATCTGGCATTCTGATTGTGATGGAAGGACAAGATGTTTATCTCAATTGCTCCTATGAGGCAGAATTTCCTGTCACAAATTATCCATACTGGTATATTCAGTGTCCTGCTAAGCCTCTGAAGATCTGGTTGACAACAAGGTCCAAGGCTTCCAGGCTACTCACTATGAAAACAAGAATAAAGGGACTTTCAACATAGAGAAACAAGCCATCCAGTTGGAAGACTCTGTTGTCTACTTCTGTGCTTTAGCTGACATAGTGAAATGCAGCAGAAAGAGAGCCAATCAAAAAACAGAAGAAAAAAAATACAGGTGGTCCTCAACTTACAATAGTTTATTTAGTGACTGTTCAAAGGTACAACAGCACTGAAAAAAGTGAATTATGACCATTTTTCACACTTACAACCATTGCAACATTCTGTGGTCATGTGATCAAACTTCAGAAGCTTGGACAACTGGTATGTACTTATGCCTTGGTAAGGCCACACTTGGAACACTGCATTCAGTTTTGCTCACCAAGATGTAAAAAAGATGCTGAGACTCTAGAAAGAGTACAGAGAAGAGCAACAAAGATGATTA
The DNA here is from genome assembly GCA_034064705.1 of Bothrops alternatus. NCBI lineage: Eukaryota > Metazoa > Chordata > Lepidosauria > Squamata > Viperidae > Bothrops > Bothrops alternatus. The sequence goes on from JARGCV010000074.1 coordinate 1,010,292, forward strand.
GGGGACCGGAGGCTAAAACATATAAGGAACAGTTGCTGGAATTGGGTATGTCTAGTTTAACGAAGAGAAGGATGAGGGGGGACATGATAGCAATGTTCCAATATCTCAGGGGCTGCCACAAAGAAGAGGGAGTCAAGCTATTCTCCAAAGCGCCGGAAGACAGGACAAGAAGCAACGGGTATAAACTAATCAAGGAGAGAAGCAACCTAGAGCTAAGGAAAAACTTCCTGACAGTTAGAACAATTAACCAGTGGAACCACCTGCCTCTAGAAGCAGTGATTGCGCCAACACTGGAAGATTTTAAGAAGAGACTGGACAGCCATTTGTCTGAAATGATGTAGGGTTTCCTGCCTGGGTAGGGGGTTATGACCTTCAAGGTTCCTTCCAACATTATTATTATTGTTGTTGTTATTGTTGTTGTGATGATGATGATGATGATGATGACAACGACGGTTGCAGTGTCTTTGGGTCATGTGATCCTCTTTTGCAAACTTCAAACAAGCAAAGTCAATGGAGAAGCCACATTCATTTAATAACCATGTTACTAATTTAACAACTGCAATGATTCACTTAATAGCTGTAGCATCTATCCATCATCTCTGTCTCTCTGTCCACCCCCCTCTCCCTCTATCTCTCTTTCTCTGTGTCTCTCTTTCTCTGTGTCTCTCTCACACAGATACACACATATCAGCACTGGGAGTTGGGTTTCATACAACTCTAGCTTACTTTTTTTTAAAATTTCTTTTATTAAAACAATCAACATTGAACATAAAATCATAGTATGCATCAATCGTCATAGCACCTGATATACACCTGATATACAACACTAAGTATTAATCTTTGTACACGTCTGGTTTGGCAAACATTTTTCACTCGTCACGTCAAGCCTCAACTTAAACACTGATATTTAACATCATGTTGAGGCACAAGGTGGCAATCTTGAGACAGCCTTCAGCCTTCACTGACTGTTGAATTTTCTATAATACTTTTTAGCATCTTCATTACTAACCACATCCTGTGGCTTGCAGTATTTTTAAGCTGAAGTTAAAACAGGAGGAGGAGGAAGAGGAGGAGGAGGAGGAGGAGGAATTTACTTTGTCCAGAATCTGCTCTTCTGTAGCTTATCTTGTCCTTGTGAGCACGGAGTCTCAAGTCTAGAAATCATCAGAATCTGTCCGATTCTGTAAATATCTGTGATATTGATGCTAGGTCTGCAATCCTTAATTCAGTCAAATGTCCATCTTCTGGGTATGGATCATGGTCATCGTTACAATCTTAAGTAAGTAATTCTTTTCCATGTCAGGATTAATTCTTGCATTGCATGTTCTAGATACTTTGAAAAGATCCTTTGAAAAAAGGGTTAGTTTAGTCGTGAGATGTGATAATAGTGTTTTAGGGACAGCACCTGTAATAGAATTAAGGATGAGGAATTTTGAGCGACATTTCAGAAGAGAAAATTTGGGGTTGATGCCAGCTTTATTTTTTTTTATTCAGGACAATATGAAGAAGTCGCCATCTTTTTTTTTTTAAAGCCCCTCTTTACATAATGAAAATCACACAAACCTCACCGTTTAATTTGACTCTCTTGGTCTGTCCCATATTTCTGTATAAAGTCCTAGTTTGGGATTACCCTGAGGATATGATTGGAATGGAAGAGGAAGGAAAGAAGGAAGGAAGGAAGGAAGGAAGGAAGGAAGGAAAAAAGAAAGAAAGAAAGAAAGAAAGAAAGGGAGGGAGGAAGGGAAGGAGGGAGGGAGAGAAGAAGGAAGGAGATGGAAATGAGAAGAAGGAAGGAAAGAAGGAGTAAGAGAGGGAGGAGGGAAGGAAGGAAGGAAGGAGGGATGGAAAAGAAAGGAAGGAAGGAAATATAAGGAAGGAAGGAGATGGGAATGAGAAGAAGGAAAAAGGCTGGGAGAGAGGAAGGAGGGAATGAATGAAGGAAAGAATGAAGGGAGGGAGGGAGGGAGGGAGAAAGGAAGGAAGGAAGGGCTGATTTCTCCAGAAGGTTAAAAAAAATATATACAATCAATGTCATTTTCAATCAAACAAGAATGAAGTTCGAAAAACAGAGGGATGAGAGAGAGAGGGGAAAGTTCATCCGACTTCAACTCTTCTCCACAGGATCGAGTGCAGAAGACGCTGTTGAACAAATGGGGACCCTGAGTGTGTCTGAAGGAAACCCCTTCTCCATCCAGTGCTCCTATGAAGCTGACTGGTCTGTCACCAATAATCCCTTTTGGTACATTCAGTTTCCTGGCCAAAACCCCAGGTTCCTTTTGTCCGAAAATAAGGGACACAACCAAGGTTTTCAAGCGTCTCACATACTTGGAGAAAACAAGAGAAAGGGCACCTTCAACCTGAAGAAAGCCACCAGTCAGCTGAACAACTCTGCTTTTTACCTCTGTGCCTTCACCTACCCAGTGAGATGCACCTGGAGACGGATCAGTCAAAAACTAGCAAACTAGAGCGGAAAACATTAGCAGAATGCAGATGGAGGAATTTTCAGTTATTTGGCAGGTCTTAAGCTACAGTGACCCACCCAGACATCTGCAGGGTGAAAGCTACAAGATTAGACTGGAGACTTTAACTCTTAACATTTATATTCATTAACATCAATATAAATGAAATCAATTAATCAATCAGATGCATATCCAATGTATTCTACAATATTATATAAAGTCTATTCTACTGATGATACATGCACAATAAATAAATACATAAATAAATACACCCCAGAGCTGGATGCAGCCCATTAAATGGCTAGTCTGAATGTGTACAGTATTGTTGCTGGTGTGTGTGTATGTGTGTGTGTGTTGTTTTATTACTTTTCTTCTTGTTATTTTTCATTCTTTTTATGTGGTGTTTTAAATCCGTGTAAGCCGCCTTGAGTCACCATCTGCGAGTGGGCAACAATATAAATTCTCTAAATAAATAAATACATTATATAATTAATATACAATAAAACTAACATCAAGAATAGTCATGGAGATCTGATTTCCTCCCTTTTTTTTCTGACAATTTTGTTAATTCCCTTCCTTAAATATTGTTTTTGTTAAATCATGGGCTCAAAGTAAGCAGAAGTTACAAAGTAAGCTTCATTAATAGAGGGATAGAATCAAGATCACACGAAATATTATACCACTTTATAAAGCCTTGGTAAGGCCATACTTGGAATACTGCATCCAGTTTTGGTCGCCACGATATAAAAAAGATGTTGAGAGTCTAGAAAGAGTGCAGAGAAGAGCAACAAAGATGATTACGGGGCTGGAGGCTAAAACATTTAAAGAACGGTTGCTGGAATTGGGTATGTCTAGTCCAGGGGTAGGCAACCTTGGCTCTTTTATGACTCGTGGACTTCAACTCCCAGAATTCCTGAGCCAGCCATGCTGAGGGGAAAGAGAGAGGTTTCCAAGCTGAGCCATGCTGGCTCAGGAATTCTGGGAGTTGAAGTCCATGAGTCATAAAAGAGCCAAGGTGGCCTACCTCTGGTCTAGTCTAATGAAGAGAAGGATGAGGGGTGACATAATAGTAGTATTCCAATATTTCAGGGGTTGCCACCAAGAAGAGGGGATCAATCTGTTCTCCAAAGCACCTGAGAGCAGGACAAGAAACAATGGATGAATCTAATAAAGGATAGAATGAATGAATGAATGAATGGATGAATGAATGAATGAATGAATGAATGAATGAATGAATGTTCTATGAGTTAGAGAAACGGATTTAAAAGGCAAAATATAACTATGCACTGTTTCTTCCTTTCCACTAGATGGCGATGTAGGTCTGGTATTCTAAGCTTCCCCTTATGGTAGATTTTTCTTGGGGTTCTTCATAGTTAAAATGTCTTTTAAAAAATCTTTTTTTTTAAAAAAAGAGTAGATTAGAATAGAGCTGAAAGAGACCTCGGAGATCTTCTAGTCCAGCCCCCTGCTTAAGCAGGAGTCCTGTACCAAGGGTAGGCAACCTTGGCTCTTTTATGACTTGTGGACTTCAACTCCCAGAATTCCTGAGCCAGGTTGTCCTATACCTGTCCTATACCATCTGAGAGAAAGGGAGAGAGGGAGAGGGAGAGAGGAAGTTTAGAGAGCTACAGGGAAGAGACATAAAGCAGTAAAACATCTCTAAAGATGTGGAAGATGGAAACAAGATCCAGAAAAACATGCAATTGTTTTCCAAAAACTCTGTAAACTCAAAAGAAGGTCCAACCTTTGGCATGATTTCCTTCCTATTTTCCCCCTTGGTGATCGCCTCCATCTTGACTTTTTAATCTCCTGATTGCTTGGGACCAGAATTTCCTGTGCTTCTCTCTTCTGATCTCTCTCTCCCTCTCCCTCTCTCTCAGAGGTAACAAATACCTGGGCTCTCAAAAGAGTGTTTAGAAATGGGATGAATCAGTACTGCTAATTTTCAGCTGTGGAAGAAGGAGGATCTGGGGGCACCTTGCTTGCTATTAGACGTTCTATTGCTTGGAAATATTCTTCTTACCTGTCAAGAATACTTTTTCTGACATACAGTCAGTTGGGTGGGATTCAGCCGGTTCACACCACTTCGGCAGAACCAGTAGCTAATTTTTTTTGTTGACCAGGCCCAGAACGGACTTCCAGAAGCAGCCATCCACACAGAGAACCGGTTGTTCACATATTTGAATCCCACCACTGCATACAGTCTTCATACACGGGCTAAAAATTAAGAGAGTGATTAGTTAATGAATCATTAGCACTCCTTCCTCCCTTAGGAAGTGTGAGAAAGCTGTCCATCTCAAGCATCTTGAACTTGAGGTCTAAGCTTAGATCTAGCTCCTCCTCCTTCTCCTCCTCCTCTTCCTCCTCTTTCTGTCCTAGTGTTACTTATTCAGATGCAGCAAACAATGATTTGTGCTTTCTGTCATTCAGTAAAACTCCCAAGGGAGGGAAGGGTCCAGTCTGTTTATTTCAACCAGTGATCTTCAAAAGGAACCATGTGTGGTGCTCTAGCTTCACTCATCACAGTGTTCTTGTCATTAGGTGAGTATGCATTTGTCACTGCAACATTTCCAAGAAGACATCCTGACCATGATATGTGTGGATAGAATGGTTAATTGGTTATGTGCCATCAAGCAGGTGTCTACTCTTAGCAGCCGCAAAAATAAATATTCTCCAGGTTGATCTGCCCCTAACCTGGTTCTTCAAGTCTTTTAATGGTGCCCAAATTGCCAGTATAACAGAATAATAGATTTGGAAGAAACCTTGGAGGTCTTCTAGTCCAGCCCTCTGCTCAAACAGGTGACCCTATACCATTTCAGACAAATGGCTGTCCAATCTCTTCTTAAAAACCTCCAGCGATGGAGCACCCACAACTTCTGGTGGCAAGCAGTTCCACTGTTCTGTCAGGAAATTTTTCCATAATTCCAGGTTGCTTCTCTCCTTGATTAGTTTCCATCTGTTGCTTCTTGTCCTGCCATCACGTGCTTTGGAGAACAGGTTGACACTCTCTTCTTCGTGGCAACCCCTGAGATATTGGATCATTGCTATCATGTCACCCCTAGTCCTTCTTTTAGTTAAAAAGAGTCCATTTATTTTGCTTTTGGTTATCCTCTTCTCAATATTATTATAGGAGGACAAATATGGAACAGAAGAGGAGTATCATGAAAATGTTCGGTAATTCTTTTTTCTCCTGAGACGAAAGAGATGGATGGGGCTATAAAATTAAATACATAAGATGGAAATGTGATTAGGGTGGACCAGAAGAATTAGAATGTTTAAGGATTTTTGTCTAATTCCTCCACCCCTTCCTCTTTGTTTTTTTTTTCCCCCAGAGATTCTTCAATGCTCAGCTCAGAAACATGGCGAAGATTACTTCATTTTAGCAACTGCTGGAAAAGAGCTCAACCTGTCTTGCCACCATACCTCACTAGGGCTGAATGAAAATATATTTTGGTACCGGCAGCTTCCAAAGGAGGGACCTCGTATCTTGGCATTCGGATATGAGAAGACAGTTGAGACGCACAGCCCTCAAGGCTATTTATTTATATCACGGGTCCAAAAAATGAGCTTCTTCTCCATTAACAGAGTAACTTTTCAAGATGCTGCCTGGTATTATTGTGTTTCAGGAGGCACAGTGCTTCATCTGGTGCCCTTGCTGTCTAGTAAGGCTTCCTTTCCCTCACTGAATGAAGGGAGGGAAGGTTTGAGGGTGAATGTTCATTCTCTGAGCTTGTGAGTTGGTTTCTGAATGTTTCGTTACCAGGCTAGGTAACGTCTTCAGTGGAGTTTGGGGGGATGCCAATGTTCTTCTGTTACAAGGGCTTCAGTTGTGAGTGTGTCAAGTGAGAGTCTTGTGATGGGTCTCGTGATGATGTCTTGTGATGGGGAGATTACATCAGGTCAGGGAAGTGAACTGGGGTGGGGGATTTATTTATTAAACTTATTTATTTATTAAACTTATATGCCGCCCTTCTCCCAAGACTCAGGGCGGCTCACAACAAAAAATACAAGTATAAAAAACATAGCGTAAAATCAATTAAAATTACTAATTTACAGTGTAAAAACTAGGTAATTAATTTCACTCATACAACACACAGTCACAATCAGAGGCCCAGGGGCAGAGCGCAGCTCACATGCCCCAAACCTGTCTGCATAAATGTGTTTTCAAGAGTTTTCGGAAAGCTAGGAGGGAGGGAGCAGTACGAACCTCTGAGGGAAGCTGGTTCCAGAGGGCTGGGGCAGCAACAGAGAAGGCCCTGACCCTAGGCCCCACCAGATGACATTGTCTAACAGACGGGACCTGTAGGAGGCCAACCCTATGTGCCCTAACCGGTCGCTGGGATTCATGAGGCAGAAGACGGTCCCGCAAGTATCCTGGCCCATTGCCATAAAGGGCTGTATAGGTCATAACCAACACTTTGAATTGTGTTCGGAGACCAATTGGTAGCCAGTGCAGCTCACGGAGGGCTGGAGTGATATGAGCATGTCTTGGGAGACCCAAGACGGCTCACACGGCCGCATTCTGGACTACTTGCAGTCTCCGGACATTCTTCAAAGGATTGTGTGGATTGGTTGAGGGTCAGTGCTGTTTCTGGTTGGTAGAGAGAGGAGGCTGGTTTATTTATTTTTAAAAACATTATTTTAAAAAAATAAAAAAGGACCACCAGCAGAAGACCTCCAAAATGACCAACATGTCCATGGAGGCGATAGACAGTGGTCTATTTTTGTGCTCTGAATGGCACCACAAATGAATATGAGGTTGGAACCAACACTAAGATGCTCTTCCATTTATGCTACACCTGGAGACTTCCAAAGCACCAGTTGTCAGCCAACATACATACAGGAAAAGGGTTTTCTTTTATTATTTATTTATTTATTTTATTTTATTTGACTTCTTTTTCTCTTTACTGTTCATAAAAATATAAAGGTAAAGGTTTCCCCTCTTCAGTCCTGTCTGACTCTAGGGCAGGGGTGTCATGACGTGTCTTGACGTATCACAACTTTTCCTCCCTTGCCAGAGCGCAGCTTCTGCATGACACATCCAGCCCGCGGGCCGGCAGTTTGACACACCTACTTTAGGGCATGGTGCTCATCTCTGTTCCTTAGCCGAGGGAGCCAGTACTATCCAAAGACACCTCCGGGATCATGTGGCTGACATGACTCTATGCCTAGGCACTGTGGTACCTATTAATCTACTCGCATTTTCATGCTTTCAAACTGCTAGGTTAGCAAGAGCTGGGGCAAGTAAGCGGAGTTCACATCATGGTGCAGCGCTTCAGTCTTGAACCCTGGCTGTCAGCTCCCCGACTGAAAAGCTCAGTGTGTATAACCACTGAGCCATTGCGCCCCCTTGTGAAAATGGTATGTATCCTTTCAAAATACGCTTTTTCACAAGGCAACTGGACTTTCTTGTTTTTCTTTGAAGATGAGGGGGAATCCAGTCGGAACTGGATGAGAACCAAAACGTCTGAAGAAAAACAAGAATGTCCAGTTGCCTCGTGAAAACGCATCTTTGGGTACAGCCGTGACCTGGATGACTGAGAATCTCCATAAACAATGTATCCTTGATTCTAACAGAAAAATCCCATGAGATGTCCTGGGAAAGTGGTTTTGTGGAGGACCTGTAAATAACACTCATGCCAATGAGAAAGCTCCAATCTCTTGGAGAAAGCCCACATACAACTAAGCTATTTTAGATATGGAGCCTTTCTCAGGCTGGTGTATGTAAATACCCTGGAATTACAACTCCCCATATTCTTGTAAGTCACCTTAGCTAGTCATTTTATGAGTTACTGACCTAAATCCATTAGGACACTTTAGGAAGGATACAAGAAAGAAGCAAACCATTCACCGGTTGGTGGAGTTTTGTCCTCCAGGGGGCAGTTTAGAACTTCATGGTTTCTCCATCCTTTCTCAAACCACCTGCTTAAATTGAAAACCACGAGTGAGGCTATCTGTGATGAATTCAATTGCTTGCCCAAAAAGGAAACCATATTCTCAATTGTAGCATCTTCTAAGTGTAGGAAGCAAAGGGGGAGATTGGTTTGCTTCAGAGCACCAAGGATGCTTTTTCACTGTCAACCAAACACTTGCTTGATTTTTATGGGAATTTTCTTATTGCTTCTAAAATCAGGTAATATTTCTACTGGAAACCTCTATTTCTCATTCCATTCTCCTTCTCCTCCATCCCTCTCCTCCTCCTCTTCCTCCTCCTGCTTCACATTTATTAACAACTACAGACTCACTAAACAAAGTATGGGAAAGAAGACCAAGGGTTTTGAAAGTTAAGAAAAAATGTTAAATTGAAAAAAATTGATGTAATGACTGATAAATTTACTTCCATTATCTCTTGAAAGCGCAAAACAAGTATATGGAACCCTGAGTTCAGCTGTGATCTATCTTCTTTCTCTAACTTTGTGATTTGCCTGACATAAATTACCCTAATAATTTCTGTCCACAAAGGGATGTGATTGAAAACTGTTGGCATTCTCTTTTTCCCCAGATCTTGCACTTTTGGAAGTTCTTTAAGTGATTTAAGCGATATATTTTTTTTAAAAAAAAGAAATAGATCTTGAATATCTGCTTTAACTGGGAAATAAAATATGTGATAGATAAGTAAATAGTTTTTGCTCCGTATTGAATCTTTTCCATTAATATCTCAGAAAAAGAAAATTCAAAGACCAAAATATACATTCCAAACTCTGTATCAATCTCGGGGAATATTCTGGAGTTCTGATTTTTTTTTTTCTTCTCTTAAGGAAATTCTCAAAATGACTCAGTGTCCCAAAAACAAAACATGGAAATCCTAGAAGGAGAAGATGCCCTTTTGCCCTGTGAATTCACAACTATCAGCTCCAGTCCATCCCTTTTTTGGTATCGTCAGTATGGAAACCAAAGTCCTGAACAAATCCTGACTGCTTACAGATACGAAAATAATCACTTCCAGGAGGGAAAGTTTTCTACTACATTGGTTTTTGGAAATCAGAATTCAGTTCCTCTAAAGATTGGAAGTGTCTCTCTACTGGATGGAGCTGTTTATTTCTATACTCTGAGCCCCACAGTGAATCCTGACTGTAAATAGACTCACATAAAAGTAGCTCAATAAATAAAATGGTAGTAACTGTGAGAGGGATCTTGGAGTCCTGATCATCACACAGTCAGCCAGATGTTCAGACTGGATTTGGCATTTTTGTCTACCTATCGAGTTCTTCCCAAGGACCTGGGATAGGCAGATGTGGATGTTTGATGGTATTACAGATATCGTGGCAGGATGGAAGCAGTTTCTAGTAAGGCCGCCTTTTGCAATTGACTAATGGTGAATTTGTCAATGCCAATAGTGTTCAAATGGTGCTCCAATTGTTTTGGGATTGTACTGAAAGCACCTATTACTATTGGTACCACCCTTGCTTGCCTTTGCCACAGTCGTTCTATTTCTATTTTTGGGTCTTTATATTTTGCTATCTTCTCCCATTCTTTCTCTTCTATTCTGCTGTCTCCAGGCACTGCCACGTCCACTATCCAGACTTTTTGTGAATGAAGAGATTAAGATCCTACTGAACTTTCTAAAAGAAAAATATGTATGATGCATTTATTTTTTACCTGGCATATTTATTTTTCACCTAGCTCCAAAGGAACCATTATGAAGAACTGACATTGAAATATTTAGAGGCAGAAGAGAGTGACACACAAGGAAACAAAATAAGGAAATATAAAGACCGTACAGTAGGGTCTTTATATGTGAATGTTGGAAAGGGAAGCAGTAGAGATACCAGTAGTGATGGTTACACTTGAGGACAAAATAAGAAAAAGAGCACTTGGTCGCAATAAGAAGCACAAATAATCTTAATCTTAATAAAAATAAAGCTGGAAGGCACTTTGGAGGTCTTCTAGTCCAGCCCCCCGCTCAAGCAGGAGAACCTATACCATCTCAGACAAGTGACTGTCCAGTCTTAAAAACCTCCAGTGGTGGAGTGCCCATGATTTCTGGAGGCAGGCTGTTCCACTGGTTAATTGTCCTTGCTGTCAGGAAGTTTCTCCTTAATTCAAGGTTGCTTCTCTCTTTGATTAGTTTTCATCCATTGTTTCTTGTCCTGCCCTCTGGTGCTTTGGAAAATAAATTGACCTCTTCCTCTGTGATAGTTAAAAGTATACAAAAATTCATTGAGAAGAGTCTTTATGTAAATAATAATAAAAAAAATCTGCTATTACCACTAATTCAAATCCAATGTCTTGTGTTTTGTTTTTTTAAAAAACTGTGATTTTTAATAAAGAATCTTCAAGATAGATTCTTTATTAAAAATCACAGTTTTTTAAAAAAAAAGATATTGAAGATAAAGAATCTTCAAGATAGGGGGTATTTAGGGACTATATAATTTTTTCAGGGTGCTCGGGAGAACTCTAGTCACCGCATTGGAGGGTGAGGAAGGTGGAAGGAGAGGTACTGGTATGTATAGAGGGTTAGAGGGTGGAGAAGGAGTAGAGGAGGATTGAGGGAAGAGGTATAGAAAGGTGAAAGTATGTAGGTAGAAGGATAGAAGAGGGGGTTAGGATGTAGGAGGATGTGGTGGGGGGGTTCCGAGCAGCTATTTGTATTGTTTGTTAATTATGTTATTTGTTTGTTATCAGTTGAGTTATTATATTTTTGTGTTAAAATTTGTTAAAAGTTTATAAAACTTAATAAAAAATAATTAAAAAAAGAATCTTCAAGATAATTATTCAGAAAGAGTGATAGAAATATAATCTCTGTGCCATTCAGTATATGGAAGACAATCAGCGCAATTGTTTTTCACTGGCTAGAATTCCAGCCAATGGGATCCTGACAAATGTAGAGAATGCCAGTCTAATCATAAGCAAACATGGATGCAGCTCATAGCTCAATGAGTACATGAATGTGTTCAATCTCAACTGTTTTTTTGTTACAATTAATGATTTTCACCCATCTTTTCTCTAGCAGTTCTTTTTAGCTTCTGGAGAAACTTCCCTTTGGTTTCCCTTCAGAGCAAGCATCCTGTTGACACAGAGAACCACAATCCAAAGTACGGTATCCACAAAGATGTTCAAAAACTACAAAATGCATCCACAGCCACTTTGTGCTCTTTTGACACCCCTGTGGGCACCACTGCTATTTGGTGAAGTTCCGTGGCTGAGGGAATATTGTGGCAGACAAATTGTGGTTGTTCCTCTTCCAAGCCCTGAGAAGACCTGCCATCTTCTTGTTCTTGAATTTCTTAATACCTCTCCTTGCCTTCTCAAAGTGGGACATCCTACCAGTGAGAGGAGCTGGATTCATATAATTGACAGCCAATCAAACAGTCATGGGACTCTCTGCTGAAACACAGAGAAAACCACAACAGAGAGAAGACACCAGAAGAAGGGAAGAGAGAGTCTTCTAAGGGCTTGTCTTTTAGACAAGATAACACCTGCTTTCACTAAATTAGATCAACTGAGATGTATCACTTCCTCACCATGAATTTGGCAACTTTCTCGCTAATGTTATTGGGTCTCCTGTCAAGTAAGTAATATTTAGGAATTTGTACCCTTCCATTTTTCTTTCCAGGCTTGGTCTTTTCCTGTAGCTCCAAAACTTTACTTCCTGGCTGACCTTTGAATGTTTGATATTCTGTATTATATTTTTATTCCTTGTACTTTGCCCCCCTTCCAAGAACTGAGGGTGACTTACATAGGACCTTTCCTCATTTTGTGTTCCCTAAAACATTATTGTCTGAGAAAGAAAAACTAACCCATAATCACCCCATAGGTTTCTAAAACCAAGGGGGGGGCTTCATGAGTGTTCCTACCCTTAGTCCAAGAGCTTAACCAGAACAACACACTGACACTCACAAATCCCTTGGAAGATATTTTCCTCAGGTAAGATACCCCAGAGAGCTGTATGGAGAATTCTCGTAACCATATGCCCAGAATTCTCCATTGCAACCAACTTTCAGTATAGCTGTGGAATGATCAAGAATTTCAAATCAACGCTGGAATTTGAGCAGAAGAGGTAGAAAAAGTTGACAGTTCCCTTCAAAAACTCCTTTTTTGCTTATCACATAATATTTCTCCATTTCCTTCCAGGAGAGAGATAGGGTGGAGATTGTTGTAGGGAAAGGATATGTGTTTAAAAAAAGCTAAAATCATAGAAAATGTGCATTTGAAAGTCAAACCTCTTGCACAGCCCAGGAATCCACTAAACCATCTCTGCCAAGAGTCCAGTCAGTTCCCAGTTGAAACCTCCACTGAAGGTGAACCCACCACTCCTTCAGGGAGACAGTTCTACTGCTCAGAACCTCTTATAGAAAGACATGCAAATTGTATCTTTCATCCAAGAACATCCAAGAGTTCCATCAGGGACCACAGGTGTTGACTTCTTGTTCTTTGTCTGTGTTTAATTTTACAGGAACCTTTTTCTGCCAAGCTGAAAAGCCTGACCAGGAACCCCTGGTGGAAGCATTAAATGGAAGAAAAATCGATCTTCTGTGCTCCCACCCCAACATTAAAACCAATGAATACATCTATTGGTACCAACAATTCTCTAACCAGCCTCCACATTTCATTGCAAGTGGATTCAAGGGAATATCCAAAACCATCAAAGGGGAGAGAGTTTCCTTGATTATTCCTGAAGAGCGAAAAAATAGCACCCTCTCCTTCACCAAAGTCACCTCTGAGGACCAGGCACTGTATCTCTGTGCTGTTGGAGACACTGTGTCACATCCTAGTGACTCTCTTTGGCAAAAACCGTTTCTTGCAATACAGCTGCCTCCAGAGACGGAGGAAAGAAAGACAAGTGTGAAAACAGACCTCTGAATTTTTATATGCTAGTGAGCATTTTTGCTCCAGACAGCGATTGAAAAGATGAGTGGTGAATTAGCAATTCATTTCAACACCAGATTAAGGCTTTAAAAAAAAATCCCCTAAAATATGACAAAAACATTGGGAGGGATGGAGAAAGGAAGGGAGGATATCCATTCTTCCATAATTTCGTACAGTTCAATCACATTATCCCAGAGTTACCTATTTTCCAAGATGCACAGCACTCATCTGGATAGTGCCGTCATATACCCTGGAACTAGAATTCCCCCAAATCTCATCAGCCACATTGGCTGGGTGTTTTGAGAGTTACATTTCCAAAACTTGGCATTTTAGCACAGATGTGTTGACTTTCTATATCCACTGTATATAATCCTCACTCCAGTGACAAAGTTCCAGTCCCCATTTTGTAGAAAAGCCCACATCCAACCAAGCTATTTTAGATATGGAGCCTTCTTCAGGTTGGTGCATTCAGATACATTGGACTTACAATTCCCCATATCTCATCAGCACATTGGCTGGGTATTTTGAGAGTTACTGTCCTCCTTCCTCCTCCTCCTCCTCCTCCTCCTCCTCCTCCTCCTCTCTGAATTTATTAACAGAAATACAGATTGATGGTTTAGGAAAATCTAAGTCCAGGTCTAGGACAGAAAATGAAGAGATTTGAAAATCAAGAATTGGATAAAGTGAAAATTTGATCCAATGCCTAATTTTACATTTCGTTCTTTCCTAAAAGTGCAAAACAAGTCTATGGAATACTGATTTCAACCGTGATCCATGTCCATGTTTCTGCCTTCTGTGTATAATCTTAGGCAATAGAGAATGCCAGTCTAATCATCAGCAAACAAGGATGCTGATTCTCAAACGGGAACATGAGTGTGTTCAAACTCAACGGTTTTTGTTACAATGAATGGTTCTCTCCCACCTTTTCTCTAGCAGCTCATTCTACCTTCTGGGGAAACTTTCCTTTGGTTTCCCTTCAGAGTAACCATCCTGTTGAAAGAGAGAACCATCAATCCAAAGTATGGTATCTAAAGTGATCAATGGCCTCGAGACTAAAACATACGAAGAACCGCTGCAGGACTTGGGTTTGGCTAGTCTAAAGAAAAGAAGAAATAGGGGAGACATGATAGCAGTATTCCAGTATTTGAGGGGCTGCCACAAAGAAGAGGGGGTCACGTTATTCACCAAAGTACCAGAGGGCAGCACAAGAAAAAATGGACGGAAACTGATCAAAGAGAGAACAAACCTGGAATTAAGGAGAAAATTCCTGACAGTGAGGACAATCAACCAGTGGAACAGCTTGCCTCCAGAAATTGTGGGTGCTCCATCACTGGAGATTTTTTAAGAAGAGGCTGAGATGATATAGGTTCTTCTGCTTGAGCAGGGGGCTGGACTTGAAGACCTCCAAGGTTCTATTCTATTCTATTCTATTCTATTCTATTCTATTCTATTCTATTCTATTCTATTCTATTCTATTCTATTCTATTCTATTCTATTCTATTCTATTCTATTCTATTCTATTCTATTCTATTCTATTCTAATTCTATTCTATTCTATTCTATTCTATTCTATTCTATTCCCTACAAGGATGTTCAAAAACTACAAAATGCATCCACAACCACTTTGTGTTCTTTTGACACCCCTGTGGGCACCCCTGTTATTTGATGAAGTTCTGTGGCCGAGAGAAGACTGTGGCAAAGCAAACTGAGGTTGTCCCTCTTCCCAATCTGTGAGGACATCAGCCACCTTTCATGAGAGGCTGGTTCTTGCATTTCATCTTAATAAACCCTACATTGTTTCTCAATTTAGGCTCTCCTACCAGTGTGGGGAGCTAGATTCATATACAAATGAAGGCAAATTAGATTCATGTAATTGACAGCCAATGAAACAGTCATGGGACTGTGCTGAAACAGACAAAAAAAAAACACAACAGAGAGAAGGCAGTCAGAAGAAAGCAAGAGAGAGTCTCATTGTTTAGACAAGATACCACCTGCTTTCTCTACATGTATCAGCTCCCCATCATGAGTTTGGCATCCTTCTCACTAATATTATTGGCTCTCATGTCAAGTAAGTAATATTTAGGGTATCACTTTGGGGCATCTGTGTCTATTTTTCTTTCTAGTTTTGGTCTTAAGGTTTTACATCTTGTATTCATTTTTATTCCTTGCACTTTGCCTTCCTTTCAAGAACTGAGGATGGCTTACATAGGACCTCTCCTCATTTTGCACTCTACAAAACAATATTGTCTGAGAAAGAAAGACTAACCCATGATCACCCCTTGGGTTTCCAAATCTGAAGGGTGTGGGACTTCAGCATGAGTTTTTCCATTCTTAATCCAAGATCTTAAACAACAAACCACACTGATACAATTTTCTTTTTTTCTTTTTTGTTAAATATTTTATTAGTTTTTATAATTATTAACAAAGAGTCAAATTAAATACAACTCAACTTAATACAATCATTTTCGACTTTGTGTCACGCCAAAACAAAACATACATACTTTTAAAAAGTTACATAAAATAGAATAACTATAGATGTTGCTCGGCAGCACCCCCTTCACCACATCCCACTCTTCCTACCTCCCTATCTCCTACTTCCCATGTAATTGACAGCCAATGAAACAGTCATGGGACTGTGCTGAAACAGACAAAAAAAAAAAACCCACAATAGAGAGAAGGCAGTCAGAAGAAAGCAAGAGAGAGTCTCATTGTTTAGACAAGATACCACCTGCTTTCTCTACATGTATCAGTTCCCCAATATGAGTTTGGCATCCTTCTCACTAATATTATTGGCTCTCATGTCAAGTAAATAATATTTAGGGTAACGCTTTTGGACATCTGTGTCTATTTTTCTTTCTAGGTTTGGTGTTTTCTTGTAGCTCCAAGACTTTCCTCCTTGGCTTAAGGTTTTACATTTTGTATTCATTTTTATTCTTTGCACTTTGCCTCCCTTCCAAGAACTGAGGATGGCTTACATAGGACCTCTCCTCATTTTGTACTCCCCAAAACAATATTGTCTGAGAAAGAAAGACTAATCCATGATCACCCCTTGGGTTTCCAGAACTGAAGGGTGTGGGACTTCAGCATGAGTTTTTCCATTCTTAATCCAAGATCTTAAAAGAACAAATCACGCTGATACAATTGTCTTGAAAGGTATCTTCTCGGTGTAAGATGTCTCAGAGAAATCTCCTAATCATATGCCCAGCATTTTCCATTCAGTGTCTACTATAGCTATGTAATGATCAACAATTTCAACCGAAAGATGGAATTTGAGTAGAAGGACTGTTCACTGTTCTTTTTATGAAGAGATGGTTGTAGGGCAAGAATCCTTCATTTTTTTAAAAAAATAAAAATTTAGAATAACAGAAAAGATGCAGTAGAAGGCCACCACAAAAGTCCTCTAGTCAAATGCAGAACATAGGAACCCACTAAGCCATCTCTGCAAAGAGCCCCATTCATCTCCCAATTGATACCTCCAATTAGGCAGAACCCACCAATCCTTCAGATAGATAGTTCTTCTGCTCATTGCTTTTTATATATCGATATCCAAGCGGTATCTCTGATCCATGAACTTCCAACACTTTCAACAGGGACTACAGATGTTGACTTCCTGTCCCTTGCCTGTGTTTAATTTTACAGGAACCCTTTTCTGCGAAGCTGAAAAGCCTGACCAGGAACCCCTGCTAGAAGCATTAAATGGAAGAAAAACTGATCTTTCTTGCTCTCACCCCAATATTCAAAGCATCGAACACATCTATTGGTACCGCCAGTTCCCTAGCCAACCTCCTCATTTCATTGCAACAGGATACAATGAACCATCGAAAAGCAATGTAGTAGAACGAATTTCCTTGATTGTTGATCATAGCCGAAAAAATAGCACCCTCTCCTTCACCAAAATCACCTTTGAGGACCAGGCATTATATCTCTGTGCTCTTGGAGACACTGTGTCACATCCTAGTGACTCTCTTCGTCAAGAACCCTTTCTTGAAATACAGCTGCCTCCAGAGACAGGAAAGAAAGACAGATGTGAAGACACACCTCTGAATTTGAATGTACAAGTGAGCAATCTTGCTCCGATGATTGGAAGGATGAGTGGTGAATTTGTTTCCTTAGCAGTTGATTCCTATTCCAGATTAAGGCTTTTTTTAATCCCCATGACAAAAATATTGGGAGAGAGGGAGGATATCCATTGATCTATAATTTCCTATAGCTCAATCACATTATCCCAGAGTTTCCTTTTTTCATTCCAGAGGGATTGTCCCTGTTAGTGCTGACTGACAACTTTCCTTCCCCCTGGAAGCAGGCGATAGATCATAAACTGGGCTCTTATGGGCTCTCTTCAATGTTCTTAATGTCCCTAGGCTTTGACCAAGCACAGCAAGTAATATCCAATAGAATAAAGGACATGGAGTTCCAAGAAGAACTAAATAGGTTGCCTAGCCACAGTCGGGATAGAATCAAACAGGGTGTGTGGGAAGCGGCAAGATATTTGAACAATCTGACCTTCCCAAAACAAAGAATAGCTTTTTTCAGAGCCAGATTTAACATTCTTCCCTCAGCACTCCTATAGGGCAGGTATTAGAGAACATCAATAGCAGAACGGGTATGTATATGTGTGGTAAAGGAGAAGTCGAAGATATCTCACATGTTTTATTGTACTGTGAGTTATACCAAGTTTATAGGACAGCGTATATTCTCCCTTTATTAGAGAGATTGCCAGGGAGGGCAGACAATTTTTATGTAGGCTTTCTCCTCCAAGACTCAAACCCTTCTATCATGCATGCAGTGGCAAAATACTGTGTTGCGGCAATGTCCACAAGAAAAAAATTGGTTACAGATTTATAGTCGTCAACTTGTGCCAATTTTTGGGAGATATCTCTAATTATGTTTGGAACATTATATTTACTCAGATATTAATCGGCTATCCATTCACGTACATTAGGGAGCGACCCTAACATTTTGAGAACATGTATTTTCTTAACAGGGATGTTATTATTTACTATTAATGTTTGTACTATTTTTATTATTTTTATTATTTAATATAGTGTAAAAAGTTATGGCTATTGCTGGTCTACGACCGTAATAAAGTTTATTATTATTATTGCCTTTTTTCACTTTGGCCACTTAACTACAACTCCCCATATTCTTCTAAATCACATTGTTTTGAGAGTTACAATTCAAAAACTTGGCATTTTAGCAGGGTGTGTTGACTTTCTATATTCTAGATAAGCTGTTCTAGATATGGAGCCCTCTTCCGTCTGGAACATTCAGATACACTGAAAATACAACTCTCCATGTTTCATCAGACACATTGGCTGGACACTGTGAGTTAAATCCATTAGGACAGTGATGGCGAACCTTTTAGAGATTGAGTGCCCAAAAACTGGCTCCGCCCCCACCCCACCCCCACCCTGTCTGCCCACAGGGCCACTCACTGCCTCCAGGGCCTGCCGCAGGTCACCCAGGCAGCCCAGCAGCACCATGGCGGCCACGGCCTCTGCCCGCACTCCACAGCATCAACTGTATGCAATGGGGCATGATGACAGAGTCTTGTCTATGCTGCCTGGCTGACATGTCCTTGGCTGCGCTGCTCCGCGTGGGCCAGGCCAGGGGGGCTGCTGGTGAGGAGGGGGTCACAGGGGGAAGCAAGGTTGGGGCAACGGCATGTGTGCCTACAGAGAGGGCTCCGAGTGCCACCTCTGGCACGTGTGCCATAGGTTCGCCACCACTGCATTAGGACATTTTAAGATGGATGCAAAGTAGAATAAAAAAATATCTGTTGATAGATTTTTCTCCTCCAGAGGGCAGTCTAGCCCTTCATACTTCATCCTTTCTCAAACCTCCTGCTTCACATAAAAACCACAAGTCTCTGTGATGAACACAACTGTTTGCCCCAAAAGGAAACCACCCCCTGGTTTATAGCTGTTTCTAAATGTAAGAAGCGAAGGAGAATGTTGGTTTTCCTCATTGTTCCAAGGATGTATTTGCCTTCTCAAACAAACCAATACTTGATTTTTCTGGGAATTTTTTTATTGCTCTTGAAATCAGGTAATAAATCTACTGAAAAATTATCCTCCTCCTTTCCTTCTCCTTCTCCTTCTCCTTTCCTCCTCCTCCTCCTCCTCCTCCTCCTCCTCTGAATTTATTAACAGAAATACAGATTGATTAAATCAGGTCTAGGAAAGAAGATGAAGAGGTTTGAAAACTAAGATTTTGATAAAATGAAAATTTAATCTAAAGCTTGATAATTTTATTTTCACTCTTTCCTGAAACTGCAAAATCTGTATATAGAATTGTGACTTCAGTTGTGACCCAAATCCATAAATTACCTTTACAACTGCTGTCCACAAAGGAATTTGGTTGAATGTTGTACCTATTCTGTTTTCCCCCAGATCTTGCATGTATGGCAACGCTTTAAATCATTTTGTTTAAAAAAGAATTTGAAGATGATTAAAAATATAATTTAAAAGCTGGAAATGAAATAGGTGACGGATAAGTGGTTTGTTTTGCTCAGTGTCCCCAAATGAGATTAAGGTGAATGAAGATCTGTACGTCTTAAGATTCTTTTCCAAAGTTATCATGGAAAAGGAAGATGCAAAAATGAAGATATATATTCCAAACTTGTATCAATTTTGGGGAAAATTCTGGTGTACTGATTTTGTTTTTTTTTCTCTTAAGGAACTTCTCAAAGCGATTCGGTGTCCCAGAAACAAAACAACATGGAAATCCTAGAGGGAGAAGATGCCACTTTGCCTTGTGACTTCAAAACTCTCAGCTCCAGTCCATACCTTTATTGGTATCGTCAATATAAACACCAAAGACCTGAACAAATCCTCACTGCTTACAAGGCAAGATCCAGCAATAATCACTTCCAGGAAGGAAAGTTTTCCACCACATTGGTTTTAGGAAGTCAGAATTCAGTTCCTCTGAACATTAGAAGTGTCTCTCTGCTGGATGGAGCTGTTTATTTCTGTACTCTGAGCCCCACAGTGAATCATCTCTGTATACAGACTCACACAAAATCAACAAAAAGAAACCAACTTCAACTCTTTACAGAAGGTTCTGCCTCATAGGACTAACTTCTCATTCATGAAATGAAAGGATTTTCTTGCAGTCATCACCATCATCTTGAAAAAAAAAATAGTGGAGAATGAAAGGTTTAGAATCCTATTTGGACTTTCTACAAGAAATGTGTTCCCTTTTCACCTGGAATTAGCCAGAATGATTACAGTTTCAAAGAAACAGTTATGGAGGATTGACATTGAAGTATCTGAAGGCAGGAAGTTCAATGAGAAAGAAGGAGGAAAAAAAGAACAGAAAATATAAAGACTGCAAATTAGGGACTAAATGAATATGGGAGAAAAGTGAAGCAGAGATACTAGCCATTGTATTTACACTTGGTGAAAAGATTGTATCTGAAGGACTGCCATAAGGAACAGGAGGTCACATTATTCACCAGAGTACCAGAGGGAAGGACGAGATACAATGGTTGGAAACTGATCAGAGAGATTAAGGAGAAACTTCCTGACAGTGAGGACAATCAACCAGTGGAACAGCTTTCCTCCAGAAATCATGGTCACTCCATCACTGGAGATTTTTAAGAAGAGACTAGACATTCACCTGTCTGAGATGGTATAGGTTCTCCTGCTTGAGCAGGGGGCTGGACTAGAAGACCTCCAAGGTCCCTTCCAGTTCTATTCTATTCTATTCTATTCTATTCTATTCTATTCTATTCTATTCTATTCTATTCTATTCTATTCTATTCTATTCTATTCTATTCTATTCTATTCCTAAATTCTATTCTATTCTATTCTATTCTATTCTATTCTATTCTATTCTATTCTATTCTATTCTATTCTATTCTATTCTATTCTATTCTATTCCTAAATTCTATTCTATTCTATTCTATTCTATTCTATTCTATTCTATTCTATTCTATTCTATTCTATTCTATTCTATTCTATTCTATTCTATTCTATTCTATTCTATTCTATTCTAATTCCATTCTATTCCATCCCATTATTCTATTCTATTCTATTCTATTCTATTCTATTCTATTCTATTCTATTCTATTCTATTCTATTCTATTCTATTCTATTCTATTCTATTCTATTCTATTCTATTC
This sequence comes from Bothrops alternatus, assembly GCA_034064705.1. NCBI lineage: Eukaryota > Metazoa > Chordata > Lepidosauria > Squamata > Viperidae > Bothrops > Bothrops alternatus. The sequence continues at coordinate 1,031,684 of JARGCV010000074.1, forward strand.
CATTCCATTCTATTCTATTCCATTCCATTCCAATTTCTTATTCTATTCTATTCTATTCCATTCCAATTTCTTATTCTATTCTATTCTATTCTATTCTATTCTATTCTATTCTATTCTATTCTATTCTATTCTATTCTATTCTATTCTATTCTATTCATAGTATTAATATTAATATTAATACTAATACTAATAATAATAATAATAATAATAATAATAATAATAATAATAATAATAATAAAGTTGGGAGGGATCTTGGAGGTCATCTAGTCCAACCCCCTGCTCAGGCAGGTAACCCTATACCATTTCAGATGAATGGCTGCCCATTTTCTTCTTAAAAACTTCCAGTGTTGGAGCATTCACCGCTTCTGGAGGCAGGTTGTTCCACTATTCTATTCTAATGTGAAAAAAAAAACATTTAACAGAATAATAGAATTGGAAGGGACCTTGGAGTTCTTCTAGTCCAGCCCCCTGGAGCGTATAGCATTCCAGACAACTGGTTGTCCAGTCTTCTTCTTGAAAGTCTCCAGTTATGGAGCACCTACAACTTCTGAAAGCATTTTTTTCATTGGTTGATTGTTCTCACTGTTAAGAAATTTCTCCTTAGTTTTAGGTTGCTTCTCTCCTTGTTTAGTTTCCATCCTTCATTTCTTCTCTTGCCCTCATGTGAACCTTTTGGTCACCAGAAGAATGTACTGGATATCAATTCACCAATGGCAAAAGTCCATTATTTGGAGCAGCACTTAAAAAAAAAAACACAGTGTTTGGATCTTTCCTAAATGTGATAGTTAAAACTATACAAAATCCATTCAAAAGGCTGTGTCTGTCAGTAATAAATATATTTATATATATATATATATATATATATATATATATATATATATATATATATATATATATATATATATATATATATATATATATATATATATATATATATATATATACACCCCTGCTATTATCACTAATTGAAATGGCTTATTTTAAAAAAAACTACCATGTGGTTTTGATGAAATAATTCTCAAGATAAGTTAATTATTCAGGAGTGATAGTGATATAGTCTTTATGTAAATAATAATGATAGCAAAATCTGCTATTACCACTAAATCAAATCCAATCTTGTATTTTTTTTAAAAAAACTGTAATTTTAAATAAAGAATTCAAAAGATAATTATACACAAGGAGTGATAGTGATATAATCTCTGTGCCGTTCAGTGTATGGAAGACAATCAGTGCAATTGTTTTTCACCGGCTAGAATTCTAGCCATTGGGATCCTGACGAATGTAGAGAATGCCAGTCTAATCATAGCAAACATGGATGCGGCCCATAGCCCAATTCTCAAATAGATACATGAGTGTGATTAATCTCAACAGTTTTTGTTACAATTAATGGTTGTCACCCACCTTTTCTCTACCAACAAATTCTGGCTTCTGAGGAAACTTCCCTTTGGTTTCCCTTCGTCTTGTTGACAGAGAGAACCATCAATCCAAAGTACGGTATCCACAAAGATGTTCAAAAACTACAAAATGCATCCACAGCCACTTTGTGTTCTTTTGACACCCCTGTGGGCACCCCTGTTATTTGGTGAAGTTCTGTGGCCGAGAGAAGATTGTGGCAAGAAAAACTGAGGTTGTCCCTCTTCCCAATCTGTGAGGACATCAGCCACCTTTCATGAGAGGCTGGTTCTTGCATTTCCTCTTAATAAACCCTACATTGTTTCTCAATTTAGGCTCTCCTACCAGTGTGGGGAGCTAGATTCATATACAAATGAAGGCAAATTAGATTCATGTAATTGACAGCCAATGAAACAATAATGGGACTGTGCTGAAACAGACAAAAAAAAAACCACAATAGAGAGAAGGCAGTCAGAAGAAAGCAAGAGAATCTCATTGTTTAGACAAGATACCACCTGCTTTCTCTACATGTATCAGTTCCCCATCATGAGTTTGGCATCCTTCTCACTAATATTATTGGCTCTCATGTCAAGTAAGTAATATTTAGGATAACGCTTTTGGACATCTGTGTCTATTTTTCTTTCTAGGTTTGGTGTTTTCTTGTAACTCCAAGACTTTCCTCCTTGGCTTAAGGTTTTACATTTTGTATTCATTTTTATTCTTTGCACTTTGCCTCCCTTCCAAGAACTGAGGATGGCTTACATAGGACCTCTCCTCATTTTGTACTCCCCAAAACAATATTGTCTGAGAAAGAAAGACTAACCCATGGTCACCCCTTGGGTTTCCAGAACTGAAGGGTGTGGGACTTCAGCATGAGTTTTTCCATTCTTAATCCAAGATCTTAAAAGAACAAATCACGCTGATACAATTGTCTTGAAAGGTATCTTTTCGGTGTAAGATGCCACAGAGAAATCTCCTAATCATATGCCCAGAATTTTCCATTCAGTGTCTATTATAGCTATTATAGCTAAAGATCAACAATTTCAACTGAAAGATGGAATTTGAGTAGAAGGACTGTTGATTGTTCCTTTTACGAACAAGTTGACTGTTCGGTTTAAAAAAAACCCTCCTTTTCTACTTATTACATGATATTTCTCCTTAAATACTGCTAAGAGAGAGATAGGGTAGAGATGGTTGTAGGGCAAGAATCCTTTATTTTTTTTAAAAAAAAATAAAAATTTAGAATAACAGAAAAGATACAGTAGAAGGCCACCCCAAAAGTCCTCTAGTCAAATGCAGAACACAGGAACCCACTAAGCCATCTCTGCAAAGAGCCCATTCATCTCCCAATTGATACCTCCAATTAGGTAGAACCCACCAATCCTTCAGATAGATAGTTCTTCTGCTCATTGCTTTTTATATAACAATGTCCAAGCGGTGTCTTTGATGCATGAAGTTCCAATACTTTTATCAGGGACTACAGATGTTGACTTCCTGTTCTTTGTCTGTGTTTAACTTTAAAGGAACCCTTTTCTGCCAAGCTGAAAAGCCTGACCAGGAACCCCTGATAGAAGCATTAAATGGAAGAAAAACTGATCTTTCTTGCTCTCACCCCAATATTCAAAGCAGTGAATACATCTATTGGTACCGCCAGTTCCCTAGCCAGCCTCCTCATTTCATTGCAAGAGGATACAAAGAACCATCGAAAAGCAATGTAGTAAAACAAATTTCCTTGGTTGTTGATCATAGCCGAAAAAATAGCACCCTCTCCTTCACCAAAGTCACCTTTGAGGACCAGGCATTATATCTCTGTGCTCTCGGAGACACTGTGTCACATCCTAGTGACTCTCTTCGTCAAGAACCCTTTCTTGAAATACAGCTGCCTCCAGAGATATGAAAGAAAGGCAGATGTGAAGACACACCTCTGAATTTGAATGTACAAGTGAGCAATCTTGCTCCGATGATTGCAAGGATGAGTGGTGAATTTGTTTCCTTAGCAGTTGATTCCAATTCCAGATTAAGGCTTTTTTTAACCCCCTAATTAAAGATGTCAGAAATATTGGGAGGGAGGGAAGGAGAAAGGAAAGGAGGCTATCCATTCCTCCTTAATTTCCTATAGCTCAATCACATTATCCCAGAGTTTCCTTTTTTCACTTTGGCCACCTAATGAGAAGGAAGGACTCACTGGAGAAAAGCCCAATTCTTGGAACGATTGAGGGCAATAGAAGAAGGGGACGACAGAGAATGAGGTGGCTGGATGGAGTCACTGAAGCAGGAGGCGTGATCTTAAATGGACTCCAGAAGATGGTAGAGGACAGGAAGGCCTGGAGGAACGTTGTCCATGGGGTTGCGATGGGTCGGACATAACTTCGCAACTAACAACAACAACAAAGCCCTCATCCAGCTGGAACTACAACTCCCCATATTGCTTTGAGAGTTACATTTCAAAAACTTGGCATTTTAGCAGGGGTGTGTTGACTTTCTATATTCTAAGTAAGCTGTTCTAAATATGGAGCCCTCTTCCATCTGGAACATTCAGATACACTGAAAATACAACTCCCCGTGTTTCATCAGACACATTGGCTGGACACTTTCTGGGTTAAATCCACAGTGTTTCTCAACCTTGACTATTTTAAGGCATGTGGACTTCAACTCCCAGAATTCCACAGCTGTGGAATTCTGGGAGTTGAAGTCCACATGCCTTAAAATAGTCAAGGTTGAGAAACACTGCATTAGGACATTTTAAGATGGATGCAAAGTAGAATAAAAATATATATATTGATAGATTTTTCTCCTCCAGAGGGCAGTCTAGACCTTCACACGTTCTCCATCCTTTCTCAAACCACATAAAAACCACAACTGAGGCCCTGTGCGATGAACACAACTGCTTGCCACAAAAGGAAACCACCCTCTGGTTTATAGCTTTTTCTAAATGTAAGACGCGAAGGAGAATGTTAGTTTTCTTCATTGTTCCAAGGATGTCTTTTTCTTCTCAAACAAATCATTATTTGATTTTTCTGGGAACTTTATTACTGCTCATGAAATCAGGTATTGTTTCTACTGAAAAACTCTTCTTCTTCTTCACTGTTTTCCTTCTCTTTCTCCTTCATTCCTTCTCCTCCATTGCTTCTCCTTCTCTTTCTCCCCCATTCCTTCTCCTCCATCTCTTCTCCTTCTCTTACCCCTCCATTCCTTCTGCTCCATCTCTTATTCTCTTTCTCCTCCATTCCTTCTCCTTCTCTTTATGCTCCATTCCTTCTCCTCCATCTCTTCTTCTCTTTCTCCTGCATTCCTTGTCCTCCATCTCTTTCCCTTCTCTTTCTCCTGCATCCCTTCTCTTTCTCCTCCATCCCTTCTCTTTCTCCTCCATCCCTTCTCCTTCTCTTTCACCTTCATTCCTTCTCCTGCATTCCTTCTCCTCCATCTCTTCTCTTTCTCCTCCATCCCTTCTCCTCCATTGCTTCTCCTTCTCTTTCTCTTCCATTCCTTCTCCTCCATATCTTCTCCTTCTCTTTCTCATCATTCCTTCTCCTCCATCTCTTCTCTTTCTCCTCCATCCCTTCCCCTCCATCCCTTCTCCTTCTCTTTCTCCTCCATTCTTTCTCCTTCATTCCTTCTCTTTCTCCACTCCTTTTCTTTCATTCCTCCTCTTCCAAATTATTACCAGAAACAAAATATGGGAAAGCCAACCAAGAGTTTTTAAAATAAAGTGGTTCAACTGAAAAAAAAGTTCTAATGACTGATAATTTTATTTTCATCACTTCCTAAAAGTGCAAAGCAAGTCTAGGGAATACTCTACTTTAGCTGTGATCCAAATCCATGTTTCTGTGTTCTGTGAATAATCTTGTGATTTGCCCAACAACAAATGGGATGTGGTTGAAAGCTGTTGGCATTCTTTTCCCCCAGATCTTGCACTTTTGGAAGTTCTTTAAGTAATACAAGTGATTTGTTTTTTTTTTTTTCAAAAAAAGGAGATCCTAAATTCCTATTTTAAATTGGGAAATTAAACATGTGATAAATAAGTTAATGGTTTTGCTCAGGGTCTAAAAATAAACTCTGTATTGAATCTTTTCCACTTATATCTCAGAAAAGGAAGATTTATAGTCCAAAATATACATTCCAAATTCTGTATCAATATTCTGAGGATATTCTGGGGAACTGATATTGTTTTTCTTCTCTTAAGGAACTTCTCAAAGCAATTTGGTTTCCCAACCCCAAAACAGCATGGAAGTCCAAGAAGGAGAAGCTGCCACTTTGCCCTGTAACTTCACAACTCTCAGCTCCAATCCATATCTTTTTTGGTATCATCAATATGGAAGCCAAAGACCTGAACTAATCCTGACTGCTCACAAATACGGGAATAACCTCTTCCAGGAGGGAAAGTTTTCTACCACATTGGTTATAGGAAGTCAGAATTCAGTTCCTCTGAACATTGGAAGTGTCTCTCTACTGGATGGAGCTGTTTATTTCTGTGCTATGAACGCCACGGTGAATCATCACTGTATACAGACTCGCACAAAAATCAACGAAATGAAACCAACCTCAACCCTGTACAGATTATTCTGTCCCAAAGGGCTAATGGCATTCATCAGCATCATCTTTAAAAAATGGTGGAGAATGAAATGATTACAATCCTACTGGATTTTCTAAAAGAAATATATTTACTTTTCACCTGGAAGAAGCCAGAATGATTACAGTTCCAGGGAAACAATACTAGACAATTGATATTGAAGGCATAAGGGACAATGAGAAAGAACAGCTATCCAAAAAACTTTGTGTTCTGACACACACAGCAACCAAACCATACCACCACACACTGCCAACCACTACACAAAAACTAAGCCTACCATACATAAAAAGGGGTATCAGAGATGAGAGCCAGAATTCTCCAATCCCTAAGTATAGCAATAGTCCACAAACCCACAGCCGCACTCCACCAGGAATTATCCAGAACTAAAGACAAGACACAGAAGGATGAAAGAAACATTGGAATCTACAAAATCAACGTAATGATTGCAACCAATTATACGATGATGGATGCAAGTTAAAATAAAACAATGTACATTTAACTGTTGTTAATGTTGAAACTCAACATTCAAAAAACCAAAATCATGGCATCCGGCCCTCTCAATTCCTGGCAAATAGATGGGGAAGAAATGGAAGTAGTGACAGATTTTATTTTCCTGGGCTCCAAGATCACCTCAGATGGGGACTGCAGCCTATAAATTAAAAGACGCTTGCTCCTGAGGAGGAAAGCTATGGCAAATCTAGACAGCATACTAAAATGCAGAGACATCACCCTGCCAACAAAAGTGCGTATAGTTAAGGCCATGGTTTTCCCAGTTGCAATGTATGGATGTGAAAGTTGGACCGTAAGAAAGGCTGAGCGACAAAGAATTGAGGCCTTTGAACTATGGTGCTGGAGAAGACTCCTGCGAGTCCTTTGGACTGTAAGGCAATCAAACTGGTCAGCCCTAGAACAGTTCAACCCCGACTGCTCTTGAGAAGGCCAGATCCTGAAGTTGAAACTCAAGTACTTTGGCCACCTAATGAGAAGGAAGGACTCACTGGAGAGGGGCCTAATGCTGGGAAAGATTGAGGGCAATAGAAGAAGGGGATGACAGAGAATGAGGTGGCTGGATGGAGTCACTGAAGCAGTAGACGTGAGCTTAAATGGACTCCAGAAGATGGTAGAGCACAGGAAGACCTGGAGGAACATTGTCCATGGGGTCACAATGGGTCGGACACGACTTCCCAATTAACAACAAGATTTTTGTCCTCCAGAGGGCAGTCTAGATCTTCATACTTTCTCTGTCCTTTCTCAAACTCCTGCTTGACTTAAAAAAACACAACTGAGGCCATCTGTGGTGAATACAACTGCTTGCCACAAAAGAAACAGCTTCTTCATTTGAAACTTTTTCTAAATGTAAGAAGCAAAGGAGAATGTTGATTTTCTTCAGAGATCCAAGGAAGTCTTTTGCTTCTCAAACAAACCATTACTTGATTTTTCTGGGAATCTTTTTATTGCTCTCAAAATCAGGTAATATGTTTACTGAAAAACTATTCTCCTTCTCTTCCTCTTCTTCCTCCACACTTCTCCTTCACCCTCTCCCCCTTCTCCTTCTCCTCCTCATCTTTCTCCTCCCCTATTATATTTATTGCCAGAAATACAGACTCACTTAAATAAAGGAAAGGAAAAAAGACCAAGAGTTTTGAAATAAAATATTGGTTAAACTAAAAAAAATAATCTAATGACCAATAATTTTACTTTCATATCTTCCTGAAAATGTAAAGCCAGTTTATGGAATACTGTGATCCAAGTCCATGTCTCTGTACGTAATCTTATGTCCTAACAACTTCTGTCCACAAAGGAATATGGTTGAAAGCTATTGGCATTCTCTTTTCCCTCCAGATCTTGTAATTTTGGAAATTCTTTAAATGATATACATGATTTGTTTTTAAATTAGGTCTGTACAAAATCACATTCTAAATTGGGAAATAAAATACGTGACAGATAAGTAAATGGCTTTGCTCAGTATCCACAAACAAGCTCTGTACTGAATCTTTTCCCATGATACCTCAGGAAAGAAAGATGCATAAGCCAAGATATTCATTCCAAACTCTCTATCAATTTCAGAGGATATCCTAGGTGTACCAATTTTGTTTTTCTTCTCTTAAGGAACTTCTCAAAGCAATTCGGTGCCCCAAACCAAAAGCAACATGGAAATTCTAGAAGGAAAAGATGCCACTTTGCCCTGTGACTTCACAACTACCAACTACAATCCATACCTTTTTTGGCATCATCAGTATGGGAATCAGAGACCTGAACGAATCCTAACTGCTTACAAATACGGGAATAATCACTTCCAGGAAGGAAAGTTTTCCACCACATTGGTTTTAGGAAGTCAGAATTCAGTTCCTCTGAACATTAGAAGTGTCTCTCTACTGGATGGAGCTGTTTATTTCTGTGCTCTGAACCCCACAGTCTCACACAAAAGTCAATGAAATGAAACCCACTTCAATTCTCTACAGATAATTCTGTCCCAAAGGGCTAACTTCTCATTCATCCAAGGAATGGGGTTTCTTGCATTCGTCAGCATTATCTTTAAAAAGTGGTAGAGAATGAAACAATTGCAATCCTATTGGGCTTTCTAAAAGGAATGTATTTTTTTTTTCACGTGGAAGAAGCCAGAATGATTATAACTTTAAAGAAACAATTATGGATAAATTGACATTGAAGTATCTCAAGACAGAAGGAAGAGTGAGAAAGAAGCAGGAAACAAAATATGGAAATACGAAGACCTTTGGTAGGGACCAAGTGAATATTGGAAAGAAAAGCAACAGAGAGACCAGTAACATTGGTTACACTTGGTGCAAAAGAGCTCTTAGTCACAATTAGAATGGACAGGATCTCAACTCAACAATGATAGAAGTCCGTTATTTTGAGCAGCACCAAAAAATTACAGTATTTTGATCCTTTGCTAGATGCTTGGGAAGGACGTGATAGTTAAATGTATATAATATTCACTGAAAATGATAATAATTGCTACTACCACATCTTTAAATCCAGTGGTTTGTATTTTTTGAAATAAAAAAAAGTTGTATTTTTTTTTAAAAAGTATTCTCAATGTATAACAATTATTCAGAGGGAGGAAAGAAAGTAGCAGAGGTACCAGCAGTTGCACCCACAACTATCCTGGGGTTTGTTTGTTTTTTTTGACACTCCTGTGGGCACCCCTGTAATTCAGGGATTTTGTACAGCTGAGAGAAAACTGTGGCAGACAAGTTGTGATTGTGAAAACACCTGTCAACTTTCATTATATGAAGGTTCTTGCAGTTCATAATATCCACCCAATTTTTTCAGTGTAGACCCTCCTACCAGTGTGGTAGGTGCATTGATATAATTGACAGCCAATGAAAACATCATGGGACTCCCTGCTAAAACATACACACACACACACACACACACAACACACAAACCATAAGAGAGAGAAAGCAAAGAAGTGAGGACAGATTCTTGCAAACGCTCATTTATTTTTTAGACAATATACCAGCTGCTTTGACTAAATCAGATAAACTGAGATGTTACAGTTCCTCAACCTGAATTTGGCATCCTTGTGGCTAATATTATTGGCTCTCATGTCAAGTAAGTAATATTTAGTAAATCATTTTATACTCTTCCTGGGACCTATGTCCACTTTTTTTTTCTAGGTTCTGAGATTTCCTGTAGCTCTAAGAATTTCCTCTTTGCTCAAGGTAAAGTTTTATACTTTATATTCCTTTATTTTATTCTGCCTTTTCCCCAAGAACTGAGGGTGGCTGGCATCAAATCTCTCTTCATTTTGCAATCTCCAAAACAATGTAACCTGAGAAAGAGTAACCCATGATTATACATGGTTTTCCAATACTGAGAAGGGAGGTTCCCACCCTTAGCTTAAATAACAGACCACAATGGCTCTCACAAGTGTATGGAGAATTCTCCTAATCAAATGGCAAGAATTTTGCATCATAACCAACTTCAAAGACAGCCGTGCAATGGCCAACAATTTCAATTCAATCATGAAATTTGAGTAGAAATAGAAACAGTTGACAGTCCTGTTTAGAAAACCTCCTTTGTAAGTTACTTCATGATATTTATCTTTCAAATATTCCAGGAGTGATAGGGTGTAGATGGATTTAGGGCAATATTCCTTTATTTAAAAAGGCTAAAACCACAGAAAGAAATGTGTTAACATGTCACCTTAGAGATCCTCTAGTCAACCCCCTTTCACAGATAGGAATCCATTAAATCATCTCTGCCAGGAACCCATTTATCTTCCAGTTGATACTTCCACTTAGGATGAACACATCACTCCTTCAGGGAGACAGTTCTACTGCTTAGTGCTCCTTCTACAGAAAGGACTTCCAAGTGGTATCTTTGATCCATGAAGTTCCAATAGTTTCATCAGGACTGCAAGTGTTGACTTCATGTTCTTTTGCCTGTGTTTGATTTCACAGGAACCCTTCTCTGCCATGCTGAAAAGCCTGACCAGGAACCTCTTCTAGAAGCATTAAATGGGGAAAAAACTGATCTTTCTTGCTCCCACCCAAATATTCAAATCAATGAATACATCTTTTGGTACCGACAGTTTCCTAACCAGCCTCCACATTTCATTGCAACTGGATACAAGGAAACGTCAAAAAGCAACGAAGTAGAGCATATTTCCTTGATTGTTGCTGATGATCGAAAGACTAGCACCCTTTCCTTCACCAAAGTCACCCTGGAGGACCAGGCATTGTATCTCTGTAGTGTAACAGACACTGTGTCACATGCTAGCAACTCTCTTTGTCAAAAACCCCTTCAGGCAATTCAGGTGACAACAGACAGAGAAAAGAAAGGCGGATGTGAAGACACACTTCTATCTGAAAGTTCCTGGGAGATAAGCTAAGCTAAGCTAAGCTAAGCTAAGCCAAGCCAAGCCAAGCCAAGCCGAGCCGAGCCGAGCCGAGCCGAGCCGAGATGAGATGAGATGAGATGAGATGAGATGAGATGAGATGAGATGAGATGAGATGAGATGAGATGAGATGAGATGAGATAAGATAAAATAAGATAAGATAAGATAAGATAAGATAAGATAAGATAAGATAAGATAAGATAAGATAAGATAAGATAAGATAAGATAAGATAAGATAAGATAAGATAAGATAAGATAAGATAAGATAAGATAAGATAAGATAAGATAAGATAACCTTTATTATCATTTTTATACTGTGGACACAATGGCACACATCAAAAATGAAATTTAGTTGTCTACTCTCAAAGTGAAACACATACATGACACACACCTAAACATATTATGAACAATATATGTATAGACCCACATCCCTACATATACATAGCAAATAAATATTAAATATTGTCCATCTTGAATATATAACGGAAGCAGGAAGCTTGAGAGTTCGCAAGGTTAATGCTGTATGGAATGAAACTATGGCTGAATCTGGATGTTTTGCTTCAGATACCACGAAGCCCCCTCCTCCCAGAAGGTAAGAAGGAAAACAGGTCGTGAAGAGGATGTGTGGTGTCCCAGATAATGTTACGGACCCTGCTCAAGCAGCGCTTCTGTGCTATGTCCTGGATGGGAGGGAGGGAACTGCCAATGATCTTTTCGGCCATTCTCACCACTCTCTGCACCGCCTTCCTGTCTGAAGCAGTGATGCTACTAAACCAGATTGTGATGCTGTATGACAGGATGGTCTCGATCATCCCCCTGTAGAAAGTGGTCAGGACAGCGGAAGGAAGATGTGCTTTTCTCATGCGGCGCAGAAAATGCAGGCAGTGCTCTGCCTGCTTCACCAGTTTCTCACTATTGAGTGACCAAGTCAGCCTACTCATTAGCTTCACACCCAGGAATTTGATGCTGATAACCATCTCCACAGGGGAATCATTTATGCACAGAGAAGTGTGGCTGTGCCTTTCAGTGAAAGGATAAATGAGGAATGAGAAGAAAGGAAGAATTAGGGATTAGGAGAAGGAAGGGAGGTGACAGGAAGAAGGAAGGAAAGTGATGGGAAGGAAGGAAAGTGATGGGAAGGAAGGAAGGAAGGGAGGGAGGGAGGGAGGGAGGGAGGAAGGGGGACACCCCTAGGAAGTTTCTATGGTTGAAGGATGGATCAGAAAAATGAATAGAAGAAGACAATGGCAGTCTATTTAAATATGATTGGAATGTATCCTAGATGAGTATCTTCCTGTAGTCAGCTGAAGTTGAATTTAACTCAAAGGATTATTAATCTTTTTTCCTTTGTACTTCAAGAAAATATCACGTATCTTTAATTTTAAGAGGAAAACCGATGGATATGTCAGGAATATGTTTTTGTGAAGGAGTTGTAAATAATCCTCAACTCCAGTTGTAAATAATCCTCACTCCAAGCTCCAGTCTCCTGTCTCTGCACAACGATCATATCCAATCAAGCTATTTTAGATATGGAGCCTTCTTTATGTTGATAGAAGCAAACAATTTACCTGTTTATAGATTTTTGTCCTCCAGGGGCAGTCTAAACCTTCCTACTTTCTCCATCTTTTCTCAAATCTCCTGCTTGACTTTAAAAAAAAACCACAACTGAGGACATGTGTGATGAACACAACTGCTTGCCCCAAAAGGAAAGCACCTTCTCAAGTCTAGGAAAGAAGATTGAAGATGTTTGAAAACTAAGATTTTGATAAAGAGAAAATTTAATCTAAAGCCTGATTGTTTTATTTTCACTCTTTCCTGAAACTGCAAAACCTGTATATAGAATTGTGACTTCAGTTGTGACCCAAATCCATAAATTACCTTTACAACTGCTGTCCACAAAGGAATTTGGTTGAATGTTATAACTATTCTGTTTTCCCCCAGATCTTGCATGTATGGCAACGCTTTAAATCATTTTGTTTAAAAAAGAATTTGAAGATGATTAAAAATATAATTTAAAAGCTGGAAATGAAATAGGTGACGGATAAGTGGTTCGTTTTGCTCAGTGTCCCCAAATGAGATTAAGGTGAATGAAGATCTGTACGTCTTAAGATTCTTTTCCAAAGTTATCATGGAAAAGGAAGATGCAAAAATGAAGATATATATTCCAAACTTGTATCAATTTGGGGGGGAAATTCTGGTGTACTGATTTTGTTTTTCTTCTCTTAAGGAACTTCTCAAAGCGATTTGGTGTCCCAAAAACAAAACAACATGGAAATCCTAGAGCAGTGGTTCTTAAACTTCCTAATGCCGCGACCCTTTAATACAGTTCCTCATGTTGTGGTGACCCCCAACCACCCATCCAGCTGGCCGGGGGGGGGGCAGGAAGGCCACTCCGCCGGCTCCGCCCAGCCTGATTGGAGAAGCGCCATTCCTCTCCCTCTTTCCTCTTTCTCTTTCTCTCTTCCCTCTCTCTTTCTCTTTCCTCTCTCTCTTCTCTCTCTCTTTCCTCTTTCTCTTTCTCTCTTTCCTTTCTCTTTTCCTGTTTCTCTCTTTCCTCTCTTTCTCTTTCCTTTCTCTCTTTCTTCTCTTTCTCTTTTCTGTCTCTTCTCTTTCTCTTTCCTCTCTTCTCTCTTTCCTCTTTCCCTCTTTCCTCTTTTTCTCTTTCCTCTCCCCCTCTTTCTCTTTCCTCTCTCTCTTTCTCTCTTTCCTCTCTCTTTCTCTTTCTCTCTATCTTTCCTCTCTGTTTTCCTCTGTTTCTCTGTCTCTCTTACGGCTGCATCATCAGGGGTCCCTGCCACCCTGGCCCGGCTGCCACCACTGCCGGGACTCCATGCTGCCTGGCCTCGCCCTCTACCAATCGATGGAGCCGTGGTGGGGACAGCGCCTGCCTGAGCCACCTGGGGGGCAGCAAGAGGAAGAAGGAAAGGAGGAGGGCAAGGAAGCAGCCCCCCCCAGCCAGGACTCCGTGCTGCCCAGCCTCATCCTCCGCCCATCAATGGAGCTGCAGTGGGGGCTGGTGCCACACGGCCCCTGCCAGCCCCTCTGCCAGCCTGGCTGTTTCCCCCCAGGCACCCCTCTTGTCCCGGTGCCTGCCCGAGCCACCTGGGGGCAGCAGTAGGAAGAAGGGGAGGAGGAAGAGGAGGGCAAGGAAGCCGCTGCCAGCACCGGGTCCCAGGAGGAGGCTCTCCTCTCCTACCATTGCTGCATCTCCTTCTTCCTTCCCGGCAGCCTGGACTATGGCACGCCTTCCCGGCAAGGGGGCCAATGGTCAGGCTGGCTTGGGCCATGGCTTGCAGGAGGGCTGGCCCGCTCAGCAGAGCCTCCAGCGGGCCGCTCCCAGCAGGGATCCCGGGGCTTCCCTGGGCGGCTCCAAGGCCATGAGGCTTTGGCTGTGCTTCTCCCAGGGGGTGGGGCATCCGGGCACTGGGCCAATCAGAAGCCCTGCAGGAGGTAAGTCCGCCTGAGAGAGAGAGAGAGAAGGGAAGCGAAAGTGCCTCTCTGTCTCTCTGCAAATGGCGGAGGAGGCCATGTGGAGGCAGATGCGGAGCAGTGTCTCGGTTCCTAAGACCATCGGAAATATGTGTTTTCCGATGGTCTTAGGCGACCCTTGTGAAAGGGTTGTTTGACCCCCAAAGGGGTCGCGACCCACAGGTTAAGAACCGCTGGTCTAAAGCCAGGGCAAAAATTCTGTTAGATGGAAAAGAAATTTATAGTGTCCAATATTCTGTGCCAATTGTTTTTAAATGTTGGATGTCAGTTTGAGCTTCCAGTCAGATTTTGAAGCACACGCCTCTCAAAATTCTTCACAGTCATGGTTTGCCTCAGTACATAACCACTGGCTGCCCATTTTCAAGGGTTGTTTCCTGCCTTAGCTCTTAGTTCAGTGCATCCAGGTTTGTAATGTCAAATTGAGGTTAGCCAGTATGAAAGCCAGGCTATTACATTTTCTTAAATTGCACATAGTGAACCCCAGGACTCCCAATCTGAGTCCACCAGTGCAAGATATTCAGGGTTTAGGTTTGGAGATCTCTTTTCTGCTACTTCCCTAGTCAGGGCATATGAATTGCAAATCACCTGAGGGGGCCTGGTTCCCTCCCTCTAGGAATTTTGCTGGAAGTTGTTCCTACAAAGTTTTAATGACATAGGGCAAGAATCAGACTGGAGCTTTACTGAAGATAGGTGAAAGAGATAAACTCAGTGTAGTTATGAATGGTGTTTGTGTGTTTGTGTGTGCAGCTATTTCTACAAAAGAGGCAATATAAACATTCTGGATAAATTCTCCCTCCTACCAGACAGAAATCCCAAGGTGTTCAGTACTTGCTGTGCCAACTATTCCCAAATGTCATCACTCCATAAATAAATTCAACTGCTTAATTACAACACAAATGAGGCAAGAAAGAAAACCTTATAATGAGTTTCCACCCTCCCCCCATAGTCTTCCTAATTTTCTTCTGAGGCTTCATGTGGGGACCAATGGCTCCAGGACTCCTTTCTTCCTCTGCAGCTTTTACAGGCATCTGGGGGAATGGTAGTAAAAGGAATAAAGTGCTATTCAGAAATTTCTAATGAGTCTAAAGCAGACTGTCCGCTGTCCTCTGTCTGCTGCCGAC
Source organism: Bothrops alternatus (assembly GCA_034064705.1). NCBI lineage: Eukaryota > Metazoa > Chordata > Lepidosauria > Squamata > Viperidae > Bothrops > Bothrops alternatus. Next base: position 1,047,120 of record JARGCV010000074.1, read on the forward strand.
AAACTCCAGAAACACAGGAACAATGTGATCAGCAAAACTTTAATGCATGCAAAAGAAAAAGTCAGCACTGGGAGTGGATTGCTCCCAGTGCCTTACATAGACGTTCCTCCAAACCCACCCCAATCAGCAAGCCAGCATCCGGTCCATATTGATATAAGCTGCAGTCTTCCCCCCCCTCTGGACGCAGCAGCGCAGCCTCCGCAGGTCCTGCTGTCCTCTCCGGCAGCCAGCCAATGTCCTACTCCTTCCCTACCGCCAGCATGGCACCACAATGGACTTCTCCACGCTCTTCTACTGGGAAGGGGCTCCCTGTAGCAACCGGCTTCTTCCACCGACCGACGGCAACACAGGAGAGGTGGCGGCGGTGAGATACACCCTCCCGACATCCAGCTGGTCGGGAAATCTCCCCCGGCACCCGACGAGAGGGAGAGGCAGCCGTAGCGAGAGGTGGTCCTTCCAGCACCCAGCTGCCTTGCCCCTGATGCCCAGCCAGCGTTCGGGGCTTCCCTGGCGTCCGGCGACATGGCGGGAGGTGGCCGCAATACACTGTGGCCTCACCGACTCCCAGCTGGTCCTCTGGAGTCGGGCAGTGCATGGCGGCCTCACCAACTCCCAGCTGGTCGGCACCCAGATGTCGGCTGGCCGCTGGCTGCTCCTTCCCTGTTCCCCACCATTTCGTGTCAAGCGCAGGGGCTTGACACAGACATGTCAAACACAAGACCCGCAGCTGGATGCAGCCTGGGGAGAGCCCAGATTTGCCCTCCCAGGGCTGTCCCAGAAATGGCAAGGGACCGGCCCCTGCTGCCCCAGCCCTGGCCCACCCCAACCCGGCTGGGCGCCTTCCCGGTGCATGCACAGGAAACGGTCAGCGCTCAGGGGCTGGTAGTGTGCAGCAGTAGCTGCAGCTCATGTACCTTGCCCCTCCCAGCTTAACCCCATCACGCCCAGCCATGCCCTGCTTTGCCGGGCTTCTCCTTGTGCAGGTCTGTTTTGCCAGACCAGCCTCACCATGCCCAGCTCCGCTTTGCAGAGCTTTTCCTCGTCCGGCTTTGATTTGCCGGGCCAGCCTCACCATGCTTTACCATGCTTGGGCCATGGCGTTCTATAAGCATAGCACCCCAGGGCATGCCCAGCCTGTGGGATGAAAGGGGTGGAGATGTGAGCACGCTGTGGTACTAGCCAAGCATCGGCTGGCTCCCAATCGCCCTCTCCGCCATGTGGTAGGGCCGGAGAGGGCAACCCAGCAGCTATGCAGAGCCGCAACCTGGAACTGCCAGCGGCTGGCAACGTGAAACTCTGTGGTGGCTGGAGAGAAAGGGTGAGAAGAACGAGAAAGCAGGAAGGGTTTCTCTCTCTGTTTGTGGTGTGTGTGTGTGTGTGTGTGTGTGTTAGAGAGAGAGAGAGAGAGAGAGAGAGAGAGAGAGAGAGAGAGAGAGAGAGAGAGAGAGAGAGAGAGAGAGAGAGAGAGAGAGAGCCAGGAGGGAAGTGAAAGTGTGGAGAACAGGGAGCGTTGCAGAATAAGCAAACTTACAAAAAGGGGATCTCTCTCTCTCTGTGTCTCACACACATACACACAAGTGCTGTGTCAGGAAGGTGGTGTGCAGGGAGGCGAGAGAACAAACTCACAGATTGGTTTTGTGGTCTATCCTTGCCTCGTCCCCTCCCTAAAATCCAGGCAATAATAGAACTCTTTGGATTGAATGGGAAGTTAAGAGGAATTGGTATGAATTGAAATTAAAAGACTGAGTCAACTCCCCCCACCCAATTATTTTGTCGGAGACGTAGAAAGTGTTTCTTGCTCCTACTTCCCCTCATCTGGTCTTTTATAATTTAATCCAGCCTTACCCAAACTAATATCTTTTGGGTATCATGGACCACAGTTCCCATCATCCTATGGCTATGCTGGCTAGAAATGCAATGCCTTATTTTCTCTGCAGTATGCACCTAGGAGGCAGTAGGTCTGTGGGATTTAGATGTATTTAAACATTTGTTTCTTCTGCCTAATTTATTAAATCAACATCTAATTCAAAATTAAAAGTTTCTGAGAAATCCAGGGTGGTTTTCAAGAAAACTCTCAAGAACAGCTATTGTAAAGTATCACCAGCACTGCTTAAAACAATATTAAAAGTGTGTATTCTAAGAAAGAAAAATAGTAGTAGTAAATTACTTAGTGCTGTTTGACCATAAAATGTGTTGTTGTTCAACATATGCCTGGTTGAACAGTGTGTTTGGAGTTGCCTCTAAACAGGTGAGGGATGCACTGTTCATATTTTCCATGGGAGAAAGTTCTATAATTGGGGTGCTGTCTCTGAGAAGGCTCTGCTTGTGGCCACTGTTCTATAAACCAAACCAGGGGGACAATCTGGTCTAAATGGATGGTAAACAAAGATGATTAGGGGGCTGGAGGCTAAAACATATGACAAATGTTTGTGGGAATTGAGTATGTCTAGCTTAGTGAAAAGGACTAGGGGTGGTGACATGATAGCAGTGTTCCAATATTTGATGGGCTGCCACAGAGAAGAAGGGGTCAACCTATTTTCCCAAGCATCAGATGGCAATAATAGATGGAAACTAATCAAGAAGAAAACCAGCCTAGAACTAAAGACTTGTGAAAACAAATAACCAGTGAAAAGGCTTGCCTTCAGAAGTTGTGGATGCTCCATCACTGGAGGCTTTCAAGTAGACATTGGATATTCCATTGTCTGGAATGGTATAGATCCCCTGCTTGAGCAGGGGCTTGGACTAAAGACCTCAACAGTCTCTTCCAACTCTCTTATTCTTTGAAAGAAGCGCTGCCAACCTCTCCCCCTCCCCTCGTCCCTTCCTGGGCACAAAGAGAGGGAGGGAGGAAAGGAAGGAAGGGAAACAGGAAGAAAGAAAGGAAAGGAAGGAAGGAGATGGGAATGAAAGGGAGGCAGGGAAAGAAGGAAGGAAGGAAGGAAGGAAGGAAGGAAGGAAGGAAGGAAGGAGATTGGAATAAGAGGGAGGGAGGGTCTGAGGGAAGTCCTGCCTTAGCAGTTGGCCAGCAGCAGCCCTGTTGCCCTTTCGCCATCCCCGGGTGGTCTCCCATCCTATTGCTGAGTATGCTTTGGTTACAAAGCCAGGTCTCCTCTCATGGAGAGGGAGTGGGCCTCTCTCTGACCCATGCACTTGCCCTCCTGCACCCACCATGAGCAACCTGGCCAAGGAGAGCAAGCACAACAGTAGCAGCTTTGAGGAGGAGGTAAGCGCAGCTGGGTGCCCCTCTTGGGGAAGTGCATCTATGCTAGGCAGGGCTGTGGGGTCCTCGTGCCATGGGAGCTCAAGGGCCAGGCTGGGCACTTGACCTCTGCTGCCCAGGGCTCTGGGCAGTCCGTGCCACCATCCAGGGGCCCCGTGCACAGCCTGAGGCTCAGTGAGGCTCCTCCAGTGGACCATGCCCCGGCGCTTGCCCCAGTCCCACCCCTCTTCTGCCAGATCCACCCCAGTTCTGCCCAGGCCCGCACAGGTGCCGCTGACGCAAGTGATATCAAGCTGGCCATGCCCACCCAGTAGGCCATGCCCATGCCACCCACGCCACCCACTAGGCCACGCCCATGCCAGCCATGCCTATCCGGCTCCCCAATGGTAACCACAATGCTGATGTGGCCCTCAATGAAATTGAGTTTACACCCCTGGTCTAAAGGTTGATAGGAGAGGCTAGGCTACCTGAAAGTTATAAAATAATAAAGGTTATCTTAGCTTATCTTATTTAAAAGATGGCAAGTACAAATACGAAAAGCAGAAATTGCTAGTGTCAAGACTGCTAACATCGGATGTTCTTGTTTGCCATATATGAAGAAGCAAACATGTTTTATTTAGCCTGCATATCACTTCTAGAGTTAAAGCAGACAATGCTAGCCTAGTGGGTGGGAAAGTATGCTAATTAAACATAACAATATTTCAGTATAGCATTGCCAAGGTCAGCTGCAACCGTTACGGGAAGGACAGTTCACACTTCAAACTAATAAACGCAGACAGGTAAGAAGTAGGCTTTGCTTATAAAAAGTAGATGATGTTAGATAAAATGGATACAAAGGGCATACGAAGGGCAGTGGTTTTAGGCGTTTCAGAGTAGTAAACAAGGGGCATTGAGTGTGATAGCAGAGGGAGACCTGTGTCAAACTGCTCTTTAAGGTGTGACTGAACTCCTGTGTGTTTTTCAGTTCACCAAGTCTTTGCAAATGCTTCTTTTTAAATAAAACTTTGTTACTGGAATTCCAAGTGGGTTTGTTTGTTTTTTGATCTTGAGCTACGTTCCAAACAACTTGGGGGCTCATCTGGGATATCCAAACGGTCCCCGGACCCCGAGGAGTGGCTACCCCTAAGGGGACAAGCGCCACTTCGATTTTGATGGTTTCCTGAAAGGTGACCACCCCTGGTCTGGTAACTGTGAAGAACCGGACACTAAATAGTGGATTCCAGGAACAAAAGGAAGTCAGATCTTTTTTTTTTTTGATGTCCCAAGTATCCTGAAATACTGGCAAGACATACATGCCCAGTAAGGTGTGAGTGTCCCTAGGGTCTGAAGGACTGGCAAGGTGAAGGAGGTGAGTCAAGTACCAATTGCCGGGAAACTCTGTGCACAGACCCAGGTAAGAAAATCCGGGCATTTTCACCATTACCTGGGCGGCTGAGTGGGAGGGACGGTGTGAATCTGAGACTTGTGAGAGGCTGGATTCAAAACCCAATTCCGTGGCTCAAATGGATGGAGGCAGCGTCTGGGTCAGTGTGGTCTGCTTCCAAAAGGTTGTTGAGTTCCCACAGATTATTCTGGAAAAACTGACCACATGTAGTAGGGCGTAGGGCATAGGGTGGGTTTTTAATACCTACTTGGGCTTTTGTCTGGAGTTGTTCCTGTGGCATGAACTTTGACTTGAGTCTGAGTGTGCCTTTCTAGTATTCTGATGGTGGTGGGTAATCCTATTATGTCCCAAAGGTCATATCCTGCTTCCCTGGGGCTGTGGCTGATGGGCATTGCATTTTTTTGGTGTGAGGGATTGTTGATGCTATTGATCTTTGTCTTTCTAATCCTAGTTTCCTGGCTCCAATCTTTCTGACAAGATTACCTCATCTGCATTTCTGTAGATCTGGTTTCTGTTTGGGGCAGAGAGACTTGAAGGGGGGTGGGGTTCTGTCTTTAAGATCCTTTGAGGAAATATAATATTTTGCCTTTTAATATTCCCAAAAATATTTCTTTCTCGGGGGGGGGGAACTGACTTCCCACAGTAATAATGACAATATTGTGGTTGTGTTGTTTTCTGCCCTGCTCTTTAAAATCCCAGGCCTGGAAAAGATCAAAAGCTTCTACTGAAATTTGAAATGGAAGAACAAGTGAAAAATTGAATGATTAAATGTGCTAAGATCTTTGGTTGCAACATACAGGATCAATGGAAAAATATTTATCTGTATCCCGCCTTTATTATTTTTGCAAATCACTCAATGAACATAGCCAACACAACTTCTTCCTCCTTATTTACCCCACAACAATAACCCTGTGAGGGGGGTTGGGTTGAGACTGGCCCAAAGTCACCCAGCTGGCTTTCATGGCTAAAGCAGGACTTGAACTCACAGCCTCCCACTTTCTGGCCTGATGCCTTCACCGATAGACCAATATGTGGCTGAAAGAACTGAAACTCATGTTAGGTTAGGAATTTAAAAGAGAATTTCCGCAAAATGGTGGACTGTTGGGATATTTCAGATCTAAATTGGAAATGTGGAAAACACGAAGGGGTCATTTTATCATGCTGGGTGAACTTGTGAAAAGGCCAGAAAAAATTGGGTTCAAACCCACTCAGTGAAATAAAATAATTTTAAAGATTAACATTCAACTGAAATCAGACATTTTTCTTGCTGGTACAGTTGGACAGACAACTAGAAAAGATTTAAGGGTGATTGGTTTTGTGGGCGGCAATTGCAGTGAGATTTGTATTTTATTTATTTGTAAAATTTATAAGCTGCCCATTTTCTTGTGCGATAACTTTGAGCAGCTTACAATATTATATTATTGCACTTGCAAGGTAAGATTATGAGGTGAATAAAAATAGAAAGGCTCTGAAACACCCACAAGGAAGGAATGGTGGTTGAAGTTGGCAAAATTTGCAGAGAGGGCAAAAATTGACTTACTTGATTAAGAAAAAGACATTGATTATATATTTATTAGTGATTATATATTTATGAACTTTTTGCTAAAAAATGGGGGGAAATAAACTTATCATTGATGGATTTGATGCTTAGAAAAAGTAGAATATGGTTTGAATATGGTTAAAAGAACAGATAACTTTAGATATAAAGGGGCCTTACAATAAGAGGGATAAGAGATGTAAGTAATATAGTATTTTTTATAATATAAAAACAGGATCACCAACATGATCGCCAACGTCCGATAACGGATATGGCACAAGAAGAAGAAGAAGAAGAAGAAGAAATATTGGGATGATGTATGTGAATGAAAAGCTTGAAATTCAAAAGTAAATTAAGTTGAAGAGAATTAGGATTAAGGAATGACTGAAATATAGAGGGGAAATTAAGCTTAAATAAAAACTTTGAAAATAGGATATAGTGATTTAACAAATTAACTTTTACAAATATAAGTGAAATATAAGCTGATCAGAAAAGATATTATAGGTAGATATCATAAGATAGATAAGCAGTATAGTATTTTTTAAAACACATGAAATATGAAAACATTGGGATGGTGTATCTAAATGGAAAATCTGATATTTAAATGATAAATATTGAGAAAGTTATGACTGATAAGAACTGTTTGAATATTAAAGAGAAATTAAGCTTAAATAAGAATTATGAAAATAGGATATATGATGAACTAATAAGATGATTTTTATAAAAACACGCTGATAAGAAAAAAAATGTCATGTATGGACATTATTATTTGTACAAACATGAAAAAAATGTTTATATTTAACCTATTATGCATTGAAAATATTAACATTATATTTGTTTAAGGTTGAAGAAGGAGAATACTATATTGGAAGAAGGAAAGTTCAAAGAAATGTACTATTAACTAATATACTAATTATGGAAGTACAAAAATTAATTATTATTGACTGTTAATTAACTACCATTGTTTTTTTTTTCAAAATTTATGAACCAAGACAACACGCTGTACATTAGGCACTAAGGATTGTTATTGTAAAAAATCAATAAAACATTTCTAAAAGAAAAAAAAAGTAGACTATGGAAAGAAATAAGCCATGTTGTAAACTTGCAGGGAGAAGATAAAATATACAGTAAATACACTTATAAAGGCTGTAAAGAAGATGAGAAGTTGCTTCTTTCTTTCTTTCTTTCTTCCTTCCTTCCTTCCTTCCTTCCTTCCTTCCTTCCTTCCTTCCTTCCTTCCTTCCTTCCTTCCTTCCTTCTTTCTTTCTTTCTTTCTTTCTTTCTCTCTCCTTCCTTCCTTTTTTCCCTATTTACTTATCACTTTTGTTTCGCTTTACTTTTCACTAATTTAATTGCAGTCATGCAACTCTTTTTACTTCGCGGAAAATAATTAAAAAATAAAATAGGGGCTGGGAGCAGGAGACAAGGACAGGAAAATGGGCAATAACATCCCCCCCATTAAATTGTTGCTGGGAGGAAGTATGATTAAGAGACAAGAATAGGGGTCTCATATATATGAAAATTATATATATTATTGCATATGTTTTTCATTCATCTTTAGGTCTTACTCTTCAGTACCGTTGTAACTTTGAACAGCCACTAAATGAACGGTTGTAAGTCAAAGACCACCAGTACTCTTTTGTGATAGGAATAAATAGAGATAGCAGAGAAGATACTCTCTCAATAGTCCTTGTTTTTGATTAATTAATATTTTCTGTGTAATTTTTGTTTCTTCAAAGAGCCTTAATTTTCTGAGAGTGACTGCAGAGAAGGAAGAAGACATTGGAAGACTGAAAACTGGACCTCAATTCCTTGTATTATGTTCTCCAGCATATGTCTGAGAAAGCAGAAATTAGCGGTTGGCATTATCTTACTCATTAGCATCACTAGTCTGTTATGGAAGAAATTCGAACAGTGAGTACTGTATATGAGTTTGTATTTCTTCAAGCAAACTGGATAGGAAGCCACAAGGGTTTTTTTTAGACATTTTCAGTATAATACAATACAAGTAGTCCTCAACTTAACAACAGTTTATTTAGTGACTGAAAAAAGTGACATGGCTGTTTTTCACACTTACAACCATTGCAAGAACCCCATGGTCACATGATCAAAATTCCGACCCTTGGCAGCTGAATCATATTTGTGACGGTTGCAATGTCCTGGGGCCATGTGATCCCCTTTTGTGACAAGCAAAGGGAAGGGGGAAGCCAGATTCACTTAACAACTGTGTTACTCATTTAACAATTGCAGTGATTCACTTAACAACCGTGGCAAAGTAGGTTGTTAAATGGAGCAAAACTCACTTAGCAACGGAAATTTTGGGCTCAGTTGTGGTCGTAAATTGAGTACTGCTTGTATTATTAATATAAGGGTTAAAGTTCTGTGATTTGAGGAGTGCCATATATCAGATAGTTTGAAGGGTTTCTTGTTCTCTGGGACAAATTCTTCCCCATCTGAGGAACAGTCCTTGGTTAAATCATAAAGGCATCTATTTGCAGAAGCATCCTTATTTAGGGATTAAATTCACTCTTAAAACTTCAGGTGCTTTTAAACCAGCGGTTCTCAACCTGTGGGTCGCGACCCTTTTGGGGGTCGAACGACTCTTTCACAGGGGTCACCTAAGACCATCGGAAAACACATATTTCCGATGGTCTTAGGAACTGAGACACCGCTCTCTCTGTTGCAGCCTCACTCTCTTCCATCTTCTTTTCCTTCCCACCCCCCTGCGAGTTTGCAATACCCCTCAGGGCCTCACATTGCCTCCCGAAGGACTCAGCTGTTCGGCGGCCGGAAGTTGGAGCCGCTCAGCTGTTGGTCGGGACGCCCGTCGCACGTTTTCCTCAACCCCTCCCCTGCCCGTTCATGTCGAGCCCGCGGGGGCTTGACAGGGAGAGAGGGAGGGAAGGAGGAAGGGACTCCTCCTCCTCTCCTAAGGTTCAAAGCAGGATCAGCTTCCCAAGGGCAATCCCAATTCATGTGTTTCTGCCGTACCTCCTCGCGCTCCCGGAACGGGGCGGGTGTAGGCTAGGCAAAGAAAAGCCACGGAGCCGTGAGCTAAGATCGCAGGCAGGCTGGGGAAGGGGGTAAAGAAGAGGAAGGGGATTGGGAGAGAAGAAATGCCAAGCTTGTCCTCGCCTCTCCCAAGAACCTCCTGCGCCACCTCACAGGAACCTCACCTGGTTTCAGATTTACACTGCAAAAGTTTTTCTCACGCAAAGGAGAGAGGAAAAACAATTGCAGAACACTCGGGAATCCCTTGCAAGGTGCCATGTACCTTGGTGCTTATTTCCTAACACCTTCCCCACCCCCATGTTTTCTGCTCCACCCCGAATTCGCCTCCCTTCCACTCTCCCATCTATGGTCTTAATACAGCCCTCAGTCTGTCTCCCTTTCAACACCCCCTAAAATTCTTCACTCAGGCAGGCTTGCAGAATTCGGCTGGCAGGATGAAGGTAATCCCTCCCCCTGTCCTGCCGCCTCCCACGGCACCGCGCCTCTGTGTCTCAAGCCTCTGTGGCACAGAACTGCTGGCTTTATGCTTGGGCGGAAGATTTTTTCTTTTACAGATAGGGCAGGTGGGCCCGACATTGGCGGGCAGGCAGGACCCCGCCCACCAAGCTGCCGCCTCCCCATCACCCTCCATGCCAGCCAGCTCCGTCACCAGACCTCCCAGCTGACCGGCGCAGGTCTGGAGGTCGCCAGCTGATGGGTGCAGGAGTTCGGCGCTCCGCTGCCTCCCCTTTGCCCTCCGCACTGGCCAAAGCATTGACGGATGTTCCAGCTGACGGGCGCAGGTCTGGAGGTTGGCAGCTGACGGGTGCAGGAAATCGGCGCTGCGGTGGCCTCCCAGCCACTGGCTTCTTTGGCTGAAACAGTTGACAGGGCTTGCATGGCCCACAAGGGCCGCTGACGCACTCCCTGCAGCTGGCGACCCTGGTAACTTCTGCACCCGTCAGCTGGAACGTCTGGCAACGCTTTGGCCGGTGAGGAAGGTGAAGGGGAGGCCACCGCAGCACCAAACTCTGCGCCCATCAGCTGGTGACCCTCAAATTTGTGCTTGTCAGCTGGGAGGTTTGGCAAGGGAGCTGGTTGGCGTGGAGGGTGATGGGGAGGCAGCGGCAGAGTCCTGCCTGCCCACAAATATCGGGCCCACCCGCCCCATCTGTAAAAGAAAAAGTCTTCCACCCAAGCATAACTTTTAAGGATTTTAAGGATCTTTGAGAGGGAGAGAGAAATACAGAGAGGGAGAGAAAGAGGGAGAGAGAACTAGAAAGAGGGAGAGAGAAGAGAGGGAGACAGAGGGAGAGAAAGAAAGGGAGAAAGAGGGAGAGAAAGAGGGAGAGAGAAAGAGAGACAGGGAGAGAGGGAAAGAGAAAGGGAGAGCTAGAGAAAGAAAGGGAGAGACAGAGAAAGAGAGGGAGAGAGAGAAAGAAAGAAGGAGAGAGATTAAATTACTAACATGGTTGTTCAGTGAATCTGGTTTCCCCACAAACTTTGCTTGTCACAAGGTTGCAAAAGGTGATCACGTGACCCTGGAATAATTTTATGGTTGGGGGTCACCACAACATGAGGAACTGTATTAAGGGGTCGCGGCATTAGAAAGGTTGAAAACCACTGCTGTAGGTGTTAAATTAATGACACAGTTGTTAAGTGAATCTGCTTTTCAGAATGTCGCAAAAGGGGATCACATGATCCCAGGCCACAAAAACTGTGAAAATATGAGCCAGTTGCCAAACATCCAAATTTTGATCCCATGACCAAGGGGATGTTGCAATGGTCATAAGTCACTTTTTTCACTGCCGTTGTAACTTCGAACAGTCACTAAATGAACTGTTGTAAGTTGAGGACTACCTGTCTTCTGTTCAAATCAGAGAAAATGCTCTTAAAACCAGATATCAGCTAGAATATATTTCGTTCAGTGGACAAATCTCAAGATTTTGAGGACGTGTGTCTCTCACCACATGGCTGCCATGACAGGTATTGACATTCCACAAAATGGCTTTTTATCGGAAGACAATTTTTCTTCAATTCTTCTCTGCCATGGCTTCCAGCACGGGCTCTTCACCATCCCAATTTTATTTTTCCTGAGTAGATCAGTACTTCCAAACAAAGTTGACACTATCCATTATTTTTACTTTTCAAAAAAGTTTCTCCAATCTCAATGGACAAAGGGGCACCCTGGGAAACCAAGATGATGCTAGGCTACACTTTTCTTTGCAACGAACTAATTTCACCTTTGCCAGCTTTCCCTGAGGTCCTGGTGGCTAATTGGTATTATCAAGCCAATTACACAATTCATATCCATATTTTTGAGCCTGACTGGAGTGCAGAAGTGAAATCTCAAGATGGCAAAGTTACTTTGGAATTACAACACCACCCTAGTGTATTTGCTTTGGCGACTCCGTGATGCCTGTTCTGTTAATAATATGCTTCGGTGAAGAAACAGACTCTAGCAAATTCTCCAGGGCTTGGCTATCTCTAAAGTTTATCCAACTTAGAGGAAAAAGAAACTTGAAGTGTTTTTTTCACCCACTTTTACAGAGAGGCAGGCCATACTTGCCATTTCTATGTATCTTTCTACTAGTAGTTTCTTCCCATTCTTCCCTCCCCATTAAAAAGAAAAATTAGCCGTGGCATTTTGATATCCAAATTGGGGCTTTGCAAATAGATACATAGCAGCTTGCTCTATTTTTCTTTTTTCTTTTTTAAGACAAAATAATAAGCACACAAATCCACAATTTCAACCACACAGCTTGGGAAAGAAGCCTGTTCAGGGTTTAATTCTATTAAGCCACCCAGAATCGCCTTGCAGCAAGTTGGGTGGCAAAACAAATTTAATAAATAATAAATAAATTCATAGGGGTAATTTGAGGGCAAAATTGCTCATTGCCAACCTGAACACCACAGCAAATAAATGCTTCTTTCCAGAGTTGTTATTCAGAAGTGGAGGTTTTAGAAAAATAATTGTTTTGCAATTGTGGAAAAGTACTAGAAGCCCCCCGAAACCCTGCCTTTTCTCCTTGCCCCCCACTTGTCTTGACTACAGGAAAACATTGTTTTCCAGTCCAAGTCCAGGCCTTTTGGCAGCTATATGTAATGAAATCTCATTTTAATGTATGCTGATTAATGTACATTTAAAGTGACAATAAAGTTATTCTATTCTAATTCCTTGTCTAATCACACTTGGCCAATAATTCTATTCTATTCTATTCTATTCTATTCTATTCTATTCTATTCTAGTCTAGTCTAGTCTAGTCTAGTCTAGTCTAGTCTAGTCTAGTCTAGTCTATATTTTATCATTCTATTCTATATTCCATTCTAGTTCTTATTCTATTCTATTCTATTCTATTCTATTCTATTCTATTCTATTCTATTCTATTCTATTCTATTCTATTCTATTCTACTCTACTCTACTCTACTCTACTCTACTCTACTCTATTCTATATGTTATCATTCTATTCTATTCTATATTCCATTCTAGTTCTTATTCTATTCTATTCTATTCTATTCTATTCTATTCTATTCTATTCTATTCTATTCTATTCTATTCTATTCTATTCTATTCTACAGGACCATCTGGTCACTTTTTTCTATATTGTTCTCCCACCTCTGTGTGTGTGTTTCAATGCTTTAATTCAAACCTTTAATTCCATCAAATAGCCTATAACCTAAGGATTTCTTTTTCATCCTTCTTCAAGCTATGGATTCCTTTTGTGTACCCCAGCCAAAGTCTTTGCAGCTTTCCTTTTCAAGCCTATGAGTTCAGATGCCCAAGATATTTCTTTTTTTGCCCCTTAAAAAAGTAAAACAATTATCTTTTGCCAAAGCATTAAATCCTCTCTCCCCAAATTCCGCTTTTCGTGATCTCACAGGGTGGAGCAAGTAACCCCACTTTGGACAGCCCCTTCCCACAGTACAGGCAGTCCTTGCCTTACGACCACGATTGAGCCCTAAACTTCTGCTGCTAAGTGAGACAGTTGTTAAATGAATTTTGCCCCCATTTTATGACATGTGCTTTCTTGCCACAGTTGTTAAAGTGAATCACTGAAGTTCTTAAGTTGACCATTCAACACGGTTGTTCTAGTGAATGTAGTTTCCCCATTGACTTTGCTCTTTAGAAGGTCGCAAAAGTTGATCACATGACCCTGGGACGGTGCAACCGTCGTAAACATGAGTCGGTTGCCCAGCGTCTGAACTTTGATCATGTGACCATGGAGATGCTGCAACTGTCCTAAGAAAAGTGGTCATCAATCACTTTTTTTTCAGCGCTGTTGTAACTTTGAATGGTCACTAGATGAACTGATGTGAGTCGAGGACTACCGGTGAAGTGAGGAATGGAGTGGCTGGTCGGATCATTTGGGAGGAATTCTGCCCTATGTATATGTCTCTCCCTAATTCTCCTTGCCTTTTACTCTGTTTTTGCTACTTAAATATTTTCATGTTTACTTCGACTGACAGGGCAAGCCGTTACTATACAGCACGGGTGTCAAACTCGCCGCATCAAGTGACGTGTCGCGACATATCACTACTTTTTTTTTTGCATTGCCGGAGCTGGGGTGGGCGCGGCCTCCGCATGATGCAACCAGCTGACGGGCCAGCAGTTTGAGATTCCTGCTATAGAATATAAAATTGAAAACTACAGGCTAGCACTGATGACGTTGCCTAGTTTGATAATGAAACGTCTGCAAGAAAACCACCAAGCTCACAGAGCAGAAAGGATGGGGACCCCAAAGTTCAACCCTGAGCTACAAATATTCTCTTCTGGTTTTTAATAAACAAATATCAAGATACAAAGATATTTTTTGGCCAGCTGTACGTCTTGCGGTGTCTGTTTTTTTCTGATTAGGTTTAGTGATCATTTGAAACTACAGTGCACTGAAAAAAGTGACCTAGGACTATTTTTCACACGACTGTTGCAGCATCCCCATGGCATGTACAACTGGCCTGTATTTAGGACAGTTGCACTTTCCCAGGGCCATGTGATCATCATCTGCAACCTTCCCAGCCAGCTTCTGACAAACAAAGTCAATGGGGGAACGATTCACTTAACAAGTGCAATGATTCACTTAACAACTGTGGCAAGGAAGGTCGTAAAATGGAGCGAAACCCACCTAACAACTGTCTTGCTTAGCAACAGAAATTTTTGGCTCAATTGTGATTGTAAGTCAAGGACTACCTCTACAACAGACATGTCAAACGCAAGGACCGGGGGACGGATGTGGCCCACGAAGTGGTTTCATGTGGACCGAGAAGGTATCCTGGAAACAGTGAGGGAACGGCCCCCACAAATTTAATAAATAATAATAATAATAATAACTGCCTTGGCCCTGGCCCAGGCCAGCCGGGAGCCAATGTACAATTTTGTGGTGGCCCTCTATGCTGAAACGCATTCAGTCTTAGCTCTACAAGGCCATCCGGAAACAGCGAGGAACCAGCCCCTGCTGTGTCGGCCCCGCCCCTTGGGTGCATGCTGGGGAAGTGTCACCCTTTGTGAGGAATGAAGAAATGGACCATGCCTTGGCACTTGCCATGGTCCCACCCCCTTCTGCCAGAGACCCTCAGATCTGTCCCACTCCTGCCCAGGCCCCCACAGCCCCCCTTGACAAGAACCATGTAGAGCTGGCCATGCCCACCTAGTAGGCCACACCCACTCCATCCAGGCCCACCCAGTAGGCCGCACCCACCCTGGCCACACACCCCCACCCTGCTCCCCGAGGGCAACCGCAATGCTAATGCGGCCCTCAATGAAATTGAGTTTGACACCCTTGCTGTATAGGAAGTGACTGGAAGAGCGTTGGTGCAAATTAGACTGAAAATGACCTCACAACTAGAATTAAAACATTTCCCAGTATTTTGTCTCTTTACCTCTTCTTAAGAATGGCTGGGGTGATGGTCACTACACTGCTAAGTGCATTAAACCAAATTAAAATATATCTGAAAGGTGGCTGGTTACCTAGCCTCTGTTTGACCCCAAAACAAAGAAGTGAAAATCACAAATTCTCTAGATAATTGTTTCTAGTTAGTTCCACCACCGAATTATTTATTGTTAGGACGTTTTTTCATGACGTTCATCCAGAATCATGCTTCTCTGAAACTGCCCCAGTTAAGTTTCTAAATCTTTTTTTCAAAAAAAAAAAAAAAAAAAAAGAGAAGGAAAAAAGAAGAACGAGATGCAAGGGACATGCTATTCCAAAAGGGAGGGAATTATTCCTTCCTGAGGTTTGGAAACCAAATTCTACTTTTTAGAAGTCAAGACATATGGTTGACTCATGTTCCGCTTCTGATCCATAACGATCCCAAAATCCTTTTCGCACGCTACATTTGATTCCTGTTTCCCATATACAGGCAGTCCTCGTCTTATGACTACAATTGAGCCCTAAATTTTTGTTGCTAAGTGAGACAGTTGGTAAGTAAATTTTGCCCCATTTATGACCTTTTTTTTGCCACAGTTGTTAAGCGAATCACTTAAGCTGCTAAGTGAATTGTGCGGTTGTTAAGATAATCTGGCTTCCCACATTGCCTTTGCTTGTTAGAAGTCGGCTGAGAAGGTATAAATGGTGATCACATTATGCTGGGACAGTGCAACTGTCATAAATACATGCCAGTTGTCAAGAATCAAATTTTGATTGGGTGACCATGGGGATGTTACAACCGTCTTAAGTGTGAAAATTTGTCATAAGTCAATTTTTCCAGTGCGGTCGTAACTTCAAATGGTCACTAAACAAACGGTTGTAAATCGAGGACTGCCTGTAATAATAATAATTTAGTTGTAATCCAGTAACCGGGTTGACAGATTGAACTATGGTTTTGTTCCACTGTGATTTATTGACTAAATAACAATTGGCTGTATTTGCATGCCATGTTAAGTCATAAACCATACTAAGCCATTATGCTAGTTATACAGGCTGAGAAATCTACAAGACAGCACTATTATGGATTGTCACAAAATAATAATGTCACAAAACAATGATGAAGTTGGGATGTTTTTCAGAATCAAGGGCCAAACTAGAGAAAAAGAATAATAGGGATCCAAAACGAGGGTACCTTTCCTAATTTTACAGGAATCCAGATGCTCACTACAATTGGCAACAATTAGTTTATTTCTTCTCTTTGACGACATCTAGAGGTGATTTCATGGACCAGATATGGTTGCTCTAGCCTAGCTAAAGCTAGACTAAGTTGAGAGGTTTTGGTCTTCAGCTTCTTAGCTATTTATTCACATCTCAGATGCTGCCCTAGAAAGGAAGCGAAGCTGGAGAGGAAGAATGCAGAAACAAACTAACTTCATTGCTCACAGACTATTTTTTAAACTCAGTTTATAAAGTTCTATGGGATTTCTGCTGTTCTGTTCAGCTGCAGAAGGAACAGGAAAAAGCAAGTGTCATCCTTAGTATGTAAAGCAAGATAAACTTCAGGGGGTGAATGGCCACTTTTAAATTTTTTACAGGTAGTCCTCAACTTACGACCACAATTGAGCCCAAAATTTCTGGTACTAAGCAAGGCAGTTGTTCAGTGAGCTTTGCCCCATTTTATGACCTTTCTTGCCACAGTTGTGAAGCGAATAACTGCAGTTGTTAAGTAACACGGTTTTTAAGCGAGTCTGGTTTCCCCATTGACTTTTCTTGTCAGGGCGCAAAAAGTGATCACATGACCCTGGAACACTGCAACCGTCATAAACATGATTCAGTTGCCAAGCATCTGAATTTTGATCACATGACCGTGAGATGCTGCAATGGTCTTATGAAAAATGGCTATCAATAACTTTTTCTTGTGCCATTGTAACTTTGAATGGTCACTAAAAAAACTATTGTTAAGTCAAGGACTACCTGTATTTTCTACTGCTGCAAGCTATTGCACTAGACCAGGGGTGTCAAACTGTCGGCCTGCGGGCCGGTTGCTTCATGCTGAGGCTGCGCTCACCCCAGCCCGTGCACTAGACTGACAGCTCCACAAATAATCACCATGTTAACACAGTAGGGCAATGTTTCTCAACCTCAGCAATTTTTAAGAAATGTGGACTTCAACCCCCAGAATTCCCTAGCCAGCATGCTTGGTAAATGAAGATCTGTACATCTTAAGGTTCTTTTCCAAAGTTATCATGGAAAAGGAAGATGCAAAAATGAAGATATATATTCCAAACTTGTATCAATTTGGGGGGAAATTCTGGTGTACTGATTTTGTTTTTTTTTTCTCTTAAGGAACTTCTCAAAGCGATTCGGTGTCCCAGAAACAAAACAACATGGAAATCCTAGAGGGAGAAGATGCCACTTTGCCTTGTGACTTCAAAACTCTCAGCTCCAGTCCATACCTTTATTGGTATCGTCAATATAAACACCAAAGACCTGAATGAATCCTCACTGCTTACAAGGCAAGATCCAGCAATAATCACTTCTGCGAGGGAAAGTTTTCTACTACATTAGTTTTTGGAAATCAGAATTCAGTTCCTCTAAAGATTGGAAGTGTCTCTCTACTGGATGGAGCTGTTTATTTCTGTACTCTGAGCCCCACAGTGAATCATCTCTGTATACAGACTCACACAAAATCAACAAAAAGAAACCAACTTCAACTCTTTACAGAGAATTCTGCCTCATAGGACTAACTTCTCATTCATGAAATGAAAGGATTTTCTTGCAGTCATCACCATCATCTTGAAAAAAAATAATAGTGGAGAATGAAAGGTTTAGAATCCTATTGGACTTTCTACAAGAAATGTGTTCCCTTTTCACCTGGAATTAGCCAGAATCATTGCAGTTTCAAAGAAACAGTTATGGAGGATTGACACTGAAGTATCTGAAGGCAGGAAGTTCAATGAGAAAGAAGGAGGAAAAAAGAACAGAAAATATAAAGACTGCAAATTAGGGACTAAGTGAATATGGGAGAAGAATGAAGCAGAGATACCAGCCATTGTATTTACACTTGGTGAAAAGATTGTATCTGAAGGACTGCCATAAGGAACAGGAGGTCACATTATTCACCAAAGTACCAGAGGGAAGGACGAGAAACAATGGTTGGAAACTGATCAGAGAGATTAAGGAGAAACTTCCTGACAGTGAGGACAATCAACCAGTGGAACAGCTGTCCTCCCGAAATCATGGTCACTCCATCACTGGAGATTTTTAAGAAGAGACTAGACATTCACCTGTCTGAGATGGTATAGGTTCTCCTGCTTGTATTTACACTTGGTGCAAAGAATGTGAAAAAGCATTTAACAGGATAACAGAGTTAGAAGGGACCATGGAGGACTTCTAGTAAAACCCCCTGCTCAAATGGCTCTCCAGTCTTTTCTTTTCTTTTCTTTTTGGTTTTCTTTTTTTCTTTTTTTTAATATATAAAATTCTTTTATTAAAACAATCAACATTGAACATAAAAACATATTGTGCAGCAATCATCATGGCACCTGATATACAATACTAAGTATTAGTCATTGAAAACGTCTGAATTAGTAAGCCTTTTTCCCACCCCTCGCGTCTAGCCTCAACTATACTCCTGTTACACTTTGTTTGATTGGTGTTTCTCTTATCTGGTTCCATATTAATGTGATCAACATTAAACCAAAGATCCTATTGCTAAACAATCATCCTAGAACATAGCATACAACATGTTGTGAGTGTCCCTAGACCAGCTTGGGAAGTATCAGAGGATGAGGATCAGCAGCCAGGTCCCTCTGGGTGTTTTTCCCTCCCGGCAGCCGAGGATCAGCAGCCAGGCCCCTCTGGGTGTTTTCCCCTCCCGGCAGCTGAGATAGACAATGAGGAGCTTTGTATGCATTCTGAATCAGACTCTCAAAATGATGAGTCAGATTTAGAACAAGAGGATAAATGGATTGATCCGAGGTTCCGAAGGTTTGATAAGCGAAGGTGTCAGTTAACTGGAAAAAGGAAGTAATTGGGGAAGTGACGTATCGGACACTATATTAGAAGGGGAAAGAAAGACTACGCCTTTGTCACGAGCAACGTTAATCAAGGAGTGGGCTGAAAACTTTGGCAGTGCTTTGGAACTCAGTTTTCTGGTGTTTTGAAAACCTACCGAAGAATAATGAGGTCTTGGACAATGTGATAAAGAAAGAGTGAGTAATTGGAATGTGGGAGGAGAGCATGTTTAATCTAAATGTACATAGATCTGATTTGGCCGTTCAGGCCAACATAATGCCAGCAGCTTGCTTTGAAATGAATCCTTTTGAAATGTGTTAAATAAACCTCTTAAAGACATATTTACGTGGATTTTAATGAGCTGAGAGAGGCCAGACATAACACAACATTAGGTATTAATCTTTGTAAACATCTGTTTTAGTAAACGTTCTTCCCTCCTCCCTTCCCTCTTCAAGTATACTCCGAGTACCTTTTGTTTGGTTGGTGTGTCTCTTATATATGGTCTATCTACTGTATCTAGTCTATTGCATATTGTTCGTTTGCGCTTCTGAATTGACTTCATCCCATTACTAGTGCAATCTTTTATAGTCCCTAACCAGAGATCCTGAGGTAAAAGTTTCATATCCTGAGGTAGAGATTCAGTCTGCTTTAAGGCATTAGTTATAGAACATATACATTCAACATTGGGTGTTAGTTTTTGTAAACATTTGATTTGTTAACCCTTCTTCCCTCCTCCCATCGAGCCTCAGCTAAACGCCAGCTGCATTCTGTTTGATTGGTGTCTCTCTTGGAAATAGTCTATCCACTGTTTCCAGTCCGTCAAAAATTGTTCATTGGAGCGATTTTTCAAGTATGCTGATATTTTCGCCATTTCCGCCAAATTTGTTACTTTCACAGTCCATTTAAAAGCATCCAATGATGAACCACCCACAACTTCTTAAGGGAAGCTGTTCCACTGGTTAATCGTTCTTAGTGTTAAGAAATTTCTCCTTCATTGTAGGTTGCTTCTCTCCTTGATTAGTTTCCATCCGTTGTTTCTTGTTTTGCCTTCATGTGAACCTTCTCATCACCAGAAGAATGTACTGAATATCAACTCACCAATGACAAAAGTCCATTATTTGGAGAAACACTTCAAAAAAATTACACTGTTTGGATCTTTCCCAAATGTGATAGTTAAAACTATACAAAATTAATTCAAAAGGCTCTGTGTGTAAATAATAAAAATAAAAAAGAACTGCTATTGCCACTAATTCAAATAGAGTGGCTTATTTTTTTAATAAAAAATTGTGGTTTTTATAAAATAATTCTCAATCTATCTATCTTATATAAATAAAAATGTTAAATGTTCATTTGTTCAAAATCTTAAATCTCTGAAAGTTCTTCACCGATTGCTTTGAAATTTTGATACAACATTGCATTCGAATACACACGTGTTTTTATGTTCCTATATTATATAGATGTCACACCTGTGACAGGTAAAAACATGCTTTTTAAAAAACAGCGCCATCTGTTGGACGTAATCTCTATATCTGCACACACAATGGAACAACAAAAAATATTGTATACCCACAAGCATTGTGAAATTAAACATATTACAAACGTGCACTTTCTCTTTTCTTTCCTTTCCATTTAACCACACTGAGCCACAGCAACGCGTGGCTGGGTACAGCTAGTATACAATAATTATTTATAAGGAGCAATAGTAATACAATCTCTGTGTCTTTCAGTCTATGAAAGGAAATCAGCACAACTGTTTTTCAATGGCTAGAATTCCAGGCACTGGGATCCTGAAAAACCTAGAGAATGCCAGTCTAATCAAAGCAAACATGGATGCAGCCCATAGTCCAATTCTCAAACGGATAGATAAGTGTGTTCAATCTCAACTGTTTTTGTTACAATGAATGGTTCTCACCTACTTTTGTTGAAAGAAAAATCTTCAACAGGGTCCAGTCCAGCCAGGAATAAACAAAATGGAGACTGCTTTATAAACAATTTCGTAGTTTACTGAAGAGCAATAAATATGACTCTGGAAAAGCTGACCACATATAGCTGGGAGTGGTGGGGTTTTATACCTTCTTGGGCTTTTGTGTTTGGAATTGTTTCCTGTTCCTATGGTATGAACTTTGACCTGAGCTTTTGAGTGTGTCCTTTTTGGTATTCTGATGGTGGTGGATTCATCCTATTATGTCCTAAAGATCATATCCTGTTTGCCTGGGGCTGTGGCTGATGGCTATGTCCTGTGTTGGATGGATGAGAGGTTGTTGGTTCTAGGGATCTTTGTCTTTCTAATCCCATCAGCTCCAAGCTTCCTGGCTCCAGTCTTTCTGAAAGGATTATCAAATCTGCATTTCTACAGATCTGGTTTCTGCTTGGGCAGAGAGACCTGGGGGGGGAAGGTTCTGCCTTTTAAGATCTTCTCCATTATTCCTTTGGGGAAATATAATATTCTGCCTTTTTAATATTCCCCAAAATATTTCTTTCTGCTGCTGTCCTCCCACACTTTCCTTTGGTTTCCCTTCAGAGCAACCATCCTGTTGACAGAGAGAACCATCAATCTAAAGTATGGTCTCTACAAGGATGTTGAAAAACTGCAAAATGCATCCATAGCCACTTTGTGTTCTTTTGACACCCCTGTGGGCACCACTGTTATTTGGTGAAATTCTGTGGCTGAGAGAAGACTGTGGCAAGACAAACTGTGGTTGTCCCTCTTCCAATCTATGAGAAGCCACCTTTCATGATAAGCTGGTTCTTGCATTCCATCTTAATAAACCCTATGTTGCCTTCGCGATTTAGACTCTCCCACCAGTGTGGGGAGCTAGACTCATATACATATAAATTAGATTCATGTAATTGACAGCCAATGAAAGAGTCAAGGGATTCTCTGCTGAAACAGACAAAAAAACCCCACAATAGAGAGAAGTTAATCAGAAGAAGGCAAGAGAGATTCTTGCGAGGCCTCATTGCTTAGACCAGGGGTAGGCCACCTCGGCTCTTTTATGACTCGTGGACTTCAACTCCCAGAATTCCTGAGCCAGCCATGCTGAGGGGGAAGGGAGAGGTTTCCAAGCTGAGCCAGGCTGGCTCAGGAATTCTGGGAGTTAAGTCCATGAGTCATAAAAGAGCCAAGGTTGCCTACCCCTGGCCTAGTCTATTAAGCCTGACAGGAGTAGATTATCAGAAACTGGTAGGCCTAGTCCATGGGTAGGCAACCTTGGCTTTTATGACTCATGGACTTCAACTCCCAGAATTCCTGAGCCAGCCACGCTGAAGGGAAAGGGAGAGGTTCCAAGCTGAGCAAGGCTGGCTCAGGAATTCTGGGAGTTGAAGTCCACGAGTCATAAAAGAGCAGAGGTTGCCTACCCCTGGTTTAGACAATATACCACCTGCTTTCTCTACATGTATCAGTTCCTGATCATGATTTTGGCATCCTTCTTGTTAATATTATTGGTATATGAATGTGTCCAATCTCAACTGGGTTTGTTTCTTTTCTTTTTTTTTTACAGTTAATGCTTCTCTCCCAAAGTTTCTTAAGCATTTCATTCTAGCCTCTGGGGATCTTTCATGATAGGCTGGCTTTTGCATATTACAGAATAATAGAGTTGGGAGGGACCTTGGAGGTCTTCTAGTCCAACCTCCTGCTCAAAGAGGAGACTCTATACCATTTCAGACAAATGGCTGTCCAGTTGTCCAGTTGTGCAGTTGTAACACATCCCTTATCTATAAACCAACATCCCTCTCTCCCCCTTCCCACCCAGTGTTCAATTCAATTCAATTCAATTCAATTCAATTCAATTCAATTCAATTCAATTCAATTCAATTCAATTCAACTCAACTCAACTCAACTCAATTCAATTCAAGTCAAGTCAAGTCAAGTCAAGTCAAGTCAAGTCAATTTAATTCATTTCCCCTGCCTAACAAGGGCAGTAGAAGCAGAGCATCAGCCATTCGTGGCCCAGAAATGCCCCCTCCCATTATCATTACATTATGGCCAGAAGCCTGGGCATGCAAGCCCAACCCTACCCACGGGTTTCCTGAAGGATGTGAGCAAAAGCACTTTGCAGAAGGGAACCAGCCCTGTTGCAGTGGCTGCTCTGCAAAACTATAAGCCCCAGAGTTCCTCAGCACAATATCACCTTAATAAACTCCCTCGTCTTCTCAATGAAGTCTTCTCTCCTACCAATGTAGGGATCTGTATTCGTATAATTGACAGCCAATGAAACAGTCATGGGACTTCCTGCCGAAGCACACAGAAAAAACCACAACAGAAGGAATCAGAAGAAGGCAAGAGATATTCTCTGCAAGGACTCATTCTTAGACAAGATACCAGTTGATTTGACTCCATTGGATCAACTGAGACACTTCAGTCCCTCACCATGAATTCAGCATCCTTTCTATTAATATTATTGGCTCTCATGTCAAGTAAGTATTTAGGAAATCACTTTCTACTCTTCCTCTAATCTATGTCCACTTTTCTTTCCAGGTCCTGTCACTTCTCGTAGCTCCAATACTTTGCATCTTGTCTCAAAGTTTTATACTTTATATTCATTGTTATTCTGTGCACTTTTGCCTTTCTTCCAAGAACTTAGGGTGCTTTACATAGGATCATTCCTCATTCCCCACCCCCCCAAAAAAACAATGTCTGAGGAAGAGTAACTAACCCATGATTACTGCATGGATTTCCAAAACTGAGGTGGGAACCTCAGCATGAGCTTTTCCATCTTAGTCCAAGAGCTTAAACAGCACTGACTCTTACAATTGTCTTGGAAAATATCTTCCCGGTGTAAGAAACCCCAGAAAGCTGTATGGAGAATTCTCCTAATCACATACCCAGAATTTTCCATTGCAATCAGCCTCCAGTATATGCAATGATCAACAATTTCAATTCAATGATGGAATTTGAGTAGAAGAAGTAGAAGAAGTTGATGGTTCCCTTTACAAAACTTCCTTTCCACTTATTACAAAATATTTGTCTTTAAATGTTTCTAGGAGAGGGATAATATAGAAATGGTGTGTAGGGCAAGGACCCTTCATTTAAAAAAAACCTAGAATCATAGAAAAAGATGCAATCAAAAGTCAGTTTAGAGGCCCTCCAGTTGCATAATACAAGAATCCAACAAACCATCTCTGCCAAGAACCCATTCAGTTCCCAGTTTATATCTCCAATTAGGTAGGACCTACCACTCCTTCAGGGAGACTGTGTTATTGCTCAGCACTTCTTATTAAAGTGATATTTTTGATTCAAGAACATCCAAGAGTTCCATCAGAGACCACAGATGTTGAATTCCTGTTAATTTGCCTCTGTCTGACTTTACAGGAACTCTTTTCTGCCAAGCTGAAAACCCTGTCCAGGAACCCCTGCTAGAAGCATTCAATGGAAGAGACAAAGATCTTTCTTGCTCCCATCCCAATATTCAAATAAGTGAAAACATCTTTTGGTACAGGCAGTTCCCCAGCCAGCCTCCTCATCTCTTTGCAAATGGATACAAGGGAAAATCGAAAAGCAATGAAGGGGAGAGAATTTCTTTGATTATTGCTGAGGATCGAAAGACTAGCACCCTCTCCTTCACCAAAGTCACCTTTGAGGACCAGGCATTCTATCTCTGTGCTCTGGCGGACACTGTGTCACAACCTAGCGAGTCTCTTTGGCAAGAACCCTTTCTTGCAAAACAGCTGCTACAGCTGTCACCAAGACAGGAAAGAAAGATAACCTCACAATCTGAATGTGCCCAGGAGCATTTTTGCCCATGATGATTGAAAGGATGAGTGATGAATTTGTTGACTTAGCAATTTATTTCAATTTCATACTAAGGTTTTTTGGTGGAGGGAGCGAGGGAGGGAGGGAGGGAGGAAGGAAGGAGGGGAGGGAGGGAGGGAGGAAGGAAGGAGATGGCATCAAGAAGTTTCTATGGTTGAAGGATGGACCAGAAGGATGAATAAAAGAAGTTAGAAGCATTTTTGCCATGATGATTGAAAGGATAAGTGATGAATTTGTTGACTTAGCAATTCATTTCACTCCTAGATTAAGGCTTTCTTTCTTTCTTTTTGAATTCCCTAATTAAAAATGACAAAAATATAAAGGAAGGAAGGAAGGAAGGAAGGAAGGAAGGAAGGAAGGAAAGAATGGCAAAAATATGCTGGATTTTTTTTATCAGTTAAAAGAATGTATTTTTCTGTTTAATCTTTGCAAAACCAATTAATAAATAAACATTTAAAGGAGAATATTTGTAGCTCAGGGTTGAAAAGAGGTGTCCTTGATACTCTCTGAGCTTGCTTCTTTTCTTGCAGATTTATTTATTTATTTATTTATTTAACTGGATTTGTATGCCGCTCCTCTCCGAAGACTCGGAGCGGCTCACAACATATACAAAACATCAGAAATCTAAATCCAATCAAAATATAAAAATAGACCCCCAACACACATACAACTTACAAACACAGTCAACAATCATCCCCAGGCCTGCCGGCAAAGATAGGTTTTTAAATTCTTTCGGAAGGCCGGGAGAGTGGGAGAAATGTGGACTTCAAGGGGCAGTTGGTTCCAGAGGGTGGGCGCCACAACAGAGAAGGCCCTCCCCCTAAGACCCGCCAAACGACATTGTTTCGCTGACGGGACCCGGAGGAGGCCGACCCTGTGCGCTCTCACCGGTCGTAGGGAAGTATGTGGCAGAAGGCGGTCCCGTAAGTATCCTGGTCCTGAGCCATATAGGGCTTTATAGGTAATAACCAGCACTTTGAATTGTGCTCGGAGACCAATAGGCAACCAATGCAGCGAGCGGAGGGTTGACGAAATGTGGGCACAACATGGAAGGCCCACAACTGCTCGCGCAGCTGCATTTTGCACTAACTGTAGTCTCCGAACACTCTTTGAGGGCAGCCCCATGTAGAGAGCATTGCAGTAGTCGATTCTCGAGGTGACAAGAGCATGTGTGACTGTGAGAAGAGACTCCCAATCCAAATAAGGGCGCAACTGGTGCACCAGGGGAACCTGGGCAAATGCCTCCCTCGCCACAGCCGATAAATGATGTTCCAGTGTCAGCTGTGGATCGAGGAGGACTCCCAAGTTGCGAACCTTCTCTGAGGGGTTTATAGATTCACCCCCCCAGAGTAATGGAAGGACAGATAGAAGTGTCCTTGGGAGGCATCACCCACAGCCACTCTGTCTTGTCAGGGTTGAGCCTTAATCTGTTAACGCCCATCCAGACCCTCACAGCCTCCAGACACCGGCACATCACCTCAACCGCTTCATGACCCAAACTAGGTAACATCATCAATATGAGAAGGGAGCGGGGTTTTGTAGAAGGAGGAGGAAGAAGAGGACCCAAACTAGATAACATCATCAGTGCTCCCAATAATGTTACCTAATTTGGGTAATGAAATGTCTGCAAGAAAATAAGCTCAGAGAGCACCAGGGACTCCTCAAATATTTAAAGAAATTAAACTAAAGATGTAAACATACAAAAAGTCTACTCACTGTTGCAAATTGATGTTTTATATATGCATCAGATTAGCAATTTCTTCATTACTGATGGGTTAAATGGAAAAAAATCTCCATATTCATACTACTATTCATAATTACTTCTCCTTCTGAAATATCTCTCTTCTGTTCTTCTTTGGCTCCAAAATATGAAATAAAAATCCCAGCAAACCTCATTGTTTCTATTTCACACATTTCAAGTCCAACACATCTGAAGGCCATCAAGTTGGAAAAGAATGATTTAAAAAAAAAATAACTCTGTTTTTGGTAGTCAAAGTGCCCAATGAAAAATGTGGTACGTTTGAATAACTTCATCATTTGTGCTTTGAAACTCACAATGCTATGTCACTTTCAAACACAAGGTGTAGTTGTCAGGATGTTTCCACTTGCAGGGTGAACTAGTCACTGTACAAATATAAAATGAAAAGTTTTACATTTTTACACAGAGGCATTCTGACCACTAACCACATCCTACGAGGTTCAACCATTAGAAGATTTCTTTTGAATTGCTTAGCAAAAAAAAAGTTGAGCTTCATTACGCAAGTTTTGTAGTGCAAACCTCGGAAGCCAATCAAAATATATTTCTTTCCTTTGCTTCTACATCTCTTCTTAGTTTCTTCTCTGCCAGATCAAGTAAGATGTTTCTTTCATGGTCCTTGGTGCTGATAATCCTGGGTAAGTGAACACAATTTCTTCTCTCTCTGCCTCCCCCATTCAGAAACCTCCTTAAAATTATATAAATGAGGCTAGTGCTTACATCCCTTTATTCTGGGTGCAAACTAAGTCTTAAGTAAGTGATCACTGATTTATTTTTTTTGTCTTGATGACTTGATGTCAGTGCCTAAGATTCAGTAGCATGGATATTGAATGTACATTTAAGACTACAGGCGACATGATAGCAGTCTTCCAATATCTCAGGGGTTGCCACAAAGAAGAGGGAGTCAAGCTATTCTTCAAAGCACCTGAGAGCAGGACAAGAAGCAACTGATGGAAACTAATCAGTCAGAGAACCAACCTAAAACTAAGAAGAAATCTCCTGACAGTTAGAGATGAACAACTTGCTTCCAGAAGTTGTGGGTGCTCCGATACTGGAAGTTTTAAAGAAGAGATTGGACAACCAAATAGTATAGGATTTCCTGCCTGAGCAGGAGGTTGGACTAGAAGACCTCCAAAGTCCCTTCCAACTCTGTTATTCTGGTCTCAATCCCCGAGACCCCTGTGGGTCTGATTCATGGCATTGGCCACAAGGATATAGGGGTAAGGTGACTTATGTTGCCTGCTGGAGAGAGGAATAATTTGGGCATTGTAAGTGGCCCCCATCACTTTGGATATGAGATAGGGGGCATATAAAACAAACAAGCAAGCAAGCAAAGAAACAAACAAACAAATATTCACTTTATGTGGAAGCCGCTATGTAAAATAAAAATGTTCTACATATTTTAACTGGAAAAATTTCAGACACTATAATAGTCACCCATTCAGTGGTGCAGTGGTTAGAATGCAGTATTGCAGGTTATTCCTGCTGATTGCCAGCTGCCAGCACTTTGGCAGTTCGATTCTCACAGATCAAAGTTGACTCAGCCTTTCATCTTTCCAAGATCAGTAAAATCAAGATCCAGATTTTTGGGGGCCATTTGTAAACCACTTAGAGAAAGCTGTAAAGCACTGTGAAGTGGTCTATAAGTCTAAGTGCTATTGCTATTTCTACTCCACCAACCATATACACTATTGTTGTTGTTTTTCCTGCAGAAAAGAGCACAGGACAGACCGTGACCCAAACAGAAGGCAGTTTGACCATCACAGAAGGACAACCTGTATTTCTCAATTGCACTTATGACCGAAGTGTAGATTATCAACCAAGCCCATTCTGGTACATTCAGTATCTTGGACAACCACCTAAGCTTTTTAAGAGCACTTTTTCAACACCTAATCAAGACGCTAGCCTCCCACAAAACTTCAAGGTCATCTATAAAAAAGTAGAAAAGACTTTCAACATGAAGAAGTCCGTCAGCCAACTCAATGATTCAGCTATCTACTTTTGTGCACTGAAAAACACAATGAGGAAGGACAGAAGGGAAGCAGATCAAAAACCCACAGAAGAGGATGTACAATGAAGAAGAGGATGTACAAGATGCTCAAGGACCTCAGCTACAATCAAATATACAACTATATTTGAGGCGTTTGTGAGTATCTTCTCTGACCTGGTCTCTTCTACATAGGCAATTAGATGGGAATTACCAGATAGGAATCATAAGCCCATTCATCTGATGGTACCACGTTGAAGCTGATTGAGATCCAATTAAATGGGGCTTTTATTGCTTTCTACCGCTTTGAGGAAATGTGTTTGTTCCATCTCAATATTCTTTGCCTTCCTAGTCTTGTTTGTTTTATTTGGAATCAGGATTTCGCACGTTTGGAATGTCTTCTGGATTTAAATTTTCAGAATTCCATCCAGTCGGATGTAGAGAAGTTTCTTGGCAAGAACACAAAATTATGAGAGCCCATTGAAGTGAGTGGCTATAATATATTTAAAGAAATAAACCGATAAATAAAGCTATTAATTTACATCAAGGGCAAACTTTGAATTGTCAAGCTGTCATTTGACCTGTATATTTGTCTTGCAAAATTTATATAAGATGATGATTGGACATAAGACAGAGAAATGTCTTGCAAAATTTATATAAGATGATGATTGGACATAAGACAGAGAAATTTTACAGTTAGTTGGTTGGATTCCCTGATTATTAATTATATTTGATTTATGGAATCTTGATCTAATTAATGGCATTCATTTTATTTTTAAACCAAATACAATAGCATTGGCATAATGAGATGTACACTTACTGCAACTATCTTACATTTCAAGGTCTATCACTGCAATGGATTGACAACAAATTCTAGCATGGTCCTCTTTCCATTTTGTCTTTTTTTCCTTTTCTCCAGAAGAAGCAATAGATATAAAATTGAATTCTGGTGTTGACTACTTAGGAAAACTCTATATTTAACTCATGTCTTCTACTCTGAAAAAAACTTTTATTTATTCCCTTTCTGTTGTATTGAATTAGGATACTTCCGTCCCCCAGTTTTATTTAGAATGTTCTTATCAAAAGAATAATAGCTATATCTTTCTTTACCATAAAGTTTGTAAGAGAGAAATGAATGACAGAGACCAAAACTTGTTATAAAAAGGGCATAATTGTTGATTAGCTCTACCTAGGAATAGGTTTCTTATGCCACGGTTCCGACAGATGAAACTCTTCAAAAGAAATTTGAGGCATTGTTTACTTTAAAGAATCTTTATTTTGAGTAGCATAACATCAGCACTACATAATCGAAGTCAAAAAATGAATTCCCCTACCCTGAGCACGTAGTATCAAAGCACAATTAACAGTCATAAATCACATTCCCCAATTAGCTTGAAGCACAGGCTTCCTCTCCAGTTCTCCAGCCCATCAATTCCTTATCATCTCTGGTTACAATAACCTTGTTTCTCATGCTAGGTTTAGTGTTGTTATGCCTAGCTAGACTCTCATTCACATCCCCCCTCCCAGCATCATCTAACCATAAAAGCAAAAGGTAAAAGATGGCTACATTTCCATCTGTTGTCAATACAAAAACATCCAATGTTAGCAGCGTTGACATCTTATTCCTCCTGAAACAAATTAATATACTTTTATCAGTAAAAGTTGATTTATATTTTCAAAAGAAGAATGTTTTTTCATTGGACAGTCCCACCTTGTCAAGGAAAAGAATAACTGAAAAAGAGTAAAGAGATTAAAAAAAACATAAAGACATGGATTGTTCTCTTCTTTATAGCATCAAGTGAAGCATATCTTCTTAATCTTCTGAAAATTTTTTGGTAGTGATTAACTTCAGCCAAATTGTCCTATATGATTCGAAGAAGAAAAATAAATGGGTAGGGTCAAAAAAGAGAAGAGATGGCAAGTGTAAAAAGTGTCATAGCACCCATCCAACTTTTTATATATATAGATATGTTTATATTTTATATGTATATGGCACACATAGAGGTGAGATTCCATTGAAGAGTTATGGCTACTATCTTCATTGTTTGATCTCCATCAATGCCTCTGCTCATGAATTCAGTAATTCAATAATTCAGTGACTCAATGATTCAATAATTCAACAATTCAGTAATTCAATAATTCATAATACAATAATTCAATAGTAATTAGAATAAAAACAGCAAGTTAAGCATTTTTTTTTCTTGATTTAATTACATCTGTTCTTAAAATGATTAAATCTACAGACAATCATCATATAGTGACTGCCTTATTTAGTGACTGCTGGCAGTTATAACAATGAAGAAAAAATAACTTTACAACCACTGCTTAGCATTTATGATCTGGGCATGTTTGCAAGTAAGATCATAAACCCAAATGTGGTTTCATTTAGCAATCTCTTCACAATTACTGAATTATCAGTCCTAATTGTGGTCTACCTGTAGTTTTGTCCCAGATTATATAATCTTAAACTCAAAATATTCTTTCCTACAAAAAAAGCAAAAAAAAACAAACAGAAAAAAATCAATTGTGATGAGAGGGGCTTAGAATTTTGTAAAGCCTTCACTGACTGTGGTTTTAACAAGTAGGAAGTTCCTGGTTCACTTTGGAAAGGGAACAGAATTAATAGTAGAAGCAGGTATGTCTTGCCTATAATCTGTGTTTGAATGATGATAGGATGCCATAGAAAACTTTGCCTAAGGAAATGGAATAACTGTGGAACAATGAGGAAGAATGGATTGCCAAGATTTTCAAAACTGCTCCCCATACCTTGTATTAAGAGGGTATTATGACCAACAACAGGAAAAATATTCAGTTCCAGTTGGTGAATCTTTCTCAACAAATACTCTAGCTCAGTGATGGCGCCCAAAACCTGCCCCCCGCCCCCGCTACACCTCCCATCCTGCCTGCTCTGTCCCCTCCCGCCCCCTGCTCCACCCGCCCACAGGGCCATGCACTGCCTCAATGGCCCGCCATAGCAGATCACCCAGGCAGCCCTGCAGCGCCATGGCAGCCACACCCTCCGCCCACACCCCACAGCATCATCTGCATGCTATGGAGCGCAAGGGTGGAGTCTTGTCCCCGCTGCCTGGCTATGCCCTTGGCTGCGCTGCTCCCTGCAGGCCATACCTGGGGGCAACTCTCCTCCAGGGGGCCGCTGGAGAGCAGGGGGCCACAGGGGGAGGTGGGGCTGGGGCGATGGCATGCGTGCCCACAGAGAGGGCTCTGAGTGCAGCCTCTGGCACGCGTGCCATAAGTTCACCACCATTGCTCTAGCTTAAACTTTACCTTTTTATAAAGAGCCATATCGATATGAATATTTTAAGGCATAGATTTTCTTTACAGCTCAGAAGACTGAGCAGTTTATATGAACAGTGATGTGAAATCAAGAAAGGGCCAGTGGGCACAGTGAGAAATGCAGAACGGTGTTCACCTTGCGTTATTGCAAACGAATAATTTAGAGCCGAATCCAGATTCCAGTGGTTACCAATCTCATCAGGAAACAGGGAGAGTTTAAAAGTGAATCCTGGTGCATGCAAACAGAACATATATATGGAAATGCATGTGAGTTTGCACACAACTCTTACAATATTTGGATCTTACGGCTTAGGGTTAAAAAGAAATTGGGCAAAGGTGCTTTTTCAGTAGGCAACTGGACTTCCTTGTTTTTCTTTGAAGACATTTCACTTCTCATCTAAGAAGCTTCTTTAGCTCTGACCGGAGAATGGGGAAGCTTTTTGGATGAGAAGTGAATTGCCCTCAAAGAAAAACAAGTCTAGTTGCCTCCTGAAAAAGTGCTTTTGGGAAACCATGACCTTGAATGACTGAGAATCTCCATAGACAGACAAGAAATTGGGTAGTTTCAGTGTTGGTAGTTGAGTTAGTAGTTTAGCAGTTGGTAGAATAAGATGTTCTTTTTTATGGTTTTGTTTTTGGCTCTGGAACAATGTTGAGATGTTTTTGTCCCATGCAAACCTAACCACCAGTGGGAAAGCATTGGAGACCTTGCCACCTCTTTGAATTGTCCTTATGAAAAGCACTTTTTCTAGTAGGGGAGAGTTCCAGCTGTATCCCTGTAAGACAGACATGTCAAACACAAGCCCTGGGGGGCCGGATGCGGCCCGCGAAGTGGTTTCATGTGGCCCACGAAGCCATCCTGGAAATAGTGAGGGAACGGCCCCCACTGCCTTGACCCTGGCCCAGGCCGGCCGGGAGCCAATGTACAATTTTGTGGGGGCCACCTATGCTGAAACGCATTCAGTCTTAGCTCCACAAGGCCATCTAGAAACAGCGAGGGACCGGCCCCTGCCGTGTCGGCCCCGCCCCCTGGGTGCATGCTGGGGAGGTGTCACCCTTTGTGAGGAATGAAGAAATGGACCATGCCTTTGCACTTGCCCCGGTCCCACCCCCTTCTCCCACTCCTGCCCAGGCCCCCAAAGGCACCCTTGACACAAACGATGTAAAGCTGGCCTCACCCACCCAGTAGGCCACACCCACTCCATCCACACCCACCCAGTAGGCCGCACCCACCCTGGCCGCACCCAACCAGCCCCCCAAGGGCAACCACAATGCTGATGCGGCCCTCAATGAAATTGAGTTTGACACCCCTGCTGTAAGACTTTAGGCTCAAGGAAAGGCAAAGGATTAATTTTGGGTTTGGAGCATAGTTTCTGTTGTGAGTGTCTCTAGACCGGCTGGGGACATATCAGAGGATGACGAAGCACAACCAGGCCCCTCTGGGTATTTTCCCCTCCCGGCAGCCGAGCTAGACAATGAGGAGATTTGTATGCAATCTGAGTCAGACTCTCAAAGTGATGAGTCAGATTTGGAACAGGAAGATAGATGGCTTGATCTGAGATTCCGAAGGTTTGATAGGCGGAGGTGTCAGTTAAGTGGAAAAAGGAAGTGACGTATTGAAAACTATATTAGAAGAGGATGAAGGGACTAATTCTTTGTCACGAGCAACGTTAATATCAAGAGGCAGTCTGATGCATCACCGAGTTCGTTTGAACTCAGTTTTCTGGTGTTTTTGAAATCTACGGAAGATTAATGAAGTCTTGGACAATGTGAGAGATAAAGAGTGAGTTAATTGGAAGGTGGGAGAATGTTTAAACTAAATGTACATAAATCAGACTGGCCCATTCCGGCCAACAAACTGCCAGTAGCTTGCTTTGAAGTGAATCTTTTGAAATGTGTTAAATAAAACTCTTAAAGAAATATTTATGTGGATTTTACTAAGCTGAGAGGGGCCAGATACAACAGTTTCCTATCTTTTTTATTTTATTTATTTTATTAACTTACAATATAAAATAGGAAAATACAAAAGCAAGTAGTAGGGAACAAAGGTAAGGGGAAGGGAAAAAAGAGAAGTGGGGAAGAGAGGGGAGAAAAAAAGGCATTGACTTCCGACTCCCTCTGTTGCAGTAAAATAAGGCATTAGCGTCGAACCTCAACTTTTTACATTTCTATAGTAGTATAAACTAGCCATTTCTGTATTAACAAATCAGTCTAATCAGTAAAACCTAAATCAAAGTATCATTTTTTCCCCACCTCAAGCACAATGTCCAGAAGTAGTAGAAACCAGTAAGGCAAAGCTTCAGATCTTATCCTGTAAGTGTGTTCAGTCCATTTCTCTCTCCTATTCATGCTTAAAAGAGTTCTTTCCAATAGCAAAGTCCCAAGGCAGTGCTCCTATTTCCCAGTTATTCCAGAATTTTGCAAGATTTAAGACTAAGGAATTCAGGGCAATTGCAAATTTAAAAAAATAATGTAAAACACCTAAAATGCCTTTAGATAAGGAGGGAGGGTGAATGGTGTGTGTGTGTGTGTGTGTGTGTAGCTTTCTCCTTAGAAAAGATCCTTTGATTTTTTTTAATGAAAAATTCTTTTATTAAAACAATCAGCATTGAACAAAAAATCATAGTATGCATCAATCATCATAGCACCTGATATACATCACTAAGTATTAATCTTTATAATCGTCTGGTTTGGTAAACATTTTTCACTCCGCACATCAAGCCTCAACTAAACGCCTGTTACAATTTATTTGCTTGGTGTTTCTCTTTTCTATAGTCTATCCACAGTTCCTAGTCTATCACATATTATTCATCTCAGTATTAGTACAATCTTTTATGATCCCTAACCAAACATCCTGAGGTAGAAATTCAGTATCCTGAGGTAGAAATTCAGTACGCTTTCCCAATATTAAAGCAATCAACATTAAATCTGGGTTCATATTAATAAGCTGTCCTCATAAGACCCGAAAATACATCTCTTGTATATGGTCTATCTACATTCATACAATCAGCATTGAACATAAAATCATAGTATGCATCAATCATCATAGCACCTGATATACATCACTAAGTATTAATCTTTATAAACGTCTGGTTTGGTAAACATTTTTCACTCCTCACATCAAGCCTCAACTAGACGCCTGTTACAATTTATTTGATTGGTGTTTTTCTTTTCTATAGTCTATCCACAGTTTCTAGTCTATTACATATTATTCATCTCAGTATTAGTACAATCTTTTATGGTCCCTAACCAAAAATCCTGAGGTAAAAG
Source organism: Bothrops alternatus (assembly GCA_034064705.1). Classification (NCBI taxonomy): domain Eukaryota; kingdom Metazoa; phylum Chordata; class Lepidosauria; order Squamata; family Viperidae; genus Bothrops; species Bothrops alternatus. Next base: position 1,082,192 of record JARGCV010000074.1, read on the forward strand.
TTTAATAACCTGAGGTAAATCTTGTATATGGTTTATCTACTATATCTAGTCTATCACATATTGTTCATTCACGCTTCTGAATTGACTTCGTCTCAGTAATAGTGCAATCTTTCATAGTCCCTAACCAAAGATCCTGAGGTAGAAGTTGAAAAAAAAATTAACAACAGAAAAGTGCTACTTTCTTTTCCTAATGTCCTCCAGATGTGTTGGAAAAAAGCTACAATAGTTCCCACCCAATAGCTACCTTTCTTTTCTTTTGCTTTCATATAAGTCCTAATTCCATACATAAAATACAGAATAACAGATTTGGAAGGGACCTTGGGGGTCATCTAGTCCAGCCCCCTGCCCAAGCAGGGGACCCTATACCATACCAGAAAAATGGAGTCCAATCTCTCTTAAAAATTTCCATGTTGGAGCATCTACAAGCCAGTCCAGTTTCAGGAACTTTCTCCTTAATTCTAGACTGGATCACTCTTTGGTACATTTTTGCCCTCAGATGCTCTGGAGAGTAGCTTTCCCTCTCTTCTTTATGAAAGCCTCTCAAATATTGGAAAATTTCCATCATGAGACCCTTAGTCTTTCATTTTGTTAGACTAGAACATTGAACAATGAACATTGAAGTTTACAAACTGTAAAAATGTCATCTATTCCCAAAGCACTGGGTGAACAGTATACGAGATAGAATGATATCTGGAGTTAGACTGCAAGTTCAACCTGATAACATAAATGTAGACAATTCATTGTGCAAATATAGGTAATTGTAGGAGGGGTGGCTAATGTGGTGATAGAGGATTCTGGACTAGACAGAGTTCCTAGTCCCCCTTCCCTTCAACTCTATTATTTTGTTATATGCGTTTTTGTGGTTCTTCAATGAACCTTTTACATCAAATTGGTGGAGGTGGAGAAATAGTTATTGTTAGGATGAATCATTGATGACTTGACTTCCCATCTTCCAGTCTTCCAATCAGAGTGCAGCTGGAAGGAACCTTGGAGGTCTTCTAGTCGAACCCCCTGCTCAGGCAGGAGACCCTATACCATTTGAGACAAGTTTTTGTCAAGGCAGAAAGCAATGTCTAATACCAATTACTTTAGTAAAGTCATCTTTGGAAGTGGGACCAGGCTGGTGGTGACACCAAGTAAGTTGTAACACTTTGTTCTTGCATTGTGATTGGATGACCTCCCATTCTTGACCCAGTTCCTGCCAACCTTGCAGTTCAAAAGCATGCAAATGCAAATAGATAAATAGGTACCACTCCAGTGGGAAGGCAACAGTGTTCTGTGTGCCTTGGCATATAATCTTGCTGGCCACATGACCACGGAAATGTCTTTGGACAATGCTGGGTCTCTCAGCTAAGTAATCAAGATGAGCACCACCTCCTAGAGTTGGAGACAGCTAGACAGTGAAAACCTTTACCTTCACCTAATGGCTCTTTGAAGCTACTGGTAACATCTGGATCTACTGCAATTTTTGTAAAGGATCACATTGCTGTGAAAGATAACTTCAGAAAATTCATTATTGGGTCTGGCACTCAGTTGGTTATAACTCCAAGTAAGTTAAATAATTTTTCCACCATCTTATTCCTCTTCTTTTCGTTTCAACATAGGATCTGAGAAGATAAAAGTCATGCAATTTGTATCTTTCTTTAGCTTTTGCAATCAAAATTCTCTTTTAAAAATGCTCATCGAGGAAATACTGGTATAGGCTGTGAGAAAGCTGGGCTGAAATAGGTACTTATTTCAAGAGAAACTTTTAAAGCCACAGCTTCTCAACAGGATGTTTAAATTTAAGAAAACTATAGGAATGAAGAAACCAACAAAAAATGACACATTTGTGGTAGCTAGAATTCTTTATCATTGAAAGCTTCTCATGCAGCAATTTTTTTCATAGTCTCCATAATGAAACTTGGTAGATTTCCTGATCTGGAACAAAATTCCATATTTTATAGTCTGATGTCCATTTGATGAATAATTGCTTCCAAATGATGCTACCAACAAGCAAGGTCTAGATTTTCCCCAGATAGATAGAATATCCATTTATCATAGCTTGGTAGGATTGTAGAGTTGGAAAAGGGACTCCAAAGATAGGAATGAGATAAAGCAAGTAAGCTGAAGAACTTGCATTAAACTTGTAGATATAAAATCAAAGCTGAGATTCATATGCCGACAGGCTTGGGGGGGTATGAACTGTGTTCTGCCCCCGGGCCGAGGAATTGTGCTTCCATCATTGATTGTGTGTTTGACTGTGTTTGCATGTTGTATGTATGGATTTTTATATTGGTTGTTGTCATTATTATTAATTTTTTTATATTTGTAACTGTATTGTTGTTGTGAGCCGCCCCGAGTCTCAGGAGAGGGGCGGCATACAAATTTGATAAAATAAAATAAATAAAAATAAAATAAAATATATTTTATCTGCACAAAGAGCAATTAATCATGGATCTTTTAATTACCTTGAAGATACTTCTTGGGCAAAAGGCGACTGGTGAAGCATATTACAGTCAACCATCATTGCTTAAATCTTTAATACTAATTTTCTTTACACTGATTGTGTTGAATAACAGTGTCAAATAAGGAGTGGGGGAATATCTAGTATCTAGTAATGCAGAGAATCTTGACTTTTCTAAAGGAAGTTATGATTGCTGATAAAAATAGGAAATCATGTTTTTGCTAAGGCAGAAAGCACTGTGTCTAGTGCTGGATATGATAAGATTTCCTTTGGAAGTGGGACTAGGCTGGTTGTCATTCCAAGTAAGTTACATTTGCCATTGTGGTTAGCATAAGAGGGACTCGCTCTTGCTCATCCCACTAGTTATATGCATCCTCAGTGATTATCAGAACTAACATCTTCCTTCCTTCCTTCCTTCCTTCCTTCCTTCCTTCCTTCCTTCCTTCCTTCCTTCCTTCCTTCCTTCCTTCCTTCCTTCCTTCCTTCCTTCCTTCCTTCCTTCCTTCCTTTCTTCTCATTTATTTCCAACATATATTCAGTCATTCTATTGTAACTACCTTAGTCTGTTACACCCGGATAGCTTCCATAAAAACTTCAGTAACTATGAATGAGTCATTAGCCATCTCAGGGAGAAAAAAATCCATTACAAGGGCTTTTTCCAAACAAACCAGTTGTATGGCCTTGTAAATAAGAGTCTTGGAACATCTAAAAAGAATCTGGAAATTAATTGATGGAAAGGCCAGATTAGATCCACACCTCTGAAGAAGGTAGTAGAGCATGAAGAAAAGGATTTTATACCTACAGGTGTCTAAATGTTGCTTTAGATTCCCAATAGCTGCAGTATTTGATAGTTTATTCCTAAAGTCTAGAGGTTTAGTTTTTAAAATGGAAATTCTAACTGCTGATACAAATAGGAAAACATGTTTTTGTCAAGGCAGAAAGCACTGTGTCTAACACTGGCAACAGTAAGGTTTTCTTTGGAAGTGGGACTAAACTGGTTGTGAGGCCAAGTAAGTTTTTGTTCTTTATTTCTGCTGTGGTGGTCAGTGCAAAACGGTGATTTCTTGGCTCATATCATTTGGCATGGACTAGCTCTATAATTATCCTGCATTTTCCAGATGTAGCCTGTGGGCCAGGTCCACATAAAGTAGAAGAATCTTCATGCAGTTAAGGTCAATGGTGACTCTAGATTTTGAAATAGACCTATTAATCCATTTGTTTATCAGACTGGTACTAAGTAGGGAACAGGGTATTGATAAGTGATTGTAGAGATATCGCAAAGATTTGAATCAATGTGCATATTATGGAGGAGGAAGCAGTAAATTCACTTTTGGTGCTGGGACAAAACTGCATGTTATACCAAGTGAGTGATATTGTGGTGATACATTTTAAGAGCAATTCAAGCTTTCTTTCTTTCTTTCTTTCTTTCTTTCTCTCTTTCTCTCTCTCTCCTTTCTTTCTTTTTTCTTCTTTCATTTCCTCCCCTCTCTTTTCTGACAATATTAATTTTTGATTAACATGGGTCAACACTGAGATCTATGTTACAATTTCTTTCTTTCTTTCTTTCTTTCTTTCTTTCTTTCTTTCTTTCTTTCTTTCTTTCTTTCTTTCTTTCTTTCTTTCTTTCTTTCTTTCTTTCTTTCTTTCTTTCTTATTTTCTTCCTCACTTCCTTGCTCCCTTTCTTTCTCTTCTCCTTCTCTCCTCTCCTCTCTTTCTTTTCTCTTTCTTTATTCTTTTTTTCCTTCCATTTCCTCTCCTTTCCCTTCCCTTCCTTTTGAGACAAGATTAGTTTCTTGATTAAAGTGAGTCCACACTGTCATGAATGTTACAATTACTTCTTGCATTCTGATACCACCTTTTACGGCTAACAAATTTTCCTAAATGGCTCAGATTTTTCTAAACTAAAAGTGTCTCTTTCTTCAATTATTCCCCCATTATTGGAAATTTCTCAAAGATGCACAGCCCTCTTCAAAAGAGGGACAGGCAGTAATTCTGCATATATGAGAGTATCTCTGTAGTCCATTTGTGTATCAGCAGGCTTCAGGTGAAGCATGCTACAGTTAACCATCATTGTTGGAATCTTTAATACTAATTTTCTTTACACTGGTTAATTGTGTTGAATAACAATGTCAAATAACGAGTGGGGGAATATCTAGTATCTAATAATGCAGAGAATCTATTTTCTGGAATTTTTCTAAAGCAATATTTTTACAGTGTTGTTCATTTCCCAGTGACTACATTGGAAATGGGATGAGTGTGAAAGTCAGCCCAGGTACATGCGAATAGAGGAAGCAAGTCTTGAAATGCCAGCATATTTTATGGCAATGGACCAAGATACTTGCAGGACCGTCTTCTGCCTCATGAATCCCAGCAACCGGTTAGGGCGCATAAGGTTGGCCTCCTGCGGGTCCCGTCTGTTAGACAGTGTCATCTGGCGGGGCCTAGGGCAAGGGCCTTCTCCGTTGCTGGCCCAGCCCTCTGGAACCAGCTTCCCTCAGAGGTTCGTACTGCTTCCTCCCTCCTGGCCTTCCGGAAAGCGCTAAAGACACATTTATGCCGACAGGCTTGGGGCATATGAGCTGTGCTCTGCCCCTCGGCCCTAAGAGTGTCCCGCCATCAACGGCTGTGAGTTGAATGTGTTTGTATGTTGTGTGAATGATATTAATTTTTAAATTTTAAATTAATTGTGTTTTTTAATTGTGTTGTTGTTGTGAGCCACCCTGAGTCTTGGGAGAGGGGCGGCATATAAATTAAATTAATAAATAAATAATAAATATTTACAGAAAAGTTGCAGTTTAGAAGAAAGTTTTATGCCACCCTGGATATGATTAAGATGGATATGATGACAAGATTTTTGTATCATTGCTGGTTTTTGTAAAGGGATGTGCTATTGTGTGCTTTATAATGCAGACAAGCTCTACTTTGGATCTGGAACAAAACTCATTGTCAGAGCAGGTGAAAATCTGGAAGGCACTGCATATATATTGGTTGTAGGCATGTTTGTAAATATCAAATGTTAGCCCAATTACTTGACTACTTAGAACTTCTCGTGTAGAGAACTTTTTCAGATTTGTTTGTTCTAGATGAAAGTGTGTTTCCAGTGTTGGCATGTGCTGAGTGCCTCAATGATCAAACAATATTGTGATCAAGTGCTTACATGTTTTATACAACATATAGTTCACACCACTGAAGAAGAAATTAGAGCCCCAATGGTAGTATTTTATAGGTATAGATATCCAAATGAAGCTTTATATTTCCAGGAGTCAAATCCTTGACACTTTAATCCTAAAGTCTAGAGATTTAGCTATTCTAAAGGAAGTTATAATGGCTGATAGAAATAGGAAGACATGTTTTTGTCAAGGCAGAAAGCACTATGTATAGCAACTTTGCTAAGGTCATCTTTGGAAGTGGGACTAGGCTGGTCGTCATGCCAAGTAAGTTTTAGTCCTTTATTTTTGCCCTTCCAATCCACAGAGGAAGTTCTTTTAAATGAATCATTACTATAAAGAAAAAAACTGATGGTCTTTCTTTCTCTTTCTCTTTCTTTCCATTCCCTCCATCCCTCCCTCCCTCCCTCCCTCCCTCCTTCCTTCCTTCCTTCCTTTCTTCTTTCTCCCTCCCTCCCTCCCTTCCTCCCTTCCTTGTTTTCTTTCTTTCTTTCTCTTTCTTTCTTTCTTGCTTGCTTGTTTTCTTGCTTTCTCTTTCTCTTTGTCTTCTCTCTCTCTCTTTCTTTTTTGTTTTCTTTTCTACCTTTCATTTATCTTGGTTTTACTTAGTTTTCATCTTCTTTTTTAAAAAAATCTAATAAATAAATAGGCACCTTTCTTGAAGAAATTGGATGGCCCAATAAGCATCTGGAAAGTCTCTAAATTAAGGGATAGAAAATGGCAGAGAGTGGATTCATACATCTGAAGAAGAAACTAGAGCCCTAATTATAGTAATGGATAAATACAGATATCCAAATGAAACTTCTGATTCCAAGAGCTGAATCTTGCATATTTTAAAGTCAAGAGATTTTGACTTTTCTAAAGGAAGTTATGATTGCTGATAAAAATAGGAAGTTATGTTTTTGCTAAGGCAGAAAGCACTGTGTTTAGTTCTGGATATGCTAAGATTTCCTTTGGAAGTGGGACTAGGCTGGTTGTCATTCCAAGTAAGTTACATTTGCCATTGTGGTTAGCACAAGAGGGTCTCTTGCTTACTATCCCACCATTTATATGCATCCTCAGTGATTATCAAAACTAAATTCTTCCTTCCTTCCTTCCTTCCTTCCTTCCTTCCTTCCTTCCTTCCTTCCTTCCTTCCTTCCTTCCTCCCTCTCTTTCCTTTCTTCTTTCCCATCCCTTCCCATCTTTCTTTCTTTCTTTCTTTCTTTCTTTCTTTCTTTCTTTCTTTCTTTCTTTCTTTCTTTCTTTCTTTCTTTTTATTTATTTCTAACATATATCCAGTCATTCTATTGTAACTACCTTAGTCTGTTACACCCGGATAGCTTCCATAAACACTTCAGTAACTATGAATGAGTCATTAGCCATGTCAGGGGGGAAAAATGCATTACAAGGGATTTTTCCGAACAAACCAATTGTATGGCCTTGTAAATAAGAGTTTTGGAACATCTAAAAAGAATCTGGAAATTAATTGATGGAAAGGCCAGATTAGATCCACATCTCTGAAGAAGGTACTAGAGCATGAAGAAAAGGATTTTATACCTACAGGTGTAAAAATGTTGCTTTAGATTCCCAATAGCTGCAGTATTTGATAGTTTATTCCTAAAGTCTAGAGCAGTGGTTCTCAACCTTTTTCAGGTTGAGACCCCACTTGCTCCGCCCATATGCGGTGCGACCCCAATCCACGCATCGCGCCCAAAAAAAACAACAAACAAACAAAATGGCGGCCCGCGACGGGCCTATCCGCGCATGCGCGGTGCGCGCGTGATGCCCGAACCGTGACAAGCCGATCCGGGCATGCAGGGCGCACGCACGCCCCCCCAAAAAATGGCAGCCCACGGTGTCCGGCGACCCCCGCGAAACGGTCGTTCGACCCCAAATGGGGTCGTGACCCATAGGTTGAGAACCACTGGTCTAGAGGTTTAGTTTTTAAAATGGAAATTCTAACTGCTGATACAAATAGGAAGACATGTTTTTGTCAAGGCAGAAAGCACTGTGCCTAGCACTTGGAACAGTAAGGTTTTCTTTGGAAGTGGGACTAAGCTGGTTGTGAGGCCAAGTAAGTTTTTGTTCTTTATTTCTACTGTGGTGATCAGGGCAAAAGGTTGATTTCTTGGCTCATATCATTTGGCATGGACCAGCTCTATAATTATCCTACATGTTTTCCGATGTAGCCTGTGGGCCAGGTCCACATAAAGTAGAAGAATCTTCATATAGTTAAGGTCAAAGGTGACTCTAGATTTTGAAATAGACCTATTAATCCATCTATTTATCAGACTGGTACTAAGTAGGGAACAGTGTAGGGATAAGTGATTGTAGAGGTATTACAAAGGTTTGAATCAATGTGCATAATATGGAGGAGGAAGCAGTAAACTCACTTTTGGTGCTGGGACAAAACTGCATGTTATACCAAGTGAGTGATATTGTGATGACTGATTCAAGCTCTTTCTTTCTCTTTTTCTTTCTTTCTTTTAGCCATTGGTCTTGCCCTTTTGGTTTATATAGGGGGGTCTTTTGTATTAATCATTAATAATTGCTGTAAAAGAAACTCCTTTTGTTTCTTTACAATTTTTTGTACCTTTGGCTTTTTGCCTATTTTTGTCTTTCTTTTCTTTTCTTCCTTTTATTTATCTTAGTTCTAGTTTGTTTTTTTTTTGTTTTTGTTCTTAAATCCAATAAATTTAGAGGACAATTTCTGAACAAATTGGATAGCCCAGGAAAAAACTGGAAATCCTTTAAATTATGGGATAGAAAATGCCAGAGGCAATTCCAAAAAAACCAGAGCTGCAAAAATAGTATTTGATAGCTACAAATATCCACATGATGTTTCAGATTTTCAGGGCCCATGTTCTTGACATTTTTATCCTACAGTCTAGAGATTTAGCTTTTATAAAGGCAGGTATGATTACTGATAGAAAGAGAAATGTTTTTGCTAAGGCAGAAAACACTGTGTATGATGGTAGCACCTATAAAGTCTACTTTGGAAGTGGGACTAGGCTGGTCATAATACCAAGTAAGTTATTAACTGAATAACAGAAAAACAGAATTGGACGGGACTTTGGAGATCTTCTAGTACAACCCCCTGCTCAAACAAGAAACCTTATAACATTTCAGACAAATGGTTGTCCAATCTCTTCTTTAAAAACTTTCATTGTTGGAGCATCCACAATTTCTGGAGGCAGGTCGTTCCACCGATTAATTGTTCTAATTGTCACTTCTCCTTAGTTCTAGGTTGGTTCTCTCCTTGATTAGTTTCCATGCATTCCTTCTTGTCCTGCCTTCTAGTGTTTTGGAGAATAGCTTGACTCCGTCTTCTTTGTGCAGCATCTCAAATATTGGAAGACTGCTATCATGTCACCCCCTAGTCCTTCTTTTCATTAGTCTAGACATACCCAATTCCAGCAACTGTTTTGCATATGTTTTATCTTTCAGTCCCCTAACTATCTTTTTTGTTCTTCTTTGCACTTTTTCTAGAGTTAAAACATCTTTTTTATATCGTGGCAATTACTTCAACAATAATTGTTATGAGTAGTAAGGTCTCCCTTGAACTAGTAGGTTTTAGTAAAGGATTGTAACACTGTGAATGAAAATAATTTCAAGATCGCTTGGGGATCTGGCACAAGACTAATAATCAGACCAAGTAAGTTGGTCCATGAATATTGCACATTAATATATTTCCATTGTGCTTGAGGAAGGTTGCATGTGGTTGTGTGTTGGAGATTGTTTCGAGTGTGCTGCTCATGTTTGAAGTAGCTACATTTCCTGAATTCACTACTTATTTTGCTGGATGCCAGGAAGTTGCACATCTTTTAATTAAGCTTAATTGATATAATATATTCAGTGTATTTTCAGGATCATTCATGTTCCAAATGGATAAATTGGATGGCCCTGTAAATAAGAGTCTTGAAACACCTGAAAAGATTTTAGAAATTAATTGATGGTAAGGCCAAAGTGGATTCACTCTTCTGAAGAAGAAAGTAGAGCATGAAGAAAGAATTTTATACCTACAAATGTCCAAATGTTGCTTCAGATTCCAAGTGGCTACAGTCCTTGACATCTTAACCCTAAAGTCTAAAGCTGTAGCTTTTCAAAAGGGAGTTGTAATTGCTAGTAGAAATAGGAAGACATGTTGTTGTCAAGGCAGAAAGCACTGTGTATAACAACATCGGTAAGGCCATCTTTGGAAGTGGGACTAGGCTCGTCATCATGCCAAGTAAGTTTTAGTCCTTTATTTTTGCTCTTCCAATCTACACAGGAAGTTCTTATCAATAAATCATTACTGTAAAGAACAACTGATGCTCCTTCTTTCTCTTTCTTTCCATTCCCTCCCTCACATCTTCCTTCCTTCCTTCCTTCCTTCCATCCTTCCTTCCTTCCTTCCTTCCTTCCTTCCTTCCTTCCTTTCTTTCTTTCTTTATTTCTCCACCCTCTCTCTCCTAATTTTTTCTTTCTCTCTGCTTTTTGTTTATTTTGTTTCCTACCTTTCATTTACCTTGGTTTTACTTAGTTTTAATCTTCTTTTTTAAAAAAATTCCAATAAATCTATAGGAGCTTTTGCTGAACAAATTGGATGGCCCAGTAAGCATCTGGAAATCCTCTAAATTATGGGATAAAAAATGGCAGAGTGGATTCATACCTCTGAAGAAGAAACTAGAGCCCTAATGAAAGTATTGGATAGATACAGATATCTACATGAAGCTTCTGATTCCAAGAGCTGAGTCCCGGATATTTTAAAGTCAAGAGAATTTTACTTTTCTACAGGAACTTATGCTTGCTGATAAAAATAGGAAATCATGTTTTTGCTAAGGCAGAAAGCACTGTGTCTAGGGCTGGATATGCAAAGGTTTTCTTTGGAAGTGGGACTAGGCTGGTCGTCATGCCAAGTAAGTTCAATTTGCCATTGTGGTTAGCACAAGAGGGTCTCTCCCTTGCACAACCCACCCTCAAATTTATATGCATCCTCATAGCTTATCAGAACTAAAGTTTTCCTTCCTTCCTTCCTTCCTTCCTTCCTTCCTTCCTTCCTTCCTTCCTTCCTTCCTTCCTTCCTTCCTTCCTTCCTTCCTTCCTTCCTTCCTTCCTTCCTTCCTTACTTCCTAAAAAGATACTGGAAATTAATTGATGGTAAGACCAAAGTGGATTCACTCTTCCAAAGAAGAAACTAGAGTATGAAGAAAAGGATTTTATAACTACAAATGTCCAAATGTTGCTTCAGATACCTAGTGGCTGCAGTCCTTGACCATGTTAACCCCAAAGTCTAGAGCTGTAGCTTTTCAAAAGGGAGTTCTAATTGCTAGTTGAAATATGGTTTTCTTAAGACAGAAAGCTTTGTGTCTAATGTTGGATACGGAAAGGTTTTATTTGGAAGTGGGCCTAGGCTGGTTGTCATGCCAAGTAGGTTTTTGTACTTTATTTCTCCTGTGGTGGTCAGTGCAAAAGGCTGCTTTTTTGGTTCATATCCTTCGGCATGGACCAGCTGTACAATTGTCCTACAGAACTCTTGATGTAGCCTCTGGACCAGGTCAACAGAAAGTTTTTGAAATACCTTCATGTAGTTAAGATCAGTGATGACTCTAGTTTTGAAATAAACCTATTAATGCATTTGTTCAATAGGGGCTACAAAATAGTGAATAGTCGGGGATATTGTATGCAGAGATATAGCAAAAACTAATGTGTATATTATGGAGGAGGAGGAAGCAGTAAATTCACTCTTGGTACTGGGACAAAACTGCATGTTATACCAAGTGAGTGATAGATTTTTAAGAGCGATTCAAGCGATTCAAGCTTTCTTTCTACCTTCCAACTTCCTTCCTTCCTTCCTTCCTTCCTTCCTTCCTTCCTTTCTTTCTTTCTTTCTTTCTTTCTTTCTTTCTTTCTTTCTTTCTTTCTTTCTTTCTTTCTTTCTTTCTTTCTTTCTTTCTTTCTTTCACTCTTATTTTCTTTTGTTCTCTTTCTTTCTCTTTCTCTTATTTTCTTTCTTTTTTATTTCACTCATATCCTTTCTTTTTCTTTGTTTCTTTCTCTCTCTCATTTCACTTCCTTTTTTCTTTTTTCTTCTTTCTTTCCCTCTTCTCTCCTTTTTGACAAGATTATTATTTTTTTTTATTAAACTGGGTCAACACTGATATCTATGTTACAATTATGTTTTGCATTGTGGCAGAAGTACTCTGATACCACCTTTTCCAGCTAACAAATTTTATCAAATGGCGTAAGCTTTCCTAGAATAAAAGTCTCTCTTTCTACAATTATTCCCAATTACTAGGAATTGGGCCTTTGAGAGAAGATGCTGAGTCACTTTTAAGAGAGGGACAACCCCGGCAATGATTCTGGATACAGGAGAGCATCTCTTTAGCCCATATGTGGTATGGCACAATACTCAGGTTAACTTTGAAATCTGTTGCCATGAAACAATTACCAAATTCTGCATCAGTCATTATTAATATTTTAATCCTAAAGTCTAGCGATTTAGCTGTTCAAAATAAGGTATAAATACTGACAGAAATAGGAAGATATGTTTTTGTCAAGACAGAAAGCACTGTGTATACCGGTGGTACATATTAGGTCTACTTTGGAAGTGGGACTAGGCTGGTTGTCATGCCAAGTTTGTGTGTATGTTTGTGGAATGATTGGTTTCTTTTTTAACTTAAGGGTTTTTATATTTATGTATTTTATTGTAATTTCTATCATGTTGTAAGCCGCCCTGAGTTCTCCGGAATAGGGCGGCATAGAAATAAAATAAATAATAATAATAATAATAAGTAAGTTTTAGCCATACATTTTGAACTTCTGGTCTACACAGGATAGTTGTTTGTACTAAAAATTGCTGTAAAGAAAATCTGAAACTCCTTCTGTTTCTTTCCACTTTTTTTTTTTTTAATTCTATTGGCTTTTTGCTTTCTTGCTTTTTTTGTTTTCTTTCCTTTCCTTCCTTTATCTTAGTTCTAGCTAGTTTTTGTCTTCTTTTAAAATAAAATAAAATAAAATAAATTCCAATAAATTGATAGGAGCTTTTCCTGAACAAATTGTATGGCCAGCAAGAGTCTGGAAATACTCTTCATTATGGGATAGAAAATGGCAGAAAGTGGATTCACATCTCCAAAGAAAAAACTAGGGACCTAATAATAGTATTTGATATATGAATATGTCCAAATGAAGTTTCTGATCTCCAAGAACTGAGTCTTGGGCGTTTTAATACTAAAGTCTAGGGATTTAGCATTTCTAAAGGAAGTTATGCTTGCTGATCGAAATAGGAAGTCATGTTTTTGCTAAGGCAGAAAGCACTGTGACCAGCACTGGAAATGATAAGATTTTCTTTGGAAGTGGGACTAGGCTGGTCATCATGCCAAGTAGGTTTTCATTTGTTATTTCTGATATTGTAGTCAGCACAGAGGTTCTTTTCTTTGCTCATAGCTCTCTTTCTCTCTCTGCTATCCCCATGTGTTATAAAACATAGTGGCACCTGGAAGCACAGTTTATTGTGTTAAAACAAGAGAGTCTCTCCTACCGAATTCACATGCAGTCTTCAGAGATTACCAAAAGTAAAATGTTTTCCTTTCCTTCCCTTCCCTTTCCTTCCCCCTCCCATTTTGAACTTATATTCATTTCTCCAATTGTTACTAGTCTATTAGACCTGTATAGTTTCCATAATTATTTCAGCAAATATGAATTAGTTATTCTTCCTTTCAGAACAGAAAAAATTCTGTTCTACACAGAATCTACACAGGAAGTACATATAAATGAATCATTACTGTAAAGAAAAACTGATGCTCCTTCTTTCTCTTTCTTTCCATTCCCTCCCTCGCGTCTTTCTTTTTCTTCCTTCCTTCCTCTTTCCATTTCTTCTTTCTTTCTTTCTTTCTTTCTTTCTTTCTTTCTTTCTTTCTTTCTTTCTTTCTTTCTTTCTTTCGTTCTTTCTTTCTTTCTTTCTTTCTTTCTTCTCTCTCTCTCTCTCTCTCTCCCCTTTTTTCTTTCTTTCTCTCTGCTTTTCTTTGTTTTCTTTCCTACATTTCATTTAACTTTGTTTTACTTAGTTTTAATCTTCTTTTTTTAAAAGCCTTGGCTGAACAAATTGGATGGCCAGTAAGCATCTGGAAATCCTCTAAATTATGGGATAAAAAATGGCAGAATGGATTCATACCTCCGAAGAAGAAACTAGAGCCCTAATAAAAATAATGGATAGATACAGATATCCAAATGAAGCTTCTTATTCCAAGAGCTCAATCCTGGATATTTTAAAGTCAAGAGATTTTGACTTTTCTAAAAGAAGTTATGCTCGCTGATAACAATAGGAAGTCATGTTTTTGCTAAGGCAGAAAGCACTGGGTCTGGTAGTGGATATAATAAGGTTTTCTTTGGAAGTGGGACTCAGCTGATCGTCATGCCAAGTAAGTTCCATTTGCCATAGTGGTTAGCACAAGAGGGTCTCTTCCTTGCACAACCCACCCTCAAATTTATATGCATCCTCCGTGATTATCAGAACTAAAGTCTTCCTTCCTTCCTTCCTTCCTTCCTCCCTTCCTTCCTTCCTTCCTTCCTTCCTTCCTCCCTCCCTCCATTCCTCCCTCCCTCCCCCCTCCCTTGCTTCCTTTCTTCCTTCCTTACTTCCTAAAAAGATTCTGGAAATTAATTGATGGTAAGGCCAAAGTGGATTCACTCTTCCAAAAAAGAAACTAGAGCATGAAGAAAAGTATTTTATACCTACAAATGTCCAAATGTTGCTTCAGATTCCCAGTGGCTGCAGTCCTTGACATCTTAACCCTAAAGTCTAGAGCTGTACCTTTTCAAAAGGGAGTTCTAATTGCTAGTAGAAATATGTTTTTGTTAAGACAGAAAGCTTTGTGTCTATGGTTGGATATGGAAAGATTTTCTTTGGAAGTGGGACTAGGCTGGTTCTTATGCCAAGTAAGTTTTTGTACTTTATTTCTCCTGTGGTGGTCAGTTCAAAAGGCTGATTTTTTTGGTTCATATCCTTTGGCATGGACCAGCTGTACAATTGTCCTACAGATAGAAAGAAAGGGGAGGTTTAGGTTTAGTAGGTTTTAGTAAGGGATTGTAACACTGTGAATGATGGTAGTTTCAAGATCGCTTGGGGATCTGGCACAAGACTTATAATCAGACCAAGTAAGGTGGTCCATGAATATTAATGTATTTCCATTGTGCTTGAGGAAGGTTGCATCTGTTGTGTGTTGAAGACCTTTTCGAGCGTGCTGCTCATGTTTGAAGTAGCTACATTTCCTGAATTGACTACTTATTTTACTGGATGCCAGAAAGTTGCACATCTTTTAATTAAGCTTAACTGATATAATATATTCCGTGTGTTTTCAGGATAATTCATGCTCCAAATTGATAAATTGGATGTCCCTGTAAATAAGAGTCTTGAAACACCTGAAAAGATTCTGGAAATTAATTCTTGGTAAGGCCAAAGTGGATTAACTCTTCCAAAGAAGAAACTAGAGCATGAAGAAAAGGGTTTTATACCTACAAATGTCCAAATTTTGCTTCAGATTCCCAGTGGCTGCAGTCCTTGACATCTTAACCCCAAAGTCTAGAGCTGTAGCTATTCAAAATGAAGTTCTAATTGCTAGTAGAAATAGGAGTACATGTTTTTGTTAAGACAGAAAGCTTTGTGTCTAATGCTGCATACAGAAAGGTTTTCTTTGGAAGTGGGACTAGGCTGGTTGTCATGCCAAGTAAGATTTTGTATTTTATTTCTCCTGTGGTAGTCAGTGCAAAAGGCTGCTTTTTTGGTTCATATCCTTTGGCATGGACCAGCTCTACAATTGTCCTACAGATCTCTTGATGTAGCTTCTGGACCAGGTCAACAGAAAGTTGTAAAAATACCTTCATGTAGTTAAGATGATTGATGAGGCTAGATTTTGAAATAAACCTTTTAATCCATTTGTTCATTGGGGGTACAAAGTAGTAAATAGTACAGGGATATTGTATTCAGAGATATTGCAAAGATTTAAACTAATGTGTATATTATGGAGGAGTAAGCAGCAAATTCACTCTTGGTGCTGGGACGAAACTGCATGTTATACCAAGTGAGTGAAATTGTGGTGATAGATTTTTTAATAGCAATTCAAGCTTTCTTTCTTTCTTTCTTTCTTTCTTTCTTTCTTTCTTTCTTTCTTTCTTTCTTTCTTTCTTTCTTTCTTTCTTTCTTTCTTTCTTTCTTTCTTTCTTTCTTTCTCTTTTATTTTCTTTTGTTCTCTTTCTTTGTCTTTCTCTTATTTTCTTTCTTTTTTCTTTCACTCATATCCTTTCTTTTTCTTTGTTTCTTTCTCTCTCTCTCAATTCACTTTCTTTTTTATTTTTTTCTTTCTCCCTTTTTTCTTTTTCTTTTTTTCTTTCTTTCCCCCTTCTCTCCTTTTTGACAAGATTATTATTTTTTAATTAAACTGGGTCAACACTGATATCTATGTTACAATTATGTTTTGCATTGTGGCAGAAGTACTCTGTTACCACCTTTTCCGGCTAACAAATTTTATCAAATGGCATAAGCTTTCCAAGAATAAAAGTCTCTCTTTCTACAATTATTTCCAATTGCTAGGAATTGGGCCTTTGAGAGAAGCTGCTGAGTCACTTTCAAGAGAGGGACAACCCCAGCAATGATTCTGGATACAGGAGAGCATCTCTTTAGCCCATATGTGGTATGGCACAATATTGAGGTTAACTTTGCAATCTGTTGCCATGAAAAAATTACCAAATCCTGCATCAGTCATTATTAATATTTTAATCCTAAAGTCTAGTGATTTAGCTGTTCAAAATAATGTATAAATACTGACTGAAATAGGAGGATATGTTTTTGTCAAGACAGAAAGCATTGTGTTTACCAGTGACATATATAAGGTCTACTTTGGAAGTGGGACTAGGCTGGTTGTCATGCCAAGTAAGTTTTAGCCATACATTTTACCCTTCTGGTCTACTAAAAATTGCTGTAAAGAAAATCTGAAACTCCTTCTGTTTCTTTCAACATTTTTTTTTACATTTATTGGCTTTTTGCTTGCTTTTTTATTTTTGTTTTTCCTTTCCTTCCTTTATCTTAGTTCTAGTTAGTTTTTGTCTCCTTTTCAAAAAAATAAATAAATTCCAGTAAATTGATAGGAGCAAGAGTCTGGAAATACTCTTCATTATGGGATAGAAAATGGCAGAAAGTGGATTCAAATCTCCAAAGAAGAAACTAGGGCCCTAATAATAGTATTTGATAGATGAATATGTCCAAATGAAGTTTCTGATCTCCAAGAATTGAGTCTTGGGCATTTTAATACTAAAGTCTAGGGATTTAGCATTTCTAAAGGAAGTTATGCTTGCTGATCGAAATAGGAAGTCATGTTTTGCTAAGGCAGAAAGCACTGTGACCAGCACTTCAAATGTTAAGATTTTCTTTGGAAGTGGGACTAGGCTGGTCATTATGCCAAGTAGGTTTTCATTTGTTATTTCTGCTATTGTAGTCAGCACAGAGCTTCTTTTCTTTGTTCATAGCTCTCTTTCTCTCTCAGCTATCCCCATGTATTATAAAACATAGTGGCACCTGGAAGCACATGTCATTGTGTTAAAACAAGAGAGTCTCTTCTACCGAAATTACATGCAGTCTTCAGAGATTACCAAAAGTAAAATGTTTTCCTTTCCTTCCCTTCCCTTCCCTTCCCTTTCCTTCCCCCTCCCATTTTGAACGTATGTTCATTTCTCCAATTGTTACTAGTCTATTAGACCTGTATAGTTTCCATAATTATTTCAGCAAATATGAATTAGTTATTCTTCCTTTCAGAAGAGAAGAGTTTCTTTTATATAAAGAGATTTAACCCACACAAATAGATTGATAGATTCAGATTGTTGGAAAGTGATATTTGGGCAAGGCACCAGATTGACCATCATGCCAGGTATGTGAGGCAATCTCAAATAGGAAGGGATGTGTTTGCTAAGGCAGAAAGCATTGTGTATGGTGGCAACAATAAAGAAAGCATTTTATAGCGATCCAAATGAGGCTTCAGATTTCCAGTAGCCCAAATCCTTGTTTTTTTTTAATATCCTGAACTCTAGAGATCTAGTTATGATTGCTGATCAAAATAGGAAGGCATGTTTTTGCTAAGGCAAAAAGCACTGTGTTTAACAGTGGAAATAGGATTTCCTTTGGAAGTGGGACTAAGCTGGCCATAATACCAAGTAAGTTATCCCTGCCATTGGTAAGGGGTCTTCCATGCTCATCCCTTTTTCCAATGGTAGGATTCAGCCAGTTCTCACCAGTTTGGTAGAACTGGTAGCTAATTTTTTGTTGCCCAGGCCCGGAATGGACTTCCAGAAGTGGCATCCACACAGAGAACCAGCTGTTCACATATTTGAATCCCACCACTGCCCCTTTCCATTTATATGCAATCTTCAATGATTATCAAAGGTGAAGGGCTACATTTCTTTCTTTCTTTTGCACTTATTTCTAACACATATTCAGTCATTCTACTGCAATTCGTCTCAATAAAGGAGTATATTTGTAGCTCAGAATTGAAACGATGCTCTCTGAATTTGGTTGTTTCGTGAACCTGTTTGTTTTCTTGGTGCTCTCTGAGCCTGGTTGTTTCCTTGCAGACATTTCATTAGCCAAACTAGTAAATTAGCCAAACTGTAACCTAGTTTGGGTAATGAAATGTCTGCAAGGAAAGAACCAAGCTCAGGGTGTAACTAATCTGTTATACTTGGATAGCTTCCATCACTACTTCAGTAACTATGAATTAGTTATCAGGCATCTGATAACTAAAAAAAAAGTTTCATTACAACGGCTTTTTCTGAACAGATCAGTCGGATGGCCCTGTAAATAAGAGTCTTGAAATATTTGAAAAGATGTCTAAAAATGAAACGATGGGAAGGCCAGAGTAAATTCACTCATTCAAAGAAAACACGAGAGCATAAAGAAAAGGACTTTATATCTCTAGATGTTCAAACGATCTTCAGCTTTCCAGTAGCCACAACTATGACTATGGCATTTTAGTCCTAAAGTTTAGAGATTTAGCTTTTGAAAAGGAAGTTATAATTGCTTATACAAACAGGAAGACATGATTTTTGTCAAGGCAGAAAGCACTGTGTATAACACAGGCGTGAATAAGGTGATCTTTGGAAGTGGGACTAGGCTGGTCATAATGCCAAGTAAGTTTTAGCCATTTATACACCATTGTGCTCAGTGCTAAAGGATTTTTGCAAATGCTGTAACATCCCTGAAGCTACTTCTTTCTTTTTCTATTTTATTGTTTCCTCTTGCACTTTTGCCTTTTTTGTTTGTTTGTTTCATTTGATCTTTTATTTTCTTTCCTCTAGTTCTCATTGGGTTTTTAATCTCCTTTTTTAAAAAAAAATAATATATTTAGAGGAATTTTCCCAAACAAATTTGATGAAGCAATGTCTGGAAATACTATAAATTATAAGGATGGGAAATGTAGAGTGAGTATTCACACTTCTGAAGAAACTAGGGTTCAAAAAAAATAATTTTGTACCAATAAAGGAGAATATTTGTTGCTCAGAGTTAAAATGAAGGGTCCTTGCTGCTTTCTGAGCTTGCTTGTTTTCTTGCAGATGTTTTATTTAATTTTTATTCTGATCTAGTTTAAGCAACGTCTGCCAAAAAACAGCCAAGCTCAGAGAGCACCAAGGACCCCTCATTTTAAACCTAAGCTGCAAATATTGTCCTTTATCAGTATAATTTTTTTTGAACTCTAGTTCTCCTTTATTAGTACCAAATAAGGGTGTCAAACACTTCAGAAAGCATGTAAATCCATCACTAATAGGATAATGTTACCTAATTTGGGTAATGAAACGTCTGCAAGCTCAGAAAACACGAAGAATTTTATAGTTACAGATGTCCAAATTATGCTTCAGATTTCTAGTAGCTGCAATTCTTCACATCTTAAACCCTAAAGTCTAGAGCCGTGTCGAGAAAAATCTGTCCAATGTTTCTCATCCTTAGCCATTTTAAGATTTGTGAATTTTCTTCTTCCCAAAATATCTCAGCCAGCAACACTGGAGCATGTGCCTGCTTTAATGTGATAGGTGATTAGACAGGATTTAATAGAGGTAGAGATTTAATATAGGTGCTGATTTCCAAAGACTGCTTCAGATTTCCAGCAGTTGAGACCTTGACATTTTAATCCTAAACTCTAGAGCTTTTAGTCTAGAGAAAGTTGTAATTGTTTATGTACATAGGAAGAGATGTTTTGGTCAAGACAGAAAGCACTGTGTCTAACATTGGTAACAAGGTTTTCTTTGGAAGTGGGACTAGGCTGGTCATCATACCAAGTAAGTGATTAACTGAATAACAGAATAAAAGAGTTGGATGGGACTTTAGTACAACCCCCTGCTCAAACAGGAAACCCTATAACATTTCAGACAAATGGTTGTCCAATCTCTTCTTAAAAACTTCCAGTGTTGGAGCATCCACAATTTCTGGAGGCAGGTCGTTCCATTGATTAATTGTTCTAATTGTCACGAAGTTTCTCCTTAGTTCTAGGTTGGTTCTCTCCTTGATTAGTTTCCATTCATTGCTTCTTATCCTGCCTTCTAGTGCTTTGGAGAATAGATTGACTTCCTCTTCTTTGTGCAGCATCTCAAATATTGGAAGACTGCTATCATGTCACCCCCTAGTCCTTCTTTTCACTGGTCTAGACATACCCAATTCCAGCAACCATTTTTTATAAGTTTTATCTTTTAGTCCCCTAACTATCTTTTTTATTCTTCTCTGCACTCTTTTTAGAGTTTCAACATCTTTTTTATACCCTGGCAACTACTTCAAAAATAATTCTTATGAGTAGTAAGGTCTCCCTTGAACTAGTAGGTTTTAGTAACACTGTGAATGATAATAATTTCAAGATCGCTTGGGGATCTGGCACAAGACTAATAATCAGACCAAGTAAGTTGGTTCACAAATATTGCACATTAATGTATTTCCATTGTGCTTGAGGAAGGTTGCATGTGGTTGTGTGCTGGAGACCTTTTTGAGTGTGCTGCTCATGTTTGAAGTAGCTACATTTCCTGAATTCACTACTTATTTTGCTGGATGCCAGAAAGTTGCACATCTTTTAATTAAGCTTAATTGATATAATATATTCAGTGTGTTTTCAGGATCATTCATGTTCCAAATTGATAAATTGGATGGCCCTGTAAATAACAGTCTTGAAAGACCTAAAAAGTTTCTGGAAATTAATTGATGGAAAGGCCACATTAGATCCACACCTCTGAAGAAGAAGAGCATGAAGAAAAGGATTTTATACCTACAGGTGTCTAAATGTTGCTTCAGATTCCCAATAGCTGCAGTATTTGATATTTTATTCCTAAAGTCTAGAGGTTTAGTTTTTAAAATGGAAATTCTAACTGCTGATACAAATAGTAAGACATGTTTTTGTCAAGGCAGAAAGCATTGTGCCTAACACATGGAACAGTAAGGTTTTCTTTGGAAGTGGGACTAAGCTGGTTGTGAGGCCAAGTAAGTTTTTGTTCTTTATTTCTGCTGTGGTGGTCAGTGCAAAACGGTGATTTCTTGGCTCATATCATTTGGCATGGACTAGCTCTATAATTATCCTACATTTTCCAGATGTAGCCTGTGGGCCAGGTCCACATAAAGTAGAAGAATCTTCATGTAGTTAAGGTCAAAGGTGACTCTAGATTTTGAAATAGACCTATTAATCCATCTATTTATCAGACTGGTACTAAGTAGGGAACAGTGTAGGGATAAGTGATTGTAGAGCTATTGCAAAGGTTTGAATCAATGTGCATAATATGGAGGAGGAAGCAGTAAACTCACTTTTGGTGCTGGGACAAAACTGCATGTTATACCAAGTGAGTGATATTGTGATGACTGATTCAAGCGCTTTCTTTCTCTTTTTCTTTCTTTCTTTTAGCCATTGGTCTTGCCCTTTTGGTTTATATAGGGGGGGTCTTTTGTATTAATCATTAATAATTGCTGTAAAAGAAACTCCTTTTGTTTCTTTACAATTTTTTGTACCTTTGGCTTTTTGCTTATTTTTGTCTTTGTTTTCTTTTCTTCCTTTTATTTATCTTAGTTCTAGTTTGTTTTTTTGTTTTTGTTTTTAAATCCAATAAATTTAGAGGACATTTTCCTGAACAAATTGGATAGCCCAGGAAAAAACTGGAAATCCTTTAAATTATGGGATAGAAAATGCCAGAGGCAATTCCAAAAAAACCAGAGCTGCAAAAATAGTATTTGATAGCTACAAATGTCCACATGATGTTTCAGATTTTCAGGACCCATGTTCTTGACATTTTTATCCTACAGTCTAGAGATTTAGCTTTTATAAAGGCAGGTATGATCACTGAAAGAAATAGAAATGTTTTTGCTAAGACAGAAAGCACTGTGTATGATGGTAGTACCTATAAGGTCTTCTTTGGAAGTGGGACTAGGCTGGTCATAATACCAAGTAAGTTATTAACTGAATAACAGAAAAACAGAATTGGACGGGACTTTGGAGATCTTCTAATACAACCCCCTGCTCAAACATGAAACCCTATAACATTTCAGACAAATGGTTGTCCAATCTCTTCTTAAAACTTTCATTGTTGGAGCATCCACAATTTCTGGAGGCAGGTCGTTCCACCGATTAATTGTTCTAATTGTCACTTCTCCTTAGTTCTAGGTTGGTTCTCTCCTTGATTAGTTTCCATGCATTCCTTCTTGTCCTGCCTTCTAGTGTTTTGGAGAATAGCTTGACTCCGTCTTCTTTGTGCAGCATCTCAAATAAGGTCTCCCTTGAACTAGTAGGTTTTAGTAAAGGATTGTAACACTGTGAATGAAAATAATTTCAAGATCGCTTGGGGATCTGGCACAAGACTAATAATCAGACCAAGTAAGTTGGTCCATGAATATTGCACATTAATATATTTCCATTGTGCTTGAGGAAGATTGCATGTGGTTGTGTGTTGGAGATTTTTTCGAGTGTGCTGTTCATGTTTGAAGTAGCTACATTTCCTGAATTCACTACTTATTTTGCTGGATGCCAGGAAGTTGCACATCTTTTAATTAAGCTTAATTGATATAATATATTCAGTGTATTTTCAGGATCATTCATGTTCCAAATGGATAAATTGGATGGCCCTGTAAATAAGAGTCTTGAAACACCTGAAAAGATTCTAGAAATTAATTGATGGTAAGGCCAAAGTGGATTCACTCTTCTGAAGAAAAAAGTAGAGCATGAAGAAAGGATTTTATACCTACAAATGTCCAAATGTTGCTTCAGATTCCAAGTGGCTGCAGTCCTTGACATCTTAACCCTAAAGTCTAAAGCTGTAGCTTTTCAAAAGGGAGTTCTAATTGCTAGTAGAAATAGGAAGACATGTTGTTGTCAAGGCAGAAAGCACTGTGTATAACAACGTCTGTAAGGCCATCTTTGGAAGTGGGACTAGGCTGGTCATCAAGTTTTAGTCCTTTATTTTTGCTCTTCCAATCTACACAGGAAGTTCTTATAAATGAATCATTACTGTAAAGAAAAACTGATGCTCCTTCTTTCTCTTTCTTTCCATTCCCTCCCTCACATCTTCCTTCCTTCCTTCCTTTCTTTCTTTCTTTTCCCCCCCTCTCTCTCCTCCTTTTTTCTTTCTCTCTGCTTTTTGTTTATTTTCTTTCCTACTTTTCATTTAACTTGGTTTTACATAGTTTTAATCTTTTTTAAAAAAAATCCCATAAATCTATAGGACCTTTTCCTGAACAAATTGGATGGCTCTGTAAGCATCTGGAAATCCTCTAAATTATGGGATAAAAATGGCAGAGTGGATTCATACCTCCGAAGAAGAAACTAGAGCCCTAATGAAAGTATTGGATAGATACATATATCCAAATGAAGCTTCTGATTCCAAGAGCTGAGTCCCGAATATTTTAAAGTCAAGAGAATTTTACTTTTCTAAAGGAAGTTATGATTGCTGATAAAAATAGGAAGTCTTATTTTTGCTAAGGCAGAAAGCACTGTGTCTAGTTCTGGATATTATAAGATTTTATTTGGAAGTGGGACTAGACTGGTCGTCATACCAAGTAAGTTCAATTTGCCATTGTGGTTAGCACAAGAGGGTCTCTCCCTTGCACAACCCACCCTCAAATTTATATGCATCCTGATAGCTTATCAGAACTAAAATTTTACCTCCTTCCTTCCTTCCTTCCTTCTTTCCTTCCTTCCTTCCTTCCTTCCTTCCTTCCTAAAAATATTCTGGAAATTAATTGATGGTAAGTCCAAAGTGGATTCACTCTTCCAAAGAAGAAACTAAAGTATGAAGGAAAGGATTTTATAACTACAAATGTCCAAATGTTGCTTCAGATACCTAGTGGCTGCAGTCCTTGACATCTTAACCCCAAAGTCTAGAGCTGTAGCTTTTCAAAAGGGAGTTCTAATTGCTAGTAGAAATATGTTTTTCTTAAGACAGAAAGCTTTGTGTCTAATGTTGGATATGGAAAGGTTTTCTTTGGAAGTGGGCCTAGGCTGGTTGTCATGCCAAGTAAGTTTTTGTACTTTATTTCTCCTGTGGTGGTCAGTGCAAAAGGCTGCTTTTTTGGTTCATATCCTTTGGCATGGACCAGCTCTACAATTGTCCTACAGATCTCTTGATGTAGCCTCTGGACCAGGTCAACAGAAAGTTGTTGAAATACCTTCGTGTAGTTAAGATCAGTGATGACTCTAGATTTTGAAATAAACCTGTTAATCCATTTGTTCAACAGGGGCTACAAAATAGTGAATAGTACGTGGATATTGTATGCAGAGATATAGCAAAAACTAATGTGTATATTATGGAGGAGGAAGCAGTAAATTCACTCTTGGTACTGGGACAAAACTGCATGTTATACCAAGTGAGTGATATTGTGGTGATAGATTTTTTTTTTTTTTGCAAGAGCCAAAAAAATGCTTTATTATGTTGCACTTGGAAAGGAAAGTTATGAATTTTTAAATACTATTATTTAGCTTTGCTGTGAGATGGCCCTCAAATAAATTGGATAATAATAATAATAAGAGCAATTTGAGCTTTCTTTCTTTCTTTCTTTCTTTCTTTCTTTCTTTCTTTCTTTCTTTCTTTCTTTCTTTCTGTCTTTCTTTCTTTCTTTCACTTTTATTTTCTTTTGTTCTCTTTCTTTCTCTTTCTCTTATTTTCTTTCTTTTTTCTTTCACTCATATCCTTTATTTTTCTTTGTTTCTTTCTCTCTCTCATTTCACTTCCTTTTTTCTTATTTCTTTCCCCCTTCTCTCCTTTTTGACAAGATTATTATTTTTTGTATTAAACTGGGTCAACACTGATATCTATGTTACAATTATGTTTTGCATTGTGGCAGAAGTACTCTGATACCACCTTTTCTGGCTAAATAATTTTATCAAATGGCGTAAGCTTTCCTAGAATAAAAGTCTCTCTTTCTACAATTATTCCCAATTACTAGGAATTGGGCCTTTGAGAGAAGCTGCTGAGTCACTTTTAAGAGAGGGACAACCCCGGCAATGATTCTGGATACAGGAGAGCATCTCTTTAGCCCGTTTGTGGTATGGCACAATACTGAGGTTAACTTTGAAATCTTTTGCCATGAAACAATTACCAAATCCTGCATCAGTCATTATTAATATTTTAATCCTAAAGTCTAGTGATTTAGCTGTTCAAAATAAGGTATAAATGCTGACAGAAATAGGAAGATATGTTTTTGTCAAGACAGAAAGCATTGTGTATACCGGTGGTACATATAAGGCCTACTTTGGAAGTGGGACTAGGCTGGTTGTCATGCGAAGTAAGTTTTAGCCATATATTTTGCCCTTCTGATCTACACAGGATAGTTGTTTGTACTAAAAATTGCTGTAAAGAAAATCTGAAACTCCTTCTGTTTCTTTCCACTTTTTTTTTTAATTCTATTGGCTTTTTGCTTTCTTGCTTTTTTTTTGTTTTCTTTCCTTTCCTTCCTTTATCTTAGTTCTAGCTAGTTTTTATCTCCTTTTCAAAAAAAATAAATAAATTCCAGTAAATTGATAAGAGCTTTTCCTGAACAAATTGTATGCCCAGCAAGAGTCTGGAAATCCTCTTCATTATGGGATAGAAAATGGCAGAAAGTGGATTCATATCTCCAAAGAAGAAACTAGGGCCCTAATAATAGTATTTGATAGATGAATATGTCCAAATGAAGTTTCTGATCTCCAAGAACTGAGTCTTGGGCATTTTAATACTAAAGTCTAGGGATTTAGCATTTCTAAAGGAAGTTATGCTTGCTGATCGAAATAGGAAGTCATGTTTTTGCTAAGGCAGAAAGCACTGTGACCAACACTGCAATTAATAAGATTTTCTTTGGAATTGGGACTAGGCTGGTCATCATGCCAAGTAGGTTTTTATTTGTTACTTCTGCTATTGTAGTCAGCATAGAGGTTCTTTTCTTTGCTCATAGTTCTCTTTCTCTCTCAGCTATCCCCATGTATTATAAAACATAGTGGCACCTGGAAGCCCATGTCATTGTGTTAAAACAAGAGAGTCTCTCCTACCGAATTTTATATGCAGTCTTCAGAGATTACCAAAAGTAAAATGTTTTCCTTTCCTTCCCTTCCCTTCCCTTCCCTTTCCTTCGCCCTCCCATTTTGAACTTATATTCATTTCTCCAATTGTTACTAGTCTATTAGACCTGTATAGTTTCCATAATTATTTCAACAAATATGAATTAGTTATTCTTCCTTTCAGAACAGAAAAAATTCTTTGATATAAAGGCCTTTAACCCACACAAATAGATTGATAGATTCACATTGTTGATGTTTTTTGTTTGTTTCTAGCAAGCCTTTAAGCTCTTTTGCTTATTGGTTAGAAATGTTGAATTATTGCTAGAGAGAAACTCAGCTATGTGATTGCTTATGAAACAATTTTTTGTACCTTTGGCTTCTTGCTTATTTTTGTCGTTGTTTTCTTTTCTTCCTTTTATTTATCTTAGTTCTAGTTAGAGTATGTCTCTTTTTTTAAAAAAAATAAATTCCAATAAATTTAGAGGACATTTTTCCTGAACAAATTTGATAGCCCAGTAAAAGACTGGAAATCCTTTAAATTATGGGATAGAAAATGCCAGAGGCAATTCCAAAGAAACCAGAGCTGCAAGAATAGTATTTGATAGCTACAAATGTCCACATGATGTTTCAGATTTTCAGGACCCATGTTCTTGACATTTTTATCCTACAGTCTAGAGATTTAGCTTTTGTAAAGGCAGGTATGATCACTGATAGAAACAGAAATATTTTTGCTAAGACAGAAAGCACTGTGTATGATGGTAGTGATTATTGATAAATTGGATGGCCCTGTAAATAAGACTCTTGAAACACCTGAAAAGATTCTGGAAATTGATTGATGGTAAGGCCAAAGTGGATTCACTCTTCTGAAGAAGACACTAGAGTATGAAGAAAAGGATTTTATACCTACAAATGTCCAAATGTTGGTTCAGATTCCCAGTGGCTGCAGTCCTTGACATCTTAACCCTAAAGTCTAGAGCTGTAGCTTTTCAAAAGGGAGTTCTAATTGCTAGTAGAAATAGGAAGACATGTTTTTGTCAAGGCACAAAGCACTGTGTATAACACTGTCGGTAAGGCCATCTTTGGAAGTGGGACTAGGCTGGTCGTCATGCCAAGTAAGTTTTAGTCTTTTATTCTTCCCCTTCAGTCTACACAGAAAATACTTATAAATGAATCATTACTGTAAAGAAAAACTGATGCTCCTTCTTTCTCTTTCTTTCCATTCCCTCCCTCGCATCTATCTATCTATCTATCTATCTATCTATCTATCTATCTATCTATCTATCTATCTATCTATCTATCTATCTATCTATCTATCTATCTTTCCTTCTTTTTTTCTTTCTTTCTTTTTTTCTTCCTTCCTTCCTCTTTCTATTTCTTCTTTCTTTCTTTCATCTCTCTCTGTCTCTCCCCTTTTTTCTTTCTTTCTCTCTATTTTTTGTTTGTTTTCTTTCCTACCTTTCATTTAACTTGGTTTTACTTAGTTTTAATCTTCTTTTTAAAAAAATTCCAATAAATCTATAGGACCTTTGGCTGAACAACTTGGATGGCCCAGTAAGCATCTGGAAATCCTCTAAATTATGGGATAAAAAATGGCAGAGTGCATTCATACCTCCGAAGAAGAAACTAGAGCCCTAATAAAAATAATGGATAGATACAGATATCCAAATGAAGCTTCTGATTCCAAGAGCTCAATCTTGGATATTTTAAAGTCAAGAGATTTTGACTTTTCTAAAAGAAGTTATGCTTGCTGATAACAATAGGAAGTCATGTTTTTTGCTAAGGCAGAAAGCACTGTGTCTGGTAGTGGATATAATAAGGTTTTCTTTGGACGTGGGACTAGGCTCGTCGCCATGCCAAGTAAGTTCCATTTGCCATAGTGGTTAGCACAAGAGGGTCTCTTCCTTGCACAACCCACCCTCAAATTTATATACATCCTCAGTGATTATCAGAACTAAAGTCTTCCTTCCATCCTTCCTCCCTCCCTTCCTTCCTCCCTCCCTCCCTCCTTTCCTTTCTTCCTTCCTTCCTTCCTTCCTTCCTTCCTTCCTTCCTTCCTTCCTTCCTTCCTTCCTTCCTAAAAAGATTCTGGAAATTAATTGATGGTAAGGCCAAAGTGGATTCACTCTTCCGAAAAAGAAACTAGAGCATGAAGAAAAGGATTTTATACCTACAAATGTCCAAATGTTGCTTCAGATTCCCAGTGGCTGCAGTCCTTGACATCTTAACAGAAAGCTTTGTGTCTAATGTTGGACATGGAAAGATTTTCTTTGGAAGTGGGACTAGGCTGGTTGTCATGCCAAGTAGGTTTTTGTACTTTATTTCTCCTGTGGTGGTCAGTTCAAAAGGCTTATTTTTTTGGTTCATATCCTTTGGCATGGACCAGCTGTACAATTGTCCTACAGATACAAAGAAAGGGGAGGTTTAGGTTTAGTAGGTTTTAGTAAGGGATTGTAACACTGTGAATGATGGTAGTTTCAAGATCGCTTGGGGATCTGGCACAAGACTAATAATCAGACCAAGTAAGGTGGTCCATGAATATTGCACATTAATGTATTTCCATTTTGCTTGAGGAAGGTTGCATGTGGTTGTGTGTTGAATACCTTTTCGAGTGTGCTGCTCATGTTTGAAGTAGCTTCATTTCCTGAATTCACTACTTATTTTGCTGGATGCCAGGAAGTTGCACATCTTTTAATTAAGCTTAATTGTGTGTTTTCAGGATCATTCATGTTCCAAATTGATAAATTGGATGGCCCTGTAAATAAGAGTCTTGAAACACCTGAAAAGATTCTGGAAATTAATTGATGGTAAGATCAAAGTGGATTCACTCTTCCAAAGAAGAAACTAGAGTAGGAAGAAAAGGATTTTATACCTACAGGTGTGTAAATGTTGCTTCAGATTCCCAGTGGCTGCAGTCCTTGACCATGTTAACCCCAAAGTCTAGAGCTGTAGCTTTTCAAAAGGGAGTTCTAATTGCTAGTAGAAATAGAAGTACATGTTTTTCTTAAGATAGAAAGCTTTCTGTCTAATGCTGGATACGGAAAGGTTTTCTTTGGAAGTGGGACTAGGCTGGTTGTCATGCCAAGTAAGTTTTTGTACTTTGTTTCTCCTGTGGTGGTCAGTGCAAAAGGCTGCTTTTTTGGTTCATATCCTTTGGCATGGACCAGCTCTACAATTGTCCTACAGATCTCTTTTTTTATTATTATTATTATTATTTTCTTGATGTAGCCTCTGGACCAGGTCAACAGAAAGTTGTAGAAGCACCTTCATGTAGTTAAGATGAGTGATGAGTCTAGATTTTGAAATAAACCTGTTAATCCATTTGTTCATTGGGGGTACAAAGTAGTAAATAGTACAGGGATATTGTATGCAGAGATATTTCAAAGATTTAAACTAATGTGTATATTATGGAGGAGTAAGCAGCAAATTCACTCTTGGTGCTGGGACGAAACTGCATGTTATACCAAGTGAGTGAAATTGTGGTGATAGATTTTTAAGAGCAATTCAAGCTTTCTTTCTTCCTTCCTTCCTTCCTTCCTTCCTTCCTTCCTTCCTTCCTTCCTTCCTTCCTTCCTTCCTTCCTTCCTTCCTTCCTTCCTTCCTTTCTTTCTTTCTTTCTTTCTTTCTTTCTTTATTTCTTTTTTTCTCTTTTATTTTATTTTGTTCTTTTTCTTTCTCTTTCTCTTATTTTCTTTCTTTTTTCTTTCACTCATATCCTTTCTTTTTCTTTGTTTCTTTCTCTCTCTCATTTCACTTCCTTTTTTATTTTTTACTTTCTCCCTTTTTTCTTTTTCTTTTTTTCTTTCTTTCCTTCTTCTCTCCTTTTTGACAAGATTATTATTTTTTTATTAAACTGGGTCAACACTGATATCTATGTTGCAATTATGTTTTGCATTTTGGCAGAAGTACTCAGATACCACCTTTTCCGGCTAACAAATTTTATCAAATGGCGTAAGCTTTCCTAGAATAAAAGTCTCTCTTTCTACAATTATTCCCAATTACTAGGAATTGGGCCTTTGAGAGAAGCTGCTGTGTCACTTTCAAGAGAGGGACAACCCCGGCAATGATTCTGGATACAGGAGAGCATCTCTTTAGCCCATATGTGGTATGGCACAATACTCAGGTTAACTTTGAAATCTGTTGCCATGAAACAATTATCAAATCCTGCATCAGTCATTATTAATATTTTAATCCTAAAGTCTAGTGATTTAGCTATTCAAAATAAGGTATAAATGCTGACAGAAATAGGAAGATATGTTTTTGTCAAGACAGAAAGCACTGTGTATACCAGTGGTACATATAAGGTCTACTTTGGAAGTGGGACTAGGCTGGTTGTCATGCCAAGTAAGTTTTAGCCATACATTTTACCCTTCTGGTCTACACAGGATAGTCGTTTGTACTAAAAATTGCTGTAAAGAAAATCTGAAACTCCTTCTGTTTCTTTCCACTTTTTTTTTAAATTCTATTGGCTTTTTGCTTTCTTGCTTTTTTTTTGTTTTCTTTCCTTTCCTTCCTTTATCTTAGTTCTAGTTAGTTTTTGTCTCCTTTTTTTAAAAAAAATAAATTACAATAAATTGATAGGAGCTTTTCCTGAACAAATTGTATGGCCAGCAAGAGTCTGGAAATATTCTTCATTATGGGATAGAAAATGGCAGAAATTGGATTCACATCTCCAAAGAAGAAACTAGGGCTCTAATAACATTATTTGATAGATGAATATGTCCAAATGAAGCTTCTGATCTCGAAGAATTGAGTCTTGGGCATTTTAATACTAAAGTCTAGGGATTTAGCATTTCTAAAGGAAGTTATGCTTGCTGATCGAAATAGGAAGTCATGTTTTTGCTAAGGCAGAAAACACTGTGACCAGCACTGCAAATGTTAAGATTTTCTTTGGAATTGGGACTAGGCTGGTCATCATGCCAAGTAGGATTTCATTTGTTATTTCTGCTATTGTAGTCAGCACAAGAGGTTGTTTTCTTTGCTCATAGCTCTCTTTCTCTCTCAGCTAACCCCATGTATTATAAAACATAGTGGCACCTGGAAGAACAAGTTATTGTGTTAAAAAAAGAGGGTCTCTGCTATCGAATTTACATGCAGTCTTCAGAGATTACAAAAAGTAAAATGTTTTCCTTTCCTTCCCTTTCCTTTCCTTCCCCCTCCCATTTTGAACTTATATTCATTTCTCCACTTGTTACTAGTCTATTAGACCTGTATAGTTTCCATAATTATTTCAGCAAATATGAATTAGTTATTTTTCCTTTCAGAACAGAAGAGTTTCTTTGATTAAAAAAGCCCTTTAACCCACACAAATAGATTGATAGATTCACATTGTAGATGTTTTTTGTTTGTTTCTAGCAAGCCTTTAAGCTCTTTTGCTTATTGGTTAGAAATGTTGAATTATTGCTAGAGAGAAACTCAGCTATGTGATTGCTTAAGACTTGGGCTAATCCTCCTGGAAGCAAAGAGATTTGAAAACATCTCAGAGATCACTTAGACTAGGGGTGTCAAACTGTTGGCCTGCGGGCGAGATGCATCATAGTGAAACTGCACTTACCCCATTGCCAGCAATGGCAAAAAAGTCACGATATGTCGTGACACGTCATATGACTTTGGGAGTTTGTCACCTCTGACCTAGACCAGCCCCTTACTCAGTACAAGGCTGGTTAGATAATCTCTGACAAAGGACCATCCAAGGCTGGCTTAAAAACTTCTGGGGAAGGAGAAATCATCAATTCATATGCCAGCCTATTACAAAGTCCACGAGGGAAACCAGATTCACTTAATACCCATGTGATTCACTTAAAAAACAGCAATAGCATTTGGACTTATATAATGCTTCATAGTGCTTTACAGCCTTCTCTAAGAGGTTTACAGAGTCAGACTATTGCCCCGAACAATCTAAGTCCTCATTTGACCGACCTTAGAAGGATGAAAGGTCAACCTTGAGTCGATCAGAATCGAACTGCTGGCAGTTGGCAGAATTAGCCTGCAGTACTGCATTCTAACCACTGAGCCACCACAGCTTTTACTTGAGGGAATGTTTTTATGAATCTTTTTACTGTGTCAATAGTTACAATTCACACATAATATTTGGGAGTATAAACAGGGTAGATCTGACGCTGGGTAAGTTGGTTCTGCGGAAGATATTTAGTGTTGAAATGACTAGTTTGTGTTGAGTAGATTCTAACTAGGCTTAAGGGATGTAAGTAGCTGTGCCTGACTTAATATGAGAGGGTTTTTAGCAACGGTTGTTATGCTGTGTAAATAACAATTTCAATTTTTTATTGGGTCTGGTACAAGACTGAACGTAATCCCAAGTAAGTACTTTTATAAATTCACTGGTGGTGAATTCTCTCCTTCAAAGAAAGACTGATGCAGTTCTTTGTGTAGATACATTAGTGAAGTGAGGACCATTCCCTACTTCCTAGATCAGGGAATATCCATGTTCTAATCAGGGAAGAAAGGGGCACAGTTCAGTTCTTAATTCAGCCTTCCTCCGCATGATGTGCACCAGGTGAGGTCAAATGGACGTTCTTAAGAAGTAGAAGTCCTTGAGGGGACCATGAATGATTGGGAATACTAGGAATTTGGCACTTTGAGAAAAGCTGCAGAGTTACCTACACAGAAAGGGACAACCCAGGCAGAAAATTGGATGCATGAGAGGATCTCTTTAGCCAATGTGTGATGTAGCACAATTCTGAGGTTAACTTTTAAATTAGTGGACATGAAACAAACAACCCAGGGTTGGAGTCAGCAATGATGGGGATAATTTTAAGGAAGTTCATATGTTTCAGAACTCTGCATTTATCATGCATCATTCAATTACCTCCCAATTAATATTATTGCTTGGCTTTTCAAAACAAATTAATGGAAAGAAATAGTGTTGACTCCATCCCAATCCCCAATCATAGATACATACACTGTTCTGCCAGGAACATATCCAACACCTCTTCCTCCTTCTATTTTCCCCAATACTCTGTGAGGTTGGCCTCAGAGGGAATGACTGGCCCAAAGTCACCCAGAGCCTAAGGGATTAAGAGTTCTTGGGAATAAGTCTTTTGATATATACACATTTTTGTGCTTCCTTAATATAGAGAACATTAACCACTTAATTAAAGTTCATTTAACAACACGCCAAATAGAGGGAAGGAAGCACCTGTGTTGCTCCTTCCTTTTTGTAAAGTCCTTTCTCATTGTGTAATCAAGGTGCCTACGGGAAAGTGTTATTTGGGCAAGGCACCAGATTGACCATCATGCCAGGTATGTCAGCCAATCTCAGTAGATTGGCTTCTCATGAGTGTGACACAGGGGTAATAGCACAATTTCTCTGCTCTGAAGTGGAAGATATATATATATATATATATATATATATATATTTCCTCTGTTCCTTTTGGGAATGAATGCAATTTTGTTTGATATTTTCTGTGGTTTTTTTTTAGAAATTTACATAGCTGATGTTTCCTCCCCTCTTTCCAAAAGTGTTTCATATAAAAAAGAATCAGAATGGTACAGGATCTCCTGCTTGAGCAGGGTGTTAGACTAGAAGATCTCCAAGGTTTCTTCCACTCTGTTATTCTGTTATATCTGTGAATACTTTTTTTTTACTCCTTTACTCTACACTTCTCTCCTTTTCCCTTTTCCTCACCTATTTTCCCATTATTTTTCATTGCATTTCTATATTTTATATTTTGATAAACTAATAAAAAATTTGAACACCGAAAAGATAGAGAGGGAAGGTGTAAGATGATGGGAGAGGGCAGGTGGGATCTGTTATTAATCTATCAACTATCCCTTGCGTGAAATCCCTTCATTGGAATCCCAAGCTCACTGGCAGAGCCAGGTCTGTTCTCAAAAGTGTTTGGGTGCCCTTTGGATCAAACTTTGGATATACAAACTTTCCACGCTAGATTGTCTTTTGGAGAGTCACCCTTCACGTAATATTGAGGGCATGATAAGTAAGATTCTAGAAATTCTCTAAATTACGGGAACGGAACTGACAGAGGGAGTTCAAACTTCTAAAGTCCAAGGAAAGCATTTTAGAGAGACAGAGGTGGAAATGATGTTTCAGGTTTCCAGTAGCCACAATCCTGGATATTGTAGTCCTGAACTCTAGAGATTTAGCTTTTCTAAAGGAAGCTATGATTGCTGATAAAAAAAATAGGAAGGGATGTTTTTGCTAAGGCAGAAAGCATTGTGTATGGTGGCAACAATAAGGTGATCTTTGGAAGTGGGAGTAGGCTGGCCGTAATACCAAGTGAGTTATTTGTGCCATTGGTGGGGGCTCTTGCTCAGCCCCCACTTTCCATTTATATGCAATGTTTACTGATTAGTAAGATTCTGGAAACTCTCTAAATTACCGGAACAAAAATGGATGAGTAGGTTCAAACTTCCATAAGTTCTATAGCTCAAAGAAAGCATTTGATGCTCCTTCTTTCTCTTTCTTTCCATTCAGTCCCTCACATCTTTCTTTCTTTCTTTCTTTCTTTCTTTCTTTCTTTCTTTCTTTCTTTCTTTCTTTCTTTCTTTCTTTCTTTCTTTCTTTCTTTCTTTCTTTCTCTTTTATTTTATTTTGTTCTCTTTCTTTCTCTTTCTCTTATTTTCTTTCTTTTTTCTTTCACTCATATCCTTTCTTTTTCTTTTTTTCTTTCTCTGCCTCATTTCACTTTCTTTTTTCTTATTTTTTCTTTCTCCCTTTTTTCTCTTTCTTTTTTCTTTTTTCTTCTTTCTTTCCCTCTTTTCTCCTTTTTGATAAGATTATTATTTTTTTTATTAAACTGGGTCAACACTGATATCTGTGTTACAATTATGTTTTGCATTGTGGCAGAAGTACTCTGATACCACCTTTTCCGCCTAACAAATTTTATCAAATGGCGTAAGCTTTCCTAGAATAAAAGTCTCTCTTTCTACAATTATTCCCAATTACTAGGAATTGGGCCTTTGAGAGAAGCTGCTGTGTCACTTTCAAGAGAGGGACAACCCCGGCAATGATTCTGGATACAGGAGAGCATCTCTTTAGCCCATATGTGGTATGGCACAATACTCAG
This sequence comes from Bothrops alternatus, assembly GCA_034064705.1. NCBI lineage: Eukaryota > Metazoa > Chordata > Lepidosauria > Squamata > Viperidae > Bothrops > Bothrops alternatus. Next base: position 1,117,336 of record JARGCV010000074.1, read on the forward strand.
GTTAACTTTGAAATCTGTTGCCATGAAACAATTACCAAATCCTGCATCAGTCATTATTAATATTTTAATCCTAAAGTCTAGCAATTTAACTGTTCAAAATAAGATATAAATACTGACTGAAATAGGAGGATATGTTTTTGTCAAGCCAGAAAGCATTGTGTATACCAGTGGCATATATAAGGTCTACTTTGGAAGTGGGACTAGGCTGGTTGTCATGCCAAGTAAGTTTTAGCCATACATTTTACCCTTCTGGTCTACACAGGATAGTCGTTTGTACTAAAAATTGCTGTAAAGAAAATCTGAAACTCCTTCTGTTTCTTTCCACTTTTTTTAAAAAAAATTCTATTGGCTTTTTGCTTTCTTTCTTTTTTTTTGTTTTCTTTCCTTTCCTTCCTTTATCTTAGTTCTAGCTAGTTTTTGTCTTCTTTTAAAATAAAATAAAATAAAATAAATTCCAATAAATTGATAGGAGCTTTTCCTGAACAAATTGTATGGCCAGCAAGAGTCTGGAAATACTCTTCATTATGGGATAGAAAATGGCAGAAAGTGGAATCACATCGCCAAAGAAAAAACTAGGGCCCTAATAATAGTATTTGATAGGTGCATATGTCCAAATGAAGCTTCTGATCTCCAAGAATTGAGTCTTGGGCGTTTTAATACTAAAGTCTAGCGATTTAGCATTTCTAAAGTTATGCTTGCTGATCGAAATAGGAAGTCATGTTTTTGCTAAGGCAGAAAGCACTGTGACCACTGTGACTGGAAATTATAAGATTTTCTTTGGAAGTGGGACTAGGCTGGTCATCATGCCAAGTAGGTTTTCATTTGTTATTTTTGCTATTGTAGTCAGCACAAGAGGTTGTTTTCTTTGCTCATAGCTCTCTCTCTCTCTCTTTCTCTGCTATCCCCATGTATTATAAAACATAGTGGCACCTGGAAGCACAAGTTATTGTGTTAAAACAAGAGAGTCTCTCCTACGGAATTCACATGCAGTCTTCAGAGATTACCAAAAGTAAAATGTATTACTTTTCTTTCTCCTTTCTCCTTTTCCCTTTCCTTTCCTTTCCTTTCCTTTCCTTTCCTTTCCTTTCCTTTCCTTTCCTTTCCTTTCCTTTCCTTTCCTTTCCCCTCCCCTCCCCTCCCCTCCCTCCCTCCCTTTCCTTTCCTTTCCTTTCCTTTCCTTCCCTTCCCTTCCCTTCCCTTCCCTTCCCTTCCCTTCCCTTCCCTTCCCTTCCTTTCCTTTCCTTTCCTTTCCTTTCCTTTCCCCTCCCCTCCCCTCCCCTCCCTCCCTCCCTTTCCTTTCCTTTCCTTTCCTTTCCTTTCCTTTCCTTTCCTTCCCCCTCCCATTTTGAACTTATATTCATTTCTATTAGACCTGTGTAATTTCCGTAACTAATTCAGCAAATGTGAATTAGTTGTTTTTCCTTTAAGAACAGAAGAGTTTCTTTGATAAAAAAATACCTTTAGCCCACAAAAATAGATTGATAGATTCAGATTGTTGATGTTTTTTGTTTGTTTCTAGCAAGACTTTAAGCTCTTTTGGTTATTGGTTAGAAATGTTGAATTATTGTTAGAGAGAAACTCAGCTATGTGATTGCTTATGACTTGGGCTAATCCTCCTGGAAGCAAAGAGATTTAAAAACATCTCAGAGATCAACTAGATCAGGGGTGATAAACTGCTGGCCCATGGGCCAGATGCATCGTAGTGAAACCGTACCCACCCCATTGCCGTAAATGGCAAAAAAGTCATGATATGTCATGACACGTCACGTGATGTTCTGAGTCCATGAGGGAAACCAGATTCCCTTAATGTCCATGTGATTCACTTAACAAACAGCAATAGCACTTAGACTTATATAATACTTCATAGTGCTTTACAGCCTTCTCTAAGAGGTTTACAGAGTCAGCCTATTGCCCCCAACAATCTGGGTCCTCATTTGACCAACCTTAGAATGATGGAAGGTCAACCTTGAGTCGCTCAGAATCGAACTGCTGGCAGTGGGCAGAATTAGCCTGCAATACTGCATTCTAACCACTGAGCCACCACAGCTCTTAGTTGAGGGAATGTTTTTATCAATATTTCTACTGTGTCAATAGTTACAATTCACACATAATATTTGGGATATTATATCTGTGAATGTTTTTTTTACTTCTTTACTCTACACTTTTCTCCTTTCCCCCTTTCCTCCCCTATTTTCCCATTATTTTTCCTTGCATTTCTATATTTTATATTTTGATAAACTAATAAAAAGATTGAACACCGAAAAGATGGAGAGGGAAGGTGTAAGATGATGGGGGAGGGGAGGTGGGATCTGTTATTAATCTATCAACTATCTCTTGCATGAAATCCCTTCATTGGAATCCCAAGCTAGCTGGCAGAGCCAGGTCTGTTCCTAAAAGTGTTTGGGTGCCCTTTGGATCAAACTTTGGATATACAAATTTTCCACGCTAGATTGTCTTTTGGAGAGTCACCCTTCACCTAATATTGAGGGCATGATAAGTAAGATTTTAGAAATTCTCTAAATTACGGGAACGGAACTGGCAGAGGGAGTTCAAATATCTAAAGTCCAAGGAAAGCATTTAATAGAGACAGAGGTGGAAATGATGCTTCAGGTTTCCAGTAGCCACAATCCTGGATATTGTAGTCCTGAACTCTAGAGAGTTAGCTTTTCTAAAGGAAGCTATGATTGCTGATAAAAAACAAAATAGGAAAGGATGTTTTTGCTAAGGCAGAAAGCATTGTGTATGGTGGCAACAATAAGGCCATCTTTGGAAGTGGGAGTAGGCTGGCTGTAATACCAAGTAAGTTATTCCTGCCATTGGTAGGGGCTCTTTCTCACCCCCCCCCCTTTCCATTTGTATGCAATCTTCAGTGATTAGTAAGATTCTGGAAACTCTCTAAATTAAAGGAACAAACATGGCAGAGTAGGTTCAAACTTCCATAAGTTCTATAGCTCAAAGAAAGCATTTTATAGAGGTCCAAATGAGGCTTCAGATTTCCAGTAGCCCAAATTCTTGATTATTATTATTTTTATTCTTTACTCTAGAGGTCTAGCTTTTTTAAAGGAAGTTATGATTGATGATCAAAATAGGAAGGCATGTCTTTGCTAAGGCAGAAAGCACTGTCTTTAACACTGAAAATAGATTTTTCTTTGGAAGTGGGACTAAGCTGGCCATAATACCAAGTAAGTTATCCCTGCCATTGGTAGGGGGTCTTCCTTGCTCATCCCCCTTTCCAGTGGTGGCATTCAGCCAGTTCTCAGAAGTTCAGCAGAACTGGTAGCTATTTTTTTGTTGCCCAGGCCCGAAACGGACTTCCGGAAGTGGCATCCACTTCACACTTATGAAGAAACTAGGATTCAAAGAAAATTATTTTATACCGATAAAGGAGAATATTTGTAGCTCAGGGTTAAAATGAGGGGTCCTTGCTGCTTTCTCAGCCTGCTTGTTTTCTTGCAGATGTTTTATTTAATTTTGCTTCTCATCTAGTTTGGGCAATGTCTGCCAAAAAACAGCCAAGCTCAGAGAGCACCAAGGACCCCTCATTTCAACCCTAATCTGCAAATATTGTCCTTTATCAGTATAATTTTTTTCTTTGAACTCTAGTTCTCACCAGATAAGTGTGTCAAACACTTCAGAAAGCATGTAAATGAGAAAAAATTGTTTGTAGGCACACTTCCATCACTAATAGGATAATGCTACCTAGTTTGGGTAATGAAACTTCTGTAAGAAAACAATCAAGCTCAGAAAGCACTAAGGACCCTTAAAGAATTTTATAATTACAGCTGTCCAAATTATGCTTCAGAGTTCTAGTAGCTGCAGTCCTTGACATCTTAAATCCTAAAGTCTGGAGCTGTGTTGAGAAATATCTGTCCATTTTCCTGAACAAATTGGATAGCCCAGTATGGAATAGAGAATGCTGGAGGCAATTTCAAAGAAACCGGAGCTGCAATAGTATTTGATAGGTACAAATGTCCACATGATGTTTCAGATTTTCAGGACCCATGTTCTTGACATTTTGATCCTACAGTCTAGAGATTTAGCTTTTATAAAGGCAGGTATGATTGCTGATAAAAAAACAAAATAGGAAGGGATGTTTTTGCTAAGGCAGAAAGCATTGTGTATGGTGGCAACAATAAGGTCATCTTTGGAAGTGGGAGTAGGCTGGCCGTAATACCAAGTGAGTTATTTGTGCCATTGGTGGGGGCTCTTGCTCAGCCCCCACTTTCTATTTATATGCAATGTTCAGTGATTAGTAAGATTCTGAAACTCTCTAAATTACCGGAACAAAAATGGATGAGTAGGTTCAAACTTCCATAAGTTCTATAGCTCAAAGAAACATTTTATAGAGGTCCAAATGAGTCTTCAGATTTCCAGTAGCCCAAATCCTTGATTTTTTAAAAAATATCCTGAACTCTAGAGATCTAGCTTTTTTAAAGGAAGTTATGATTGATGATCAAAATAGGAAGGGATGTTTTTGCTAAGGCAGAAAGCACTGTGTTTAACACTGGGAATAGGATTTCCTTTGGAAGTGGGACTAAGCTGGCCATAATACCAAGTAAGTTATCCCAGCCATTGGAAGGGGGTCTTCCTTGCTCATCCCCCTTTCCAGTGGTGGTATTCAGCCAGTTCTCACCAGTTCGGGAGAACTGGTAGCTAATTTTTTTGTTGCCCAGGCCCGGAACAGACTTCCGGAAGTGGCATCCACACAGAGAACCAGTTGTTCACATATTTGAATCCCACCACTACCCCTTTCCATTTATATGCAATCTTCAATGATTATCAAAATTGAAGGGCTACATTTCTTTCTTTCTTTTGCACTTATTTCTAAGACATATTCAGTCATTCTATTGCAACTTGTCTCAATAAAGGAGTATGTTTGTAGCTCAGGATTGAAATGATGCTCTCTGAATTTGGTTGTTTCGTGAACCTGTTTGTTTTCTTGGTGATCTCTGAGCCTGGTTCTTTCCTTGCAGACATTTCATTAGCCAAACTAGTAAACTAGCCAAACTGTAACCTAGTTTGGGTAATGAAATGTCTGCAAGAAAAGAACCAAGCTCAGGGTGTAACTAATCTATTATACTTGGATAGCTTCCATCACTACTTCAGTAACTATGAATTAGTTACCAGGCATCTGATAACTAAAAAAAAGTTTCATTACAACGGCTTTTTCTGAACAGATCAGTTGGATGGCCCTGTAAATAAGAGTCTTGAAATATCTGAAAATATGTCTAAAAATGAATTGATGGAAAGGCCAGAGTGGATTCACACATTCAAAGAAGACACGAGAGCATAAAGAAAAGTACTTTATATCTCTAGATGTTCAAACGATCTTCAGCTTTCCAGTAGCCTCAACTATAACTATGGCATTTTAGTCCTAAAGTTTAGAGATTTAGCTTTTGAAAAGGAAGTTATAATTGCTTATACAAATAGGAAGACATGATTTTTGTCAAGGCAGAAAGCACTGTGTATAACACAGGCGTGAATAAGGTGATCTTTGGAAGTGGGACTAGGCTGGTCATAATGCCAAGTAAGTTTTAGCCATTTATACAGCGTTGTGCTCAGTGCTAAAGGATTTTTGCAAATGCTGTAACATCTGAAGCTACTTCTTTCTTTTCCTTTTTTATTGTTTCCTCTTGCACTTTTGCCTTTTTTGTTTGTTTGTTTCATTTTCCCTTTTATTTTCTTTCCTCTAGTTCTCATGGGGTTTTTAATCTCCTTTTTTAAAAAAAAATCTATATATTTAGAGGAATTTTCCCAAACAAATTTGATGAAGCAGTGTCTGGAAATACTATAAATTATAAGGATGGGAAATGTAGAGTGTGTATTCACACTTCTGAAGAAACTAGGGTTCAAAGAAAATAATTTTGTACCAATAAAGGAGAATATTTGTAGCTCAAGGTTAAAATGAGGGGTCCTTGCTGCTTTCTGAGCTTGCTTGTTTTCTTGCAGATGTTTTATTTAATTTTTATTCTGATCTAGTTTGGGCAACGTCTGCCAAAAAACAGCCAAGCTCAGAGAAGATTCTGGAAATTAATTGATGGTAAGGCCAAAGTGGATTCACTCCTCCGAAGAAGAAACTAGAGCATGAAGAAAAGGATTTTACAGCTACACATGTCCAAATGTTGCTTCAGATTCCCAGTGGCTGCAGTCCTTGACCATGTTAACCCTAAAGTCTAGAACTGTAGTTTTTCAAAAAGGAGTTCTAATTGTTAGTAGAAATAGGAAGCCATGTTTTTGTCAAGACACAAAGCACTGTGTATAACAACGTCGGTAAGGCCATCTTTGGAAGTGGGACTAGGCTGGTTGTCATGCCAAGTAAGTTTTAGACCTTTATTTTTGCCCTTCCAATCTACAAAGGAAGTTCTTATAAATGAATCGTTACTGTAAAGAAAAACTGATGCTCCTTCTTTCTCTTTCTTTCTTTCTTTCTTTCTTTCTTTCTTTCTTTCTTTCTTTCTTTCTTTCTTTCTTTCTTTCTTTCTTTCTTTCTTTCTTTCTTTCTTCCTTCCTTCCTTCCTTTCTTTCTATTTCTATTTCTTCTTTCTTTCTTTCTTTCTTTCTTTCTTTCTTTCTTTCTTTCTTTCTTTCTTTCTTTCTTTCTTTTCTCTCTCTCTATCTCTCCCCTTTTTTCTTTCTTTCTCTCTACTTTTTGTTTGTTTTCTTTCCTACCTTTCATTTAACTTGGTTTTACTTAGTTTTAATCTTCTTTTTAAAAAAATTCCAATAAATCTATAGGAGCTTTTGCTGAACAAATTGGATGGCCCAGTAAGCATCTGGAAATCCTCTAAATTATGGGATAAAAAATGGCAGAGTGGATTCATACCTCTGAAGAAGAAACTAGAGCCCTAATGAAAGTATTGGATAAATACAGATATCCAAATGAAGCTTCTGATTCCAAGAGTTGAATCCTGGATATTTTAAAGTCAAGAGATTTTGACTTTTCTAAAGGAAGTTATGCTCGCTGATAAAAATAGGAAGTCATGTTTTTGCTAAGGCAAAAAGCACTGTGTCTAGGGCTGGATATGCAAAGGTTTTCTTTGGAAGTGGGACTAGGCTGACCGTCATTCCAAGTAAGTTACATTTGCTATTGTGGTTAGCACAAGAGGGTCTCTCCCTTGCACAACCCACCCTCAAATTTATATGCATCCTCAGTGATTATCAGAACTAAAGTCTTCCTTCCTTCCTTCCTTCCTTCCTTCCTTCCTTCCTTCCTTCCTTCCTTCCTTCCTTCCTTCCTTCCTTTCTCCCTCCCTCCCTCCCTCCCTCCCTTTCTTCATTCCTTCCTTCCTAAAAAGATTCTGGAAATTAATTAATGGTAAGGCCAAAGTGGATTCACTCTTCTGAAGAAGAAAGTAGAGCATGAAGAAAAGGATTTTATACCTACAAACGTCCAAATGTTGCTTCAGATTCCCAGTGGCTGCAGTCCTTGACCATGTTAAATTCTAGAGCTGTAGCTTTTCAAAAGGGAGTTCTAATTGCTAGTAGAAATATGTTTTTCTTAAGACAGAAAGCTTTGTGTCTAATGTTGGATAAAGAAAGGTTTTCTTTGGAAGTGGGACTAGGCTGGTTGTCATGCCAAGTAAGTTTTTGTACTTTATTTCTCCTCTAGTGGTCAGTGCAAAAGGCTGCTTTTTTGGTTCATATCCTTTGGCATGGACCAGCTCTACAATTGTCCTACAGATCTCTTGATGTAGCCTCTGGACCAGGTCAACAGAAAGTTGTTGAAATACCTTCATGTAGTTAAGATAAGTGAGGACTCTACTTTTGAAATAAACCTGTTAATCCATTTGTTCATTGGGGATACAAAGTAGTAAATAGTACAGGGATATTGTATGCAGAGATATTGCAAAGATTTAAACTAATGTGTATATTATGGAGGAGTAAGCAGCAAATTCACTCTTGGTGCTGAGACGAAACTGCATGTTATACCGAGTGAGTGAAATTGTGGTGATAGATTTTTAAGAGCAATTCAAGCTTTCTTTCTTTCTTTCTTTCTTTCTTTCTTTCTTTCTTTCTTTCTTTCTTTCTTTCTTTCTTTCTGTCTGTCTGTCTGTCTTTCTTTCTTTCTTTCTTTCTTTCACTTTTATTTTCTTTTGTTCTCTTTCTTTCTCTTTCTCTTATTTTCTTTCTTTTTTCTTTCACTCATATCCTTTCTTTTTATTTGTTTCTTTCTCTCTCTCATTTCACTTCCTTTTTTCTTATTTTTTTCTCCCTTTTTTCTCTTTCTTTTTTCTTCTTTCTTTCCCTCTTTTCTCCTTTTTGACACGATTATTATTTTTTTATTAAACTGGGTCAACACTAATATCTATGTTACAATTATGTTTTGCATTGTGGCAGAAGTACTCTGATACCCCCTTTTCCGGCTAACAAATTTTATCAAATGGCGTAAGCTTTCCTAGAATAAAAGTCTCTCTTTCTACAATTATTCCCAATTACTAGGAATTGGGCCTTTGAGATAAGCTACTGAGTCACTTTCAAGAGAGGGACAACCCCGGCAATGATTCTGGATACAGGAGAGCATCTCTTTAGCCCATATGTGGTATGGCACAATACTGAGGTTAACTTTGCAATCTGTTGCCATGAAACAATTATCAAATCCTGCATCAGTCATTATTAATATTTTATTATTAAAGTCTAGTGATTTAGCTGTTCAAAATAAGGTATAAATACTGACAGAAATAGGAGGATATGTTTTTGTCAAGACAGAAAGCATTGTGTATACCAGTGGTACATATAAGGTCTACTTTGGAAGTGGGACTAGGCTGGTTGTCATGCCAAGTAAGTTTTAGCCATACATTTTACCATTCTGGTCTACACAGGGTAGTCGTTTGTACTAAAAATTGCTGTAAAGAAAATCTGAAACTCCTTCTGTTTCTTTCCACTTTTTTTTTAATTCTATTGGCTTTTTGCTTTTTTGCTTTTTTTTCTTTCCTTTCCTTCCTTTATCTTAGTTCTAGTTAGTTTTTGTCTCCTTTTCAAAAAAATAAATAAATTCCAGTAAATTGATAGGAGCTTTTCCTGAACAAATTGTATGGCCAGCAAGAGTCTGAAAATACTCTTCATTATGGGATAGAAAATGGCAGAAAGTGGATTCACATCTCCAAAGGAAAAAAACTAGGGCCCTAATAATAGTATTTGATATATGAATATGTCCAAATGAAGTTTCTGATCTCCAAAAACTGAGTCTTGGGCATTTTAATACTAAAGTCTAGAGATTTAGCATTTCTAAAGGAAGTTATTCTTGCTGATCGAAATAGGAAGTCATGTTTTTGCTAAGGCAGAAAGCAATGTGACCAACGCTGCAATTAATAAGATTTTCTTTGGAAGTGGGACTAGGCTGGTCATCATGCCAAGTAAATTTTCATTTGTTATTTCTGCTATTGTAGTCAGCACAAGAGGTTGTTTTCTTTGCTCATAGTTCTCTTTCTCTCTCAGCTATCCCCATGTATTATAAAACATAGTGGCACCTGGAAGCACATGTCATTGTGTTAAAACAAGAGAGTCTCTCCTACCGAATTTTATATGCAGTCTTCAGAGATTACCAAAAGTAGAATGTTTTCCTTTCCTTCCCTTCCCTTTCCTTCCCCCTCCCATTTTGAACTTATATTCATTTCTTCAATTGTTACTAGTCTATTAGACCTGTATAGTTTCCATAATTATTTCAGCAAATATGAATTAGTTATTCTTCCTTTCAGAACAAAAGAATTTCTTTGATATAAAGACCTTTAACCCACACAAATAGATTGATAGATTCACATTGTTGATGTTTTTTGTTTGTTTCTAGCAAGCCTTTAAGCTCTTTTGCTTATTGGTTAGAAATTAGTTATTTGATATATGAATATGTCCAAATGAAATTTTTGGTAAGATCGCTCAGATACGGGAAGGCTTTGATTTCAACTGGGTGTGTCCGGTGGGAGAGACGGAGTCCGGTCTTGAGACTGTTATCTGGGCTGAGTTTGACCCCGTGACTTCCGAGGACATGGACAGGTTGTTTGGGGGACTTAGGGCGACCACTTGTTCATTGGACCCGTGCCCCTCCTGGCTGGTGCTGGCATCCCGGGAGGTGGTACGAGGCTGGTTCCAGGTAATTATTAATGCTTCCTTAAGTGAGGGTGTCTTCCCTACCGCCTTGAAAGAGGCGGTAGTGAGGCCCCTCCTTAAGAAGCCTACCCTGGATCCAGCTGTTTTATCAAATTATCGTCCTGTCTCCAACCTTCGCTTCCTTGCGAAGGTTGTCGAGAGCGTGGTTGCCAGACAGTTCCCACGACACCTGGAGGAATCGTTATACTTGGATCCACACCAGTCGGGCTTCAGGCCTGGCTATAGCACGGAAACAGCATTGGTCGCGTTGGTGGATGACCTCTGGCGGGCCCGGGACAGAGGTTGTTCCTCTGCTCTGGTGCTATTGGACCTCTCGGCGGCTTTTGATACCATCGATCATGGTATCATGCTGCAACGGTTGGAGGGGTTAGGTATAGGGGGCACTGTTTTGCGGTGGTTCGCCTCCTTCCTCTCCGGCCGGATGCAGTCTGTTTTGAGAGGGGGTCAGAGGTCGACCCCGAGACCCCTTGTATGTGGGGTACCTCAGGGGTCGGTCCTCTCGCCCCTACTGTTCAACATTTATGTAAAACCGCTGGGTGAGATCATCCGTGGTTTTGGTGTGGAGTACCATCTGTACGCTGATGATACTCAGCTGTACATTTCCACGCCGAACCACCCCAACGATGCTCTTGCCGTGCTGACCCAATGCCTGGAGGCCGTGCGGGTCTGGATGGGGAAGAACGGACTCAAGCTCAACCCTTCCAAGACTGAGTGGCTGTGGCTACCGTCGTCCGGGTTTAGTCAATTGACTCCTTTGTTGTCTGTTGGGGGCGAAACAGTGGCCCCCGCAGAAAGGGTTCGCAATTTGGGAGTCCTCCTGGATTCACGGCTATCTTTAGAGGACCATCTGGCGGGCGTGGCCGGGAGGATGTTCTATCAGGTTCGCCTGGTACGCCAGTTGCGTCCCTTCCTAGACCGGGACTCGCTATGCACAGTTACTCATGCCTTCGTCACTTCCAGGCTGGACTATTGTAATGCTCTCTACATGGGGCTCCCCTTGAGGTGCACCCGGAGGCTTCAGCTGGCCCAGAATGCGGCCGCGCGGGTAGTGACAGGAGCGTCGTGGCGCTCCCATGTAACACCGCTCCTGCGCGAGCTGCACTGGTTGCCGGTGGTCTTCCGGGTGCGGTTCAAGGTGTTAGTGACCACCTTTAAAGCGCTCCATGGCATCGGACCCGGATACTTACAGGACCGCTTACTGCTAGCAAATACCTCCCGCCGTCCGGTACGCTCCCACAGAGAGGGCCTCCTCAGGGTGCCGTCGGCCAGACAATGTCGACTGGCAACCCCCAGGGGGAGAGCCTTCTCTGTGGGAGCTCCAACGTTTTGGAACGAGCTCCCCCCCGAACTCCGTACGATGACGGACTTACACACCTTCCGTCGGGAACTGAAAACTTTCCTTTTTCAACAGGCCGGCCTGGCATAGAAGCTCCGGCTCCAACCGGGTGAAAATGTTTTAGGGGGATTGTCTAATTTTTAGGATTTTTGTAATTTTTAGGATTTTAGGATTTGTATATATTGGGTTTTATAGATTTTATGGCCTAATTTGTTTAATTTATTTTTAAATATTTTAATTTTGTACATTTATATGTTTTTTAAATTTTAAGGCTGTAAACCGCCCCGAGTCCTTCGGGAGAGGGGCGGTATAGAAATTTAATAAATAATAATAATAATAATAATAATAATAATAATAATAATAATAATAATAAAAATGTTGAATTATTGCTAGAGAGAAACTCACCTATATGATTGCTTATGAAACAATTTTTTGTACCTTTGGCTTCTTGCTTATTTTTGTCTTTGTTTTCTTTTCTTCCTTTTATTTATCTTAGTTCTAGTTAGAGTATGTCTCTTTTTAAAAAAAATTAAATTCCAATAAATTTAGAGGACATTTTCCTGAACAAATTGGATAGCCCAGTAAAAGACTGGAAATCCTTTAAATTATGGGATAGAAAGTGATAGAGGCAATTCCAAAGAAACCAGAGCTGCAAGAATAGTATTTGATAGCTATAAACATCCACATGATGTTTCACATTTTCAGGACCCATGTTCTTGACATTTTTATCCTACAGTCTAGAGATTTAGCTTTTCTAAAGGCAGGTATGATTACTGATAGAAACAGAAATATTTTTGCTAAGACAGAAAGCACTGTGTGTGATGGTAGTGATTATCGATAAATTGGCTGGCCCTGTAAATAAGAGTCTTGAAACACCTGAAAAGATTCTGGAAATTGATTGATGGTAAGGCCAAAGTGGATTCACTCTTCTGAAGAAGACACTAGAGGATTTTATACCTACAAATGTCCAAATGTTGGTTCAGATTCCCAGTGGCTGCAGTCCTTGACCATGTTAACCCTAAAGTCTAGAGCTGTAGCTTTTCAAAAGGGAGTTTTAATTGCTAGTAGAAATAGGAGTACGTGTTTTTGTCAAGGCACAAAGCACTGTGTATATCGTCCTCGGTAAGGTCATCTTTGGAAGTGGGACTAGGCTGGTCGTTATGCCAAGTAAGTTTTAGTTTTTTATTTTTGCCCTTACAATCTACACAAGAAGTACTTATAAATGAATCATTACTGTAAAGAAAAACTGATGCTCCTTCTTTCTCTTTCTTTCCATTCCCTCCCTCGCATCTTTCTTTCTTTCTTTCTTTCTTTCTTTCTTTCTTTCTTTCTTTCTTTCTTTCTTTCTTTCTTTCTTTCTTTCTTTTTCTTCCTTCCTTCCTCTTTCTATTTCTTCTTTCTTTCTTTCTTTCTTTCTTTCTTTCTTTCTTTCTTTCTTTCTTTCTTTCTTTCTTTCTTTCCTCTCCCCTTTTTCTTTCTTTCGCTCTGCTTTTCTTTGTTTTCTCTCCTACATTTCATTTAACTTTGTTTTAATTAGTTTTAATCTTCTTTTTTTAAAAGCTTTGGCTGAACAAATTGCATGGCCCAGTAAGCATCTGGAACTCCTCTAAATTATGGGATAAAAAATGGCAGAATGGATTCATACCTCCGAAGAAGAAACTAGAGCCCTAATAAAAATAATGGATAGATACAGATATCCAAATGAGGCTTCTGATTCCAAGAGCTCAATCCTGGATATTTTAAAGTCAAGAGATTTTGACTTTTCTAAAAGAAGTTATGCTCGCTGATAACAATAGGAAGTCATGTTTTTGCTAAGGCAGAAAGCACTGTGTCTGGTAGTGGATATAATAAGGTTTTCTTTGGAAGTGGGACTCAGCTGATCGTCATGCCAAGTAAGTTCCATTTGCCATAGTGGTTAGCACAAGAGGGTCTCTTCCTTGCACAACCCACCCTAAAATTTATATGCATCCTCAGTGATTATCAGAACTAAAGTCTTCCTTTCTTCCTTCCTTCCTTCCTCCCTTCCTCCCTTCCTCCCTTCCTCCCTCCCTCCCTCACTCACTCACTTCCTTCCTTCCTTCCTTCCTTCCTTCCTTTTTTCATTCCTTCCTTCCTAAAAAGATTCTGGAAATTAATTGATGGTAAGGCCAAAGTGGATTCACTCTTCCAAAAAAGAAACTAGAGCATGAAGAAAAGGATTTTATACCTACAAATGTCCAAATGTTGCTTCAGATTCACAGTGGCTGCAGTCCTTGACATCTTAACCCCAAAGTCTAGAGCTGTAGCTTTTCAAAAGGGAGTTCTAATTGCTAGTAGAAATATGTTTTTGTTAAGACAGAAAGCTTTGTGTCTATGGTTGGATATGGAAAGATTTTCTTTGGAAGTGGGACTAGGCTGGTTCTTATGCCAAGTAAGTTTTTGTATTTTATTTCTCCTGTGGTGGTCAGTTCAAAAGGCTGATTTTTTGGTTCATATCCTTTGGCATGGACCAGCTGTACAATTATCCTACATATAGAAAGAAAGGGGAGGTTTAGGTATAGTAGGTTTTAGTAAGGGATTGTAACACTGTGAATGATGGTAGTTTCAAGATCGCTTGGGGATCTGGCACAAGACTAATAATCAGACCAAGTAAGGTGGTCCATGAATATTGCACATTAATGAATGATGCATGATAAATGCAGAGTTCTGGAACATAAGAACTTCCTTAAAATGATCCCCATCATTGCTGACTCCAACCCTGGGTGTTTGTTTCATGCCCACTAATTTAAACATCTCTTCCTCCTTCTATTTTCCCCAATACTCTGTGAGGTTGGCCTCAGAGGGAATGACTGACCCAAAGTCACCCAGCTGGCTTTGATGCCTAAGGCAGCACTAGAGTAAGAGTTCTTGGTAGTAAGTCTTTCGATATATACACATTTTTGTGGTTCCCTAATATAGAGAACATTAACCACTTCATTAAAGTTCATTTAACAACATGCCAAATAGATGGAAGGAAGCACCTGTGTTGCTCCTTCCTTTTTGTAAAGTCCTTTCTCATTGTGTAATCAAGATGCCTACAGGAAAGTGATATTTGGGCAAGGCACCAGATTGACCATCATGCCAGGTATGTCAGGCAATCTCAAATAGGAAGGGATGTTTTTGCTAAGGCAGAAAGCATTGTGTATGGTAACAACAATAAGGTCATCTTTGGAAGTGGGAGTAGGCTGGCCATAATACCAAGTAAGTTATCCCTGCCATTGGTGGGGGTTCTTGCTCATCCCCCTTTCCATTTATATGCAATCTTCAGTGATTAGTAAGATTCTGGAAACTCTCTACATTACAGTAACAGAAATAGCAACGATGCTCTCTGAATTTGGTTGTTTTGTGAACCTGTTTGTTTTCTTGGTGCTCTCTGAACCTGGTTGTTTCCTTGCAGATATTTCATTAGCCAAACTAGTAAACTAGCCAAACTGTAACCTAGTTTGGGTAATGAAATGTCTGCAAGGAAAGAACTAAGCTCAGGGTGTGACTAATCTATTATTCTTGGATAGCTTCCATCACTACTTCAGTAACTATGAATTATTTATCAGGCATCTTATAACTAAAAAAAGATTTCATTACAACGGCTTTTTCTGAATAGGTCAGTCAGATGGGCCTGTAAATGAAAATCTTGAAATATCTGAAAAGATGTCTAAAAATGAATCGATGGAAAGGCCAGAGTGGATTCACACATTCAAAGAAGATACAAGAGCATAAAGAAAAGGACTTTATATCTCTAGATGTTCAAACGATCTTCAGCTTTCCAGTAGCCGCAACTATGACTATGGCATTTTAGTCCTAAAGTTTAGAGATTTAGCTTTTGAAAAGGAAGTTATAATTGTTTATACAAATAGGAAGACATGATTTTTGTCAAGGCAGAAAGCACTGTGTATAACACAGGCGTGAATAAGGTGATCTTTGGAAGTGGGACTAGGCTGGTCATAATGCCAAGTAAGTTTTAGCCATTTATACACCATTGTGCTCAGTGCTAAAGGATTTTTGAAAATGCTGTAACATCCCTGAAGCTACTTCTTTCTTTTCCTTTTTTATTGTTTCCTCTTGCACTTTTGCCTTTTTTGTTTGTTTGTTTCATTTTCCCTTTTATTTTCTTTCCTCTAGTTCTCATTGGGTTTTTAATCTCCTTTTTAAAAAAAAATCAATATATTTAGAGGAATTTTCCCAAACAAATTTGATGAAGCAATATCTGGAAATACTATAAATTATAAGGATGGGAAATGTAGAGTGTGTATTCACACTTCTGAAGAAACTAATTTTGTACCTCCCTCCTTCCCTCCCTCCCTCCCTCCCTCCCTCCCTTCCTTCCTTCCTCCCTCCCTCCCTCCCTCCCTCCCTCCCTTCCTTTCTTTATTCCTTCTTTCCTAAAAAGATTCTGGAAATTAATTGATGGTAAGGCCAAAGTGGATTCACTCTTCTGAAAAAGAAACTAGAGCATGAAGAAAAGGATTTTATACCTACAAACGTCCAAATGTTGCTTCAGATTCCCAGTGGCTGCAGTCCTTGACCATGTTAAATTCTAGAGCTGTAGCTTTTCAAAAGGGAGTTCTAATTGCTAGTAAAAATATGTTTTTCTTAAGACAGAAAGCTTTGTGTCTAATGTTGGATATGGAAAGGTTTAATTTGGAAGTGGGATTAGGCTGGTTGTCATGCCAAGTAAGTTTTTGTACTTTATTTCTCCTCTAGTGGTCAGTGCAAAAGGCTGCTTTTTTGTTTCATATCATTTGGCATGGACCAGCTCTACAATTGTCCTACAGATCTCTTGATGTAGCCTCTGGACCAGGTCAACAGAAAGTTGTTGAAATACCTTCATGTAGTTAAGATAAGTGAGGACTCTACTTTTGAAATAAACCTGTTAATCCATTTGTTCATTGGGGATACAAAGTAGTAAATAGTACAGGGATATTGTATGCAGAGATACTGGAAAGATCTAAACTAATGTGTATATTATGGAGGAGTAAGCAGTAAAGTCACTCTTGGTGCTAGGACGAAACTACATGTTATACCGAGTGAGTGAAATTGTGGTGATAGGTTTTTAAGAGCAATTCAAGCTTTTTTTCTTTCTTTCTTTCTTTCTTTCTTTCTTTCTTTCTTTCTTTCTTTCTTTCTTTCTTTCTTTCTTTCTTTCTTTCTTTCTGTCTGTCTGTCTTTCTTTCTTTCTTTCTTTCTTTCACTTTTATTTTTTGTTCTCTTTCTTTCTCTTTCTCTTATTTTCTTTCTTTTTTCGTTCACTCATATCCTTTCTTTTTCTTTGTTTCTTTCTCTCTCTCATTTCACTTTCTTTTTTATTATTTTTTCTTTCTCCCTTTTTTTCTCTTTCTTTTTTCTTCTTTCTTTCCCTCTTTTCTCCTTTTTGATAAGATTATTATTATTTTTATTAAACTGGGTCAACAGTAATATCTATGTTACAATTATATTTTGCATTTTGGCAGAAGTACTCTGATACCCCCTTTTCCGGCTAACAAATTTTATCAAATGGCGTAAGCTTTCCTAGAATAAAAGTCTCTCTTTCTACAATTATTCCCAATTACTAGGAATTGGGCCTTTGAGAGAAGCTGCTGAGTCACTTTCAAGAGAGGGACAACCCCGGCAATTATTCTGGATACAAGAGAACATCTCTTTAGCCCATATGTGGTATGGCACAATACTGAGGTTAACTTTGAAATCTTTTGCCATGAAACAATTACCAAATCCTGCATCAGTCATTATTAATATTTTAATCCTAAAGTCTAGTGATTTAGCTATTCAAAATAAGGTATAAATGCTGACAGAAATAGGAAGATATGTTTTTGTCAAGACAGAAAGCATTGTCTATACCAGTTGTACATATAAGGTCTACTTTGGAAGTGGGACTAGGCTGGTTGTCATACCAAGTAAGTTTTAGCCATACATTTTACCATTCTGGTCTACACAGGGTAGTCGTTTGTACTAAAAATTGATGTAAAGAAAATCTGAAACTCCTTCTGTTTCTTTCCACTTTTTTTTTAATTTTATTGGCTTTTTGCTTGCTTTTTTTTGTTTTCTTTCCTTTTCTTCCTTTATCTTAGTTCTAGTTAGTTTTTGTCTCCTTTTCAAAAAAATAAATAAATTCCAGTAAATTGATAGGAGATTTTCCTGAACAAATTGTATGGCCAGCAAGAGTCTGAAAATACTCTTCATTATGGGATAGAAAATGGCAGAAAGTGGATTCACATCTCCAAAGGAAAAAAACTAGGGCCCTAATAATAGTATTTGATATATGAATATGTCCAAATGAAGTTTCTGATCTCCAAAAACTGAGTCTTGGGCATTTTAATACTAAAGTCTAGAGATTTAGCATTTCTAAAGGAAGTTATTCTTGCTGATCGAAATAGGAAGTCATGTTTTTGCTAAGGCAGAAAGCAATGTGACCAACGCTGCAATTAATAAGATTTTCTTTGGAAGTGGGACTAGGCTGGTCATCATGCCAAGTAAATTTTCATTTGTTATTTCTGCTATTGTAGTCAGCACAAGAGGTTGTTTTCTTTGCTCATAGTTCTCTTTCTCTCTCAGCTATCCCCATGTATTATAAAACATAGTGGCACCTGGAAGCACATGTCATTGTGTTAAAACAAGAGAGTCTCTCCTACCGAATTTTATATGCAGTCTTCAGAGATTACCAAAAGTAGAATGTTTTCCTTTCCTTTCCTTCCCTTCCCTTTCCTTCCCCCTCCCATTTTGAACTTATATTCATTTATCTAATTGTTACTAGTCTGTTAGACCTGTATAGTTTCCATAATTATTTCAGCAAATATGAATTAGTTATTCTTCCTTTCAGAACAGAAGAATTTCTTTGATATAAAGACATTTAACCCACACAAATAGATTAATTGATTCAGATTGTTTTCTTTTTTTTGTTTCTAGCAAGCCTTTAAGCTCTTTTACTTATTGGTTAGAAATGTTGAATTATTGCTAGAGAGAAACTCAGCTATGTGATTGCTTAAGATTTGGGCTAATCCTCCTGGAAGCAAAGAGATTTGAAAACATCTCAGAGATCACCTAGACTAGGGGTGTCAAACTGCCGGCCTGCCGGCCAGATGCATCATGGTGAAACCGCACTTACCCTATTGCCAGCAATGGCAAAAAAGTCACGATATCATTTCACTTTCTTTTTTCTTATTTTTTCTTTCTCCCTTTTTTCTCTTTCTTTTTTCTTCTTTCTTTCCCTCTTTTCTCCTTTTTGACAAGATTATTTTTTTTATTAAATTGGGTCAACACTAATATCTATGTTACAATTACGTTTTGCATTGTGGCAGAAGTACTCTGATACCACCTTTTCCGGCTAACAAATTTTATCAAATGGCGTAAGCTTTCCTAGAATAAAAGTCTCTCTTTCTACAATTATTCCCAATTACTAGGAATTGGGCCTTTGAGAGAAGCTGCTGTGTCACTTTCAAGAGAGGGACAACCCCGGCAATGATTCTGGATACAGGAGAGCATCTCTTTAGCCCATATGTGGTATGGCAGGTTAACTTTGAAATCTGTTGCCATGAAACAATTACCAAATCCTGCATCAGTCATTATTAATATTTTAATCCTAAAGTCTAGTGATTTAGCTATTCAAAATAAGGTATAAATGCTGACAGAAATAGGACGATATGTTTTTGTCAAGACAGAAAGCATTGTGCATACCGGTGGCATATATAAGGTCTACTTTGGAAGTGGGACTAGGCTGGTTGTCATGCCAAGTAAGTTTTAGCCATATATTTTACCCTTCTGGTCTACACAGGATAGTCGTTTGTACTAAAAATTGCTGTAAAGAAAATCTGAAACTCCTTCTGTTTCTTTCCACTTTTTTTTAAAATTCTATTGGCTTTTTGCTTTCTTCCTTTTTTGTTTTCTTTTTTTTCCTTCCTTTATCTTAGTTCTAGTTAGTTTTTGTCTCCTTTTTTTAAAAAAAAATAAATTCCAATAAATTGATAGGAGCTTTTCCTGAACAAACTGTATGGCCAGCAAGAGTCTGCAAATACTCTTCATTATGGGATAGAAAATGGCAGAAAGTGGATTCACATCTCCAAAGAAAAAACTAGGGCCCTAATAATAGTATTTGATAGATGAATATGTCCAAATGAAGTTTCTGATCTCCAAGAATTGAGTCTTGGGCGTTTTAATACTAAAGTCTAGCGATTTAGCATTTCTAAAGTAAGTTATACTTGCTGATCGAAATAGGAAGTCATGTTTTTGCTAAGGCAGAAAGCACTGTGACCAACACTGGAAATTATAAGATTTTCTTTGGAAGTGGGACTAGGCTGGTCATCATGCCAAGTAGGTTTTCATTTGTTATTTTTGCTATTGTAGTCAGCACAAGAGGTTGTTTTCTTTGCTCATAGCTCTCTCTCTCTCTCTTTCTCTGCTATCCCCATGTATTATAAAACATAGTGGCACCTGGAAGCACAAGTTATTGTGTTAAAACAAGAGAGTCTCTCCTACGGAATTCACATGCAGTCTTCAGAGATTACCAAAAGTAAAATGTATTCCTTTTCTTTCTCCTTTCTCCTTTCCTTTCCTTTGCCTTCCTTTCCTTTCCTTTCCTTTCCTTTCCTTTCTATTCCTTTCCTTTCCTTCCCCCTCCCATTTTGAACTTATATTCATTTCTATTAGACCTGTGTAATTTCCGTAACTAATTCAGCAAATATGAATTAGTTGTTCTTCCTTTAAGAACAGAAGAGTTTCTTTGATAAAAAAGATCTTTAGCTCACAAAAATAGATTGATAGATTCAGATTGTTGATGTTTTTTGTTTGTTTCTAGCAAGACTTTAAGCTCTTTTGGTTATTGGTTAGAAATGTTGAATTATTGTTAGAGAGAAACTCAGCTATGTGATTGCTTATGACTTGGGCTAATCCTCCTGGAAGCAAAGAGATTTAAAAAGATCTCAGAGATCAACTAGATCAGGGGTGATAAACTGCTGGCCCATGGGCCAGATGCATCATAGCGAAACCGCACCCACCCCATTGCCGTAAATGGCAAAAAAGTCATGATATGTCATGACACGTCACGTGATGTTCTGAGTCCATGAGGGAAACCAGATTCCCTTAATGTCCATGTGATTCACTTAACAAACAGCAATAGCACTTAGACTTACACAATGCTTCATAGTGCTTTACAGCCTTCTCTGAGCAGTTTACAGAGTCAGCCTATTGCCCCCAACAATCTGGGTCCTCATTTGACCAACCTTAGAATGATGGAAGGTCAACCTTGAGTCACTCAGAATCGAACTGCTGGCAGTTGGCAGAATTAGCCTGCAATACTGCAGTCTAACCACTGAGCCACCACAGCTCTTAGTTGAGGGAATGTTTTTATCAATATTTTTACTGTGTCACTAAGCTGATCTTGAACTTGATTACGGCCGCAAGATTGTTGGTGGGACAATATTGGAAGACATCTGAAATACCATCTATTGAAGAATGGACACTAAAAGTTACCCATCTTGTGGAGATGGCTAAGATATCAGCATACCTGAAAAACCATTCAAATGAAGCATTTTTGATGGACTGGAAAAAATGGATTGACTATATGCAAAAGAAATATCAATTGAAAGAACTAGATTTGATATACAGATAAATAGTTATAAAATAGTTATAAAATAGTAGTTTAGCGGGGTTTCTTGCGTTCTTACTCTGTATTCACTCTGGGAAGCCTGGGGGGGAGGGGGGAGGGAGATAATAAGTAATAGATTATGTTTCTCAACTGTAGTTGGGGGTATAAAGGGAATAGATTTTTTCTTTTTTAGGGCGTTCGGGAAAACTCTGGACACCGCATTGGATGGTGAGGAAGGTGGAGTGAAGGTTAGGTATGTGTAGAGGGTTAGAGGGTGGAGATAGGGAATAGAGGTGAGTGGAGGGAAGATGTACAGAAAGGCGAAAGTATGTAGTTAGAAGGATAGAAGAGGGTAGGTTGTTGGAGGATGTGGTGGGGGGGGGGTTCCGAGCAGCTACTTGTAGTGATTGTTAAATATGTTATTTGCTTGTTTTCAGTTGAGTTATTATGTTATTATGTTATAATTTTGTTAATAGTTTTTAAAATTTAATAAAAAAATATTTAAAAAATAAAATTAAAAAACAATATTTTTACTGTGTCAATAGTTACAATTCACACATAATATTTGGGATATTATATCTGTGAATGTTTTTTTTTACTTCTTTACTCTACACTTTTCTCCTTTCCCCCTTTCCTCCCCTATTTTCCCATTATTTTTCCTTGCATTTCTATATTTTATATTTTGATAAACTAATAAAAAGATTGAACACCGAAAAGATGGAGAGGGAAGGTGTAAGATGATGGGGGAGGGGAGGTGGGATCCGTTATTAATCTATCAACTATCTCTTGCATGAAATCCCTTCATTGGAATCCCAAGCTAGCTGGCAGAGCCAGGTCTGTTCCTAAAAGTGTTTGGGTGCCCTTTGGATCAAACTTTGGATATACAAATTTTCCACGCTAGATTGTCTTTTGGAGAGTCACCCTTCACCTAATATTGAGGGCATGATAAGTAAGATTTTAGAAATTCTCTAAATTATGGGAACGGAACTGGCAGAGGGAGTTCAAACATCTAAAGTCCAAGGAAAGCATTTAATAGAGACAGAGGTGGAAATGATGCTTCAGGTTTCCAGTAGCCACAATCCTGGATATTGTAGTCCTGAACTCTAGAGAGTTAGCTTTTCTAAAGGAAGCTATGATTGCTGATAAAAAACAACATAGGAAAGGATGTTTTTGCTAAGGCAGAAAGCATTGTGTATGGTGGCAACAATAAGGCCATCTTTGGAAGTGGGAGTAGGCTGGCTGTAATACCAAGTAAGTTATTCCTGCCATTGGTAGGGGCTCTTTCTCACCCCCCCCCCTTTCCATTTGTATGCAATCTTCAGTGATTAGTAAGATTCTGGAAACTCTCTAAATTAAAGGAACAAACATGGCAGAGTAGGTTCAAACTTCCATAAATTCTATAGCTCAAAGAAAGCATTTTATAGAGGTCCAAATGAGGCTTCAGATTTCCAGTAGCCCAAATTGTTGATTATTATTATTTTTATTCTTTACTCTAGAGATCTAGCTTTTCTAAAGGAAGTTATGATTCATGATCAAAATAGGAAGGCATGTTTTTGCTAAGACAGAAAGCACTGTGTTCAACAGTGGAAATAGGATTTCCTTTGGAAGTGGGACTAAACTGGCCATAATACCAAGTAAGTTATCCCTGCCATTGGTAGGGGGTCTTCCTTGCTCATCCCCCTTTCCAGTGGTGGGATTCAGCCGGTTCTCAGAAGTTCAGCAGAACTGGTAGCTATATTTTTGTTGCCCAGGCCCGAAACGGACTTCCGGAAGTGGCATCCACTTCACACTTCTGAAGAAACTAGGATTCAAAGAAAATTATTTTATACCGATAAAGGAGAATATTTGTAGCTCAGGGTTAAAATGAGGGGTCCTTGCTGCTTTCTCAGCCTGCTTGTTTTCTTGCAGATGTTTTATTTAATTTTGCTTCTCATCTAGTTTGGGCAATGTCTGCCAAAAAACAGCCAAGCTCAGAGAGCACCAAGGACCCCTCATTTTAAACCTAATCTGCAAATATTGTCCTTTATCAGTATAATTTTTTTCTTTGAACTCTAGTTCTCACCAGATAAGTGTGTCAAACACTTCAGAAAGCATGTAAATGAGAAAAAATTGTTTGTAGGCACACTTCCATCACTAATAGGATAATGCTACCTAGTTTGGGTAATGAAACTTCTGTAAGAAAACAATCAAGCTCAGAAAGCACTAAGGACCCTTCAAGAATTTTATAATTACAGAGGTCCAAATTATGCTTCAGAGTTCTAGTAGCTGCACTCCTTGACATCTTAAATCCTAAAGTCTGGAGCCGTGTTGAGCAATATCTGTCCATTTTCCTGAACAAATTGGATAGCCCAGTATGGAATAGAAAATGCTGGAGGCAATTTCAAAGAAACCGGAGCTGCAATAGTATTTGATCGGTACAAATGTCCACATGATGTTTCAGATTTTCAGGACCCATGTTCTTGACATTTTGATCCTACAGTCTAGAGATTTAGCTTTTATAAAGGCAGGTATGATTACTGATAGAAATAGAAAGCCATGTTTTTGCTAAGGCAGAAAGCACTGTGTATGAAGGTAGCAACTATAAGGTCTTCTTTGGAAGTGGGACTAGGCTGGTCATCATGCCAAGTAAGTGATTAACTGAATAACAGAATAACAGAATAACAGAATTGGATGGGACTTTGGAGATCTTCTAGTACAACCCCCTGCTCAAACATGAAACCCTATAACATTTCAGACAAATGGTTGTCCAATCTCTTCTTAAAAACCTCCAGTATTGGAGCATCCACAATTTCTAGAGGCAGGTCGTTCCATTGATTAATCATTCTAATTGTCACAAAGTTTCTCCTTAGTTCTAGGTTGGTTCTCTCCTTAATTAGTTTCCATTCATTGCTTCTTGTCCTGCCTTCAGGTGCTTTGGAGAATTGCTTGACTCCCTCTTCTTTCTGGCAGCATCTCAAATATTGGAAGACTGCTATCATGTCACCCCCTAGTCCTTCTTTTCATTAGTCTAGACCAAACCAATTCCAGCAACCGTTTTTCATGTGTTTTAGCCTCCAGTCCCCTGATCATCTTTGTTGCTCTTATCTGCACACTTTCTGGAGTCTCAACATCTTTTTTATATTGTTGCAACTCCTTTAAAAATAATTGTTATGAGTAGTAAGGTCTCCCTTGAACTAGTAGGTTTTAGTAAGGGATTGTAACACTGTGAATGATTATAGTTTCAAGATCGCTTGGGGATCTGGCACAAGAATAATAATCAGACCAAGTAAGGTGGTCCACGAATATTACACATTAATGTATTTCCATTGTGCTTGAGGAAGGTTGCATGTGGTTGTGTGTTGGAGACCTTTTCGAGTGTGCTGCTCATGTTTGAAGTAACTACATTTCCTGAATTGACTACTTATTTTGCTGCATGCCAGGAAGTTGCACATCTTTTAATTAAGCTTAATTGATATAATATATTCAGTGTGTTTTCAGGATCATTCATGTTCCAAATTGATAAATTGGATGGCCCTGTAAATAAGAGTCTTGAAACACCTGAAAACATTCTGGAAATTAATTGATGGTAAGATCAAAGTAGATTCACTCTTCCAAAGAAGAAACTAGAGTATGAAGAAAAGGATTTTATATCTACAAATGTACAAATGTTGCTTCAGATTCCTAGTGCTGCAGTCCTTGACATCTTGACCCCAAAGTGTATCCTGTAGCTTTTCAAAAGGGAGTTCTAATTGCTAGTTGAAATATGTTTTTGTTAAGACAGAAAGCTTTGTGTCTAATATTGGATATGGAAATGTTTTCTTTGGAAGTGGGACTAGGCTGGTTGTCATGCCAAGTAAGTTTTAGCCATACATTTTGCCATTCTGGTCTACACAGGGTAGTCGTTTGTACTAAAAATTGCTGTAAAGAAAATCTGAAACTCCTTCTGTTTCTTTCCACTTTTTTTTAATTCTATTGGCTTTTTGCTTTCTTTTTTTTTTTGTTTTCTTTCCTTTCCTTCCTTTATCTTAGTTCTAGTTAGTTTTTGTCTCCTTTTTTTTAAAAAAATAAATTCCAATAAATTGATAGGAGCTTTTCCTGAACAGATTGTATGGCCAGCAAGAGTCTGCAAATACTCTTCATTATGGGATAGAAAATGGCAGAAAGTGGATTCACATCTCCAAAGAAAAAACTAGGGCCCTAATAATAGTATTTGATAGATGCATATGTCCAAATGAAGTTTCTGATCTCCAAGAATTGAGTCTTGGGCATTTTAATACTAAAGTCTAGGGATTTAGCATTTCTAAAGGAAGTTATGCTTGCTGATCGAAATAGGAAGTCATGTTTTTGCTAAGGCAGAAAGCACTGTGACCACTGTGACTGGAAATTATAAGATTTTCCTTGGAAGTGGGACTAGGCTGGTCATCATGCCAAGTAGGTTTTCATTTGTTATTTTTGCTATTGTAGTCAGCACAAGAGGTTGTTTTCTTTGCTCATAGCTCTCTCTCTCTCTCTTTCTCTGCTATCCCCATGTATTATAAAACATAGTGGCACCTGGAAGCACATGTCATTGTGTTAAAACAAGAGTGTCTCTCCTACCGAATTCACATGCAGTCTTCAGAGATTAACAAAAATAAAATGTTTTCCTTTCCCTACCTTCCCTTTCCTTCTCCCTCCCATTTTGAATATATTCATTTGTCCAATTGTTACTATAATTGTTTCCATAATTATTTCAGCAAATATGAATTAGTTTTTTTTCCATTCAGAATAGAAGAGTTTCTTTGATATAAATCCTTTAAACCACACAAATAGATTGATAGATTCACATTGTTGATGTTTTTTGTTTGTTTGTAGCAAGCCTTTAAGCTCTTTTGCTTATTGGTTAGAAATGTTGAATTATTCCTAGAGAGAAGCTCAGCTATCTGATTGCTTGTGACTTGGGCTAATCCTCCTGGAAGCAAAGAGACTTGAAAACATCTCAGAGATTACCTAGACCAACGGTGTCAAACTGGCAGCCTGTGGGCCAGATGCATCATAGCGAAACCGCGCTGACCCCATTACTGGTAATGGCAAAAAAAGTCACGATACATCGTGACATGTCACGAGACGTTGCCAGTTTGACACCTCTGACCTAGACCAACCCCTTACTCAGTACAAAGCTGGTTAGATAATCTCTGACAAAGGACCATCCAAGGCTGGTTTGAAAACTTCTGGTGAAGGAGACCTCATCACTTCCTATGCCAGCCTATTACAAAGTTCATGAGGGAAACCAGATTCCCTTAATATCCATGTGATTCACTAAACAAATAGCAACAGCAATTAGACTTATATAATGCTTCATAGTGCTTTACAGCCTTCTCCAAGCAGTTTATAGAGTCAGTCTATTGCCACCAACCATCTGGGTCCTCATTTGACCGACTTTAGAAGGATGGACGGTCAACCGTGAGTCGATCAGAATCGAATTGCTGGGAGAATTAGCCTGCAGTACTGCATTCTAACCACTGAGTCACCACAGCTCTTAGTTGAGGGAATGTTTTTATCAATCTTTTTACTGTGTCAATAGTTACAATTCACACATAATATTTGGGAGTATAAACAGGTTAGAGCTGAGGCTGTGTGAGTTGGTTCTACAGAAGATATTTAGTGTTGAAATGAAATGACTAGTTTGTGTTGAGTAGATTCTAACTAGGCTTAAAGGATGTAAGTAGCTGTGCCTGCCTTAATATGAGAGGGTTTTTAGCAAGGGTTCTTATGCTGTGTAAATAACAATTTCAATTTCTTTATTGGGTCTGGTACAAAACTGAACATAATCCCAAGTAAGTACTTTTATAAATTCACTGGTGGTGAATTCTCTCATCCAAAGAAAGACTGATGCACCTGTGTTTCTCCTTCATTTTGTAAAGTCCTTTCTCATTGTGTAATCAAGGTGCCTACGGGAAAGTGTTATTTGGGCAAGGCACCAGATTGACCATCATGCCAGGTATGTCAGGCAATCTCAGTAGATTGGCTTCTCATTAGTGTGACACAGGGGTAATAGCACAATTTCTCTGCTCTGAAGTGGAGGAGATATATATATATATATTTTCCTCTGTTCCTTTTGGGAGTGAATGCAATTTTGTTTGATATTTTCTATGGGTTTTTTTTTTAGAAATTCACATAGCTGATGTTTCCTCCCCTCTTTCCAAAAGTGTTTCATATAAAAAAGAATCAGAATGGTATAGGATCTGCTGCTTGAGCAGGGTGTTAGACTAGAAGATCTCCAAGTTTTCTTCCAACTCTGTAATTCTGTTATATCTGTGAATGCTTTTTTTTTACTCCTTTACTCTACACTTTTCTCCTTTTCCCTTTTCCTCACCTATTTTCCCATTATTTTTCCTTGTATTTCTGCATTTTATATTTTGATAAACTAATAAAAAGATTGAACACCGAAAAGATGGAGATGGAAGGTGTAAAATGATGGGGGAGGGGAGGTGGGATCCGTTATTAATCTATCAACTATCCCTTGTGTGAAATCCCTTCATTGGAATCCCAAACTTCTATAGTCCAAGGAAAGCATTTTAGAGAGACAGAGGTGGAAATGATGTTTCAGGTTTCCAGTAGCCACAATCCTGGATATTGTAGTCCTGAACTCTAGAGATTTAGCTTTTCTAAAGGAAGCTATGATTGCTGATAAAAAAACAAAATAGGAAGGGATGTTTTTGCTAAGGCAGAAAGCATTGTGTATGGTGGCAACAATAAGGCCATCTTTGGAAGTGGGAGTAGGCTGGCCGTAATACCAAGTAAGTTATTCCTGCCATTGATGGGGGCTCTTGCTCAGCCCCCTTTCCATTTATATGCAATGTTTACTGATTAGTAAGATTCTGGAAACTCTCTAAATTACAGGAACAGAAATGGCAGAGTAGGTTCAAACTTCCATAAGTTCTATAGCTCAAGGAGAGCATTTTATAGAGGTCCAAATGAGTCTTCAAATTTCCAGTAGCCCAAATCCTTGATTTTTTTTTATTCTTTACTCTAGAGATCTAGCTTTTCTAAAGGAAGTCATGACTGATGATCAAAATAGGAAATGATGTTTTTGCTAAGGCAGAAAGCACTGTGTTTAACACTGGAAATAGGATTTCCTTTGGAAGTGGGACTAAGCTGGCCATAATACCAAGTAAGTTATCCCTGCCATTGGTAGGGGGTCTTCCTTGCTCATCCCTTTTTCCAATGGTAGGATTCAGCCAGTTCTCACCAGTTTGGTAGAACTGGTAGCTAATTTTTTGTTGCCCAGGCCCGGAACGGACTTCCAGAAATGGCATCCACACAGAGAACCAGCTGTTCACATATTTGAATCCCACCACTGCCCCTTTCCATTTATATGCAATCTTCAATGATTATCAAAGGTGAAGGGCTACATTTTTTTGTTTCTTTTGCACTTATTTCTAACACATATTCAGTTATTCTATTGCAACTTGTCTCAATAAAGGAGTATGTTTGTAGCTCAGGATTGAAATGATGCTCTCTGAATTTGATTGTTTCGTGAACCTGTTTGTTTTCTTGGTGCTCTCTGAGCCTGGTTCTTTCCTTGCAGACATTTCATTAGCCAAACTGTAACCTAGTTTGAGTAATGAAATGTCTGCAAGGAAAGAATCAAGCTCAGGGTGTAACTAATCTATTATACTTGGATAGCTTCCATCACTACTTCAGTAGCTATGAATTATTTATCAGGCATCTGATAACTAAAAAAAAGTTTCATTACAACGGCTTTTTCTGAATAGATCAGTCAGATGTCCCTGTAAATAAGAGTCTTGAAATATCTGTAAAGATGTCTAAAAATGAATCAATGGAAAGGCCAGAGTGGATTCACACATTTAAAGAAGATACGAGAGCATAAAGAAAAGGACTTTATCTCTCTAGATGTTCAAACGATCTTCAGCTTTCCAGTACCCTCAACTGTGACTATGGCATTTTAGTCCTAAAGTTTAGAGATTTAGATTTGAAAAGGAAGTTATAATTGCTTATACAAATAGGAAGACATGATTTTTGTCAAGGCAGAAAGCACTGTGTATAACACAGGCGTGAATAAGGTGATCTTTGGAAGTGGGACTAGGCTGGTCATAATTCCAAGTAAGTTTTAGCCATTTATACAGCATTGTGCTCAGTGCTAAAGGATTTTTGCAAATGCTGTAACATCTGAAGCTACTTCTTTCTTTTCCTTTTTTATTGTTTCCTCTTCACTTTTGCCTTTTTTGTTTGTTTGTTTCATTTTCCCTTTTATTTTCTTTCCTCTAGTTCTCATTGGGTTTTTAATCTCCTTTTTTAAAAAAAAATCAATATATTTAGAGGAATTTTCCCAAACAAATTTGATGAAGCAGTGTCTGGAAATACTATAAATTATAAGGATGGGAAATGTAGAGTGTGTATTCACACTTCTGAAGAAACTAGGGTTCAAAGAAAATAACTTTGTACCAATAAAGGAGAATATTTGTAGCTCAGAGTTAAAATGAAGGGTCCTTGCTGCTTTCTGAGCTTGCTTGTTTTCTTGCAGATGTTTTATTTAATTTTTATTCTGATCTAGTTTGGGCAACGTCTGCCAAAAAACAGCCAAGCTCAGAGAGCATCAAGGACCCCTCATTTTAAACCTAAGCTGCAAATATTGCCCTTTATCAGTATAATTTTTTCTTTG
The DNA here is from genome assembly GCA_034064705.1 of Bothrops alternatus. Classification (NCBI taxonomy): domain Eukaryota; kingdom Metazoa; phylum Chordata; class Lepidosauria; order Squamata; family Viperidae; genus Bothrops; species Bothrops alternatus. The sequence goes on from JARGCV010000074.1 coordinate 1,147,003, forward strand.
AACTCTAGTTCTCCTTTATTAGTACCAAATAAGGGTTGATGTACATAGGAATTGTTTTTGTCAAGATAGAAAGCACTGTTTCTAACATTGGTAACAGTAAGATTTTCTTTGGAAGTGGGACTAGGCTGGTCATCATACCAAGTAAGTGATTAACTGAATAACAGAATCAAAGAGTTAGATGAGACTTTGGAGATCTTCTAGTACAACCCCTGCTCAGACAGGAAACCCTATAACATTTCAGACAAGTGATTGTCCAATCTCTTCTTAAAAACTGCCATTGTTGGAGCATCCACAATTTCTAGAAGCAGGTTGTTCCATTGATTAATTGTTCTAATTGTCACGAAGTTTGTCCTTAGTTCTAGGTTGGTTCTCTCCTTGATTATTTTCCATTCATTGCTTCTTGTCCTGCCTTCAGGTGCTTTGGAGAATTGCTTGACTCCCTCTTCTTTCTGGCAGCATCTCAAATATTGGAAGACTGCTATCATGTCACCCCCTAGTCCTTCTTTTCATTCGTCTAGACATACCCAATTCCAGCAACCGTTTTCATATGTTCTATCTTTCAGTCCCCTAACTATCTTTTTTTGTTCTTCTCTACTCTCTTTCTAGAGTTTCAACATCTTTTTTATATCATTGCAACTACTTCAAAAATAATTGTTATGAGTAGTAAGGTCTCCCTTGAAGTAGTAGGTTTTAGTAAGGGATTGTAACACTGTGAATGATGATAGTTTCAAGATCGCTTGGTGATCTAGCACAAGACTAATAATCAGACCAATTAAGTTGGTCCACGAATATTGCACATTAATATATTTCCATTGTGCTTGAGGAAGGTTGCATGTGGTTGTGTGTTGGAGACCTTTTTGAGTGTGCTGCTCATGTTTGAAATAGCTACATTTCCTGAATTGACTACTTATTTTGCTGGATGTCAGGAATTTGCATATCTTTTAATTAAGCTTAATTGATATAGTATATTCAGTGTGTTTTCAGGATCATTTATGTTCCAAATTGATAAATTGGATGGCTCTGTAAATAAGAGTCTTGAAACACTTGAAAATATTCTGGAAATTAATTAATGGTAAGGCCAAAGTGGATTCACTCTTCTGAAGAACAAAATAGAACATGAAGAAAAGGATTTTATACCTACAAATGTCCAAATGTTGCTTCAGATTCCCAGTGGCTGCAGTCCTTGACCATGTTAACCCTAAAGTCTAGAACTTTAGTTTTTCAAAAAGGAGTTCTAATTGCTAGTAGAAATAGGAAGCCATGTTTTTGTCAAGACACAAAGCACTGTGTATAACAACGTTGGTAAGGCCATCTTTGGAAGTGGGACTAGGCTGGTTGTCATGCCAAGTAAGTTTTAGACCTTTATTTTTGCCCTTCCAATCTACGAAGGAAGTTCTTATAAATGAATCGTTACTGTAAAGAAAAACTGATGCTCCTTCTTTCTCTTTCTTTCCATTCAGTCCCTCACATCTTTCTTTCTTTCTTTCTTTCTTTCTTTCTCTCTTTCTTTCTTTCTTTCTTTCTTTCTTTCTTTCTTTCTTTCTTTCTTTCTTTCTTTCTTTCTTTCTTTCTTTCTTTCTTCCTTCCTTCCTTTCTTTCTTTCTTTCTTCCTTTCTTTCTTCCTTTCTTCCTTCCTTCCTTCCTTTCTTTCTTTCTTTCTTTCTATTTCTTCTTTCTTTCTTTCTTTTCTCTCTCTCTCTCTCTCTCTCTCTCCCCTTTTTTCTTTCTTTCTCTCCTACCTTTCATTTAACTTGGTTTTTACTTAGTTTTAATCTTCTTTTAAAAAAATTCCAATAAATCTATAGGAGCTTTTGCTGAACAAATTGGATGGCCCAGTAAGCATCTGGAAATCCTCTAAATTATGGGATAAAAAATGGCAGAGTGGATTCATACCTCTGAAGAAGAAACTAGAGCCCTAATGATAGTATTGGATAGATACAGATAACCAAATGAAGCTTCTGATTCCAAGAGCTCAATCCTGGATATTTTAAAGTCAAGAGATTTTGACTTTTCTAAAGAAAGTTATGATTGCTGATAAAAATAGGAAGTCATGTTTTTGCTAAGGCAGAAAGCACTGTGACTAGTTCTGGATATGCAAAGGTTTTCTTTGGAAGTGGGACTAGGCTGAACGTCATTCCAAGTAAGTTACATTTGCTATTGTGGTTAGCACAAGAGGGTCTCTCCCTTGCACAACCCACCCTCAAATTTATATGCATCCTAAGTGATTATCAGAACTAAAGTCTTCCTTCCTTCCTTCCTTCCTTCCTTCCTTCCTTCCTTCCTTCCTTCCTTCCTTCCTTCCTTCCTTCCTTCATTCCTCCCTCCCTCCCTTCCTCCCTTCCTTCCTTTCTTCATTCCTTCCTTCCTAAAAAGATTCTGGAAATTAATTGATGGTAAGGCCAAAGTGGATTCACTCTTCCGAAAAAGAAACTAGAGCATGAAGAAAAGTATTTTATACCTACAAATGTTGCTTCATATTCCCAGTGGCTGCAGTCCTTCACCATGTTAAATTCTAGAGCTGTAGCTTTTCAAAAGGGAGTTCTAATTGCTAGTTGAAATATGTTTTTGTTAAGACAGAAAGCTTTGTGTCTAATGTTGGATATGGAAAGGTTTTCTTTGGAAGTGGGACTAGGCTGGTTGTCATGCCAAGTAAGTTTTAGCCATACATTTTACCCTTCTGGTCTACATAGGATAGTCGTCTGTACTAAAAATTGCTGTAAAGAAAATCTGAAACTCCTTCTGTTTCTTTCCACTTTTTTAAAAAAAATTCTATTGGCTTTTTGCTTTCTTGCTTTTTTTGTTTTCTTTCCTTTCCTTCCTTTGTCTTAGTTCTAGTTGGTTTTTGTCTCCTTTTTTAAAAAAATAAATAAATTCTAATAAATTGATAGGAGCTTTTCCTGAACAAATTGTATGCCCAGCAAGAGTCTGCAAATACTCTTCATTATGGGATAGAAAATGGCAGAAAGTGGATTCATATCTCCAAAGAAAAAACTAGGACCCTAATAATAGTATTTGATAGGTACATATGTCCAAATGAAGCTTCTGATTTCCAAGAATTGAGTCTTGGGCGTTTTAATACTAAAGTCTAGCGATTTAGCATTTCTAAAGGAAGTTATGCTTGATGATCGAAATAGGAAGTCATGTTTTTGCTAAGGCAGAAAGCACTGTGACCAACACTGGAAATTATAAGATTTTCTTTGGAAGTGGGACTAGGGTGGTCATCATGCCAAGTAGGTTTTCATTTGTTATTTCTGCTATTGTAGTCAGCACAAGAAATTGTTTTCTTTGCTCATAGCTCTCTTTCTCTCTCAGCTATCCCCATGTATTATAAAATATAGTTGCACCTGGAAGCACATGTCATTGTGTTAAAACAAGAGTGTCTCTCCTACCGAATTCACATGCAGTCTTCAGAGATTAACAAAAATAAAATGTTTTCCTTTCCCTACCTTCCCTTTCCTTCTCCCTCCCATTTTGAATATATTCATTTGTCCAATTGTTACTATAATTGTTTCCATAATTATTTCAGCAAATATGAATTAGTTATTTTTCCTTTCAGAATAGAAGAGTTTCTTTGATATAAATCCTTTAAACCACACAAATAGATTGATAGATTCACGTTGTTGATGTTTTTTGTTTGTTTGTAGCAAGCCTTTAAGCTCTTTTGCTTATTGGTTAGAAATGTTGAATTATTCCTAGAGAGAAACTCAGCTATGTGATTGCTTGTGACTTGGGCTAATCCTCCTGGAAGCAAAGAGACTTGAAAACATCTCAGAGATCACCTAGACTAGCAGTGTCAAACTGGCGGCCTGTGGGCCAGATGCATCATAGCGAAACCGCGCTGACCCCATTGCCGGTAATAGCAAAAAAAAGTCACGATACATCGTGACACGTCACAAGACGTTTGAGTTTGACACCTCTGACTTAGACCAACCCCTTACTCAGTACAAGGCTGGTTAGATAATCTCTGACAAAGAACCATCCAAGGCTGGCTTGAAAACTTCTGGTGAAGGAGACCTCATCACTTCCTATGCCAGCCTATTACACAGTTCATGAGGGAAACCAGATTCCCTTAATATCCATGTGATTCACTAAACAAATAGCAACAGCAATTAGACTTGTATAATGCTTCATAGTGCTTTACAGCCTTCTCTAAGCAGTTTACAGAGTCAGTCTATTGCCACCAACCATCTGGGTCCTCATTTGACCGACTTTAGAAAGATGGAAGGTTAACCATGAGTCGATCAGAATCGAACTGCTGGCAATTGGCAGAATTAGCCTGCAGTACTGCATTCTAACCACTGAGCCACCACAACTCTTAGTTGAGGGAATGTTTTTATCAATCTTTTTACTGCGTCAATAGTTACAATCCACACATAATATTTGGGAGTAGAAACAGGCTAGAGCTGAGGCTGGGTGAGTTGGTTCTGCAGAAGATATTTAGTGTTGAAATGACTAGTTTGTGTTGAGTAGATTCTAACTAGGCTTAAAGGATGTAAGTAGCTGTGCCTGACTTAATATGAGAGGGTTTTTAGCAAACGTTGTTATGCTGTGTAAATAACAATTTCAATTTTTTTATTGGGTCTGGTACAAGACTGAACGTAATCCCAAGTAAGTACTTTTATAAATTCACTGGTGGTGAATTCTCTCCTTCAAAGAAAGACTGATGCAGTTCTTTGTCTAGATACATCTGTGAAGCGAGGACCCTTCCCTACTTCCTAGATCAGGGAATGTCCATGTTCTAATCAGGGAAGAAAGGGGGCACAGTTCAGTTCTTAATTCAGCCTTCCTCCGCATGATGTGCACCAGGTGAGGTCAAATGGACGTTCTTAAGAAGTAGAAGTCCTTGAGGGGACCATGAATGATTCGGAATACTAGGAATCTGGCACTTTGAGAAAAGCTGCAGAATTATCTACAAGAAAGGGACAACCCAGGCAGAAAATCTGGATTCATGAGAGGATCTCTTTAGCCAATGTATGATATAGCACAATTCTGAGGTTAACTTTTAAATTAGTGGGCATGAAACAAACACCCAGGGTTGGAGTCAGCAATGATGGGGATCATTTTAAGGAAGTTCTTATGTTCCAGAACTCTGCATTTATCATGCATCATTCAATTACCTCCCAATTAATATTATTGCTTGGCTTTTCAAAACAAATTAATGGAAAGAAATAGCATTGACTCCATCCCAATCCCCAATCATAGATACATACACTGTTCTGCCAGGAACATATCCAACACCTCTTCCTCCTTCTATTTTCCCCAATACTCTGTGAGGTTGGCCTCAGAGGGAATGACTAGCCCAAAGTCACCCAGCTGGCTTTGATGCCTAAGGCAGCACTAGATTCAGAGTTCTTGGGAGTAAGTCTTTTGATATATACACATTTTTGTGCTTCCTTAATATAGAGAACATTAACCACTTAATTAAAGTTCATTTAACAGCACGCCAAATAGAGGGAAGGAAGCAACTGTGTTGCTCCTTCCTTTTTGTAAAGCCCTTTCTCATTGTGTAATCAAGGTGCCTACGGGAAAGTGATATTTGGGCAAGGCACCAGATTGACCATCATGCCAGGTATGTCAGCCAATCTCAGTAGATTGGCTTCTCATGAGTGGTTCACAGGGATAATAACCCAATTCTGCTCTGAAGTGGAGGAGATATATATATATATTCCTCTGTTCCTTTTGGGAATGAATGGGGGAGGGGAGGTGGGATCCGTTATTAATCTATCAACTATCCCTTGCATGAAATCCCTTCATTGGAATCCCAAGCTAACTGGTAGAGCCAGGTCTGTTCCTAAAAGTGTTTGGGTGCCCTTTGGATCAAACTTTGGATATACAAACTTTCCACACTAGATTGTCTTTTGGAGAGTCACCCTTCACCTAATATTGAGGGCACGATAAGTAAGATTCTAGAAATTCTCTAAATTACGGGAACGGAACTGACAGAGGGAGTTCAAACTTCTAAAGTCCAAGGAAAGCATTTTAGAGAGACAGAGGTGGAAATGATGTTTCAGGTTTCCAGTAGCCACAATCCTGGATATTGTAGTCCTGAACTCTAGAGATTTAGCTTTTCTAAACGAAGCTATGATTGCTGATAAAAAACAAAATAGGAAGGGATGTTTTTGCTAAGGCAGAAAGCATTGTGTATGGTGGCAACAATAAGGTCATCTTTGGAAGTGGGAGTAGGCTGGCCGTAATACCAAGTGAGTTATTTGTGCCATTGGTGAGGGCTCTTGCTCAGCCCCCTTTCCATTTATATGCAATGTTCACTGATTAGTAAGATTCTGAAACTCTCTAAATTACAGGAACAAAAATGGCAGAGTAGGTTCAAGCTTCCATAAGTTCTATAGCTCAAAGAAAGCATTTTATAGAGGTCCAAATGAGTCTTCAGATTTCCAGTAGCCCAAATCCTTGATTTTTTTTAAATATCCTGAACTCTAGAGATCTAGATTTTCTAAAGGAAGTCATGATTGATGATCAAAATCGAAAGGGATGTTTTTGCTAAGGCAGAAAGCACTGTGTTTAACACTGGAAATAGGATTTCCTTTGGAAGTGGGACTAAACTGGCCATAATACCAAGTAAGTTATCCCAGCCATTGGTAGGGGGTCTTCCTTGCTCATCCCCCTTTCCAGTGGTAGGATTCAGCTGTTTCTCACCAGTTCGGCAGACCTGGTAGCTATTTTTTGTTGCCCAGGTCTGGAACGGACTTCAAGAAGTGGCATCCACACAGAGAACCAGTTGTTCACATATTTGAATCCCCCCACTGCCCCTTTCCATTTATATGCAATCTTCAATGATTATCAAAATTGAAGGGCTACATTTCATTGTTTCTTTTGCACTTATTTCTAACACATATTCAGTCATTCTATTGCAACTTGTCTCAATAAAGGAGTATGTTTGTAGCTCAGGATTGAAATGATGCTCTCTGAATTTGGTTGTTTCGTGAACCTGTTTGTTTTCTTGGTGTTCTCTGAGCCTGGTTGCTTCCTTGCAGACATTTCATTAGCCAAACTAGTAAACTAGCCAAACTGTAACCTAGTTTGGGTAATGAAATGTCTGCAAGGAAAGAACCAAGCTCAGGGTGTAACTAATCTATTATACTTGGATAGCTTCCATCACTACTTCAGTAACTATGAATTAGTTACCAGGCATCTGATAACTAAAAAAAAGTTTCATTACAATGGCTTTTTCTGAACAGATCAGTCGGATGTCCCTGTAAATAAGAATCTTGAAATATCTGAAAAGATGTCTAAAAATGAATCGATGGAAAGGCCAGAGTGGATTCACACATTCAAAGAAGACACGAGAGCATAAAGAAAAGGACTTTATATCTCTAGATGTTCAAACGATCTTCAGCTTTCCAGTAGCCTCAACTATGACTATGGCATTTTAGTCCTAAAGTTTAGAGATTTAGCTTTTGAAAAGGAAGTTATAATTGCTTATACAAATAGGAAGACATGATTTTTGTCAAGGCAGAAAGCACTGTGTATAATAAGGGCGTCTATCAGCTGATCTTTGGAAGTGGGACTAGGCTGGTCATAATGCCAAGTAAGTTTTAGCCATTTATACACCATTGTGCTCAGTGCTAAAGGATTTTTGCAAATGCTGTAACATCCCTGAAGCTACTTCTTTCTTTTCCTTTTTTATTGTTTCCTCTTGCCCTCTTGCCTTTTTTGTTTGTTTGTTTCATTTTCCCTTTTATTTTCTTTCCTCTAGTTCTCACTGGGTTTTTAATCTCCTTTTTTTAAAAAAAAATCAATATATTTAGAGGAATTTTCCCAAACAAATTTGATGAAGCAGTGTCTGGAAATACTATAAATTATAAGGATGGGAAATGTAGAGTGTGTATTCACACTTCTGAAGAAACTAGGGTTCAAAAAAAACCACTATGTACCAATAAAGGAGAATATTTGTTGCTCAGAGTTAAAATGAAGGGTCCTTGCTGCTTTCTGAGCTTGCTTGTTTTCTTGCAGATGTTTTATTTAATTTTTATTCTGATCTAGTTTGGGCAATGTCTGCCAAAAAACAGCCAAGCTCCGAGGGCACCAAGGACCCCTCATTTTAAACCTAAGCTGCAAATATTGTCCTTTATCAGTATAATTTTTTTCTTTGAACTCTAGTTCTCCTTTATTAGTACCAAATAAGGGTTGATGTACATAGGAATTGTTTTTGTCAATATAGAAAGCACTGTGTCTAACATTGGTAACAGTAAGGTTTTCTTTGGAAGTGGGACTAGGCTGGTCATCATACCAAGTAAATTATTAACTGAATAACAGAATAAAAGAGTTGGATGGGACTTTAGTACAACCCCCTGCTCAGACAGGAAACCCTATAACATTTCAGACAAGTGATTGTCCAATCTCTTCTTAAAAACTGCCATTGTTGGAGCATCCACAATTTCTGGAAGCAGGTTTTTCCATTGATTAATTGTTCTAATTATCACAAAATTTGTCCTTAGTTCTAGGTTGGTTCTCTCCTTGATTAGTTTCCATTCATTGCTTCTTGTCCTGCCTTCTAGTGCTTTGGAGAATAGCTTGACTCCTTGTTCTTTGTGCAGCATCTCAAATATTGGAAGACTGCTATTATGTCACCCCCTAGTCCTTCTTTTCATTCGTCTAGACATACCCAATTCCAGCAACCATTTTCATATGTTCTATCTTTCAGTCCCCTAACTATATTTTTTTGTTCTTCTCTACTCTCTTTCTAGAGTTTCAACATCTTTTTTATATCATTGCAACTACTTCAAAAATAATTGTTATGAGTAGTAAGGTCTCCCTTGAAGTAGTAGGTTTTAGTAAGGGATTGTAACACTGTGAATGATGATAGTTTCAAGATTGCTTGGGGATCTGGCACAAGACTTATAATTAGACCAAGTAAGTTGGTCCACGAATATTGCTCATTAATATATTTCCATTGTGCTTGAGGAAGGTTGCATGCGGTTGTGTGTTGGAGACCTTTTTGAGTGTGCTGCTCATGTTTGAAGTAGCTACATTTCCTGAATTGACTACTTATTTTGCTGGATGTCAGGAATTTGCACATCTTTTAATTAACCTTAATTGATATAGTATATCCAGTGTGTTTTCAGGATCATTCATGTTCCAAATTGATAAATTGGATGGCTGTGTAAATAAGAGTCTTGAAACACCTGAAAAGATTCTGGAAATTAATTAATGGTAAGGCCAAAGTGGATTCGCTCTTCCGAAGAACAAAATAGAACACGAAGAAAAGGGTTTTATACCTACAAATGTCCAAATGTTGCTTCAGATTCCCGTGCCTGCAGTCCTTGACCATGTTAACCCTAAAGTCTAGAGCTGTAGCTTTTCTTTTTTTTTTTGAATTTTTTTATTGGTTTTTTAATTTTTAACAGAAAAAGAAAAATGCTGAAATCAAATCATAATGTTAAAATAAACAATAAACATAATCACAACATAAATACATATTTCAAAATCATCCATAAACAAAACATAAGTACTTATTTCAATACATCTAATAATAATAATAATAATAATAATAATAATAATAATAATAATAATAATAATAATAATAATAATAATAATAATAATAATAATAATAATAATAATAATAATAATAATAACTCAACTGAGTTTTTGTCAAGACAGAAAGCATTGTGTATACCAGTGGCATATATAAGGTCTACTTTGGAAGTGGGACTAGGCTGGTTGTCATGCCAAGTAAGTTTTAGCCATACATTTTACCCTTCTGGTCTACACAGGATAGTCTGTACTAAAAATTGCTGTAAAGAAAATCTGAAACTCCTTGTTTCTTTCCACTTTTTTTTTTACTTTTATTGGCTTTTTGCTTGCTTTTTTTTTGTTTTCTTTCCTTTCCTTCCCTTATCTTAGTTCTAGTTAGTTTAGTTTCCTTTTTTAAAAAAAAAAAAATTCCAATAAATTGATAGGAGCTTTTCCTGATCAGATTGTACGGCCAGCAAGAGTCTGGAAATAATCTTAATTATGGGATAGAAAATGGCAGAAAGTGGATTCACATCTCCAAAGAAAGAAATAGGGCCCTAATAATAGTATTTGATAGGTACATATGTCCAAATGAAGTTTCTGATCTCCAAGAATTGAGTCTTGGGCATTTTAATACTAAAGTCTAGGGATTTAGCATTTCTAAAGGAAGTTATGCTTGCTGATCGAAATAGGAAGTCATGTTTTTGCTAAGGAAGAAAGCACTGTGACCAACACTGGAAATTATAAGATTTTCTTTGGAAGTGGGACTAGGGTGGTCATCATGCCAAGTAGGTTTTCATTTGTTATTTCTCCTACTGTAGTCAGCCCAAGAGGTTGTATTCTTTGCTCATAGTTCTCTTTCTCTCTCAGCTATCCCCATTTATTATAAAACATAGTGGCACCTGGAAGCACATGTCATTGTGTTAAAACAAGAGAGTCTATCCTACCGAATTCACATGCAGTCTTCAGAGATTAACAAAAGTAAAATGTTTTCCTTTCCCTACCTTCCCTTTCCTTCTCCCTTCCATTGAACATATTCATTTCTCCAATTGTTACTATAATTGTTTCCATAATAATTTCAGCAAATATGAATTAGTTATTTTTCCTTTCAGAATAGAAGAATTTCTTTGATATAAATCCTTTAACCCACACAAATAGATTGATAGATTCATGTTGTTGATGTTTTTTGTTTGTTTCTAGCAAGCCTTTAAGCTTTTTTTCTTATTGGTTAGAAATGATGAATTATTCCTAGAGAGAAACTCAGCTATGTGATTGCTTGTGACTTGGGCTAATCCTCCTGGAAGCAAAGAGATTTGAAAACATCTCAGAGATCACCTAGACTAGCGGTGTCAAACTGCCGGCCTGTGGGCCAGATGCATCATAGCGAAACCGCGCTGACCCCATTACCGGTAATGACAAAAAAAGTCACGATACATCGTGACACGTCATGAGACGTTGCGAGTTTGACACCTCAGACCTAGACCAACCCCTTACTCAGTACAAGGCTGGTTAGATAATCTCTGACAAAGGACCATCCAAGGCTGGCTTGAAAGAGAACTCATCACTTCCTATGCCAGCCTATTACAAAGTTCACGAGGGAAACCAGATTCCCTTAATATCCATGTGATTCACTAAACAAATAGCAACAGCAATTAGACTTATATAACACTTCATAGTGCTTTACAGCCTTCTCTAAGCAGTTTACAGAGTCAGTCTATTGCCACCAACCATCTGGGTCCTCATTTGACCGACTTTAGAAGGATGGAAGGTCAACCGTGAGTCGATCAGACTCAAACTGCTGGAAGAATTAGCCTGCAGTACTGCATTCTAACCACTGAGTCACCACAGCTCTTAGTTGAGGGAATGTTTTTATGAATCTTTTTACTGTGTCAATAGTTACAGTTCACACATAATATTTGGGAGTAGAAACAGGCTAGAGCTGAGGCTGTGTTAGTAGGTTCTACAGAAGATATTTAGTGTTGAAATGACTAGTTTGTGTTGAGTAGATTCTAACTAGGCTTAAAGGATGTAAGTAGCTGTGCCTGCCTTAATATGAGAGGGTTTTTAGCAAGGGTTGTTATGCTGTGTAAATAACAATTTCAATTTCTTTATTGGGTCTGGTACAAAACTGAACATAATCCCAAGTAAGTACTTTTATGAATTCACTGGTGGTGAATTCTCTCCTTCAAAGAAAGACTGATGCACCTGTGTTTCTCCTTCATTTTGTAAAGTCCTTTCTCATTGTGTAATCAAGGTGCCTACGGGAAAGTGTTATTTGGGCAAGGCACCAGATTGACCATCATGCCAGGTATGTCAGGCAATCTCAGTAGATTGGCTTCTCATGAGTGTGACACGGGTAATAGCACAACTTCTCTGCTCTGAAGTGGAGGAGATATATATTTTTTTTCTCTGTTCCTTTTGGGAATGAATGGAATTTTGTTTGATATTTTCTATGGTTTTTTTTTTTAGAAATTTACATAGCTGATGTTTCCTCCCCTCTTTCCAAAAGTGCTTCATATAAAAAAGAATCAGAATGGTATAGGATCTCCTGCTTGAGCAGGGTGTTAGACTAGAAGATCTCCAAGGTTTCTTCCACTCTGTTATTCTGTTATATCTGTGAATGCTTTTTTTTTAACTCCTTTATTCTACACTTTTCTCCTTTCCCCTTTTCCTCTCCTATTTTCCCATTATTTTTCCTTTTATTTCTGCATTTTATATTTTGATAAACTAATAAAAAGATTGAACACCGAAAAGATGGAGAGGGAAGGTGTAAGATGATGGGGGAGGGGAGGTGGGATCTGTTATTAATCTATCAACTATCCCTTGTGTGAAATCCCTTCATTGGAATCCCAAGCTAACTGGCAGAGCCAGGTCTGTTCCTAAAAGTGTTTGGGTGCCTTTTAAATCAAACTTTGGATATACAAACTTTCCACGCTAGATTGTCTTTTGGAGAGTCACCCTTCACCTAAAATAGAGGGCATGATAAGCAAGATTCTCTAAATTCTCTAAATTATAGGAACAGAACTGGCAGAGGGAGTTCAAACTTCTAAAGTCCAAGGAAAGCATTTTAGAGAGACAGAGGTGGAGATGATGTTTCAGGTTTCCAGTCGCCACAATCCTGGATATTGTAGTCCTGAACTCTAGAGATTTAGCTTTTCTAAAGGAAGCTATGATTGCTGATAAAAAACAAAATAGGAAGGGATGTTTTTGCTAAGGCAGAAAGCATTGTGTATGGTGGCAACAATAAGGCCATCTTTGGAAGTGGGAGTAGGCTGGCCGTAATACCAAGTAAGTTATCCCTGCCATTGATGGGGGCTCTTGCTCAGCCCCCTTTCCATTTATATGCAATGTTTAGTGATTAGTAAGATTCTGGAAACTCTCTAAATTACAGGAACAGAAATGGCAGAGTAGGTTCAAGCTTCCATAAGTTCTATAGCTCAAAGAAAGCATTTTATAGAGGTCCAAATGAGTCTTCAAATTTCCAGTAGCCCAAATCCTTGATTTTTTTTTTATTCTTTACTCTAGAGATCTAGCTTTTCTAAAGGAAGTCATGACTGATGATCAAAATAGGAAATGATGTTTTTGCTAAGGCAGAAAGCACTGTGTTTAACACTGGAAATAGGATTTCCTTTGGAAGTGGGACTAAGCTGGCCATAATACCAAGTAAGTTATCCCAGCCATTGGAAGGGGGTCTTCCTTGCTCATCCCCATTTCCAGTGGTGGGATTCAGCCAGTTCTCACCAGTTCGGTAGAACTGGTAGTTAATTTTTTTTTTTGGCCAGGCCCAGAACAGATTTCCGGAAGTGGCATCCACACAGAGAACCAGTTGTTCACATGTTTGAATCCCACCACTGCCCCTTTCCATTTATATGCAATCTTCAATGATTATCAAAGGTGAAGGGCTACATTTTTTTGTTTCTTTTGCACTTATTTCTAACACATATTCAGTTATTCTATTGCAACTTGTCTCAATAAAGGAGTATCTTTGTAGCTCAGGATTGAAATGATGCTCTCTGAATTTGGTTGTTTCGTGAACCTGTTTGTTTTCTTGGTGCTCTCTGAGCCTGGTTCTTTCCTTGCAGACATTTCATTAGCCAAACTGTAACCTAGTTTGAGTAATGAAATGTCTGCAAGGAAAGAACCAAGCTCAGGGTGTAACTAATCTATTATACTTGGATAGCTTCCATCACTACTTCAGTAGCTATGAATTATTTATCAGGCATCTGATAACTAAAAAAAAGTTTCATTACAACGGCTTTTTCTGAATAGATCAGTCAGATGTCCCTGTAAATAAGAGTCTTGAAATATCTGAAAAGATGTCTAAAAATGAATCAATGGAAAGGCCAGAGTGGATTCACACATTTAAAGAAGATACGAGAGCATAAAGAAAAGGACTTTATCTCTCTAGATGTTCAAACGATCTTAGCTTTCCAGTAGCCTCAACTATGACTATGGCATTTTAGTCCTAAAGTTTAGAGATTTAGCTTTTGAAAAGGAAGTTATAATTGCTTATACAAATAGGAAGACATTATTTTTGTCAAGGCAGAAAGCACTGTGTATAATAAGGGCGTCTATCAGCTGATCTTTGGAAGTGGGACTAGGCTGGTCATAATTCCAAGTAAGTTTTAGCCATTTATACAGCATTGTGCTCAGTGCTAAAGGATTTTTGCAAATGCTGTAACATCTGAAGCTACTTCTTTCTTTTCCTTTTTTATTGTTTCCTCTTCACTTTTGCCTTTTTTGTTTGTTTGTTTCATTTTCCCTTTTATTTTCTTTCCTCTAGTTCTCATTGGGTTTTTAATCTCCTTTTTTAAAAAAAAAATCAATATATTTAGAGGAATTTTCCCAAACAAATTTGATGAAGCAGTGTCTGGAAATACTATAAATTATAAGGATGGGAAATGTAGAGTGTGTATTCACACTTCTGAAGAAACTAGGGTTCAAAGAAAATAACTTTGTACCAATAAAGGAGAATATTTGTAGCTCAGAGTTAAAATGAAGGGTCCTTGCTGCTTTCTGAGCTTGCTTGTTTTCTTGCAGATGTTTTATTTAATTTTTATTCTGATCTAGTTTGGGCAACGTCTGCCAAAAAACAGCCAAGCTCAGAGAGCACCAAGGACCCCTCATTTTAAACCTAAGCTGCAAATATTGTCCTTTATCAGTATAATTTTTTTCTTTGAACTCTAGTTCTCCTTTATTAGTACCAAATAAGGGTTGATGTACATAGGAATTGTTTTTGTCAATATAGAAAGCACTGTGTCTAACATTGGTAACAGTAAGGTTTTCTTTGGAAGTTGGACTAGGCTGGTCATCATACCAAGTAAGTGATTAACTGAATAACAGAATAAAAGAGTTGGATGGGACTTTAGTACAACCCCTGCTCAGACAGGAAACCCTATAACATTTCAGACAAGTGATTGTCCAATCTCTTCTTAAAAACTGCCAGTGTTGGAGCATCCACAATTTCTGGAAGCAGGTTTTTCCATTGATTAATTGTTCTAATTGTCACGAAGTTTGTCCTTAGTTCTAGGTTGGTTCTCTCCTTGATTATTTTCCATTCATTGCTTCTTGTCCTGCCTTCTAGTGCTTTGGAGAATAGCTTGACTCCTTGTTCTTTGTGCAGCATCTCAAATATTGGAAGACTGCTATCATGTCACCCCTTAGTCCTTCTTTTCATTCGTTTAGACATACCCAATTCCAGCAACCATTTTCATATGTTCTATCTTTCAGTCCCCTAACTATCTTTTTTTGTTCTTCTCTACTCTCTTTCTAGAGTTTCAACATCTTTTTTATATCATTGCAACTACTTCAAAAATAATTGTTATGAGTAGTATGGTCTCCCTTGAAGTAGTAGGTTTTAGTAAGGGATTGTAACACTGTGAATGATGATAGTTTCAAGATTGCTTGGGGATCTGGCACAAGACTTATAATTAGACCAAGTAAGTTGGTCCACGAATATTGCTCATTAATATATTTCCATTGTGCTTGAGGAAGGTTGCATGTGGTTGTGTGTTGGAGACCTTTTTGAGTGTGCTGCTCATGTTTGAAGTAGCTACATTTCCTGAATTGACTACTTATTTTGCTGGATGTCAGGAATTTGCACATCTTTTAATTAACCTTAATTGATATAGTATATCCAGTGTGTTTTCAGGATCATTCATGTTCCAAATTGATAAATTGGATGGCTGTGTAAATAAGAGTCTTGAAACACCTGAAAAGATTCTGGAAATTAATTAATGGTAAGGCCAAAGTGGATTCGCTCTTCCGAAGAACAAAATAGAACACGAAGAAAAGGGTTTTATACCTACAAATGTCCAAATGTTGCTTCAGATTCCCGTGCCTGCAGTCCTTGACCATGTTAACCCTAAAGTCTAGAGCTGTAGCTTTTCTTTTTTTTTTGAATTTTTTTATTGGTTTTTTAATTTTTAACAGAAAAAAAAATGCTCAAATCAAATCATAATGTTAAAATAAACAATAAACATAATCACAACATAAATACATATTTCAAAATCATCCATAAACAAAACATAAGTACTTATTTCAATATATCTAATAATAATAATAATAATAATAATAATAATAATAATAATAATAATAGTAGTAGTAGTAGTAATAATAACAACTCAACTGAGTTTTTGTCAAGACAGAAAGCATTGTGTATACCAGTGGCATATATAAGGTCTACTTTGGAAGTGGGACTAGGCTGGTTGTCATGCCAAGTAAGTTTTAGCCATACATTTTACCCTTCTGGTCTACACAGGATAGTCTGTACTAAAAATTGCTGTAAAGAAAATCTGAAACTCCTTGTTTCTTTCCACTTTTTTTTTACTTTTATTGGCTTTTTGCTTGCTTTTTTTGTTTTCTTTCCTTTCCTTCCCTTATCTTAGTTCTAGTTAGTTTAGCTTCCTTTTTTAAAAAAAAATAAATTCCAATAAATTGATAGGAGCTTTTCCTGATCAGATTGTACGGCCAGCAAGAGTCTGGAAATAATCTTAATTATGGGATAGAAAATGGCAGAAAGTGGATTCACATCTCCAAAGAAAGAAATAGGGCCCTAATAATAGTATTTGATAGGTACATATGTCCAAATGAAGTTTCTGATCTCCAAGAACTGAGTCTTGGGCGTTTTAATACTAAAGTCTAGGGATTTAGCATTTCTAAAGGAAGTTATGCTTGCTGATCGAAATAGGAAGTCATGTTTTTGCTAAGGAAGAAAGCACTGTGACCAACACTGGAAATTATAAGATTTTCTTTGGAAGTGGGACTAGGGTGGTCATCATGCCAAGTAGGTTTTCATTTGTTATTTCTCCTACTGTAGTCAGCCCAAGAGGTTGTATTCTTTGCTCATAGTTCTCTTTCTCTCTCAGCTATCCCCATTTATTATAAAACATAGTGGCACCTGGAAGCACATGTCATTGTGTTAAAACAAGAGAGTCTATCCTACCGAATTCACATGCAGTCTTCAGAGATTAACAAAAGTAAAATGTTTTCCTTTCCCTACCTTCCCTTTCCTTCGCCCTTCCATTGAACATATTCATTTCTCCAATTGTTATTATAATTGTTTCCATAATAATTTCAGCAAATATGAATTAGTTATTTTTCCTTTCAGAATAGAAGAATTTCTTTGATATAAATCCTTTAACCCACACAAATAGATTGATAGATTCATGTTGTTGATGTTTTTTGTTTGTTTCTAGCAAGCCTTTAAGCTTTTTTTCTTATTGGTTAGAAATGATGAATTATTCCTAGAGAGAAACTCAGCTATGTGATTGCTTGTGACTTGGGCTAATCCTCCTGGAAGCAAAGAGATTTGAAAACATCTCAGAGATCACCTAGACTAGCGGTGTCAAACTGCCGGCCTGTGGGCCAGATGCATCATAGCGAAACCGCGCTGACCCCATTACCGGTAATGGCAAAAAAAGTCACGATACATCGTGACACGTCATGAGACGTTGCGAGTTTGACACCTCTGACCTAGACCAACCCCTTACTCAGTACAAGGCTGGTTAGATAATCTCTGACAAAGGACCATCCAAGGCTGGCTTGAAAGAGAACTCATCACTTCCTATGCCAGCCTATTACAAAGTTCACGAGGGAAACCAGATTCCCTTAATATCCATGTGATTCACTAAACAAATAGCAACAGCAATTAGACTTATATAACACTTCATAGTGCTTTACAGCCTTCTCTAAGCAGTTTACAGAGTCAGTCTATTGCCACCAACCATCTGGGTCCTCATTTGACCGACTTTAGAAGGATGGAAGGTCAACCGTGAGTCGATCAGACTCAAACTGCTGGAAGAATTAGCCTGCAGTACTGCATTCTAACCACTGAGTCACCACAGCTCTTAGTTGAGGGAATGTTTTTATGAATCTTTTTACTGTGTCAATAGTTACAGTTCACACATAATATTTGGGAGTAGAAACAGGCTAGAGCTGAGGCTGTGTTAGTAGGTTCTACAGAAGATATTTAGTGTTGAAATGACTAGTTTGTGTTGAGTAGATTCTAACTAGGCTTAAAGGATGTAAGTAGCTGTGCCTGCCTTAATATGAGAGGGTTTTTAGCAAGGGTTGTTATGCTGTGTAAATAACAATTTCAATTTCTTTATTGGGTCTGGTACAAAACTGAACATAATCCCAAGTAAGTACTTGTATAAATTCACTGGTGGTGAATTCTCTCCTCCAAAGAAAGACTGATGCACCTGTGTTTCTCCTTCCTTTTTGTAAAGTCCTTTCTCATTGTGTAATCAAGGTGCCTACGGGAAAGTGTTATTTGGGCAAGGCACCAGATTGACCATCATGCCAGGTATGTCAGGCAATCTCAGTAGATTGGCTTCTCATTAGTGTGACACAGGGGTAATAGCACAATTTCTCTGCTCTGAAGTGGAGGAGATATATATATATTTTCCTCTGTTCCTTTTGGGAGTGAATGCAATTTTGTTTGATATTTTCTATGGGTTTTTTTTTTTAGAAATTCACATAGCTGATGTTTCCTCCCCTCTTTCCAAAAGTGCTTCATATAAAAAAGAATCCGAATGGTACAGGATCTCCTGCTTGAGCAGGGTGTTAGACTAGAAGATCTCCAAGGTTTCTTCCACTCTGTTATTCTGTTATATCTGTGAATGCTTTTTTTTTACTCCTTTACTCTACACTTCTCTCCTTTCCCCTTTTCCTCACCTATTTTCCCATTATTTTTCCTTGCATTTCTGCATTTTATATTTTGATAAACTAATAAAAAGATTGAACACCGAAAAGATGGAGATGGAAGGTGTAAAATGATGGGGGAGGGGAGGTGGGATCCATTATTAATCTATCAACTATCCCTTGCGTGAAATCCCTTCATTGGAATCCCAAACTTCTATAGTCCAAGGAAAGCATTTTAGAGAGACAGAGGTGGAAATGAAGTTTCAGGTTTCCAGTAGCCACAATCCTGGATATTGTAGTCCTGAACTCTAGAGATTTAGCTTTTCTAAAGGAAGCTATGATTGCTGATAAAAAACAAAATAGGAAGGGATGTTTTTGTCAATATAGAAAGCACTGTGTCTAACATTGGTAACAGTAAGGTTTTCTTTGGAAGTGGGACTAGGCTGGTCATCATACCAAGTAAGTTATTAACTGAATAACAGAATAAAAGAGTTGGATGGGACTTTAGTACAACCCGTTATTAATCTATCAACTATCCCTTGCGTGAAATCCCTTCATTGGAATCCCAAACTTCTATAGTCCAAGGAAAGCATTTTAGAGAGACAGAGGTGGAAATGATGTTTCAGGTTTCCAGTAGCCACAATCCTGGATATTGTAGTCCTGAACTTTAGTTCATAACACTTGAAAATATTCTGGAAATTAATTAATGGTAAGGCCAAAGTGGATTCACTCTTCTGAAGAACAAAATAGAACATGAAGAAAAGGATTTTATACCTACAAATGTCCAAATGTTGCTTCAGATTCCCAGTGGCTGCAGTCCTTGACGATGTTAACCCTAAAGTCTAGAACTGTAGTTTTTCAAAAAGGAGTTCTAATTGCTAGTAGAAATAGGAAGCCATGTTTTTGTCAAGACACAAAGCACTGTGTATAACAACGTTGGTAAGGCCATCTTTGGAAGTGGGACTAGGCTGGTTGTCATGCCAAGTAAGTTTTAGACCTTTATTTTTGCCCTTCCAATCTACGAAGGAAGTTCTTATAAATGAATCGTTACTGTAAAGAAAAACTGATGCTCCTTCTTTCTCTTTCTTTCCATTCAGTCCCTCACATCTTTCTTTCTTTCTTTCTTTCTTTCTTTCTTTCTTTCTTTCTTTCTTTCTTCCTTTCTTCCTTTCTTCCTTCCTTCCTTTCTTTCTTTCTTTCTATTTCTTCTTTCTTTCTTTCTTTTCTCTCTCTCTATCTCTCCCCTTTTTTCTTTCTTTCTCTCCTACCTTTCATTTAACTTGGTTTTTACTTAGTTTTAATCTTCTTTTTAAAAAAATTCCAATAAATCTATAGGAGCTTTTGCTGAACAAATTGGATGGCCCAGTAAGCATCTGGAAATCCTCTAAATTATGGGATAAAAAATGGCAGAGTGGATTCATACCTCTGAAGAAGAAACTAGATCCCTAATGAAAGTATTGGATAGATACAGATATCCAAATGAAGCTTCTGATTCCAAGAGTTGAATCTTGGATATTTTAAAGTCAAGAGATTTTGACTTTTCTAAAGGAAGTTATGCTTGCTGATAAAAATAAGAAGTCATGTTTTTGCTAAGGCAAAAAGCACTGTGTCTAGGGCTGGATATGCAAAGGTTTTCTTTGGAAGTGGGACTAGGCTGACCGTCATTCCAAGTAAGTTACATTTGCTATTGTGGTTAGCACAAGAGGGTCTCTCCCTTGCACAACCCACCCTCAAATTTATATGCATCCTCAGTGATTATCAGAACTAAAGTCTTCCTTCCTTCCTTCCTTCCTTCCTTCCTTCCTTCCTTCCTTCCTTCCTTCCTTCCTTCATTCCTTCATTCATTCCTCCCTCCCTCCCTTCCTTCCTTTCTTCATTCCTTCCTTCCTAAAAAGATTCTGGAAATTAATTGATGGTAAGGCCAAAGTGGATTCACTCTTCCGAAAAAGAAACTAGAGCATGAAGAAAAGTATTTTATACCTACAAATGTCCAAATGTTGCTTCATATTCCCAGTGGCTGCAGTCCTTCACCATGTTAAATTCTAGAGCTGTAGCTTTTCAAAAGGGAGTTCTAATTGCTAGTTGAAATATGTTTTTGTTAAGACAGAAAGCTTTGTGTCTAATGTTGGATATGGAAAGGTTTTCTTTGGAAGTGGGACTAGGCTGGTTGTCATGCCAAGTAAGTTTTAGCCATACATTTTACCCTTCTGGTCTACACAGGATAGTCGTCTGTACTAAAAATTGCTGTAAAGAAAATCTGAAACTCCTTCTGTTTCTTTCCACTTTTTAAAAAAATTTTATTGGCTTTTTGCTTTCTTGCTTTTTTTGTTTTCTTTCCTTTCCTTCCTTTGTCTTAGTTCTAGTTGGTTTTTGTCTCCTTTTTTAAAAAAATAAATAAATTCTAATAAATTGATAGGAGCTTTTCCTGAACAAATTGTATGCCCAGCAAGAGACTGGAAATACTCTTCATTATGGGATAGAAAATGGCAGAAAGTGGATTCATATCTCCAAAGAAAAAACTAGGACCCTAATAATAGTATTTGATAGGTACATATGTCCAAATGAAGCTTCTGATTTCCAAGAATTGAGTCTTGGGCGTTTTAATACTAAAGTCTAGCGATTTAGCATTTCTAAAGGAAGTTATGCTTGCTGATCGAAATAGGAAGTCATGTTTTTGCTAAGGCAGTCATGTTTTTGCTAAGGCAGAAAGCACTGTGACGAACACTGGAAATTAAAGATTTTCTTTGGAAGTGGGACTAGGCTGGTCATCATGCCAAGTAGGTTTTCTTTTGTTATTTTTGCTATTGTAGTCAGGACAAGAGGTTGTTTTCTTTGCTCATAGCTCTCTTTCTCTCTCTGCTATCCCCATGTATTATAAAACATAGTGGCACCTGGAAGCACAAGTTATTGTGTTAAAACAAGAGAGTCTCTCCTACCGAATTTATATGCAAATTCAGCAAATATGAATTAGTTATTCTTCCTTTCAGAACAGAAGAATTTCTTTGATATAAAGACCTTTAACCCACACAAATAGATTGATAGATTCACATTGTTGATGTTTTTTGTTTGTTTGTAGCAAGCCTTTAAGCTCTTTTGGTTATTGGTTAGAAATGTTGAATTATTGCTAGAGAGACACTCAGCTATGTGATTGCTTATGAATTGGGCTAATTCTCCTGGAAGCAAAGAAATTTGAAAACATCTCAGAGATCACCTAGACTAGCAGTGTCAAACTGTTGGCCTGCAGGCCAGATGCATCATAGCGAAACCGCACTGAACCCATTGCCGGCAATGACAAGAAAGTCACGATATATCGTGACACATCACATGACTTTGCGAGTTTGACACCTCTGACCTAGACCAGCCCCTTAATCAGTAAAAGGCTGGTTAGATAATCTCTGACAAAGGACCATCCAAGGCTGGCTAGAAAACTTCTGGTGAAGGAGAAATCATCACTTCATATGCCAGCCTATTATAAAGTCCATGAGGAAAACCAGATTCACTTAATGCCCATGTGATTCACTTAACAAACAGCAATAGCACTTAGACTTATATAATACTTCATAGTGCTTTACAGCCTTCTCTAAGAGGTTTACAGAGTCATCCTATTGCCCCCAACAGTCTAGGTCCTAATTTGACTGATCTTAGAAGGATGGAAGGTCAAACTTGAGTCGATCAGAATCGAACTGCTGGTAGTTGGAAGAATTAGCCTGCAGTACTGCATTCTAACCACTGAGCCATCACAGCTCTTAGTTGAGGGAATGTTTTTATCAATCTTTTTACTGTGTCAATAGTTACAATTCATACATAACATTTGGGAGTAGAAACAGGCTAGAGCTGAGGCTGGGTGAGTTGGTTCTGCAGCAGATATTTAGTGTTGAAATGACTAGTTTGTGTTGAGTAGATTCTAACTAGGCTTAAAGGATGTAAGTAGCTGTGCCTTCCTTAATATGAGAGGGTTTTTAGAAAGGATTGTTATGCTGTGTAAATAACAATTACAAATGATTTATTGGGTCTGGTACAACTCTGAATGTAATCCCAAGTAAGTACTTTTATAAATTCACTGGTGGTGAATTATCTCCTTCAAAGAAAGACTGATGCAGTTCTTTGTGTAGATACATTAGTGAAGTGAGGACCATTCCCTACTTCCTAGATCAGGGAATGTCCATGTTCTAATCAGGGAAGAAAGGGGCACAGTTCAGTTCTTAATTCAGCCTTCCTCCGCATGATGTGCACCAGGTGAGGTCAAATGGACGTTCTTAAGAAGTAGAAGTCCTTGAGGGGACCATGAATGATTGGGAATACTAGGAATTTGGCACTTTGAGAAAAGCTGCAGAGTTACCTACAAGAAAGGGACAACCCAGGCAGAAAATTGGATGCATGAGAGGATCTCTTTAGCCAATGTGTGATGTAGCACAATTCTGAGTTTAACTTTTAAATTAGTGGGCATGAAACAAACATCCAGAGTTGGAGCTAATTTTTTTGTTGCCCAGGCCCGGAACAGACTTCCGGAAGTGGCAGCCACACAGAGAACCAGTTGTTCACATGTTTGAATCCCACCACTGCCCCTTTCCATTTATATGCAATCTTCAATGATTATCAAAATTGAAGGTCTACATTTCTTTGTTTCTTTTGCACTTATTTTTAACACATATTCAGTCATTCTATTGCAACTTGTCTCAATAAAGGAGTATGTTTGTAGCTCAGGATTGAAACGATGCTCTCTGAATTTGGTTGTTTCGTGAACCTGTTTGTTTTCTTGGTGCTCTCTGAGCCTGGTTCTTTCCTTGCAGACATTTCATTAGCCAAACTAGTAAACTAGCCAAACTGTAACCTAGTTTGGGTAATGAAATGTCTGCAAGGAAAGAACCAAGCTCAGAGTGTAACTAATCTATTATACTTGGATAGCTTCCATCACTACTTCAGTAACTATGAATTAGTTACCAGGCATCTGATAACTAAAAAAAAGTTTCATTACAATTGCTTTTTCTGAACAGATCAGTCAGATGTCCCTGTAAATAAGAGTCTTGAAATATCTGAAAAGATGTCTAAAAATGAATCGATGGAAAGGCCACATTCAAAGAAGACACGAGAGCATAAAGAAAAGGACTTTATATCTCTGCATGTTCAAACGATCTTCAGCTTTCCAGTAGCCGCAACTATGACTATGGCATTTTAGTCCTAAAGTTTAGAGATTTAGCTTTTGAAAAGGATGTTATAATTGCTTATACAAATAGGAAGACATGATTTTTGTCAAGGCAGAAAGCACTGTGTATAACACAGGCGTGAATAAGGTGATCTTTGGAAGTGGGACTAGGCTGGTCATAATGCCAAGTAAGTTTTAGCCATTTATACACCGTTGTGCTCAGTGCTAAAGGATTTTTGCAAATGCTGTAACATCTGAAGCTACTTCTTTCTTTTCCTTTTTTATTGTTTCCTCTTGCACTTTTGCCTTTTTTCTTTGTTTGTTTCATTTTCCCTTTTATTTTCTTTCCTCTAGTTCTCATTGGGTTTTTAATCTCCTTTTTTTTTTAAAAAAAAAAAGCAATATATTTAGAGGAATTTTCCCAAACAAATTTGATGAAGCAATGTCTGGAAATACTATAAATTATAAGGATGGGAAATGTAGAGTGTGTATTCACACTTCTGAAGAAACTAGGGTTCAAAGAAAATAATTTTGTACCAATAAAGGAGAATATTTGTTGCTCAGAATTAAAATGAAGAGTTCTTGCTGCTTTCTGAGCTTGCTTGTTTTCTTGCAGATGTTTTATTTAATTTTTATTCTGATCTAGTTTGGGCAATGTCTGCCAAAAAACAGCCAAGCTCCGAGTGCATCAAGGACCCCTCATTTTAAACCTAAGCTGCAAATATTGTCCTTTATCAGTATAATTTTTTTCTTTGAACTCTAATTCTCCTTTATTAGTACCAAATAAGGGTGTCAAACACTTCAGAAAGCATGTAAATCCATCACTAATAGGATGTTACCTAGTTTGGGTAATGAAACATCTGTAAACTCAGAAAACACGAAGGACCCCTCAAGAATTTTATAGTTACTGATGTTCAAATTATGCTTCAGATTTCTAGTAGCTGCAATCCTTGACATCTTAAACCCTAAAGTCTAGAGCTGTGTTGAGAAATATCTGTCCACTGTTTCTCATCCTTAGCCATTTTAAGATTTGTGAATTTTCTTCTTCCCAAAATATCTCAGCCAGCAATACTGGAGCATGTGCCTGCTTTAATGTGATAGGTGATTAGACAGGATTTAATAGAGGTAGAGATTTAATATAGGTGCTGATTTCCAAAGACTGCTTCAGATTTCCAGCAGTTGAGACCTTGACATTTTAATCCTAAACTCTAGAGCTTTTACTCTAGAGAAAGTTGTAATTGTTTATGTACATAGGAAGAGATGTTTTTGTCAAGACAGAAAGCACTGTGTCTAACATTGGTAACAAGGTTTTCTTTGGAAGTGGGACTAGGCTGGTCATCATACCAAGTAAGTGATTAACTGAATAACAGAATAAAAGAGTTGGATGGGACTTTAGTACAACCCCCTGCTCAAACAGGAAACCCTATAACATTTCAGACAAATGGTTGTCCAATCTCTTCTTAAAAACTTCCAGTGTTGGAGCATCCACAATTTCTGGAGGCAGGTCATTCCATTGATTAATTGTTCTAATTGTCACGAAGTTTCTCCTTAGTTCTAGGTTGGTTCTCTCCTTGATTAGTTTCCATTCATTGCTTCTTATCCTGCCTTCTAGTGCTTTGGAGAACAGCTTGACTTCCTCTTCTTTGTGCAGCATCTCAAATATTGGAAGACTGCTATCATGTCACCCCCTAGTCCTTCTTTTCACTGGTCTAGACATACCCAATTTCAGCAACCATTTTTATAAGTTTTATCTTTCAGTCCCCTAACTATCTTTTTTGTTCTTCTCTACTCTCTTTCTAGAGTTTCAACATCTTTTTTATATCGTGGCAACTACTTCAAAAATAATTCTTATGAGTAGTAAGGTCTCCCTTGAACTAGTAGGTTTTAGTAACACTGTGAATCATAATAATTTCAAGATTGCTTGGGGATCTGGCACAAGACTAATAATCAGACCAAGTAAGTTGGTCCACAAATATTGCACATTAATGTATTTCCATTGTGCTTGAGGAAGGTTGCATGTGGTTGTGTGTTGGAGACCTTTTTGAATGTGCTGCTCATGTTTGAAGTAGCTACATTTCCTGAATTGATTATTTATTTTGCTGGATGCCAGAAAGTTGCACATCTTTTAATTAAGCTTAATTGATATAATATAGTCCGTGTGTTTTCAGGATCATTCATGTTCCAAATTGATAAATTGGATGGCCCTGTAAATAAGAGTCTTGAAACACCTAAAAAGTTTCTGGAAATTAGTTGATGGTAAGGCCAAAATGGATTCACTCTTCCAAAGAAGAAACTAGAGTATGAAGAAAAGGATTTTATACCTACAAATGTCCAAATGTTGCTTCAGATTCCCAGTGGCTGCAGTCCTTGACATCTTAACCCCAAAGTCTAGAGCTGTAGCTTTTCAAAAGGGAGTTCTAATTGATAGTAGAAATAGGAAGACACATTTTTGTCAAGGCACAAAGCACTGTGTATAACACCCTCGATAAGATCATCTTTGGAAGTGGGACTAGGCTGGTCATCATGCCAAGTAAGTTTTAGTCCTTTATTTTTCCCCTTCCAATCTACACAGGAAGTTCTTTTAAATGAATCACTACTGTAGAGAAAAACTGTCATTCTTTCTTTCCCTTTCTTTCCATTCCCTCTCTTGCGTCTTTCTTTCTTTCTTTCTTTCTTTCTTTCTTTCTTTCTTTCTTTCTTTCTTTCTTTCTCTCTCTCTCTCTCTCTCTCTCTCTCTCTCTCTCTCTCTCTCTCTCTCTCTCTCTCTCTCTCTCTCTCTCTCTCTCTCTCTCTCTCTCTCTCCCCTACCCCAAGTATTATAAAACGTAGTGGCACCTGGAAGCACATGCCATTGTGTTAAAACAAGAGAGTTTCTTCTACCGAAATTACATGCAATCTTCAGAGATTACCAAAAGTAAAATGTTTTCCTTTCCTTTCTCCTTTCTCCTTTCTCCTTTCTCCTTTCTCCTTTCTCCTTTCTTTTCCTTTCTTTTCCTTTCCTTCCCCCTCCCATTTTGAACTTATATTCATTTCTCCAGTTGTAACTAGTCTATTAGACCTGTTTTGTTTCTGTAAATAATTCAGCAAATATAAATTAGTTGTTCTTTCTTTCAGAACAGAAGAGTTTCTTTGATAAAAAAGACCTTTAACCCACACAAACAGATTGATAGATTCACATTGTTGATTTTTTTTTTGTTTCTAGCAAGCCTTTAAGCTCTTTTGGTTATTGGTTAGAAATGTTGAATTATTGCTAGAGAGAAACTCAGCTATGTGATTGCTTATGAATTGGGCTAATCCTCCTGGAAGCAAAGAGATTTGAAAACATATATATCTTTCGATATATACACATTTTTCTGCTTTCTTAATATAGAGAACATTAACCATTTAATTAAAGTTCATTTAACAACACGCCAAATAGAGGGAAGGAAGCACCTGTGTTGCTCCTTCCTTTTTGTAAAGTCCTTTCTCATTGTGTAATCAAGATGCCTATGGGAAAATGATATTTGGGCAAGGCACCAGATTGACCATCATGCCAGGTATGTCAGGCAATCTCAGTAGATTGGCTTCTCATGAGTGTGACACAGGGGTAATAGCACAACTTCTCTGCTCTGAAGTGGAGGAGATATATATTTTTTTTCTCTGTTCCTTTTGGGAATGAATGGAATTTTGTTTCATATTTTCTATGGGTTTTTTTAGAAATTTACATAGCTGATGTTTCGTCCCCTCTTTCCAAAAGTGTTTCATATAAAAAAGAATCCGAATGGTACAGGATCTCCTGCTTGTGCAGGGTGTTAGACTAGAAGATCTCCAAGGTTTCTTCCACTCTGTTATTCTGTTATATCTGTGAATGCTTTTTTTAAAACTCCTTTACCATACATTTTCCCCTTTTCCCTTTTTCTCTCCTATTTTCCCATTATTTTTCCTTTTATTTCTGCATTTTATATTTTGATAAACTAATAAAAAAATTGAACACCGAAAAGATGGAGAGGGAAGGTGTAAGATGATGGGGGAGGGGAGGTGGGATCCGTTATTAATCTATCAACTATCACTTGCATGAAATCCCTTCATTGGAATCCCAAGCTAACTGGTAGAGCCAGGTCTGTTCCTAAAAGTGTTTGGGTGCACTTTGGATCAAACTTTGGATATACAAACTTTCCACACTAGATTGTCTTTTGGAGAGTCACCCTTCACCTAATATTGAGGGCACGATAAGTAAGATTCTATAAATTCTCTAAATTACGGGAACGGAACTGGCAGAGGGAGTTCAAACTTCTAAAGTCCAAGGAAAGCATTTTAGAGAGACAGAGGTGGAAATGATGCTTCAGGTTTCCAGTAGCGACAATCCTGGATATTGTAGTCCTGAACTCTAGAGATTTAGCTTTTCTAAAGGAAGCTATGATTGCTGATAAAAAACAAAATAGGAAGGGATGTTTTTGCTAAGGCAGAAAGCATTGTCTATGGTGGCAACAATAAGGCCATCTTTGGAAGTGGGAGTAGGCTGGCCGTAATACCAAGTAAGTTATTTGTGCCATTGGTGGGGGCTCTTGCTCAGCCCCCACTTTCTATTTATATGCAATGTTCAGTGATTAGTAAGATTCTGAAACTCTCTAAATTACCGGAACAAAAATGGATGAGTAGGTTCAAACTTCCATAAGTTCTATAGCTCAAAGAAACATTTTATAGAGGTCCAAATGAGTCTTCAGATTTCCAGTAGCCCAAATCCTTGATTTTTTTAAAAATATCCTGAACTCTAGAGATCTAGCTTTTTTAAAGGAAGTTATGATTGATGATCAAAATAGGAAGGGATGTTTTTGCTAAGGCAGAAAGCACTGTGTTTAACACTGGGAATAGGATTTCCTTTGGAAGTTGGACTAAGCTGGCCATAATACCAAGTAAGTTATCCCAGCCATTGGAAGGGGGTCTTCCTTGCTCATCCCCCTTTCCAGTGGTGGGATTCAGCCAGTTCTCACCAGTTCGGGAGAACTGGTAGCTAATTTTTTTGTTGCCCAGGCCCGGAACAAACTTCCGGAAGTGGCATCCACACAGAGAACCAGTTGTTCACATATTTGAATCCCACCACTACCCCTTTCCATTTATATGCGATCTTCAATGATTATCAAAATTGAAGGGCTACATTTCTTTCTTTCTTTTGCACTTATTTTTAACACATATTCAGTCATTCTATTGCAACTTGTCTCAATAAAGGAGTATGTTTGTAGCTCAGGATTGAAATGATGCTCTCTGAATTTGGTTGTTTCGTGAACCTGTTTGTTTTCTTGGTGATCTCTGAGCCTGGTTCTTTCCTTGCAGACATTTAATTAGCCAAACTAGTAAACTAGCCAAACTGTAACCTAGTTTGGGTAATGAAATGTCTGCAAGAAAAGAACCAAGCTCAGGGTGTAACTAATCTATTATACTTGGATAGCTTCCATCACTACTTCAGTAACTATGAATTAGTTACCAGGCATCTGATAACTAAAAAAAAAGTTTCATTACAACGGCTTTTTCTGAACAGATCAGTTGGATGGCCCTGTAAATAAGAGTCTTGAAATATCTGAAAAGATGTCTAAAAATGAATTGATGGAAAGGCCAGAGTGGATTCACACATTCAAAGAAGACACGAGAGCATAAAGAAAAGGACTTTATATCTCTAGATGTTCAAACGATCTTCAGCTTTCCAGTAGCCTCAACTATGACTATGGCATTTTAGTCCTAAAGTTTAGAGATTTAGCTTTTGAAACGGAAGTTATAATTGCTTATACAAATAGGAAGACATGATTTTTGTCAAGGCAGAAAGCACTGTGTATAACACAGGCGTGAATAAGGTGATCTTTGGAAGTGGGACTAGGCTGGTCATAATGCCAAGTAAGTTTTAGCCATTTATACAGCGTTGTGCTCAGTGCTAAAGGATT
Organism: Bothrops alternatus; assembly: GCA_034064705.1. Classification (NCBI taxonomy): domain Eukaryota; kingdom Metazoa; phylum Chordata; class Lepidosauria; order Squamata; family Viperidae; genus Bothrops; species Bothrops alternatus. The sequence continues at coordinate 1,176,673 of JARGCV010000074.1, forward strand.
TTTGCAAATGCTGTAACATCTGAAGCTACTTCTTTCTTTTCCTTTTTTATTGTTTCCTCTTGCACTTTTGCCTTTTTTGTTTGTTTGTTTCATTTTCCCTTTTATTTTCTTTCCTCTAGTTCTCATGGGGTTTTTAATCTCCTTTTTTAAAAAAAATATCAATATATTTAGAGGAATTTTCCCAAACAAATTTGATGAAGCAGTGTCTGGAAATACTATAAATTATAAGGATGGGAAATGTAGAGTGTGTATTCACACTTCTGAAGAAACTAGGGTTCAAAGAAAATAATTTTGTACCAATAAAGGAGAATATTTGTAGCTCAAGGTTAAAATGAGGGGTCCTTGCTGCTTTCTGAGCTTGCTTGTTTTCTTGCAGATGTTTTATTTAATTTTTATTCTGATCTAGTTTGGGCAACGTCTGCCAAAAAACAGCCAAGCTCAGAGAAGATTCTGGAAATTAATTGATGGTAAGGCCAAAGTGGATTCATTCCTCCGAAGAAGAAACTAGAGCATGAAGAAAAGGATTTTATAGCTACACATGTCCAAATGTTGCTTCAGATTCCCAGTGGCTGCAGTCCTTGACCATGTTAACCCTAAAGTCTAGAACTGTAGTTTTTCAAAAAGGAGTTCTAATTGCTAGTAGAAATAGGAAGCCATGTTTTTGTCAAGACACAAAGCACTGTGTATAACAACGTTGGTAAGGCCATCTTTGGAAGTGGGACTAGGCTGGTTGTCATGCCAAGTAAGTTTTAGACCTTTATTTTTGCCCTTCCAATCTACAAAGGAAGTTCTTATAAATGAATCGTTACTGTAAAGAAAAACTGATGCTCCTTCTTTCTCTTTCTTTCTTTCTTTCTTTCTTTCTTTCTTTCTTTCTTTCTTTCTTTCTTTCTTTCTTTCTTTCTTTCTTCCTTCCTTTCTTCCTTCCTTCCTTTCTTTCTTTCTATTTCTATTTCTTCTTTCTTTCTTTCTTTCTTTCTTTCTTTCTTTCTTTCTTTCTTTCTTTCTTTCTTTCTTTTCTCTCTCTCTATCTCTCCCCTTTTTTCTTTCTTTCTCTCTACTTTTTGTTTCTTTTCTTTTCTTTCATACTTTTCATTTAACTTGGTTTTACTTAGTTTTAATCTTCTTTTTAAAAAAATTCCAATAAATCTATAGGAGCTTTTGCTGAACAAATTGGATGGCCCAGTAAGCATCTGGAAATCCTCTAAATTATGGGATAAAAAATGGCAGAGTGGATTCATACCTCTGAAGAAGAAACTAGAGCCCTAATGAAAGTATTGGATAAATACAGATATCCAAATGAAGCTTCTGATTCCAAGAGTTGAATCCTGGATATTTTAAAGTCAAGAGATTTTGACTTTTCTAAAGGAAGTTATGCTCGCTGATAAAAATAGGAAGTCATGTTTTTGCTAAGGCAAAAAGCACTGTGTCTAGGGCTGGATATGCAAAGGTTTTCTTTGGAAGTGGGACTAGGCTGACCGTCATTCCAAGTAAGTTACATTTGCTATTGTGGTTAGCACAAGAGGGTCTCTCCCTTGCACAACCCACCCTCAAATTTATATGCATCCTCAGTGATTATCAGAACTAAAGTCTTCCTTCTTTCCTTCCTTCCTTCGTTCCTTCCTTCCTTCCTTCCTTCCTTCCTTTCTCCCTCCCTCCCTCCCTTCCTTTCTTCATTCCTTCCTTCCTAAAAAGATTCTGGAAATTAATTAATGGTAAGGCCAAAGTGGATTCACTCTTCTGAAGAAGAAAGTAGAGCATGAAGAAAAGGATTTTATACCTACAAACGTCCAAATGTTGCTTCAGATTCCCAGTGGCTGCAGTCCTTGACCATGTTAAATTCTAGAGCTGTAGCTTTTCAAAAGGGAGTTCTAATTGCTAGTAGAAATATGTTTTTCTTAAGACAGAAAGCTTTGTGTCTAATGTTGGATATGGAAAGGTTTTCTTTGGAAGTGGGACTAGGCTGGTTGTCATGCCAAGTAAGTTTTTGTACTTTATTTCTCCTCTAGTGGTCAGTGCAAAAGGCTGCTTTTTTGGTTCATATCCTTTGGCATGGACCAGCTCTACAAATGTCCTACAGATCTCTTGATGTAGCCTCTGGACCAGGTCAACAGAAAGTTGTTGAAATACCTTCATGTAGTTAAGATAAGTGAGGACTCTACTTTTGAAATAAACCTGTTAATCCATTTGTTCATTGGGGATACAAAGTAGTAAATAGTACAGGGATATTGTATGCAGAGATATTACAAAGATTTAAACTAATGTGTATATTATGGAGGAGTAAGCAGCAAATTCACTCTTGGTGCTGAGACGAAACTGCATGTTATACCGAGTGAGTGAAATTGTGGTAATAGATTTTTAAGAGCAATTCAAGCTTTCTTTCTTTCTTTCTTTCTTTCTTTCTTTCTTTCTTTCTTTCTTTCTTTCTTTCTTTCTTTCTTTCTTTCTGTCTGTCTTTCTTTCTTTCTTTCTTTCTTTCACTTTTATTTTCTTTTGTTCTCTTTCTTTCTCTTTCTCTTATTTTCTTTCTTTTTTCTTTCACTCATATCCTTTCTTTTTATTTGTTTCTTTCTCTCTCTCATTTCACTTCCTTTTTTCTTATTTTTTTCTCCCTTTTTTCTCTTTCTTTTTTCTTCTTTCTTTCCCTCTTTTCTCCTTTTTGACACGATTATTATTTTTTTTATTAAACTGGGTCAACACTAATATCTATGTTACAATTATGTTTTGCATTGTGGCAGAAGTACTCTGATACCCCCTTTTCCGGCTAACAAATTTTATCAAATGGCGTAAGCTTTCCTAGAATAGAAGTCTCTCTTTCTACGATTATTCCCAATTACTAGGAATTTGGCCTTTGAGATAAGCTACTGAGTCACTTTCAAGAGAGGGACAACCCCGGCAATGATTCTGGATACAGGAGAGCATCTCTTTAGCCCATATGTGGTATGGCACAATACTGAGGTTAACTTTGCAATCTGTTGCCATGAAACAATTATCAAATCCTGCATCAGTCATTATTAATATTTTATTATTAAAGTCTAGTGATTTAGCTGTTCAAAATAAGGTATAAATACTGACAGAAATAGGAGGATATGTTTTTGTCAAGACAGAAAGCATTGTGTATACCAGTGGTACATATAAGGTCTACTTTGGAAGTGGGACTAGGCTGGTTGTCATGCCAAGTAAGTTTTAGCCATACATTTTACCATTCTGGTCTACACAGGGTAGTCATTTGTACTAAAAATTGCTGTAAAGAAAATCTGAAACTCCTTCTGTTTCTTTCCACTTTTTTTTAATTCTATTGGCTTTTTGCTTTTTTGCTTTTTTTTCTTTCCTTTCTTTCCTTTATCTTAGTTCTAGTTAGTTTTTGTCTCCTTTTCAAAAAAATAAATAAATTCCAGTAAATTGATAGGAGCTTTTCCTGAACAAATTGTATGGCCAGCAAGAGTCTGAAAATACTCTTCATTATGGGATAGAAAATGGCAGAAAGTGGATTCACATCTCCAAAGGAAAAAAACTAGGGCCCTAATAATACCGGTAGTATTTGATATATGAATATGTCCAAATGAAGTTTCTGATCTCCAAAAACTGAGTCTTGGGCATTTTAATACTAAAGTCTAGAGATTTAGCATTTCTAAAGGAAGTTATTCTTGCTGATCGAAATAGGAAGTCATGTTTTTGCTAAGGCAGAAAGCACTGTGACCAACGCTGCAATTAATAAGATTTTCTTTGGAAGTGGGACTAGGCTGGTCATCATGCCAAGTAAATTTTCATTTGTTATTTCTGCTATTGTAGTCAGCACAAGAGGTTGTTTTCTTTGCTCATAGTTCTCTTTCTCTCTCAGCTATCCCCATGTATTATAAAACATAGTGGCACCTGGAAGCACATGTCATTGTGTTAAAACAAGAGAGTCTCTCCTACCGAATTTTATATGCAGTCTTCAGAGATTACCAAAAGTAGAATGTTTTCCTTTCCTTCCCTTCCCTTTCCTTCCCCCTCCCATTTTGAACTTATATTCATTTCTTCAATTGTTACTAGTCTATTAGACCTGTATAGTTTCCATAATTATTTCAGCAAATATGAATTAGTTATTCTTCCTTTCAGAACAAAAGAATTTCTTTGATATAAAGACCTTTAACCCACACAAATAGATTGATAGATTCACATTGTTGATGTTTTTTGTTTGTTTCTAGCAAGCCTTTAAGCTCTTTTGCTTATTGGTTAGAAATTAGTTATTTGATATATGAATATGTCCAAATGAAATTTTTGGTAAGATCGCTCAGATACGGGAAGGCTTTGATTTCAACTGGGTGTGTCCGGTGGGAGAGACGGAGTCCGGTCTTGAGACTGTTATCTGGGCTGAGTTTGACCCCGTGACTTCCGAGGACGTGGACAGGTTGTTTGGGGGACTTAGGGCGACCACTTGTTCATTGGACCCGTGCCCCTCCTGGCTGGTGCTGGCATCCCGGGAGGTGGTACGAGGCTGGTTCCAGGTAATTATTAATGCTTCCTTAAGTGAGGGTGTCTTCCCTACCGCCTTGAAAGAGGCGGTAGTGAGGCCCCTCCTTAAGAAGCCTACCCTGGATCCAGCTGTTTTATCAAATTATCGTCCTGTCTCCAACCTTCGCTTCCTTGCGAAGGTTGTCGAGAGCGTGGTTGCCAGACAGTTCCCACGACACCTGGAGGAATCGTTATACTTGGATCCACACCAGTCGGGCTTCAGGCCTGGCTATAGCACGGAAACAGCATTGGTCGCATTGGTGGATGACCTCTGGCGGGCCCGGGACAGAGGTTGTTCCTCTGCTCTGGTGCTATTGGACCTCTCGGTGGCTTTTGATACCATCGATCATGGTATCATGCTGCAACGGTTGGAGGGGTTAGGTATAGGGGGCACTGTTTTGCGGTGGTTCGCCTCCTTCCTCTCCGGCCGGATGCAGTCTGTTTTGAGAGGGGGTCAGAGGTCGACCCCGAGACCCCTTGTATGTGGGGTACCTCAGGGGTCAGTCCTCTCGCCCCTACTGTTCAACATTTATGTAAAACCGCTGGGTGAGATCATCCGTGGTTTTGGTGTGGAGTACCATCTGTACGCTGATGATACTCAGCTGTACATTTCCACGCCGAACCACCCCAACGATGCTCTTGCCGTGCTAACCCAATGCCTGGAGGCCGTGCGGGTCTGGATGGGGAAGAACGGACTCAAGCTCAACCCTTCCAAGACCGAGTGGCTGTGGCTACCGTCGTCCGGGTTTAGTCAATTGACTCCTTTGTTGTCTGTTGGGGGCGAAACAGTGGCCCCCGCAGAAAGGGTTCGCAATTTGGGAGTCCTCCTGGATTCACGGCTATCTTTAGAGGACCATCTGGCGGGCGTGGCCGGGAGGATGTTCTATCAGGTTCGCCTGGTACGCCAGTTGCGTCCCTTCCTAGACCGGGACTCGCTATGCACAGTTACTCATGCCTTCGTCACTTCCAGGCTGGACTATTGTAATGCTCTCTACATGGGGCTCCCCTTGAGGTGCACCCGGAGGCTTCAGCTGGCCCAGAATGCGGCCGCGCGGGTAGTGACAGGAGCGTCGTGGCGCTCCCATGTAACACCGCTCCTGCGCGAGCTGCACTGGTTGCCGGTGGTCTTCCGGGTGCGGTTCAAGGTGTTAGTGACCACCTTTAAAGCGCTCCATGGCATCGGACCCGGATACTTACAGGACCGCTTACTGCTAGCAAATACCTCCCGCCGTCCGGTACGCTCCCACAGAGAGGGCCTCCTCAGGGTGCCGTCGGCCAGACAATGTCGACTGGCAACCCCCAGGGGGAGAGCCTTCTCTGTGGGAGCTCCAACGTTTTGGAACGAGCTCCCCCCCGAACTCCGTACGATGACGGACTTACGCACCTTCCGTCGGGAACTGAAAACTTTCCTTTTTCAACAGGCCGGCCTGGCATAGAAGCTCCGGCTCCAACCGGGTGAAAATGTTTTAGGGGGATTGTCTAATTTTTAGGATTTTTGTAATTTTTAGGATTTTAGGATTTGTATATATTGGGTTTTATAGATTTTATGGCCTAATTTGTTTAATTTATTTTTAAATATTTTAATTTTGTACATTTATATGTTTTTAAAATTTTAAGGCTGTAAACCGCCCCGAGTCCTTCGGGAGAGGGGCGGTATAGAAATTTAATAAATAATAATAATAATAATAATAATAATAATAATAATAATAATAATAATAATAATAATAATAATAATAATAATAATAATAATAATAATAATAATAATAATAATAATAATAATAATAATGTTGAATTATTGCTAGAGAGAAACTCACCTATATGATTGCTTATGAAACAATTTTTTGTACCTTTGGCTTCTTGCTTATTTTTGTCTTTGTTTTCTTTTCTTCCTTTTATTTATCTTAGTTCTAGTTAGAGTATGTCTCTTTTTAAAAAAAATTAAATTCCAATAAATTTAGAGGACATTTTTCCTGAACAAATTGGATAGCCCAGTAAAAGACTGGAAATCCTTTAAATTATGGGATAGAAAATGCCAGAGGCAATTCCAAAGAAACCAGAGCTGCAAGAATAGTATTTGATAGCTATAAATATCCACATGATGTTTCACATTTTCAGGACCCATGTTCTTGACATTTTTATCCTACAGTCTAGAGATTTAGCTTTTCTAAAGGCAGGTATGATCACTGATAGAAACAGAAATATTTTTGCTAAGACAGAAAGCACTGTGTGTGATGGTAGTGATTATCGATAAATTGGCTGGCCCTGTAAATAAGAGTCTTGAAACACCTGAAAAGATTCTGGAAATTGATTGATGGTAAGGCCAAAGTGGATTCACTCTTCTGAAGAAGACACTAGAGGATTTTATACCTACAAATGTCCAAATGTTGGTTCAGATTCCCAGTGGCTGCAGTCCTTGACCATGTTAACCCTAAAGTCTAGAGCTGTAGCTTTTCAAAAGGGAGTTTTAATTGCTAGTAGAAATAGGAGTACGTGTTTTTGTCAAGGCACAAAGCACTGTGTATATCGTCCTCGGTAAGGTCATCTTTGGAAGTGGGACTAGGCTGGTCGTTATGCCAAGTAAGTTTTAGTTTTTTATTTTTGCCCTTCCAATCTACACAAGAAGTACTTACAAATGAATCATTACTGTAAAGAAAAACTGATGCTCCTTCTTTCTCTTTCTTTCCATTCCCTCCCTCGCATCTTTCTTTCTTTCTTTCTTTCTTTCTTTCTTTCTATCTATCTATCTATCTTTCTTTCTTTCTTTCTTTTTCTTCCTTCCTTCCTCTTTCTATTTCTTCTTTCTTTCTTTCTTTCTTTCTTTCTTTCTTTCTTTCTTTCTTTCTTTCTTTCTTTCTTTCTTTCTTTCTTTCTTTCTTTCCTCTCCCCTTTTTCTTTCTTTCGCTCTGCTTTTCTTTGTTTTCTCTCCTACATTTCATTTAACTTTGTTTTAATTAGTTTTAATCTTCTTTTTTTAAAAGCTTTGGCTGAACAAATTGCATGGCCCAGTAAGCATCTGGAAATCCTCTAAATTATGGGATAAAAAATGGCAGAATGGATTCATACCTCCGAAGAAGAAACTAGAGCCCTAATAAAAATAATGGATAGATACAGATATCCAAATGAGGCTTCTGATTCCAAGAGCTCAATCCTGGATATTTTAAAGTCAAGAGATTCTGACTTTTCTAAAAGAAGTTATGCTCGCTGATAACAATAGGAAGTCATGTTTTTGCTAAGGCAGAAAGCACTGTGTCTGGTAGTGGATATAATAAGCTTTTCTTTGGAAGTGGGACTCAGCTGATCGTCATGCCAAGTAAGTTCCATTTGCCATAGTGGTTAGCACAAGAGGGTCTCTTCCTTGCACAACCCACCCTAAAATTTATATGCATCCTCAGTGATTATCAGAACTAAAGTCTTCCTTCCTTTCTTCCTTCCTTCCTCCCTTCCTCCCTTCCTTCCTTCCTTCCTCCCTCCCTCCCTCACTCCCTCACTCACTTCCTTCCTTCCTTCCTTCCTTCCTTCCTTCCTTCCTTCCTTCCTTCCTTTTTTCATTCCTTCCTTCCTAAAAAGATTCTGGAAATTAATTGATGGTAAGGCCAAAGTGGATTCACTCTTCCAAAAAAGAAACTAGAGCATGAAGAAAAGGATTTTATACCTACAAATGTCCAAATGTTGCTTCAGATTCACAGTGGCTGCAGTCCTTGACATCTTAACCCCAAAGTCTAGAGCTGTAGCTTTTCAAAAGGGAGTTCTAATTGCTAGTAGAAATATGTTTTTGTTAAGACAGAAAGCTTTGTGTCTATGGTTGGATATGGAAAGATTTTCTTTGGAAGTGGGACTAGGCTGGTTCTTATGCCAAGTAAGTTTTTGTATTTTATTTCTCCTGTGGTGGTCAGTTCAAAAGGCTGATTTTTTGGTTCATATCCTTTGGCATGGACCAGCTGTACAATTATCCTACAGATAGAAAGAAAGGGGAGGTTTAGGTTTAGTAGGTTTTAGTAAGGGATTGTAACACTGTGAATGATGGTAGTTTCAAGATCGCTTGGGGATCTGGCACAAGACTAATAATCAGACCAAGTAAGGTGGTCCATGAATATTGCACATTAATGAATGATGCATGATAAATGCAGAGTTCTGGAACATAAGAACTTCCTTAAAATGATCCCCATCATTGCTGACTCCAACCCTGGGTGTTTGTTTCATGCCCACTAATTTAAACATCTCTTCCTCCTTCTATTTTCCCCAATACTCTGTGAGGTTGGCCTCAGAGGGAATGACTGACCCAAAGTCACCCAGCTGGCTTTGATGCCTAAGGCAGCACTAGAGTAAGAGTTCTTGGTAGTAAGTCTTTCGATATATACACATTTTTGTGGTTCCCTAATATAGAGAACATTAACCACTTCATTAAAGTTCATTTAACAACATGCCAAATAGATGGAAGGAAGCACCTGTGTTGCTCCTTCCTTTTTGTAAAGTCCTTTCTCATTGTGTAATCAAGATGCCTACAGGAAAGTGATATTTGGGCAAGGCACCAGATTGACCATCATGCCAGGTATGTCAGGCAATCTCAAATAGGAAGGGATGTTTTTGCTAAGGCAGAAAGCATTGTGTATGGTAACAACAATAAGGTCATCTTTGGAAGTGGGAGTAGGCTGGCCATAATACCAAGTAAGTTATCCCTGCCATTGGTGGGGGTTCTTGCTCATCCCCCTTTCCATTTATATGCAATCTTCAGTGATTAGTAAGATTCTGGAAACTCTCTACATTACAGTAACAGAAATAGCAACGATGCTCTCTGAATTTGGTTGTTTTGTGAACCTGTTTGTTTTCTTGGTGCTCTCTGAACCTGGTTGTTTCCTTGCAGATATTTCATTAGCCAAACTAGTAAACTAGCCAAACTGTAACCTAGTTTGGGTAATGAAATGTCTGCAAGGAAAGAACTAAGCTCAGGGTGTGACTAATCTATTATTCTTGGATAGCTTCCATCACTACTTCAGTAACTATGAATTATTTATCAGGCATCTTATAACTAAAAAAAGATTTCATTACAACGGCTTTTTCTGAATAGGTCAGTCAGATGGGCCTGTAAATAAAAATCTTGAAATATCTGAAAAGATGTCTAAAAATGAATCGATGGAAAGGCCAGAGTGGATTCACACATTCAAAGAAGATACAAGAGCATAAAGAAAAGGACTTTATATCTCTAGATGTTCAAACGATCTTCAGCTTTCCAGTAGCCGCAACTATGACTATGGCATTTTAGTCCTAAAGTTTAGAGATTTAGCTTTTGAAAAGGAAGTTATAATTGTTTATACAAATAGGAAGACATGATTTTTGTCAAGGCAGAAAGCACTGTGTATAACACAGGCGTGAATAAGGTGATCTTTGGAAGTGGGACTAGGCTGGTCATAATGCCAAGTAAGTTTTAGCCATTTATACACCATTGTGCTCAGTGCTAAAGGATTTTTGAAAATGCTGTAACATCCCTGAAGCTACTTCTTTCTTTTCCTTTTTTATTGTTTCCTCTTGCCCTCTTGCCTTTTTTGTTTGTTTGTTTCATTTTCCCTTTTATTATCTTTCCTCTAGTTCTCATTGGGTTTTTAATCTCCTTTTTAAAAAAAAAATCAATATATTTAGAGGAATTTTCCCAAACAAATTTGATGAAGCAATATCTGGAAATACTATAAATTATAAGGATGGGAAATGTAGAGTGTGTATTCACACTTCTGAAGAAACTAATTTTGTACCTCCCTCCTTCCCTCCCTCCCTCCCTCCCTCCCTCCCTCCCTCCCTTCCTTCCTTCCTCCCTCCCTCCCTCCCTCCCTTCCTTTCTTTATTCCTTCTTTCCTAAAAAGATTCTGGAAATTAATTGATGGTAAGGCCAAAGTGGATTCACTCTTCTGAAAAAGAAACTAGAGCATGAAGAAAAGTATTTTATACCTACAAATGTCCAAATGTTGCTTCAGATTCCCAGTGGCTCCAGTCCTTGACCATGTTAAATTCTAGAGCTGTAGCTTTTCAAAAGGGAGTTCTAATTGCTAGTAAAAATATGTTTTTCTTAAGACAGAAAGCTTTGTGTCTAATGTTGGATATGGAAAGGTTTAATTTGGAAGTGGGATTAGGCTGGTTGTCATGCCAAGTAAGTTTTTGTACTTTATTTCTCCTCTAGTGGTCAGTGCAAAAGGCTGCTTTTTTGTTTCATATCCTTTGGCATGGACCAGCTCTACAATTGTCCTACAGATCTCTTGATGTAGCCTCTGGACCAGGTCAACAGAAAGTTGTTGAAATACCTTCATGTAGTTAAGATAAGTGAGGACTCTACTTTTGAAATAAACCTGTTAATCCATTTGTTCATTGGGGATACAAAGTAGTAAATAGTACAGGGATATTGTATGCAGAGATACTGGAAAGATCTAAACTAATGTGTATATTATGGAGGAGTAAGCAGTAAAGTCACTCTTGGTGCTAGGACGAAACTACATGTTATACCGAGTGAGTGAAATTGTGGTGATAGGTTTTTAAGAGCAATTCAAGCTTTCTTTCTTTCTTTCTTTCTTTCTTTCTTTCTTTCTTTCTTTCTTTCTTTCTTTCTTTCTTTCTTTCTTTCTTTCTTTCTTTCTGTCTTTCTTTCTTTCTTTCTTTCACTTTTATTTTCTTTTGTTCTCTTTCTTTCTCTTTCTCTTATTTTCTTTCTTTTTTCTTTCACTCATATCCTTTCTTTTTCTTTGTTTCTTTCTCTCTCTCATTTCACTTTCTTTTTTATTATTTTTTCTTTCTCCCTTTTTTTCTCTTTCTTTTTTCTTCTTTCTTTCCCTCTTTTCTCCTTTTTGATAAGATTATTATTATTTTTATTAAACTGGGTCAACAGTAATATCTATGTTACAATTATATTTTGCATTTTGACAGAAGTACTCAGATACCACCTTTTCCGGCTAACAAATTTTATCAAATGGCATAAGCTTTCCTAGAATAAAAGTCTCTCTTTCTACAATTATTCCCAATTACTAGGAATTGGGCCTTTGAGAGAAGCTGCTGAGTCACTTTCAAGAGAGGGACAACCCCGGCAATTATTCTGGATACAAGAGAACATCTCTTTAGCCCATATGTGGTATGGCACAATACTGAGGTTAACTTTGAAATCTTTTGCCATGAAACAATTACCAAATCCTGCATCAGTCATTATTAATATTTTAATCCTAAAGTCTAGTGATTTAGCTATTCAAAATAAGGTATAAATGCTGACAGAAATAGGAAGATATGTTTTTGTCAAGACAGAAAGCATTGTGTATACCAGTGATACATATAAGGTCTACTTTGGAAGTGGGACTAGGCTGGTTGTCATGCCAAGTAAGTTTTAGCCATACATTTTACCATTCTGGTCTACACAGGGTAGTAGTTTGTACTAAAAATTGCTGTAAAGAAAATCTGAAACTCCTTCTGTTTCTTTCCACTTTTTTTAATTTTATTGGCTTTTTGCTTGCTTTTTTTGTTTTCTTTCCTTTTCTTCCTTTATCTTAGTTCTAGTTAGTTTTTGTCTCCTTTTCAAAAAAATAAATAAATTCCAGTAAATTGATAGGAGCTTTTCCTGAACAAATTGTATGGCCAGCAAGAGTCTGTAAATACTCTTCATTATGGGATAGAAAATGGCAGAAAGTGGATTCAAATCTCCAAAGAAGAAACTAGGGCCCTAATAATAGTATTTGATAGATGAATATGTCCAAATGAAGTTTCTGATCTCCAAGAATTGAGTCTTGGGCGTTTTAATACTAAAGTCTAGTGATTTAGCATTTCTAAAGGAAGTTATGACTGCTGATCGAAATAGGAAGTCATGTTTTTGCTAAGGCAGAAAGCACTGTGACCAGCACTGGAAATGATAAGATTTTCTTTGGAAGTGGGACTAGGCTGGTCATCATGCCAAGTAGGTTTTCATTTGTTATTTCTGCTATTGTAGTCAGCACAGAGGTTCTTTTCTTTGCTCATAGCTCTCTTTCTCTCTCTGCTATCCCCATGTGTTATAAAACATACTGGCACCTGGAAGCACATGTCATTGTGTTAAAACAAGAGAGTCTCTTCTACCGAAATTACATGCAGTCTTCAGAGATTACCAAAAGTAGAATGTTTTCCTTTCCTTTCCTTCCCTTCCCTTTCCTTCCCCCTCCCATTTTGAACTTATATTCATTTATCCAATTGTTACTAGTCTGTTAGACCTGTATAGTTTCCATAATTATTTCAGCAAATATGAATTAGTTATTCTTCCTTTCAGAACAGAAGAATTTCTTTGATATAAAGACATTTAACCCACACAAATAGATTGATTGATTCAGATTGTTTTTTTTTGTTTCTAGCAAGCACTCTTCAGAGATTACCAAAAGTAAAATGTATTCCTTTTCTTTCTCCTTTCTCCTTTCCCCTTTCCTTTCCTTTCCTTCCCCCTCCCATTTTGAACTTACATTCATTTCTATTAGACCTGTGTAATTTCCGTAACTAATTCAGCAAATATGAATTAGTTGTTCTTCCTTTAAGAACAGAAGAGTTTCTTTGATAAAAAAGATCTTTAGCTCACAAAAATAGATTGATAGATTCAGATTGTTGATGTTTTTTGTTTGTTTCTAGCGAGACTTTAAGCTCTTTTGGTTATTGGTTAGAAATGTTGAATTATTGTTAGAGAGAAACTCAGCTATGTGATTGCTTATGACTTGGGCTAATCCTCCTGGAAGCAAAGAGATTTGAAAACATCTCAGAGATCAACTAGATCAGGGGTGATAAACTGCTGGCCCATGGGCCAGATGCATCATAGCGAAACCGCACCCACCCCATTGCCGTAAATGGCAAAAAAGTCATGATATGTCATGACACGTCACGTGATGTTCTGAGTCCATGAGGGAAACCAGATTCCCTTAATGTCCATGTGATTCACTTAACAAACAGCAATAGCACTTAGACTTACACAATGCTTCATAGTGCTTTACAGCCTTCTCTGAGCAGTTTACAGAGTCAGCCTATTGCCCCCAACAATCTGGGTCCTCATTTGACCAACCTTAGAATGATGGAAGGTCAACCTTGAGTCGCTCAGAATCGAACTGCTGGCAGTGGGCAGAATTAGCCTGCAATACTGCATTCTAACCACTGAGCCACCACAGCTCTTAGTTGAGGGAATGTTTTTATCAATATTTCTACTGTGTCAATAGTTACAATTCACACATAATATTTGGGATATTATATCTGTGAATGTTTTTTTTTACTTCTTTACTCTACACTTTTCCCCTTTTCCCTTTTTCTCTCCTATTTTCCCATTATTTTCCCTTTTATTTCTGCATTTTATATTTTGATAAACTAATAAAAAAATTGAACACCGAAAAGATGGAGAGGGAAGGTGTAAGATGATGGGGGAGGGGAGGTGGGATCTGTTATTAATCTATCAACTATCGCTTGCATGAAATCCCTTCATTGGAATCCCAAGCTAACTGGCAGAGCCAGATCTGTTCCTAAAAGTGTTTGGGTGCCCTTTGGATCAAACTTTGGATATACAAATTTTCCACGCTAGATTGTCTTTTGGAGAGTCACCCTTCACCTAATATTGAGGGCATGATAAGTAAGATTTTAGAAATTCTCTAAATTACGGGAACGGAACTGGCAGAGGGAGTTCAAACATCTAAAGTCCAAGGAAAGCATTTAATAGAGACAGAGGTGGAAATGATGCTTCAGGTTTCCAGTAGCCACAATCCTGGATATTGTAGTCCTGAACTCTAGAGAGTTAGCTTTTCTAAAGGAAGCTATGATTGCTGATAAAAAACAAAATAGGAAAGGATGTTTTTGCTAAGGCAGAAAGCATTGTGTATGGTGGCAACAATAAGGCCATCTTTGGAAGTGGGAGTAGGCTGGCTGTAATACCAAGTAAGTTATTCCTGCCATTGGTAGGGGCTCTTTCTCACCCCCCTTTCCATTTGTATGCAATCTTCAGTGATTAGTAAGATTCTGGAAACTCTTTAAATTAAAGGAACAAACATGGCAGAGTAGGTTCAAACTTCCATAAATTCTATAGCTCAAAGAAAGCATTTTATAGAGGTCCAAATGAGGCTTCAGATTTCCAGTAGCCCAAATTCTTGATTATTATTATTTTTATTCTTTACTCTAGAGATCTAGCTTTTCTAAAGGAAGTTATGATTCATGATCAAAATAGGAAGGCATGTTTTTGCTAAGACAGAAAGCACTGTGTTCAAAAGTGGAAATAGGATTTCCTTTGGAAGTGGGACTAAACTGGCCATAATACCAAGTAAGTTATCCCTGCCATTGGTAGGGGGTCTTCCTTGCTCATCCCCCTTTCCAGTGGTGGGATTCAGCCGGTTCTCAGAAGTTCAGCAGAACTGGTAGCTATTTTTTTGTTGCCCAGGCCCGAAACGGACTTCCGGAAGTGGCATCCACTTCACACTTCTGAAGAAACTAGGATTCAAAGAAAATTATTTTATACCGATAAAGGAGAATATTTGTAGCTCAGGGTTAAAATGAGGGGTCCTTGCTGCTTTCTCAGCCTGCTTGTTTTCTTGCAGATGTTTTATTTAATTTTGCTTCTCATCTAGTTTGGGCAATGTCTGCCAAAAAACAGCCACGCTCAGAGAGCACCAAGGACCCCTCATTTTAAACCTAATCTGCAAATATTGTCCTTTATCAGTATAATTTTTTTCTTTGAACTCTAGTTCTCACCAGATAAGTGTGTCAAACACTTCAGAAAGCATGTAAATGAGAAAAAATTGTTTGTAGGCACACTTCCATCACTAATAGGATAATGCTACCTAGTTTGGGTAATGAAACTTCTGTAAGAAAACAATCAAGCTCAGAAAGCACTAAGGACCCCTCAAGAATTTTATAATTACAGCTGTCCAAATTATGCTTCAGAGTTCTAGTAGCTGCACTCCTTGAAATCTTAAATCCTAAAGTCTGGAGCCGTGTTGAGCAATATCTGTCCATTTTCCTGAACAAATTGGATAGCCCAGTATGGAATAGAAAATGCTGGAGGCAATTTCAAAGAAACCGGAGCTGCAATAGTATTTGATCGGTACAAATGTCCACATGATGTTTCAGATTTTCAGGACCCATGTTCTTGACATTTTGATCCTACAGTCTAGAGATTTAGCTTTTATAAAGGCAGGTATGATTACTGATAGAAATAGAAAGCCATGTTTTTGCTAAGGCAGAAAGCACTGTGTATGAAGGTAGCAACTATAAGGTCTTCTTTGGAAGTGGGACTAGGCTGGTCATCATGCCAAGTAAGTGATTAACTGAATAACAGAATAACAGAATTGGATGGGACTTTGGAGATCTTCTAGTACAAACCCCTGCTCAAACATGAAACCCTATAACATTTCAGACAAATGGTTGTCCAATATCTTCTTAAAAACCTCCAGTATTGGAGCATCCACAATTTCTAGAGGCAGATCATTCCATTGATTAATGGTTCTAATTGTCACAAAGTTTCTCCTTAGTTCTAGGTTGGTTCTCTCCTTAATTAGTTTCCATTCATTGCTTCTTGTCCTGCCTTCAGGTGCTTTGGAGAATTGCTTGACTCCCTCTTCTTTCTGGCAGCATCTCAAATATTGGAAGACTGCTATCATGTCACCCCCTAGTCCTTCTATTCATTAGTCTAGACCAACCCAATTCCAGCAACCGTTTTTCATGTGTTTTAGCCTCCAGTCCCCTGATCACCTTTGTTGCTCTTCTCTGCACTCTTTCTGGAGTCTCAACATCTTTTTTATATTGTTGCAACCCCTTTAAACATAATTGTTATGAGTAGTAAGGTCTTCCTTGAACTAGTAGGTTTTAGTAAGGGATTGTAACACTGTGAATGATTATAGTTTCAAGATCGCTTGGGGATCTGGCACAAGAATAATAATTAGACCAAGTAAGGTGGTCCACGAATATTACACATTAATGTATTTCCATTGTGCTTGAGGAAGGTTGCATGTGGTTGTGTGTTGGAGACCTTTTTGAGTGTGCTGCTCATGTTTGAAGTAACTACATTTCCTGAATTGACTACTTATTTTGCTGCATGCCAGGAAGTTGCACATCTTTTAATTAAGCTTAATTGATATAATATATTCAGTGTGTTTTCAGGATCATTCATGTTCCAAATTGATAAATTGGATGGCCCTGTAAATAAGAGTCTTGAAACACCTGAAAACATTCTGGAAATTAATTGATGGTAAGATCAAAGTAGATTCACTCTTCCAAAGAAGAAACTAGAGTATGAAGAAAAGGATTTTATATCTACAAATGTACAAATGTTGCTTCAGATTCCTAGTGCTGCAGTCCTTGACATCTTGACCCCAAAGTGTATCGCTGTAGCTTTTTTTTTTTTTTTTTATATAAAAATTCTTTTATTGAAACAATTAACATTGAACATAAAGGGAGTTCTAATTGCTAGTTGAAATATGTTTTTGTTAAGACAGAAAGCTTTGTGTCTAATATTGGATATGGAAATGTTTTCTTTGGAAGTGGGACTAGGCTGGTTGTCATGCCAAGTAAGTTTTAGCCATACATTTTGCCATTCTGGTCTACACAGGGTAGTCGTTTGTACTAAAAATTGCTGTAAAGAAAATCTGAAACTTCTTCTGTTTCTTTCCATTTTTTAAAAATTCTATTGGCTTTTTGCTTTCTTTTTTTTGTTTTCTTTCCTTTCCTTCCTTTATCTTAGTTCTAGTTAGTTTTTGTCTCCTTTTTTTAAAAAATAAATAAATTCCAATAAATTGATAGGAGCTTTTCCTGAACAGATTGTATGGCCAGCAAGAGTCTGCAAATACTCTTCATTATGGGATATAAAATGACAGAGAGTGGATTCATATCTCCAAAGAAAAAACTAGGGCCCTAATAATAGTATTTGATAGATGCATATGTCCAAATGAAGTTTCTGATCTCCAAGGATTGAGTCTTGGGCATTTTAATACTAAAGTCTAGGGATTTAGCATTTCTAAAGGAAGTTATGCTTGCTGATCGAAATAGGAAGTCATGTTTTTGCTAAGGCAGAAAGCACTGTGACCAACACTGGAAATTATAAGATTTTCTTTGGAAGTGGGACTAGGGTGGTCATCATGCCAAGTAGGTTTTCATTTGTTATTTCTGCTATTGTAGTCAGCACAAGAAATTGTTTTCTTTGCTCATAGCTCTCTTTCTCTCTCAGCTATCCCCATGTATTATAAAATATAGTTGCACCTGGAAGCACATGTCATTGTGTTAAAACAAGAGTGTCTCTCCTACTGAATTCACATGCAGTCTTCAGAGATTAACAAAAATAAAATGTTTTCCTTTCCCTACCTTCCCTTTCCTTCTCCCTCCCATTTTGAATATATTCATTTGTCCAATTGTTACTATAATTGTTTCCATAATTATTTCAGCAAATATGAATTAGTTATTTTTCCTTTCAGAATAGAAGAGTTTCTTTGATATAAATCCTTTAAACCACACAAATAGATTGATAGATTCACATTGTTGATGTTTTTTGTTTGTTTGTAGCAAGCCTTTAAGCTCTTTTGCTTATTGGTTAGAAATGTTGAATTATTCCTAGAGATTGCTTGTGACTTGGGCTAATCCTCCTGGAAGCAAAGAGACTTGAAAACATCTCAGAGATCACCTAGACCAACGGTGTCAAACTGGCGGCCTGTGGGCCAGATGCATCATAGCGAAACCGCGCTGACCCCATTGCCGGTAATAGCAAAAAAAGTCACGATACATCGTGACACGTCACGAGATGTTCGAGTTTGACACCTCTGACTTAGACCAACCCCTTACTCAGTAGAAGGCTGGTTAGATAATCTCTGACAAAGAACCATCCAAGGCTGGCTTGAAAACTTCTGGTGAAGGAGAACTCATCACTTCCTATGCCAGCCTATTACACAGTTCATGAGGGAAACCAGATTCTCTTAATATCCATGTGATTCACTAAACAAATAGCAACAGCAATTAGACTTGTATAATGCTTCATAGTGCTTTACAACCTTCTCTAAGCAGTTTACAGAGTCAGTATATTGCCTCCAACCATCTGGGTCCTCATTTGACCGACTTTAGAAAGATGGAAGGTTAACCATGAGTCGATCAGAATCGAACTGCTGGCAATTGGCAGAATTAGCCTCCAGTACTGCATTCTAACCACTGAGCCACCACAACTCTTAGTTGAGGGAATGTTTTTATCAATCTTTTTACTGCGTCAATAGTTACAATTCACACATAATATTTGGGAGTAGAAACAGGCTAGAGCTGAGGCTGGGTGAGTTGGTTCTACAGAAGATATTTAGTGTTGAAATGACTAGTTTGTGTTGAGTAGATTCTAACTAGGCTTAAAGGATGTTAAGTAGCTGTGCCTGCCTTAATATGAGAGGGTTTTTAGCAAGGGTTGTTATGCTGTGTAAATAACAATTTCAATTTTTTTATTGGGTCTGGTACAAGACTGAACGTAATGCCAAGTAAGTACTTTTATAAATTCACTGGTGGTGAATTCTCTCCTTCAAAGAAAGATTGATGCAGTTCTTTGTCTAGATACATCTGTGAAGCGAGGACCCTTCCCTACTTCCTAGATCAGGGAATGTCCATGTTCTAATCAGGGAAGAAAGGGGCACAGTTCAGTTCTTAATTCAGCCTTCCTCCGCATGATGTGCACCAGGTGAGGTCAAATGGACGTTCATAAGAAGTAGAAGTCCTTGAGGGGACCATGAACGATTGGGAATACTAGGAATCTGGCACTTTGAGAAAAGCTGCAGAATTATCTACAAGAAAGGGACAACCCAGGCAGAAAATCTGGATTCATGAGAGGATCTCTTTAGCCAATGTATGATATAGCACAATTCTGAGGTTAACTTTTAAATTAGTGGGCATGAAACAAACACCCAGGGTTGGAGTCAGCAATGATGGGGATCATTTTAAGGAAGTTCTTATGTTCCAGAACTCTGCATTTATCATGCATCA
This sequence comes from Bothrops alternatus, assembly GCA_034064705.1. Classification (NCBI taxonomy): domain Eukaryota; kingdom Metazoa; phylum Chordata; class Lepidosauria; order Squamata; family Viperidae; genus Bothrops; species Bothrops alternatus. The sequence goes on from JARGCV010000074.1 coordinate 1,196,116, forward strand.
TTCAATTACCTCCCAATTAATATTATTGCTTGGCTTTTCAAAACAAATTAATGGAAAGAAATAGCATTGACTCCATCCCAATCCCCAATCATAGATACATACACTGTTCTGCCAGGAACATATCCAACACCTCTTCCTCCTTCTATTTTCCCCAATACTCTGTGAGGTTGGCCTCAGAGGGAATGACTAGCCCAAAGTCACCCAGCTGGCTTTGATGCCTAAGGCAGCACTAGATTCAGAGTTCTTGGGAGTAAGTCTTTTGATATATACACATTTTTGTGCTTCCTTAATATAGAGAACATTAACCACTTAATTAAAGTTCATTTAACAGCACGCCAAATAGAGGGAAGGAAGCAACTGTGTTGCTCCTTCCTTTTTGTAAAGTCCTTTCTCATTGTGTAATCAAGGTGCCTACGGGAAAGTGATATTTGGGCAAGGCACCAGATTGACCATCATCCCAGGTATGTCAGCCAATCTCAGTAGATTGGCTTCTCATGAGTGGTTCACAGGGATAATAACACAACTCTGCTCTGAAGTGGAGGAGATATATATATATATTCCTCTGTTCCTTTTGGGAATGAATGGGGGAGGGGAGGTGGGATCCGTTATTAATCTATCAACTATCCCTTGCATGAAATCCCTTCATTGGAATCCCAAGCTAACTGGTAGAGCCAGGTCTGTTCCTAAAAGTGTTTGGGTGCCCTTTGGATCAAACTTTGGATATACAAACTTTCCACACTAGATTGTATTTTGGAGAGTCACCCTTCACCTAATATTGAGGGCACGATAAGTAAGATTCTAGAAATTCTCTAAATTACGGGAACGGAACTGACAGAGGGAGTTCAAACTTCTAAAGTCCAAGGAAAGCATTTTAGAGAGACAGAGGTGGAAATGATGTTTCAGGTTTCCAGTAGCCACAATCCTGGATATTGTAGTCCTGAACTCTAGAGATTTAGCTTTTCTAAAGGAAGCTATGATTGCTGATAAAAAACAAAATAGGAAGGGATGTTTTTGCTAAGGCAGAAAGCATTGTGTATGGTGGCAACAATAAGGTCATCTTTGGAAGTGGGAGTAGGCTGGCCGTAATACCAAGTGAGTTATTTGTGCCATTGGTGAGGGCTCTTGCTCAGCCCCCACTTTCCATTTATATGCAATGTTCACTGATTAGTAAGATTCTGAAACTCTCTAAATTACAGGAACAAAAATGGCAGAGTAGGTTCAAGCTTCCATAAGTTCTATAGCTCAAAGAAAGCATTTTATAGAGGTCCAAATGAGTCTTCAGATTTCCAGTAGCCCAAATCCTTGATTTTTTTTAAAATATCCTGAACTCTAGAGATCTAGATTTTCTAAAGGAAGTCATGATTGATGATCAAAATCGAAAGGGATGTTTTTGCTAAGGCAGAAAGCACTGTGTTTAACACTGGAAATAGGATTTCCTTTGGAAGTGGGACGAAACTGGCCATAATACCAAGTAAGTTATCCTTGCCATTGGTAGGGGGTCTTCCTTGCTCATCCCCCTTTCCAGTGGTAGGATTCAGCTGTTTCTCACCAGTTCGGCAGACCTGGTAGCTATTTTCTGTTGCCCAGGCCTGGAACGGACTTCAAGAAGTGGCATCCACACAGAGAACCAGTTGTTCACATATTTGAATCCCCCCACTGCCCCTTTCCATTTATATGCAATCTTCAATGATTATCAAAATTGAAGGGCTACATTTCATTGTTTCTTTTGCACTTATTTCTAACACATATTCAGTCATTCTATTGCAACTTGTCTCAATAAAGGAGTATGTTTGTAGCTCAGGATTGAAATGATGCTCTCTGAATTTGGTTGTTTCGTGAACCTGTTTGTTTTCTTGGTGTTCTCTGAGCCTGGTTGCTTCCTTGCAGACATTTCATTAGCCAAACTAGTAAACTAGCCAAACTGTAACCTAGTTTGGGTAATGAAATGTCTGCAAGGAAAGAACCAAGCTCAGGGTGTAACTAATATATTATACTTGGATAGCTTCCATCACTACTTCAGTAACTATGAATTAGTTACCAGGCATCTGATAACTAAAAAAAAAGTTTCATTACAATGGCTTTTTCTGAACAGATCAGTCGGATGGCCCTGTAAATAAGAGTCTTGAAATATCTGAAAAGATGTCTAAAAATGAATCGATGGAAAGGCCAGAGTGGATTCACACATTCAAAGAAGACACGAGAGCATAAAGAAAAGGACTTTATATCTCTAGATGTTCAAACGATCTTCAGCTTTCCAGTAGCCTCAACTATGACTATGGCATTTTAGTCCTAAAGTTTAGAGATTTAGCTTTTGAAAAGGAAGTTATAATTGCTTATACAAATAGGAAGACATGATTTTTGTCAAGGCAGAAAGCACTGTGTATAATAAGGGCGTCTATCAGCTGATCTTTGGAAGTGGGACTAGGCTGGTCATAATGCCAAGTAAGTTTTAGCCATTTATACACCATTGTGCTCAGTGCTAAAGGATTTTTGCAAATGCTGTAACATCCCTGAAGCTACTTCTTTCTTTTCCTTTTTTATTTTTTCCTCTTGCCCTTTTGCCTTTTTTGTTTGTTTGTTTCATTTTCCCTTTTATTTTCTTTCCTCTAGTTCTCACTAGGTTTTTAATCTCCTTTTTTTTAAAAAAAAATCAATATATTTAGAGGAATTTTCCCAAACAAATTTGATGAAGCAGTGTCTGGAAATACTATAAATTATAAGGATGGGAAATGTAGAGTGTGTATTCACACTTCTGAAGAAACTAGGGTTCAAAGAAAATAATTTTGTACCAATAAAGGAGAATATTTGTTGCTCAGAGTTAAAATGAAGGCTCCTTGCTGCTTTCTGAGCTTGCTTGTTTTCTTGCAGATGTTTAATTTAATTTTTATTCTGATCTAGTTTGGGCAATGTCTGCCAAAAAACAGCCAAGCTCAGAGAGCACCAAGGACCCCTCATTTTAAACCTAAGCTGCAAATATTGTCCTTTATCAGTATAATTTTTTTCTTTGAACTCTAGTTCTCCTTTATTAGTACCAAATAAGGGTTGATGTACATAGGAATTGTTTTTGTCAATATAGAAAGCACTGTGTCTAACATTGGTAACAGTAAGGTCTTCTTTGGAAGTGGGACTAGGCTGGTCATCATACCAAGTAAGTTATTAACTAAATAACAGAATAAAAGAGTTGGATGGGACTTTAGTACAACCCCTGCTCAGACAGGAAACCCTATAACATTTCAGACAAGTGATTGTCCAATCTCTTCTTAAAAACTGCCAGTGTTGGAGCATCCACAATTTCTGGAAGCAGGTTTTTCCATTGATTAATTGTTCTAATTGTCACAAAATTTGTCCTTAGTTCTAGGTTGGTTCTCTCCTTGATTAGTTTCCATTCATTGCTTCTTGTCCTGCCTTCTAGTGCTTTGGAGAATAGCTTGACTCCTTGTTCTTTGTGCAGCATCTCAAATATTGGAAGACTGCTATCATGTCACCCCCTAGTCCTTCTTTTCATTCGTCTAGACATACCCAATTCCAGCAACCGTTTTCATATGTTCTATCTTTCAGTCCCCTAACTATCTTTTTTTGTTCTTCTCTACTCTCTTTCTAGAGTTTCAACATCTTTTTTATATCATTGCAACTACTTCAAAAATAATTGTTATGAGTAGTAAGGTCTCCCTTGAAGTAGTAGGTTTTAGTAAGGGATTGTAACACTGTGAATGATGATAGTTTCAAGATCGCTTGGGGATCTGGCACAAGACTAATAATCAGACCAAGTAAGGTGGTCCACGAATATTGCACATTAATATATTTCCATTGTGCTTGAGGAAGGTTGCATGTGGTTGTGTGTTGGAGACCTTTTTGAGTGTGCTGCTCATGTTTGAAATAGCTACATTTCCTGAATTGACTACTTATTTTGCTGGATGTCAGGAATTTGCATATCTTTTAATTAAGCTTAATTGATATAGTATATTCAGTGTGTTTTCAGGATCATTTATGTTCCAAATTGATAAATTGGATGGCTCTGTAAATAAGAGTCTTGAAACACTTGAAAATATTCTGGAAATTAATTAATGGTAAGGCCAAAGTGGATTCACTCTTCTGAAGAACAAAATAGAACATGAAGAAAAGGATTTTATACCTACAAATGTCCAAATGTTGCTTCAGATTCCCAGTGGCTGCAGTCCTTGACCATGTTAACCCTAAAGTCTAGAACTGTAGTTTTTCAAAAAGGAGTTCTAATTGCTAGTAGAAATAGGAAGCCATGTTTTTGTCAAGACACAAAGCACTGTGTATAACAACGTTGGTAAGGCCATCTTTGGAAGTGGGACTAGGCTGGTTGTCATGCCAAGTAAGTTTTAGACCTTTATTTTTGCCCTTCCAATCTACGAAGGAAGTTCTTATAAATGAATCGTTACTGTAAAGAAAAACTGATGCTCCTTCTTTCTCTTTCTTTCCATTCAGTCCCTCACATCTTTCTTTCTTTCTTTCTTCCTTTCTTTCTTCCTTTCTTCCTTCCTTCCTTTCTTTCTTTCTATTTCTTCTTTCTTTCTTTCTTTTCTCTCTCTCTATCTCTCCCCTTTTTTCTTTCTTTCTCTCCTACCTTTCATTTAACTTGGTTTTTACTTAGTTTTAATCTTCTTTTTAAAAAAATTCCAATAAATCTATAGGAGCTTTTGCTGAACAAATTGGATGGCCCAGTAAGCATCTGGAAATCCTCTAAATTATGGGATAAAAAATGGCAGAGTGGATTCATACCTCTGAAGAAGAAACTAGATCCCTAATGAAAGTATTGGATAGATACAGATATCCAAATGAAGCTTCTGATTCCAAGAGTTGAATCTTGGATATTTTAAAGTCAAGAGATTTTGACTTTTCTAAAGGAAGTTATGCTTGCTGATAAAAATAAGAAGTCATGTTTTTGCTAAGGCAGAAAGTACTGTGTCTAGGGCTGGATATGCAAAGGTTTTCTTTGGAAGTGGGACTAGGCTGAACGTCATTCCAAGTAAGTTACATTTGCTATTGTGGTTAGCACAAGAGGGTCTCTCCCTTGCACAACCCACCCTCAAATTTATATGCATCCTCAGTGATTATCAGAACTAAAGTCTTCCTTCCTTCCTTCCTTCATTCATTCATTCCTCCCTCCCTCCCTTCCTCCCTTCCTTCCTTTCTTCATTCCATCCTTCCTAAAAAGATTCTGGAAATTAATTGATGGTAAGTCCAAAGTGGATTCACTCTTCCGAAAAAGAAACTAGAGCATGAAGAAAAGTATTTTATACCTACAAATGTCCAAATGTTGCTTCATATTCCCAGTGGCTGCAGTCCTTGACCATGTTAAATTCTAGAGCTGTAGCTTTTCAAAAGGGAGTTCTAATTGCTAGTTGAAATATGTTTTTGTTAAGACAGAAAGCTTTGTGTCTAATGTTGGATATGGAAAGGTTTTCTTTGGAAGTGGGACTAGGCTGGTTGTCATGCCAAGTAAGTTTTAGCCATACATTTTACCCTTCTGGTCTACACAGGATAGTCGTCTGTACTAAAAATTGCTGTAAAGAAAATCTGAAACTCCTTCTGTTTCTTTCCACTTTTTAAAAAAATTCTATTGGCTTTTTGCTTTCTTGCTTTTTTTGTTTTCTTTCCTTTCCTTCCTTTGTCTTAGTTCTAGTTGGTTTTTGTCTCCTTTTTTAAAAAAATAAATAAATTCTAATAAATTGATAGGAGCTTTTCCTGAACAAATTGTATGCCCAGCAAGAGTCTGGAAATACTCTTCATTATGGGATAGAAAATGGCAGAAAGTGGATTCATATCTCCAAAGAAAAAACTAGGACCCTAATAATAGTATTTGATAGGTACATATGTCCAAATGAAGCTTCTGATTTCCAAGAATTGAGTCTTGGGCGTTTTAATACTAAAGTCTAGCGATTTACAATTTCTAAAGGAAGTTATGCTTGCTGATCGAAATAGGAAGTCATGTTTTTGCTAAGGCAGAAAGCACTGTGACGAACACTGGAAATTAAAGATTTTCTTTGGAAGTGGGACTAGGCTGGTCATCATGCCAAGTAGGTTTTCTTTTGTTATTTTTGCTATTGTAGTCAGCACAAGAGGTTGTTTTCTTTGCTCATAGCTCTCTTTCTCTCTCTGCTATCCCCATGTATTATAAAACATAGTGGCACCTGGAAGCACAAGTTATTGTGTTAAAACAAGAGAGTCTCTCCTACCGAATTTATATGCAAATTCAGCAAATATGAATTAGTTATTCTTCCTTTCAGAACAGAAGAATTTCTTTGATATAAAGACCTTTAACCCACACAAATAGATTGATAGATTCACATTGTTGATGTTTTTTGTTTGTTTGTAGCAAGCCTTTAAGCTCTTTTGGTTATTGGTTAGAAATGTTGAATTATTGCTAGAGAGACACTCAGCTATGTGATTGCTTATGAATTGGGCTAATTCTCCTGGAAGCAAAGAAATTTGAAAACATCTCAGAGATCACCTAGACTAGCAGTGTCAAACTGTTGGCCTGCAGGCCAGATGCATCATAGCGAAACCGCACTGAACCCATTGCCGGCAATGGCAAGAAAGTCACGATATATCGTGACACATCACATGACTTTGCGAGTTTGACACCTCTGACCTAGACCAGCCCCTTAATCAGTAAAAGGCTGGTTAGATAATCTCTGACAAAGGACCATCCAAGGCTGGCTAGAAAACTTCTGGTGAAGGAGAAATCATCACTTCATATGCCAGCCTATTACAAAGTCCATGAGGAAAACCAGATTCACTTAATGCCCATGTGATTCACTTAACAAACAGCAATAGCACTTAGACTTATATAATACTTCATAGTGCTTTACAGCTTTCTCTAAGAGGTTTACAGAGTCAGCCTATTGCCCCCAACAATCTGGGTCCTCATTTGACCAACCTTAGAATGATGGAAGGTCAACCTTGAGTTGATCAGAATCGAACTGCTGGCAGTTGGCAGAATTAGCCTGCATTCTAACCACTGAGCCACCAAAGCTCTTAGTTGAGGGAATGTTTTTATCAATCTTTTTACTGTGTCAATAGTTACAATTCACACATAACATTTGGGAGTAGAAACAGGCTAGAGTTGAGGCTGGGTGAGTTGGTTCTGCAGAAGATATTTAGTGTTGAAATGACTAGTTTGTGTTGAGTAGATTCTAACTAGGCTTAAAGGATGTAAGTAGCTGTGCCTTCCTTAATATGAGAGGGTTTTTAGAAAGGATTGTTATGCTGTGTAAATAACAATTACAAATTCTTTATTGGGTCTGGTACAACTCTGAATGTAATCCCAAGTAAGTACTTTTATAAATTCACTGGTGGTAAATTATCTCCTTCAAAGAAAGACTGATGCAGTTCTTTGTGTAGATACATTAGTGAAGCGAGGACCCTTCCCTACTTCCTAGATCAGGGAATGTCCATGTTCTAATCAGGGAAGAAAGGGGCACAGTTCAGTTCTTAATTCAGCCTTCCTCCGCATGATGTGCACCAGGTGAGGTCAAATAGACGTTCTTAAGAAGTAGAAGTCCTTGAGGGGACCATGAATGATTGGGAATACTAGGAATTTGGCACTTTGAGAAAAGCTGCAGAGTTACCTACAAGAAAGGGACAACCCAGGCAGAAAATTGGATGCATGAGAGGATCTCTTTAGCCAATGTGTGATGTAGCACAATTCTGAGTTTAACTTTTAAATTAGTGGGCATGAAACAAACACCCAGAGTTGGAGCTAATTTTTTTGTTGCCCAGGCCCGGAACAGACTTCCGGAAGTGGCATCCACACAGAGAACCAGTTGTTCACATGTTTGAATCCCACCACTGCCCCTTTCCATTTATATGCAATCTTCAATGATAATCAAAATTGAAGGTCTACATTTCTTTGTTTCTTTTGCACTTATTTTTAACACATATTCAGTCATTCTATTGCAACTTTTCTCAATAAAGGAGTATGTTTGTAGCTCAGGATTGAAATGATGCTCTCTGAATTTGGTTGTTTTGTGAACCTGTTTGTTTTCTTGGTGCTCTCTGAGCCTGGTTCTTTCCTTGCAGACATTTCATTAGCCAAACTAGTAAACTAGCCAAACTGTAACCTAGTTTGGGTAATGAAATGTCTGCAAGGAAAGAACCAAGCTCAGGGTGTAACTAATCTATTATACCTGGATAGCTACCATCACTACTTCAGTAACTATGAATTAGTTACCAGGCATCTGATAACTAAAAAAAAAGTTTCATTACAACGGCTTTTTCTGAATAGATCAGGTCAGATGTCCCTGTAAATAAGAGTCTTGAAATATCTGAGAAGATGTCTAAAAATGAATCGATGGAAAGGCCAGAGTGGATTCACACATTCAAAGAAGACACGAGAGCATAAAGAAAAGGACTTTATATCTCTAGATGTTCAAACGATCTTCAGCTTTCCAGTAGCCGCAACTATGACTATGGCATTTTAGTCCTAAAGTTTAGAGATTTAGCTTTTGAAAAGGAAGTTATAATTGCTTATACAAATAGGAAGACATGATTTTTGTCAAGGCAGAAAGCACTGTGTATAATAAGGGCGTCTATCAGCTGATCTTTGGAAGTGGGACTAGGCTGGTCATAATGCCAAGTAAGTTTTAGCCATTTATACAGCGTTGTGCTCAGTGCTAAAGGATTTTTGGAAATGCTGTAACATCCCTGAAGCTACTTCTTTCTTTTCCTTTTTTATTGTTTCCTCTTGCACTTTTCCCTTTTTTCTTTGTTTGTTTCATTTTCCCTTTTATTTTCTTTCCTCTAGTTCTCATTGGGTTTTTAATCTCCTTTTTTAAAAAAAAAAAAGCAATATATTTAGAGGAATTTTCCCAGACAAATTTGATGAAGCAGTGTCTGGAAATACTATAAATTATAAGGATGGGAAATGTAGAGTGTGTATTCACACTTCTGAAGAAACTAGGGTTCAAAGAAAATAATTTTGTACCAATAAAGGAGAATATTTGTTGCTCAGAGTTAAAATGAAGGGTTCTTGCTGCTTTCTGAGCTTGCTTGTTTTCTTGCAGATGTTTTATTTAATTTTTATTCTGATCTAGTTTGGGCAATGTCTGCCAAAAAACAGCCAAGCTCCGAGTGCATCAAGGACCCCTCATTTTAAACCTAAGCTGCAAATATTGTCCTTTATCAGTATAATTTTTTTCTTTGAACTCTAATTCTCCTTTATTAGTACCAAATAAGGGTGTCAAACACTTCAGAAAGCATGTAAATCCATCACTAATAGGATGTTACCTAGTTTGGGTAATGAAACATCTGTAAACTCAGAAAACACGAAGGACCCCTCAAGAATTTTATAGTTACTGATGTTCAAATTATGCTTCAGATTTCTAGTAGCTGCAATCCTTGACATCTTAAACCCTAAAGTCTAGAGCTGTGTTGAGAAATATCTGTCCACTGTTTCTCATCCTTAGCCATTTTAAGATTTGTGAATTTTCTTCTTCCCAAAATATCTCAGCCAGCAATACTGGAGCATGTGCCTGCTTTAATGTGATAGGTGATTAGACAGGATTTAATAGAGGTAGAGATTTAATATAGGTGCAGATTTCCAAAGTCTGCTTCAGATTTCCAAAAGTTGAGACCTTGACATTTTAATCCTAAACTCTAGAGCTTTTACTCTAGAGAAAGTTGTAATTGTTTATGTACATAGGAAGAGATGTTTTTGTCAAGACAGAAAGCACTGTGTCTAACATTGATAACAAGGTTTTCTTTGGAAGTGGGGCTAGGCTGGTCATCATACCAAGTAAGTGATTAACTGAATAACAGAATAAAAGAGTTGGATGGGACTTTAGTACAACCCCCTGCTCAAACAGGAAACCCTATAACATTTCAGAGAAATGGTTGTCCAATCTCTTCTTAAAAACTTCCAGTGTTGGAGCATCCACAATTTCTGGAGGCAGGTCGTTCCATTGATTAATTGTTCTAATTGTCACGAAGTTTCTCCTTAGTTCTAGGTTGGTTCTCTCCTTGATTAGTTTCCATTCATTGCTTCTTATCCTGCCTTCTAGTGCTTTGGAGAACAGCTTGACTTCCTCTTCTTTGTGCAGCATCTCAAATATTGGAAGACTGCTATCATGTCACCCCCTAGTCCTTCTTTTCACTGGTCTAGACATACCCAATTCCAGCAACCATTTTTTATAAGTTTTATCTTTCAGTCCCCTAACTATCTTTTTTGTTCTTCTCTACTCTCTTTCTAGAGTTTCAACATCTTTTTTATATCGTGGCAACTACTTCAAAAATAATTCTTATGAGTAGTAAGGTCTCCCTTGAACTAGTAGGTTTTAGTAACACTGTGAATGATAATAATTTCAAGATTGCTTGGGGATCTGGCACAAGACTAATAATCAGACCAAGTAAGGTGGTCCACAAATATTGCACATTAATGTATTTCCATTGTGCTTGAGGAAGGTTGCATGTGGTTGTGTGTTGGAGACCTTTTTGAATGTGCTGCTCATGTTTGAAGTAGCTACATTTCCTGAATTGATTATTTATTTTGCTGGATGCCAGAAAGTTGCACATCTTTTAATTAAGCTTAATTGATATAATATATTCCGTGTGTTTTCAGGATCATTCATGTTCCAAATTGATAAATTGGATGGCCCTGTAAATAAGAGTCTTGAAACACCTAAAAAGTTTCTGGAAATTAGTTGATGGTAAGGCCAAAATGGATTCACTCTTCGAAAGAAGAAACTAGAGTATGAAGAAAAGGATTTTATACCTACAAATGTCCAAATGTTGCTTCAGATTCCCAGTGGCTGCAGTCCTTGACATCTTAACCCCAAAGTCTAGAGCTGTAGCTTTTCAAAAGGGAGTTCTAATTGATAGTAGAAATAGGAAGACACATTTTTGTCAAGGCACAAAGCACTGTGTATAACACCCTCGATAAGATCATCTTTGGAAGTGGGACTAGGCTGGTCATCATGCCAAGTAAGTTTTAGTCCTTTATTTTTCCCCTTCCAATCTACACAGGAAGTTCTTTTAAATGACTCACTACTGTAGAGAAAAACTGACATTCTTTCTTTCCCTTTCTTTCCATTCCCTCTCTTGCGTCTTTCTTTCTTTCTTTCTTTCTTTCTTTCTTTCTTTCTTTCTTTCTTTCTTTCTTTCTTTCTTTCTTTCTTTCTTTCTTCTCTTCTCTCTCTCTCTCTCTCTCTCTCTCTCTCTCTCTCTCTCTCTCTCTCTCTCTCTCTCTCTCTCTCTCTCTCTCTCTCTCTCTCTCTCTCTCTCTCTCTCTCTCTCTCTCTCTCTCTCTCTCCCCTACCCCAAGTATTATAAAACGTAGTGGCACCTGGAAGCACATGTCATTGTGTTAAAACAAGAGAGTTTCTTCTACCGAAATTACATGCAATCTTCAGAGATTACCAAAAGTAAAATGTTTTCCTTTCCTTTCTCCTTTCTCCTTTCTCCTTTCTCCTTTCTCCTTTCTCCTTTCTCCTTTCTCCTTTCTCCTTTCTCCTTTCCTTTCCTTTCTTTTCCTTTCCTTCCCCCTCCCATTTTGAACTTATATTCATTTCTCCAGTTGTAACTAGTCTATTAGACCTGTGTTGTTTCTGTAAATAATTCAGCAAATATAAATTAGTTGTTCTTTCTTTCAGAACAGAAGAGTTTCTTTGATAAAAAAGACCTTTAACCCACACAAACAGATTGATAGATTCACATTGTTGATATTTTTTTTTGTTTCTAGCAAGCCTTTAAGCTCTTTTGGTTATTGGTTAGAAATGTTGAATTATTGCTAGAGAGAAACTCAGCTATGTGATTGCTTATGAATTGGGCTAATCCTCCTGGAAGCAAAGAGATTTGAAAACATATATATCTTTCGATATATACACATTTTTGTGCTTTCTTAATATAGAGAACATTAACCATTTAATTAAAGTTCATTTAACAACACGCCAAATAGAGGGAAGGAAGCACCTGTGTTGCTCCTTCCTTTTTGTAAAGTCCTTTCTCATTGTGTAATCAAGATGCCTACGGGAAAATGATATTTGGGCAAGGCACCAGATTGACCATCATGCCAGGTATGTCAGGCAATCTCAGTAGATTGGCTTCTCATGAGTGGTTCACAGGGATAATAACACAACTTTTCTGCTCTGAAGTGGAGGAGATATATATTTTTTTCTCTGTTCCTTTTGGGAATGAATGGAATTTTGTTTCATATTTTCTATGGTTTTTTTTAGAAATTCACATAGCTGATGTTTCGTCCCCTCTTTCCAAAAGTGCTTCATATAAAAAAGAATCAGAATGGTACAGGATCTCCTGCTTGAGCAGGGTGTTAAACTAGAAGATCTCTAAGGGTTTTTTTTACTCCTTTACCATACACTTTTCCCCTTTTCCCTTTTTCTCTCCTATTTTCCCATTATTTTTCCTTTTATTTCTGCATTTTATATTTTGATAAACTAATAAAAAAATTGAACACCGAAAAGATGGAGAGGGAAGGTGTAAGATGATGGGGGAGGGGAGGTGGGATCTGTTATTAATCTATCAACTATCCCTTGTGTGAAATTCCTTCATTGGAATCCCAAGCTAACTGGTAGAGCCAGGTCTGTTCCTAAAAGTGTTTGGGTGCACTTTGGATCAAACTTTGGATATACAAACTTTCCACACTAGATTGTCTTTTGGAGAGTCACCCTTCACCTAATATTGAGGGCACGATAAGTAAGATTCTATAAATTCTCTAAATTACGGGAACGGAACTGGCAGAGGGAGTTCAAACTTCTAAAGTCCAAGGAAAGCATTTTAGAGAGACAGAGGTGGAAATGATGCTTCAGGTTTCCAGTAGCGACAATCCTGGATATTGTAGTCCTGAACTCTAGAGATTTAGCTTTTCTAAAGGAAGCTATGATTGCTGATAAAAACCAAAATAGGAAGGGATGTTTTTGCTAAGGCAGAAAGCATTGTGTATGGTGGCAACAATAAGGCCATCTTTGGAAGTGGGAGTAGGCTGGCCATAATACCAAGTAAGTTATTCCTGCCATTGATGGGGGCTCTTGCTCAGCCCCCTTTCCATTTATATGCAATGTTTACTGATTAGTAAGATTCTGGAAACTCTCTAAATTACAGGAACAGAAATGGCAGAGTAGGTTCAAACTTCCATAAGTTCTATAGCTCAAGGAGAGCATTTTATAGAGGTCCAAATGAGGCTTCAAATTTCCAATAGCCCAACTCCTTGATTTTTTTTTATTCTTTACTCTAGAGATCTAGCTTTTCTAAAGGAAGTGATGACTGATGATCAAAATAGGAAGGGATGTTTTTGCTAAGGTAGAAAGCACTGTGTTTAACACTGGAAATAGGATTTCCTTTGGAAGTGGGACTAAGCTGGCCATAATACCAAGTAAGTTATCCCAGCCATTGGTAGGGGGACTTCCTTGCTCATCCCCCTTTCCAGTGGTGGGATTCAGCCAATTCCCACCAGTTCAGTAGAACTGGTAGTTATTTTTTTTGTTGCCCAGGCCCAGAACAGACTTCTGGAAGTGGCATCCACACAGAGAACCAGTTGTTCACATGTTTGAATCCCACTGCCCCTTTCCATTTATATGCAATCTTCAATGATTATCAAAATTGAAGGGCTACATTTTTTTGTTTCTTTTGCACTTATTTCTAACACATATTCAGTCATTCTATTGCAACTTGTCTCAATAAAGGAGTATATTTGTAGCTCAGGACTGAAATGATGCTCTCTGAATTTGGTTGTTTCATGAACCTGTTTGTTTTCTTGGTGCTCTCTGAGCCTGGTTCTTTCCTTGCAGACATTTCATTAGCCAAACTGTAACCTAGTTTGAGTAATGAAATGTCTGCAAGGAAAGAACCAAGCTCAGGGTGTAACTAATCTATTATACTTGGATAGCTTCCATCACTACTTCAGTAACTATGAATTAGTTACCAGGCATCTGATAACTAAAAAAAAGTTTCATTACAATGGCTTTTTCTGAACAGATCAGTCAGATGGCCCTGTAAATAAGAGTCTTGAAATATCTGAAAAGATGTCTAAAAATGAATCGATGGAAAGGCCAGAGTGGATTCACACATTCAAAGAAGACATGAGAGCATAAAGAAAAGGACTTTATATCACTAGATGTTCAAATGTCTTCAGCTTTCCAGTAGCCATGACTATGGCATTTTAGTACTAAAGTTTAGAGATTTAGCTTTTGAAAAGGAAGTTATAATTGCTTATACAAATAGGAAGACATGATTTTTGTCAAGGCAGAAAACACTGTGTATAATAAGGGTGTCTATCAGGTGATCTTTGGAAGTGGGACTAGGCTGGTCATAATGCCAAGTAAGTTTTAGCCATTTATACAGCGTTGTGCTCAGTGCTAAAGGATTTTTGCAAATGCTGTAACATCTGAAGCTACTTCTTTCTTTTCCATTTTTATTGTTTCCTCTTGCCCTTTTGCCTTTTTTCTTTGTTTGTTTCATTTTCCCTTTTATTTTCTTTCCTCTAGTTCTTATTGGGTTTTTAATCTCCTTTTTTAAATAAAAAATCAATATATTTAGAGGAATTTTCCCAAACAAATTTGATGAAGCAGTGTTTGGAAATACTATAAATTATAAGGATGGGAAATGTAGAGTATGTATTCACACTTCTGAAGAAACTAGGGTTCAAAGAAAATAATTTTGTACCAATAAAGGAGAATATTTGTTGCTCAGAGTTAAAATGAAGGGTCCTTGCTGCTTTCTGAGCTTGCTTGTTTTCTTGCAGATGTTTTATTTAATTTTCATTCTGATCTAGTTTGGGCAATGTCTGCCAAAGAACAGCCAAGCTCAGAGAGCACCAAGGACCCCTCATTTTAAACCTAAGCTGCAAATATTGTCCTTTATCAGTATAATTGTTTTCCTTTGAACTCTAGTTCTCCTTTATTAGTACCAAATAAGGGTGTCAAACACTTCAGAAAGCATGTAAATCCATCACTAATAGGATAATGTTACCTAGTTTGGGTAATGAAACGTCTGCAAGCTCAGAAAACACGAAGGACCCCTCAAGAATTTTATAGTTACAGATGTCTAAATTATGCTTCAGATTTCTAGTAGCTGCAATCCTTGACATCTTAAACCCTAAAGTCTAGAGCTGTGTTGAGAAATATCTGTCCACTGTTTCTCATCCTTAGCCATTTTAAGATTTGTGAATTTTCTTCTCCCCAAAATATCTCAGCCAGCAATACTGGAGCATGTGCCTGCTTTAATGTGATAGGTGATTAGAAAGGATTTAATAGAGGTAGAGATTTAATATAGGTGCAGAGAAAGTTGTAATTGTTGATGTACATAGGAAGAGATGTTTTTGTCAAGACAGAAAGCACTGTGTCTAACATTGGTAACAAGGTTTTCTTTGGAAGTGGGACTAGGCTGGTCATCATCCCAAGTAGGTTTTGGTGCCTTATTTCTATTATTGTGATCAGGTTACTTTCTTTGGTTGTATCTCTCTCTCTCTCTCTCTCTCTCTCTCTCTCTCTCTCTCTCTCTCTCTCTCTCTCTCTCTCTCTCTCTCTCTCTCTCTCTCTCCCTCCCTCCCTCTCCCTCTCCCTCTCCCTCTCCCTCTCCCTCCTCCTCCCTCTCCCCCTCCTCCCCCTCCCCCTCCCCCTCCCCCTCCCCCTCCCTCTCCCCTCTCCCCTCTCTCCTCTCTCCTCTCTCCTCTCCTCTCTCTCATAGGTGCTCCCATATATTAAAAAACATAGTGGCATCTGGAGCTACATGTTTTGCAAAAAAAATCTAGATTCAATTCTGGTCTCTTCATTTCCAGTTGAGGGAAAAAAAATAGTTTGATTGGAAAGCTCTTGTCAACACTATTAAGCAATCAATACTATTGACCCATGTATGGGTTCGCAGAACCATCTGCAGTGCAACTCAGAAAATAATCAAACAATTACTCTCTTTCCCACATATGCTAATTGTCTCAAAGGTGCACCATATTAGAATTTATTATGAAGTTGTTTAAGCTCTGAAGATTTTTTTTTAAAAAATCACATAAGTGTAGTAACTAGCAGTTGACAACATTTTAATGGCACATATTAATCAATCAATCAATCAAGAGATGCACTTTTCGGAATTTCAGCCTTCTGATCTTAAATAACTTGGACTTGGGTGACTGGACAAGGTTATTGTGAAATGGTTATATTGGAGAGAGGGAGCTGGTGGACCATGAACTTCTAGAAATCCTTAAAGATGAACAAAGATAAGATATAATTTTCCTTAGCTTTTCTTGATCCTGCAATTCCCAATTTTGAGATGGATTTTTTTTCCTGGAAAGCAGGTAATTGATCAGAATCAGAATAACAGTTGGAAGGGACTTTGTAGGTCATCTAGTCCAAACCCCTGCCTAAGCAGGAGGCCCTACACCATTTCTGACAGATGGCAGTCCAGTCTCTTCTTGAAAGCTTCCAAAAAGATCTCAGCTTTGATGTCATAATCTCATTGGGGATTGTTGGATTGTGGGGAAATATATGAGGAGATCTAGATTTAGATCTGTTTAAAACATAGCAATTCTCTATGCTATTTTTTTTTAAAAAAACCTTGGGTTTATTCTTAAACTTCGTTCCCAACCCATCCTTTATTTTTACTACTGTAGCTGACAAATGTATAGAAATGAATTGGTTTTTGCAAAGAACTATAGCACTGTGAATTATAACAACATCAAGATCACTTGGGGATCTGGCACACAATTAATTGTTATGCCAAGTAAGTGGGTTCATTAAAATTAAAGATTAATCTACGTACTGGTATGCTTCAGGATGATTCTGTCTGCTTGTGTGTTGGAGACCTTTTGTCTTTTCATGGACTGGTTTGAAAAATGAAGAAAAATAATATTGGGTTTCTCAAGACATATTGGAAGGGAAGAATGGGAATCACAAATAAAATTCTAGTGTTACCTAGTTTCCTGACAAGAGAGGCTTTCAGATATATTAGGATAGGAATGTTATGAATTCCCACCTCATACGGTCAAGCAGGCTCTGGTCAAGATAGGTGGGAATTTGTCTTCTTAAATATTCTTGAGGAGAAATTGAGGGGAAGACAATGATTGCACTCTGCAAGCTTGGATTATGGTTAGAATTATGAAAAATGTCAACCTTGAAGAACCCAATTGGGGAAAAATACCTTTTAGATACTCCAACAAATAGTCCTGAGTGGACATATCTATCAAGAGTCTCTTTCTTCTATCCAAACATTTTAAGAGGTATCTTTTCTTTAGCCATGTTTGTTGTCTTCAAAAGTTAAAATTTTCTGTGATTCTAACATAAACCAGCAGTAGATTTGTGACAGATAAATGTTTGTGTAAAGTCCCAGGCTGTTTATGACTTCTTCTAAGCGTTCCTTGGTGAAATGGAGTTTTGAGGACAACAGAAGTGAGTTGCATTTTAACTATGAGGGAGGAAATGGGAGGACACCAGGATTCAGAATTTCCATTGTTACAATGAGATGTGAATTTGAGCCCTTACATTTATTTAGATGTCATTTCAAGTGAGAAGCAGAACAACTGCATGTGCCTTTCCCTTGAGAAGGGAAAGATCACATCTCAAGGCAGGGGTTCTCAACCTTGGCAACTTTAAGACTTGTGGACTTCAACTCCCAGAATTCCTCAGCCAGCAAAGCTGGCTAAGGAATTCTGGGAGTTGAAGTCCACAAGTCTTAAAGTTGCCAAGGTTGAGAACCCCTGTCTCAAGGGCTTTTGATTGGGATTGGAAGAGTCTGAATGATCATTAGATGACAGCAACACCTGTAGCAATCCTGTGGTTGTCTGGATTTTTGCATACCAGATAAGAGACTCCAGATTACTCCATGGAGCTTCTTTAAGCGCTTAATTAATGTTCACTTAAAAACACACAAATGGATGGGGAATGAAATCCAACTGTTAGGAATGATCTTAAGGAAAACAGTTGAGGATATTTGATCCTGGATGGACCAGAGACAATTATTATGGTGAATTATGGTAGATCAGAAGCCATAGTGGACTTTCTGAAATACAATAATAGAATGCTAACAGAGGGTTTTGAAGTTTAATTTTGCTGTTGGTTTAAGCTATTAACTATGTTTTTTTCCATATAGGAGATAGAGATCATGCCAAATGGGTGGTGTAAACAGTGTTGTGGAGATTCATAAAGTTTGTGCCTGCTTGGCAAAATGTGTGTGTGTGGCGAATTATTATCTTTGAAATATAGTTATCAGTATAAATAAATGTCCCAAGGGTGGGACCATTTATGTATATGCTTGTTTTTTTTTCTTTTTAAGCACTTTTCTGTGCAGCCTCGTCTAGTTTTGTTCTGCTTTTGTATTTTTTCTTTTTTTTTGAGTCTGTATGTTAATGTTTATATATATATATAATTATATATATATTTAATTTAATTATATATATGTTTTTAATTTAATTATATATATGTTTTCTGAGGTTTTCGCGGGTGTTTGTATGTAGGTCTTTGGTTCTTCGGGTTTTCTCCCACGTAGAATTTGAAGTGTCTTGGCAACGTTTCGACGAAGTCCCATTCGTCATCTTCAGGCTGGTGCTTTCGGCTTCGTGCTTCTAGGAGCAATGTGTGATTGTAGCTGTTTCTTCCTTTTAACTTCGCCTTTTCTTATTGTGTAATCAAGATAACTACAGGAAAGTGATATTTGGGAAAGGCACCAAGTTAACCATATTGCCAGGTATGTAAGACAATCTCAGTAGATTGGCTTCTTGTGAGCTTTACACAGGAGTAATAGCTCATCTTTATTGTTCTGAAGTGAAGAAGAGATTTTCCTTTCCCTTTCCTTTTGGGAACGAATGTAATTTTGCTTTGTATATTCTCCGTTGTTTAAGAAATTTACATAGCTAATGTTTCATCCCTTCCTCCCCAAAGTTTTTTTTTAAGTAGTATAAATTAGAAGAGGTAATTTATTTATTACTTATTTATTACTTAAACTTATATGCCGCCCTTCTCCTAGGACCCAGGGCGGCTTACAAAACAATACAATAAAATTATACAATAAAATTAATCACATTCATACAGCAAACAAGCACAATCAACTCACAATCGCTGATGGAGGGACATTCCTAGGCCCAGGGGCAGAGCACAGCTCATATGCCCCAAGCCTGTCGGCATAAATGTGTCTTTAACAATTTCCGGAAAGCTAGGAGGGAGGAAGCAGTACGAACCTCTGAGGGAAGCTGGTTCCAGAGCGCTGGGGCAGCAACAGAGAAGGCCCTAGCCCTAGGCCCCGCCAGATGACATTGCCTGACAGACGGGACCCGTAGGAGGCCAATGTTCCTTCATTGGGAGAAAGAAAGTGTAGAATTCAAGAAATCCACATATTCTGCCTTCCTCCCTTTCTGTACTGCTTCTCCATGGTCATCCCCTATGTGCAAGAAGTTCGCAATCCTTAATTTCTCAATAGTTCTGAAATATTGAGGATGTAGCTAAGAGGAAGATGTGTCATTCTTGATGTTTAACAATCCATCTAAAGTCATCTTAGTGTTATGAACTGCTGAGAAATTTGGGATTGAAATCTTCACAGCTGCAGTCCACTAAGAAGCTTAGGTTGGGGTGAACTGGAGAAAAATTCTTTCTCTGCCAAGTCAAATATTTTTGAGGGCATCTCCACTACCTTCGCTTTTCATCTCTTTCTGCTTTGTGTACTTTTTGTTAAGAAAGGAAGCACTGTGGAGCTAGTAGTAGTTGGAATAAGCTTAGCTTTGGAAGTGGAACTCAACTAGATGTGATTCCAAGTAAGCTTCAACTTTTCATTTCCTTCATTCTTCTCAAGTCCTGCCACTCTCAATGTCCAACTTCACAATATTTGGTCTTTGGCTTTTCCACAAGGAGTAGAAGAAGCATATTACAGTTTAGTCTAGAACACAATCACCATTCCCAAAAATATCTTGGTGGAGAACATTTTAGATATGCAACCTTTCACTGCTGGATTGAATTGCAGACAGTCACTGTTTGCACCCTATTGATTGTATGATATGTAAGATTTTTTAAATCCTCTAAATTATGAGAATGGTAACAGCAAAGCAGCTGAAAGGAAAGTATTTTACAGAGACAAAAGTCCAAATGATGCTTCAGATTTCTTAGTCCTCAACATTTTAATCCTAAAGTCTACATATTTAGTTTTTCAAAAGGGAGTTTTACTTGCTGATACAAATGGGAAGCCATGTTTTTGTCAAGGCAGAAAGCATTGTGTATAACAACTACGATAAGGTCCTCTTTGGAAGTGGGACTAGATTGATTGTAATACCAAGTAAGTTATTCTTGTCATACGAGGGTATTTTCCTTACTTTTCCCATCCCCTATATATATGAAGTCTTCAGTGATTATTAGAACGAGTGGTTATTTTATTAATTTCAGAGATTATTTCAACCTTCAAGAAATCAATCGGTCATATAACATTAATTTTTTTGAATTGTCTAAGGAATCACATAATCATGCTGATATGACATAAAACACATTTGTCAGATAAACAAACTGAAAAAAGGTAATCGGTATGGAATGAGCAGCAAAGATACCAATAGTTGCAATTGGATTAAGTTTAAATGTTAAGAAAATCTACACATTAATCTCACAGCACTGATAGTGAATCCTAGAAAGAAGTGAAGTAGAAATGGAATGATGTCTATCTTTCCATTTGTCCCAAAGGTGCTTTTTCAAGAGGCAATTGGACTTCCTTTGTTTTTCCTTGAAGACCTTTCACTTCTTATCCAAGAAGCTTCTTTAATTCAGTTCTTCAAAACTGAAGAAGTTTTTTTGGGGGGGATGAGAAGCAAAATGTCTTCCATTTGAAATGTCTTGCCTCTTGAAAAAGCATCTTTGGGACAAATGCAAAGATGGAAAAAATATAAATTCTATTTTAAAGGACTGGGTCCATCTAAAGTTAACTGATATGTTTTTATTATCAGCAGAAAAATATTACAACGAGGTTCGGAAATCTTGGCATTTCTTTCCAGTCCTTGTCATATTTCAATCTGCTGAAAGGAATCTGAGGAAAATAATAGGTTTTCATCTTCCATTCTTCCATTCTGTTTTTGAATGCATTCAAACTCAATAATAAGCATTCTGTTCCAAGAGCCAAAATTAAATTTCTGAAAAGGAGGTTGAGCAGATTTTCCTTATCTTGAGTTGGCTTGTAATATTTCATTTCATACCTTTGAGAAAGAATTTTATGGTTACCGATAAAAGTAGGAAGACATGTTTTTGCCAAGGCAGAAAGCACTGTGTATAATAGTTACTACAAGGTTTTCTTTGGAAGTGGGACTAGGCTGGTTGTAATGCCAAGTAAGTTTTTGTTCTTTATTGCTGCTATTGTGGTCAGTTTAAGAGGTTGATTTCTTGGCTTATACCCCCTCCTCCCCCCATATTATAAAATATAGTGGCATCTCAAGCTGCATGCTTTGCAGAAAATTCCAGATTCAGTTCTGGTCTCTTCATTTCCAGGTGAGGAATAAAGCCTTTGATCAGAAACCCAATGTCAATCCTATTAAGCAATTACTACTCCTGATCCATATCTGGTTTTATACAACCCCTGGTTGCCCAGCTAAATGTGCTAATTCCCCAAAAGAAAAAGCATATTACAACTTTATTATGAAACTGTCTGAACTCTGAAAAAGTCAATTTAAAAACATCATCAACTCATAATTCTTATTCCCATAAGTGAGGTCTATCTGATTATTAAGAGCTGACAACATCTTGATGGTAGATAATCAATCAATCAAGATATGTGCTTCTAGGATTTTCAGCTTTCTGATCTTACATAACTTAGACTTGGCTCATGGATGGTTTGAACAATGATATCTTGACATGTTTATATTAGAAACACACACACACATAGATAGATAGATAGATAGATAGATAGATAGATAGATAGATAGATAGATAGATAGATAGATAGATAGATAGATAGATAGATAGATAGACAGACAGAGGCAGAGAGAGGCAGAAAGACAGATACATAGACAGTGATAGAGAGACAGAGACAAAGACAGAGAGAGAGAGATGGACCATGAACTTCTAGAGAACTTTGAAGATGAACTGTGAGAAGATACCATTTTCCTCAGCTATTGTTTTATTCCCAGCGTTGTTAGGAACCCCATTATTGAGATAGTTCTTTTTTTTAAAAGCAGGGAATAGATCTGCAAACTGTCCCAAAAGCCCTCAGGTTCAATGTAATTGCCTCATTATGGTTTGTTAGAATGTATATGAGGAGATCTCAATATTTAGATCATGAGAGAAATAGCATTTCTGTATGCTTTCTACACAGGAAGTTCTTTTAAATGAATCATTATTGTAAAGAAAAACTGACATTCCTTCTTTCTCTTTTTTTCCATTCCCTCCCTTCCTTCTTTCCTTGTCTTTTTTTTTCCTTTCTTTCTTTCTTTCTTTCTTTCTTTCTTTCTTTCTTTCTTTCTTTCTTTCTTTCTTTCTTTCTTTCTTTCTTTCTTTCTTTCTCCTTTCTTTCTCTCTCTCTCTCTCTCTCTCTCTCTCTCTTTCATCTCATTCTCTTTCTTTCTCTCCCCTTCTTTCTTTCTCTCTGTTTTTTGTTTGTTTTCTTTTTTCTTTTTTTCCTACCTTTCATTTATCTTCGTTTTACTTCGTTTTAATCTTCTTTTTAAAAAATTCCAATAAATCTATTGGAGCTTTTCCTGAACAAATTGGATGGCCCAGCAAGCATCTGAAAATCCTCTAAATTATGGGATGGAAAATGGCAGAGAGTTGATTCACACCTCTGAAGAAGAAACTAGAGCCCTAATGATAGTACTGGATAGATACAGATAACCAAATGAAGCTTCTGATTCCAAGAGCTCAATCCTGGATATTTTAAAGTCAAGAGATTTTGACTTTTCTAAAGAAAGTTATGATTGCTGATAAAAATAGGAAGTAATGTTTTTTCTAAGGCAGAAAGCACTGTGTCTAGTTCTGGATATGAAAAGGTTTTCTTTGGAAGTGGGACTAGGCTGATTGTCATTCCAAGTAAGTTACATTTGCCATTGTGGTTAGCACAAGAGGGTCTCTCCCTTGCACAACCCACCCTCAAATTTATATGCATCCTCAGTGATTATCACAACTAAAGTCTTCCTTCTTTTTTTTTTTTTAAAGCAGCGAATAGATCTGCAAACTGTCCAAAAAGCCCCCAGGTTCAATGTAATTGCCTCATTATGGTTTGTTAGAAAGTATATGAGGAGATCTCGATACTTAGATCATGAGAGGAATAGCATTTCTGTATGCTTTTGTCAACAACCTGGGTTTATTCTTAATCTTCTTCCCCAACCCATCCTGTCAGTTTACTAGCTGTGTTTGAAACACTTAACTAATGGGTTTGTGTAAGGGACTGTAGCACTGTGAATGATAACTATGGCAAGATCACTTGGGGATCTGGGACCACCCTGATCATTATACCAAGTAAGTTAGTCCACTAATATTACACATGAATGTACTTGTGATTGAGGGTCCTTCTGTCTGCTTGTGTGTTGGAGACCTTTTGTGTTGTCATAGATTGGTTGGAAAAATGGGAGGGGGAGTCTTGGTTTCCTCAAGATATGTTACAAGGGGAGAATAGGAAATGGAAATAAGGTTCTACTTCATCTTTCTGACAAGAGGGGTTTCCAAAAGTGTTAGGATGAGAATTTTATGAATGTCCATCTAACATGGTAACGCAGGCTGTGATTAGTATAGATGGGAATTCTAGAATTTGTCCTCTTAAAGATTCTGGAGGGGAAACTGAGGCAATGTCAATGGTTATAAATGCACAAGTCTCAGAAAAGTTGGATCATGATTAGAATTATGAAGGTTTGTTGTCTAGGGAGATTCTCAGTCATCCAGATCATGGTTGTCCCAAAGGTGCCTTCCAAAAGGCAACTGGACTTCCTTGTTTTTTTTCCCCTTGAAATTGTTTCACTTCTCATCCAAGAAGCATCCAAGAACCTGAAGGCAGAATAAGAAGCATCTTCTTGGATGAGAAGTGAATTAAAAAAAACAACCAAGAAAATCCAGCTGCCTTTTGAAAAGCACCATTGGGACAATTACGAAGGTTGTCATCTCACATTTTGGAAGACTCGACTGGGGAAAGATGCCTTAAAAATATTCCAACAAATAATCTTCAATAGACTTATCTATCAAGAATGTCTTTCTTCTGTCCAAATATTTTCAGAGGTATGGCTTCTTTAACCATACCTGTTGCATTAATCACAGTTTGCAGAAATCCTGAACTATGGTTTAAGGACTTTCTATTTTGAGAATTGTACATTAATTAATTAATTGTGGATGCTGTAAAGTCTTGAGCAGTTTGTAAGAGTCTTTGTTTTCTTTGTGTGAGATTCTAGTTTCAGCATTGGATTAGATCCAAGGTTGATTTTAAAATTGGGATGAAAGAGGTCACTGTCATGCAAAGCAATTTGAGGGTATCACCACTATCTTCACTTTCAATGTTATCCTGCCTTGGAAAGGAAGCCCTATTGAAGTAGAAGGTTCAACAAGGTTAGTTTTGGAAGAGGAGAGGAATTGGAAGTGACTCCAAGGACACTTCAGGTTTTCATTGCCTTTAACCTTCTCATGTCCTGCCTCATTCATGTGTCCACCTTCCCAATATTGAGTCTTTGGCTGTTCCACATGGAGCAGATGAACCCAATGACTACTTAGCTCCACCAAACAACCTCCATTCCTAGAAATATCTGGGTGCCCTTCACATCAAATTTTGGATATGCAACCATTCCATTTCTCAAAGATGCTTCAGATTCCCAGTAGCTCTAGTCCTTGATATTTTAATACTCAAGTCTAGAGATTTAGCCTTTCAAAAGGAAGTTATAAATACTGCTACAAATAGGAAGAAATGTTTTTATGAAGACAGAAAGCACTGTGTATACCAAGATATCTCCAAAGTCATCTTTGGAAGTGGAACTAAACTGATCATAATGCTAAGTAAGTTGTTTCTGTCATTTTTGTAAGACCAAAAAAGGTCTTTATCTTGCCCACCCCCACATTTTATATGTTGTCTTCGGTGATTAATAAATTCACTGATTATTTCTGTGGTTTCAGAGATTATTTCAACATTCAAAAAATTCAGGTGTCATATAATATTAATGGCCCTGATTTTTGTACAAATTAATAATAATAATAATAATAATAATAATAATAATAATAATAATAATAATAATAATAATAATAAAGTTGGAAGGGACCTTAGGGTCATCTAGTCCAACCCCCTGATCAGGCAGGAAACCGTACATCATTTCGGACAAATGGCTGTCCAGTCTCTTCTTAAAAACTTCCAGTGTTGGAGTATTCGTAACTTCTGGAGGCAGGTTGTTCCACTGATTAATTATTCGAACTGTCAGGAAATTTCTTCTTAGTTCTAGGTTGCTTCTTTCCTTGATTAGTTTCCATTCATTGTTTCTTGTCCTGCCTTCAGGTGCTTTGGAGAATAACTGGACTCCCACTTCTTTGTGGCCACCCTTGAGATATTGGATCACTGCTATCATGTCACCCCTAGTCCTTCTCTTCATTAAACTAGACATACCCAATTCCAGCAACTGTCCTTTATATGTTTTAGCCTCCAGTCCCGTAAACATCTTTGTTGCTCTTCCCTGCACTCTTTCTAGAGTCTCGATGTCTTTTATAATATAAACCTTTAAATTTCTTTAGATGTCAATTCAACTGGGAACTAGGAAAACGTCAGGTGCCTATGCCTTGAGGAGGGAAGATCTACATCTCTAGGGCTTTCAGATTAGGGCTGAAAAAATCCAAATGAGCATTAGAAGGTGACAAAATGTGTAGCAAACCTGTGGCTACAAATAGGCAGACATGTTTTTGCCAAGGCAGAAAGCACTGTGTATACCAGTAGTTTCAGTAAGGTCATCTTTGGAAGTGGGACCAGACTGGTTATCAAGCCAAGTAAGTTTTGGACCTTTATTTTTGCCATTATGATCAGCACAAGAAGGTTTCTCCCTTGCTCATTCTCTCCCTCTGCATTTATACGCAGTCTTCAGCAATTACCAAAACAATGCTTATTTCAGTGATTACTTTGATATTATAATATATATTATATATATATATATATATATATATATATATATATATATATATATATATATATATATATATATATGTGTGTGTGTGTGTGTGTGTGTGTGTGTGTGTGTGTGTGTGTGTGTGTGTGTGTGTGTGTGTGTGTGTGTGTGTGTGTGTGTGTGTGTGTGTAGGTCTTTGGTTATTCGGGTTTTCTTCCACGTAAAATTGGAAGTGGCTTGGCGACGTTTCAACGAAGTCCCATTCGTTATCTTCAGGCTGAAGATGACGAAAGGGACTTCGTGGAAACGTTGCTAAGACACTTCCAATTTTACGTGGAGAAAACCTGAATAACCAAAGACCTACATACAAACACCCACAAAAACCTCAGAAAATCTTAATACAGAAAATATCATGCTTTTAAATTTAAATAAAATTAAATTATATAAAACCAGTTATTTTATTGGAAGAGACTTTGCCAATGCTCTGGGGATAGGTGCCATTTTGTCATAGGTCCTAAACTTCAACCTTCATATATGGAATAAGATACTACATGGAAGCAAAGGAAAATAATGGATGCTATAAGTCAGTCTTCCCCAATTTGGGTGGGAACTATTGCAGTGGTTTTCCAACACATCTGAAGGACAACACTCCAGGACACTCATTCTTTTATTCACAACAATGATTGTCTGATCTCTTCTTAAAAGCCTCCAATGTTGGAGTATTCACAACTTCTGGAAGAAGGTTGTTCCACTGATTAACTGTTCTCACTGTCAGGAAATGTCTCCTTAGTTCTAGGTTGCTTCTCTCTTTGGTTAGTTTCCATCCATTGCTTCTTGTCCTGCCTTCAGGTGCTTTGGAGAATAGCTTGACTCTCTCTTCTTTGTGACAGCCCCTGAGATATTGGGACACTGCTATCATGTCACCCCTAGTCCTTCTCTTCCTTAAACTAGACATACCCAATTCCAGCAACCATTCTTTATATTTAAATCATAACATTTATTCAAGCCTTTGCAGCCCCCAGGGTCCATAGACCACAGGTTGAGAACCACTGCTCTCGGAAATTAAAGTAGAATTTTGTTGTTGTTATTGTTGTTAAGGATTTCTATATTGTCTGTGAACAAATCAAAGCTATATTTAATAAAACTAACCTAAAAGTGGGCCCTGACAATAGGAGGAAAACTATACATTGGACAGATAAAAATATTGGGAAGGTTGAGAAGATAATTATTGTCAAAGTGAATCATTGATGGATATGGGATTTTTTTGACCAAACCAAAAATAATTGTTATGAGTAGTAAGATCTCCCTTGAACTAATGGGTTTTTGTAAGGGATGGTAACATTGTGAGCAGCAATAGTTTCAAGATCATTTGGGGATCTGGCACAAGACTCATCATTAGGCCAAGTAAGTGGGTCCACCAATATTGCACATTAATGTACTTCCATTCTGCTTGAGGAACTTTCAATCATATTTGTGTTGGAGACCTTTTCAACTGTGGTGCCCATTTTTGAAGTAGTTATATTTCCTTATTTTGCCACTTACTGTATTTTGCTGGATGCCAGGAAGGTTTGTATCTTTTAATTCATCCTAATTCATATAAGCTATTCAATGTATTTACAAATCAACAAACTGAACTAATCAGCTGATGGCCCTGTAAGAGTCTTGAAATGTCTTAGTAGAGTTTGGAAATAAAAGGATGGAAAGGCAGAATGGAATCATAACTCTGAAGAAGAAACAAGAACTCCAATAATATTTTATCCCTAAAGGTGTTAAAATGATGCTTTAGTTTTCCAGTAGCTGCATTCTTTGATATTTTGATCCTAAACTATAGAAGCTTATTTTTTTTCAAAAGAAATTTGTGGTTGCTAATACAAATAAGAAAATAGGTTGAACTCTTCCATTTTTCCATTCATTTAATGCATTTAAATTTAATAATATAAGCATTCTGTTCCAAGAGCCAAATTAAATTTTTGAAAAGGAGATTGAACAAATTTTCCTAATCTTGAGTTAATTTACAATATTTCATTTCGTACCTTTGAGAAAGAATAGAATAGAATAGAATAGAATAGAATAGAATAGAATAGAATAGAATAGAATAGAATAGAATAGAATAGAATAGAATAGAATAGAGTCCCAGAGTCTGAAAATAACAGAATAGCAAAATAACAGAATAACAGAATTGAAAGGGACCTTGAAGGTCATCTAGTCCAACCCCCTGCTCAGGCAGGAAACTCTATACCATTTCAGACAAATGGTTGTCCAATCTCTTTGTAAAAACTTCCAGCGTTGGAGCATTCACAACTTCTGGAGGCAAGTAATTCCACTGATTAATAGAATGTTGTAATTGTTGATACAAGTAGGAAGACATGTTTTTGTCAAGGCAGAAAGCACTGTGTTTGATGTTGGATACAGTAAGGTTTTCTTTGGAAGTGGGACTAGGCTGGTCATCATACCAAGTAAGTTTTTGTTCTTTATTTCTATTATTGTGTACAGCACAATATATTGTTTTCTTTCACCACCACCACCACCACCACCACCACCACCACCACCACCACCACCACCACCACCATCTCTCTCCCCCTCCCCCTCCTCTATCTTCCTCCCTCCTCTCTCTCTCCTCTCTTTCTCTCCTCTCTCTCCCCCCTCCTCTCTCCCTCCCCCCCTCTCTCTCCCCTATACCCATGCACACGCTTTGCAGAAACAATGATTTTGTTTAGAAACCCTGTGTAAATGCTTTTAAGTAATCAGTACTGTTGATTCATGTCTGGGTTCACACAATCATGTGTAACCCATCTCAGGAAATAATTAAACAATTGGTCTATTTCCCAAATGTGCTAATTGTTTCAAAGATGCACCATATTAGAATTTATAATGAAGTTGTTTGGGCTCTGAATTTTTTTTTAAGTATTAACTCATAGTTGCTGTTCCCATAAACAAAATATATGTGGTAACTAGGAGTTGACAGCATCTTAATGGTACATAATCAATCAACCAATAGATTTCTTTTCTAGGAATTTCAGCCTCCTGATCTTAAATAACTTGGACCTGGATGATTGAACGTGGTTATCATGACTTGGTTACATTGGAAAGAGAGGAGAGGGACCATGAACTTCTAGAAATTCTTAAATTGGAACAGAGATAAGACACCATTTCCCTATATAGTTTTACTCAAAACCTTACTCCCAACCCCAATCTTGAAGTGAATCTTTTTTTTCCTGAAAGCAGGGAATAGATCTGCAAACTGTCCAAAGAGCCCCCAGCCTAGATGTACCGGTAATAGCCTCATTGGGGTTTGTTGGAAGATACATGAGGAAATCTACATATAGATCTACTTAAATCAGGAGAGAGCAATAGCAATTCTGAATGCTTTCCTCCCCCCAAATCTGGGTTTATTCTTTAGCTTTCTTCCCAACCCATCCTATTAGTTTACTAGCTATGAATGGGTTTTTGTAAGAGACTGCAACACTGTGAATAATAACTATCAGTTCACTTGGGGAGCTGGCACCAGGCTGATCATTATACCAAGTAAGTTGGTCTACTAATATTACACACAAATGTATTTGCATGTACTTGAGGGTGCTTCTGTCGGCTTGTGTGTGTTGGAGACCTTTTCTTTTTTCATAAATTGATTGGAAAAATGAAGGAAAGATAATGGCTTCCACAAGATCTATTACAAGGGGAGAATGACAAATGCAAATAAAGTGTTAGATTTTGTACTAATTTACTTATGTCTTTTTAGTTTATATAGTTTTTATTTTTTGTGGTTGTAAGCTGCCCAGAGTTATCTTGAGATATGATTGGGTGCCCTATAAATTTTACAAATAGATAAGTAAAATTTTACTTCAGCTTTTTGCTAATGGTCCTTCCAGAAATGGAAATAATTGTACAAATTCTATTTGCTATTGGCGCTTCCAAAAAATGGAAAGAATGATATAAATTCCCATCTAACCATGATCAAGCAGGCTATGGTCAGGATAGGTAGGAATTCTACAATTTCTCCTCATACAGATTCTTGAGCAGAAACTGAGGTGAAGCGAATGGTGGTCACTGTCCAGTTCTTGGATTGTAGTTAAATTTATGGATATTGTGATCCCGTAACTTGGAGAGCACATTTGGGAAAGATAGATTAAAATATCTATCCATGTCTATGGCATTAATCCCAATTGGATTTGCATAAATGATAATGCATAAAGGAAGTAATAGACTTCCCAGGACTGCTGAAATTCTTCCATAGTTCTGACATATGTGTTATTGGAACTTCATCATGATTTGTCATCAACGTTGGCTTAAGTGATGACTTTCTGTAAAGATCCATTTTACTGTGATAAATGATGGCACCTTCAGAGTTGTATTTGGAACTGGAACAGAACTGAAGGTTCATCCATGTAAATTTCTGAAGAGATCTTCAAAAGATAAATACTCTATAATACCAATATAAACTGGTACTGTACCGGAGGATTGGAGGGAAGCAAATATAACCCCGATCTTGAAGAAAGGATCCAGAGGTGATCCAGGAAACTATAGACCAGTCAGTCTAACCTCAGTTCCAGGCAAACTGATGGAAACCATTATTAAAGATAAAATTACAGGGCACATAGAAAAACAGGCATTGCTGAAAGAAAATCAACATGGTTTCTGCAAAGGCAAATCATGTCTTACTAACTTGTTAGAATTCTTTGAGGGTATAAATAAATACATAGATAAAGGGGCCCCAGTTGATATTGTATATCTTGACTTTCAAAAGGCCTTTGACAAAGCCCCTCACCAAAGGCTCCTAAAAAAGCTCTCCAGCCACGGAATTAGAGGACAGGTCTTGTCCTGGATTGGTAACTGGCTAAATTGTAGGAAGCAAAGGGTGGCAATAAATGGACAATTCTCCGGATGGAAAGAAGTGAGAAGTGGTGTACCCCAAGGTTCAGTTTTGGGGCCTTTACTTTTTAATTTATTCATCAATGATCTGGATGCAGAAGTTAATAGTGAGGTAGCCAAGTTTGCTGATGACACTAAATTGTTCCGGGTTGTGAAAAGTGAAACTGATTGTCGAGAGCTCCAGAAGGATCTCTTGAAATTGTGTGAGTGGGCAACAAAGTGGCAAATGCATTTTAACCTAAACAAGTGCAAAGTTATGCACATCGGGGCAAAGAACCCCAATTATACTTACCAACTGATGGGGACCAAACTTTCTGAGACAACCCAAGAAAGGGATCTTGGGGTTTTGGTGGACAGCTCGATGAAGATGTCAACCCAATGCGCAGCAGCAGTAAAAAAAAAAGCAAATTCCATGCTTGGCATGATTAGGAAGGGAATCAAAAATAACTTGTGACTGTATAAATTTTTGCATACTAGATCAGAGAATACACATTACTTCATGGACTTTCATTAAGTTCTTAGAACAGAACAGAACAGAACAGAACAGTTCCATTCTAACATTTTTAGTTAATGTTCATTTAAGAACACACAAAATGGAGAGAAGTCAAAACCAAATATTGGGAAGGTGGACATGTGAGTGGGCAGGTCATGAGAAGAATAAAGAGAATGAAAATTGTAAGTTTACTTCGAGTCACATCTAATTTACTTCCAGTTCTGAAGCTAAGCTTATTCAAAATACAGCTAACTCTACAGTTGTTTTCCTTTTTTGATGAAAACTGCCCAAAGCAGTTTATGTCAAGGCAGAAAGCACTGTGTATACAGTGACAACTATAAGGTCATATTTGGAACTGGGACAAGGCTGGTTGTTATGCCAAGTAAGTTTTAGCCCTTGATTTTTGCCCTTCCAATCTACACAGGAAATGCTTTTAAACTAATAATTATTGTAAATAAAATCTGAAGTTCCTTCTTTCTGTTTATTTCCATTCCCTCCTTTCTTTCTTTCTTTCTTTCTTTCTTTCTTTCTTTCTTTCTTTCTTTCTTTCTTTCTTTCTTTCTTTCTTTCTTTCTGCTTTTTGTTTGTTTTCTTTTTTGCTTTCTTTCCCACCTTCCATTTATCTTGGTTCTACTTAGTTTTTATCCTCTTTTTTAAAAAGTTAAATTCCAATAAGTCTACAGGAGCTTTTGCTGAACAAATAGGATGGCCCAATAAGCATCTGGAAATCCTCTAAATTATGGGATAAAAAAATGGCAGAGTGGATTCATACCTCCGAAGAAGAAACTAGAGCCCTAATGAAAGTATTGGATAGATACAGGTATCCAAATGGAGCTTCTGATTTCAAGAGCTGAGTCCCGAATATTTTAAAGTCAAGAGATTTTTACCTTTCTAAAGGAAGTTATGATTGCTGATAAAAATAGGAAGCCATATTTTGCTAAGGCAGAAAGCACTGTGTCTACTGCTCAATACGATAAGGTTTTCTTTGGAAGTGGGACTAGGCTGGTCGTCATGCCAAGTAGGTTTTAGCCCTTGATTCTTGCCATTGTGGTCCATGCAAGAGGGTCTTTCCTGTGCTACCTACCCCCATTAATATGCAGTCTTCAGGGATTATAACAAGGGAAGTGTACATTTCTTTCTTTCCCATCTATTTCTAACATATATTCCCCCCCTTTTTTTTTAATAAGCAAAAGAGCTCTTAAGTGAGTTTTGCCTCATTTTACAACCTTTCTTGTCACATCTGTTAAGTGCATCACTGCAGTTGTTAACTTAGTAACATGGTTGTTAAGTGAATTTGGCTTCCCCATTGATTTTGTTGATCAGAAGGTCGCAAAAGGTGATCACATGACACTGCAATGGTCATAAATATGAATCAGTTGCCAAGTGTCCGAATTTTGATCACATGACTATGGGGGTGTGTGATGGTTGTAAGTGTGAAAAACGGTCATGTCACTTTTTCTAGTGCCATCATAACTTTGAATGGTCACTAAACGAATTGTTGTAAGTCGGGTAGATTCAGAGAAGATTATTGATAATTTTTGCTTCCATCTATTTCTAACATACATTCCTTTATCCTATTGTTAGTAGTCTATTACAGTTGGGACAGCGAGCACTGGTGCCTGCCACTCGTGTGAGTCGGGCTGCACCACTCGCACGCTAGCCCACCACTCATGCAGCCTGGTTGCAAGTAGGCCACATCCCATAGTGAGCTATGGCCCACAGGTTGTGGACCCCTGATCTAACTCATGGAACAGAAAAGGCAGAGAATGGATTCACACCTCTGAAGAAGAAACTCTGTTTAACAGATACAAATGTCCAAATGATGCTTCAGATTTCCAGGAGCTGAGTCCTTGACATTTGAATCCTAAAGTCTAGGGATTTAGCTTTTCTAAAGAAAGCCATAATTCCTTACAGAATTAGGAAGGCATGTTTTTGCTAAGGGAGAAAGCACTGTGCCTCTAACCGTGAATACGATAAGGTTTTATTTTGGAAGTGGGACTAGGCTGGTTGTCACGCCAAGTAAGTTTTAGCCCTTTATTCCTGCCCATCTGGTCTACAAAGGGGGGGTGTCTTTTGTATTAATAATTTGCTATAAAGAAAATTTGCTATAAAGAAAATCTGAAAGTCCTTTTTTCTGTTTCTTTCCTTTCCTTTCCTTTCCTTTCCTTTTTTTTTTTTTTTTTTTTTGCCTTTTGCTTGTTTTCTTTTTGGTTTTCATTCCTTCCTTTCTTTTATCTTTGTTCCTTTTAGTTTTTTTTCTTCTTTTTTAAAAAATAAATTCTAGTATATTTATAAGGGCTTTTCCTAAACAGATTTTCCACACATTTTCCTCTAACTTGTGGAATAGAAAAGGCAGAGAATGGATTTCACAATTAAGGGGAATATTTGTAGCTCAGAGTTGAAAGGAAGGGTCCTTGGTGCTCTCTGAGCTTGGTTGTCTTCTTGCAGATGTTTCATTATCCAGTGTTGATGATGTTACCTAGTTTGGGTAAAGAAATGTCTGCAAGAAAACAACTAACCTCGGAGAGCACCAAGAACCCAGCAATGGATCCACACCTCTGAAGAAGAAACTAGAGCTGAAAGAAAAGTATTTTATAATGACAAATGTCCAAATGATGCTTCAGATTTCCACTAGCTGCATCCTTTGAAACTAAACTGGGTGTTACTCAAGTAAACTTCAGCTTTTCATTCCCTTTATCCTGCTTTGTCAAAGTCCACCTTCTCAATATTTGATCTTTGATTTTTTTCACATGAAGCTGATGACTGCTTAATCCACAAAGTAACCTCCATTCCTAAAAAAAATATCTATTTTCCATCTGGTCAAATTTTGCTTCTATAGCCTTTTAGAGACTTGCTTTTTGCCCAGTATTGAGTGCTTGATAAGAAAGATTCTCGAAATTTTAAATTATGGGAACTGAAAGGGCGGAGTGGGCTAGAACTTTCAAAAGAACCTACAGCCCAAACTAAAATATTTTACAGGAAGAGATGTCCAAATGATGCTTCAGGATTTCCAGGACCATAGCCCTTGATATTTAAGCTTAAACTCTAGAGATCTAGTTTTTCAAAAGGATGTTATAATTACGATGCAAATAGAAAGCCATGTTTTTGTCAAGACTGAGAGCACTGTGTCTTCCTTGGGCTATTCTAAAGTCATCTTTGGAGGTGGGACTAGGCTGGTCGTAATTCCAAGTAAGTTTTAGCCTTTTTGTCTATGGAGATTCTCAGTCATCCAAGTCATGGTTGTCACAAAGGTGCTTTTTCAAGAGGCACCTGGACTTTCTTGTTTTATTTTGAAGATATTTTGCTTCTCATCCAAGAAGCTTCTTCAGCTCTGACTGGATGGTGGGGAATGGAAGGATTTATATTCCTCTGCAGACAGCTGGTCATTTGCATTCTTTTAGAGAGTCCTTGAGGCCATTTGGAGGGTTTACCTGTGTCCTCAGGGTCACCTGAGTGGTGCAAATGGTTATGGTTTGTTGGATTTCTATGCCGCCCTATTCCAGGAACTCAGGGCGGGTGTAGAGCCTTCTTGGAACTGCTGAAAGGACAGTGTTGTAGACTGGAGATAGATGATGTCATATACCTCTCCCTCTGTTGAGAGAGGACTGTTCAATTTTGATATAAATGGCCTCTTTGACTCCTCTTTTAGCCCTTTGTTTTGTTCTTATGATCAGCACAAGGTGGTCCTTTCCTTGCTCATCCCACATTATATGCAGTTTTCTGTGATTATCAAAATCACCCTGAATTTATACGCAACCTTCACTGATTATAAAAAAATTCTCAAAAGGTTATGCACATTTTCCTAATCATGACTTGGTTTTTCAATATTTCATTTCATACCTTTATATTCAATATTTAATGCCTAGAATGTTTGGGTGGGTAGACTTTCCTAGGACTGCCAAAAAGTAAACCATCCGTAGCCGTGACAAAAATATGATCTGAAGTCTCTTCAATGCTTCTCATCAAAGTTGGTTTAAGTGATGACTTTCTGTAAAGACCCAGATCACTATGATAAATTATGGCACATCGAGAGTTGCATTTGGAACTGGAACAGAGTTGAAGGTTCATCCACGTGAGTTTCTGAGCAAAGATTAAACTCTCTGTATTGTAACAATACATTTGTGATGAAAATCTGTTTTTATAGAGTTTCAGGCTGATTCTAACTCTGACTTTGAAGCATTTCTTAAATAAATGGAGTTTTGAGGGCAAGAGAAATAAGAAGAACACTTGAAGTTTTTAAGAAGAGATTGGACAACTATTTGTCTGAAATGGTACAGGGTTTCCTGCCTGGGGGTTAACTAGAAGACCTCCATGATCCCTTCCAATTATTCCATTCCATTCCATTCTATTCTGGGTCCCTTTTAACTATGAGGGAGTCCACAGGAGGACCTGAGGACTGAGAACATTGTTACTATGGGATGTGAATATAAGCCTTTAAATTTGTTTAGATGTCCTTTCAAGTGGGAGTAGGACAACCTCACGTGCTTTCCCTTGAGAAGGGAAAGGCCACATTTCTCGAGCTATCAAACTGGGTTGCAAAAATCTGAATGATGATTAGCAAATGTGTGCTTCTCTGGATTTTTGCATACCGTAGATCAGTGACTGCAAATTATTCCCTGTATTTTCACGTTCATTTAAGAACACACCAAATGGAGAAAAGGGAAAACCTTTCTGCTTCCTTTTTTTATAAAGCCTTTCCTGATTGTGTAATCAAGTGCCTATGGGAAAGTGATATTTGGGCAAGGCACCAGGTTAATCATAACATCAGGTATGTTAGACATTTTATATAGATTGGCTTCTTTTTTTTTAATATATAAAATTCTTTTATTAAAACCATCAACATTGAACATAAAAACATATTGTGCAGCAATCATCATGGCACCTGATATACAATACTAAGTATTAGTCATTGAAAATGTCTGAATTAGTAAGCCTTTTTCCACCCCTCGCGTCTAGCCTCAACTATACTCCTGTTACACTTTGTTTGATTGGTGTTTCTCTTATCTGGTTCCATATTAATGTGATCAACATTAAACCAAAGATCCTATTGCTAAACAATCATCCTGTGAGCGTTACAGATGAGTAGGGTCTCAACTTCATTGCTCTGAAGTGAAGACATTTTTCCCCATTTTTGGGGGGAATGAATGTAATTTGGCTTTATATATGCTGCATTGTTTTAGAAATGGTGGCACAGTGGTTAGAAAGCAGTATTGCAGGCTACTTCTGATTGCCAGCTGCCTGCAGTTCGCAGTTCGATTCTCACTGGCTCAAGGTTGACTCAGCCTTCCATCTTTCCGAGGTCAGTAAAATGAGGACCTGGATTGCTGGGGGCAAATAAGCTGAGTCTGAAAACCACTTAGAGAAGGCTGTAAAGCACTGTGAAGCTGTATATAAATCTAAATGTTATTGTTATTGCTATTGTTTTAGAAATTGAATATTTTCTGCTCACTTCCCAAAGGTTTTTTTTTAACAGGATGAATTACATATAAATCACAAGAGATAATTCTTCTTTAGGAGAAAGAAAGCATAGAAATATATATCTATGGAGATTCTCAGTCATCCAGATCATGGTTGTCCGAAAGGGGCAACTGGACTTCCTTGTTTGTCTTTGAATATATTTTGCTTCTCATCCAAGAAGCTTCTTCAGCTCTGACTAGATTCCCCACCATGTAGTCAAAGCTGAAGAAGAAGCTTCTTGGACGAGAAGGGAAACGTCTTCAAAGAAAAATAGGAAAGTCCAGTTGCCTCCTGAAAAAGCATCTTTGGCATAGAAATCTATGCATTCTCCCTCCCTTCCTTCATGTACTGCTTCACCATGGTAATCCTCAGTGCAAAGAAATTTACAATTCTTGACTTCTCAATGGTTCTGAAATATTGAGGATATAACTAAGAGGACGTCCTGTTGCTTTTGATGTGCAACAATCCATCTAAAGTTAACTTAATGGCTCTGAACTGCTGAGAAATTTGGGATTTGAAATGCTCACAGCTAGAATCCACCAAGAAGATTGGGTGGATGTGAACTGGAGAAAAAGTCTTTCTTTGCCAAGTCAAACATTTTTGAGGGCATCTCCACTACCTTTCTTTTCAATATTCTCTGCTTTGGGTAGTTTTTTTATCAAGAAAGGAAACACTATAGATCTATAATACTTTTAATAAGCTCAGCTTTGGAAGTGGAACTAAACTTGATGTGATTCCGACTAAGTTCAGCTTCTCATTCCCTTTATCCTTTTCATGTCCTGTCCGATTTACATGTCCACCTTCCCAATATTTAGACTTTGGCTTTTCCACTTTGAGCAGACAAAGCCGATGACTGCTTAGTCCATAAAGGAACCTCCATTCCTAAAAGTCCTTTGTGCTCTGTCCATCAAATTTTGGAGATGCAATTTTTCCATGCTGGTTTGTCTTTTTTGAGAGTCGATGCTCTCTAAATTATGGAAATGTAAACTGCAGAGTGGGTTCACACTTCCAAAGAACCAACATCTGAAAGGAAAGCATTTTACAGGACTGCACTTCCAAATGATTCTTCAGATTTCCAGTAGCTGTAGACCTTGATATTTTAATGTTAAAGTCTAGAGATTTAGCTTTTCCAAAGGAAGTTATAATTGCTGATAGAACTAGGAAGGCATGTTTTTGCTAAGACCCAAAGCACTGTGTATAACAGCTACGATAAGATCTTCTTTGGAAGTGGGACTAAACTGGTCGTTATGCCAAGTAAGTTTTATTTGTTTATTATTGCCCTTGTGGTCAACACAAGACAGTCCTTTCCTTGCTCATCCCAATCACAGTTACTATCCATTAATTTTCTTGATGTGTATACATCTGCCTGGCTATTCATATAATCATGCACATATGACATAAAAACACATACATGTGATAAACTGAAAAAAGGTAATCTGTAAACAATAAGCAGTCAACAGGTGACAATTGTATTTAGCTTAAATGTGCTTAATTTAGGCATTTATCTCACAACACTGAGAGTGAATCGCATTAAGTAAGTGATATAGAAATGGGCCGATGGAAAAAATTATACATTCTACTTTCAAGGACTGAGTTTATCTATAACCTCTTGTAATTTTTGTTATCAGCTGGAGAATATTGTGGGAAAGTTTGGGAATATCATGACATGTTTTGGGGACCTTGGCATTTTTATCCAGTCCTTGTCATGTTAGTCATTTTTTTAATATCAGCTACTGTATTGCACCTTTCTCAGATTTGTCAGAGGCTATAATTCTATATTTTAGGTTAGTTTTAACAAACAAGAATGAAACATTTAGCATATTTTTCTCGGTATCTCACCTCCTTGGATTTTTGAATGTCCTGGCTATTTGGAAAGTATTTTCTTTTCTTCTTTCTTTCTGCTAGTTAATGTCCTCCATAAAGTTATTTATATTTCAGGAGAGAGGGAAATTTGAAGTATCTGAGGGAAAGAGTAGGTTGCAATCTTCCATTCTGTCCTAAAAGTGCTTTTCCAAAAGGCAACTGGACTTTCTTGGTTTTTTTCCTTGAAAATGTTTTGCTTCTCATCCAAGAAGTTTCTCTGGTTCTTTAGAGAACTGAAGAAGCTTTTTGGATGAGAAGCGAAACGTTTTCAAGAAAAAAACAAGAAAAAGTCTAATTGTCTTTTGGAAAAGCACCTTTGGGACAACCATGATCTGAATGACTGAGAATCTCCATGGACAATCTTCCATTCTCTCTTTGATTGCATTCAAACTAAATAACCCAAATATTTTGTTCCGAAACCCAAATTAAATCTCCTGAAAGATGATATCTGTATCCATAGGAAAATATCAGAATAGGATTTGGGAATCTTGGCGATTTCTGTCCGGTCCTTGCCATGTTTTATTTATTTTATTCTTTCCATTTCATTTTGGAGATAGCGATAAGGTGAGTAACTTTTTTAAATTTTATTTGACAATGCAGTATTTCATGCCCTTGTGAACAAAGTTCTAATTCCTGATAGAAATAAATAGGCATGTTCTTGTTAAGGCAGGAAGCACTGTGTCTAACAATGGTTTCAGCTTTTCCTTTGGAAGTGGGACTAGACTAGTTGTCATGCCAAGTAAGTTATTTTTTTCCTCATTGTATCAGCCCTTTTGCGTTTATAATTGTTGAAAAGAAAATTTGAATCTCATTCTTTCTGTTTCTTTTCATTCTCTTTTTTTCCTTGCAGCTTTGGCCTTTGTTTATTTTCTTTATTATTTTCTTTCCTTCCTTCCCAGAGTCTGAAAATAACAGAATAACAAAATAACAGAATAACAGAATTGAAAGGGACCTTGAAGGTCATCTAGGCCAACCCCCTGCTCAGGCAGGAAACCCTATACTATTTCAGGCAAATGGCTGTCCAGTCTCTTCTTAAAAACTTCCAGTGTTGGAGCATTCACCGCTTCTGGAGGCAGGTTGTTCCACTGGTTAATTGTTCTAACTGTCAGGAAGTTTCTCCTTAGTTCTAGGTTCCTTCTCTCCTTGATTAGTTTCCATCCGTTGCTTCTTGTCCTGCCTTCAGGCGCTTTGGAGAATAGCTTGACTCCATCTTCTTTGGGGCAGCCCCTGAGATATTGGAAAACTGCTATCATGTCCCCCCTCGTCCTTCTCTTCATTAAACTAGACATACCCAATTCCAGCAACCGTTCCTCATATATTTTAGCCTTCAGTCATGGAATCATCTTTGTTACTCTTCTCTGCACTCATATATATCATATATATCAAATACTCTGAGTTGTAGCATAGAAATGTCAGAGAGTGGATTCACAGCTTTGGAGAATGAAACTAGATCAAAAGAAAAGTATTTTCATTTCATGTCATTTTCCTTGACATTTTTATCATAAAATCTAGAGATTTATTATCTTTTCAAAAAGAAGCTATAAATGCTGATAGAAATAGGAAATCAGATAAATGTCAAAGCAGAAATCACTGTGTATAATGATGGCTATAGTAAAATTATCTTTGGAAGTGGGACTAGGCTGGTCATAATTACAAGTAAGTTATTGTTCCCATTTGCTGTAAAGAAAATCTGAAATTCCTTTCTGTTTCTTTCCATTCTTTCTTTTTGCCTTTTGGTTTCTTTCTTTCTTTCTTTCTTTCTTTCTTTCTTTCTTTCTTTCTTTCTTTCTTTCTTTCTTTCTTTCTTTCTTTCTTTCTTTTTCTTTTTTCCTTCCTTCCTTCCTTCCTTCCTTCCTTCCTTCCTTCCTTCCTTCCTTCCTTCCTTCCTTCCTTCCTTCCTTCCTTCCTTTCGTCTTTTTTGACTTGCAAACCCAACCAGATAAGCTGGGAAAGCATTGGCGGGGGGGGTGCCTTGCATCATCCTTGAATTGTCATTTTGCAAAGCACTTTCTCTAGACGGGGACAGTCCCAGCTGTATCCCTGTAGGACTTTATGCTCAATGAAAGACCACTGTGCAAATTACAGAACTAAGGTTAGTTTTGGATGTGGGATAAAGCTTTAGATCTTGCCCGAGTAATGTGTTCTATGCATTTCCCTATCCACCTATTCATGCTTAATGCATTTCTATCCAGTGGCAAACTCTCAAGGCATTGCTCCTATTTCCCAATTATTCCTCAGGTTTGGAAGATTAAAGGCTAAGAACTCAGGGCAGTTTCAAATGTAAAAAAAATGGAAAACATCAGAAATCATTGTCCTGAAATGTCTTTTCTATTCTATTTTTTAAAAATGTATATACCATTTGGCATATAACATGAAAGAAAAAGAGAAAGAGGGGAAAAGACAGAGAGAGAATGAGAGAGAGAAAAAGAAAAAAGAAAAAGAGAGAGAAAAAGAAAGAAAGAAAGAAAGAAAGAAAGAAAGAAAGAAAGAAAGAAAGAAAGAAAGAAAGAAAGAAATTCTATCAGCTGTCCAAATGTAGACTAATAAGAGATCAAGAATTCATTTATACTGATAATCTAGGGGTTTTTCCACCACTTTCAGACTATTTGATAACTAGACAGCAGCAAGTTAACCTGGTCATTGTTTGTTTATTCAAAAGTAAAGGGCTTTGAATGCAGTGGGGCTTACATACAAATAAATGAACATACTTTATTTATTTATTTATTTATTTATTTATTTATTTATTTATTTATTTATTTATTTATTTATTTATTTATTTATTTATTTATTTATTTATTTATTTATTTATTTATTTATTTATTTATTTATTTATTTATTTATTTATAAGCAAATTTATGTGCCGCCCTTCTCCTAGGACCCAGGACGGCTCACAACAAATACAATAAAAATTTAAAAATTAATTGCATTCATACAAACACAATCAGCTCACAGTCGCTGATGGAGGGACCTTCCTAGGGCCCAGGGGCAGAGCACAGCTCATACGCCCCAAGCCTGTCGGCATAGATGCGTCTTCAGCAATTTACGGAAAGCTAGGAGGGAGGAAGCAGTACAAACCTCTGAGGGAAGCTGGTTCCAGAGGGCTGGGGCAGCGACGGAGAAGGCCCTTGCCCTAGGCCCCGCCAGATGACATTGTTTAACAGACGGGACACGTAGGAGGCCAACCCTATGCGCCCTAACCGGTCGCTGGGATTCATGAGGCAGAAGACGGTCCCGCAAGTATACTGGTCCATTGCCATAAAGGGCTTTATAGGTCATAACCAACACTTTGAATTGTGTTCGGAGACCAATTGGTAGCCAGTGCAGCTCACGGAGAGCTGGACTGATATGAGCATATCTTGGGAGACCCAAGACGGCTTGCGCAGCCACATTCTGGACTACTTGCAGTCTCCGGACATTCTTCAAAGGTTGCCCCATGTAGAGGCAACGATTGCAAGATGCCATGAAGTTTTGATTCTTTGAATGAAGCTGTGATTTAATATTTTTATGGAGGCCTTTTCTGAACTGATAAATTGGATGGCACAGTAATGAAGAGCCAGGAAATATTTGAACAGTCTGGAAATTATGGAATGAAAAGGGCAGTGTGGATTAACATTTCTGAATAAGAAACTAAAGCCCAAAGAAAAGTATTTTATAAGCTTATGCGCCCAAATGATGCTTCAGATTTCCAGTAGCCACAATCTTTGACATTTTATTCCTAAAGTCTAGACTAGAGACTTAGCTTTTGAAAAGGAAAGCATAATTCTGATGCAAATAGGAAGGGTTGTTTTTGTCAAGACAGAAAGCACAGTGCCTTAACGCTGGCAACAATAAGGTGATCTTTGGAAGTGGGACTAGGCTGGTCGTAATGCCAAGTAAGTTTTATCTCTTTATTTTTGCCACTGTGGTCAGCACAACAGGTCCTTTCGTAATACTGATTTTCCTGTTTTGTGTCTATATGTCCAGATATTCATGCAATTACACACATATGACATAAAACACATACACACATAAATAAACTGAGAAAAGATAACCAGTAAGGAATGAACATCCAAGATATTAAAAAGTAACAACTGCACTACACTTAAATATGTAGAAAATGTACACACTGTTCTCATAAAATTGAGAGTGAATACCATTAAACGACTGATATGGAAACGGAGCTGTGGAAACATTATAAAGTCTACTTTTAAGTGTTAAATGCATCTATAATATTGTGTAATTTCTGTTATTAGCCAGAAGAATATTATGACAGGTTTGAGAATCTTGGCATTTCTGTCCAGACTTTGTCATATTTCAATCTCTCCACAATCCTTTTGGGAGATAATTACAAGGGGTAGTGCTCAATATTTCATCCTAAAGTCTAGAGATTTAGCTTTTCAAAAGGAAGTTATAATTGCTTATACAAATGGGAGGATATGTTGTCTATGGAGATTCTCAATCATCCATGTCATTGTGGTGCTTTTCAAAAGGCAACTGGATTTCCTTGGTTTTTTTTCCCTTGAAAACATTTCACTTCTCATCCAAGAAGCATTCAAAAACCTGAAGGCAGGATAACAAGATTCTTTTTAAATGAGAAGTGAAATGTTTTCAAGAAAAAAAAATTAAGAAAGTCCACTTG
Source organism: Bothrops alternatus (assembly GCA_034064705.1). Taxonomy (NCBI): domain Eukaryota; kingdom Metazoa; phylum Chordata; class Lepidosauria; order Squamata; family Viperidae; genus Bothrops; species Bothrops alternatus. The sequence continues at coordinate 1,239,397 of JARGCV010000074.1, forward strand.
CCTTTTAAAAAGCACTGTTGGGAGGAGGACATGTTATTGTCAAGGCAGGAAGCACTGTGTCTAACACCGGATACAATAAGATGATCTTCGGAAGTGGCACTAGGCTGGTCGTAATGCCAAGTAAGTTTCATCCCTTCATTCCTGCTATTGTAGTCAGTTCAAGATGTTCTTTCTTTGTTCATCCCATCCCACCGCCCATATTATGAAATTTAGTGGCATCTGGAGGACCATATTTGAAAACAAAATCCAGATTCAATTCTGGTGTCCAATTCCAGCTGAGGAAAAATGACTTTGATTTTAAAGGTTGGCAGTTCCATATCAACACTCCTGAGCAATCAAATACTATTGATCCATTGTGAGTTTACACAACTCCTGAATTATAACCTGGCAAATAATCAAACAATTGTTCTAATCCCTAGTATGCTAGATTCCCAGTAGATAAATTATATTATATCTTCATAAGTTGTTGGAGTGTGATGATGATATAAATTTATAGTTGTTCTCCCATTGGAGAAATTCTTTATACACTATCCCTGTGTGTCTCTCACCTGGTTCATTGTTAATGAAATGAATCTCTGGTTTGAAGAATCTAGCAAACTCTCTCTCTCTCTCTCTCTCTCTCTCTCTCTCTCTCTCTCTCTCTCTCTCTCTCTCTCTCTCTCTCTCTCTCTCTATATATATATATATATATATATATATATATATATATATATATATATATATATATATATATATATATATATTTAAAATTGTTAACAAAGAAATAAGAGATTTCTGAGATAGCTATTTCAAGTTATTTAACTCTCTTCAGTCAGAACTCACCCTTTCCGGGATTCGAACCTGGGCAGTCTGCATGCTAGGCAGAAGCTTTAGTCTCAAGCCACAGGCTCTCTCCCACTTTGTTAATATTCAGGGAGTGAATATGTGTGTCAAGTGGTTATTTTTTTTTTTTAGATTGCACCCTGTAAACCCAAATATGGGAGGAAGAAATCATTCTTTCCTTTGCTTGTTTCAGCTCAACCCAGAGCCATCTGCAAGCACAAATATATATATGTTTTTAAAATTGTTAACAAAGAAATAAGAGATTTCTGAGATAGCTATTTCAAGTTATTTAACTCTCTTCAGTCAGAACTCACCCTTTCCGGGATTCGAACCTGGGCAGTCTGCATGCTAGGCAGAAGCTTTAGTCTCAAGCCACAGGCTCTCTCCCACTTTGTTAATATTCAGGGAGTGAATATGTGTGTCAAGTGGTTATTTTTTTTTTTTTAGATTGCACCCTGTAAACCCAAATATGGGAGGAAGAAATCATTCTTTCCTTTGCTTGTTTCAGCTCAACCCAGAGCCATCTGCAAGCACAAATATATATATGTTTTTAAAATTGTTAACAAAGAAATAAGAGATTTCTGAGATAGCTATTTCAAGTTATTTAACTCTCTTCAGTCAGAACTCACCCTTTCCGGGATTCGAACCTGGGCAGTCTGCATGCTAGGCAGAAGCTTTAGTCTCAAGCCACAGGCTCTCTCCCACTTTGTTAATATTCAGGGAGTGAATATGTGTGTCAAGTGGTTATTTTTTTTTTTAGATTGCACCCTGTAAACCCAAATATGGGAGGAAGAAATCATTCTTTCCTTTGCTTGTTTCAGCTCAACCCAGAGCCATCTAAAAAAAAAATAACCACTTGACACACATATTCACTCCCTGAATATTAACAAAGTGGGAGAGAGCCTGTGGCTTGAGACTAAAGCTTCTGCCTAGCATGCAGACTGCCCAGGTTCGAATCCCGGAAAGGGTGAGTTCTGACTGAAGAGAGTTAAATAACTTGAAATAGCTATCTCAGAAATCTCTTATTTCTTTGTTAACAATTTTAAAAACATATATATATTTGTGCTTGCAGATGGCTCTGGGTTGAGCTGAAACAAGCAAAGGAAAGAATGATTTCTTCCTCCCATATTTGGGTTTACAGGGTGCAATCTAAAAAAAAAAAATAACCACTTGACACACACACACACACACACACACACACACACACACACACACACACACATATATATATATATATATATATATATATATATCTCCTCTCCTTCTCCCCCTCCCTCTCTTTCTCTTTCTTTCTCTCCCTATCCCTCTCTCTCCTCTCTCCTCTCTCCTCTCCCTCTCCCTCTCCCTCTCCCTCTCCTTCTTCCTCTCCCTCTCCCTCTCCCTCTCTCCCTCCCTCCCTCCCTCCCTCTCTCTCTCTCTCTCTCTCTCTCTCTCTCTCTCTCTCTCTCTCTCTCTATATATATATATATATATATATATATATATATATATATATATATATATATCCTCTCCTTCTCCCCCTCCCTCTCTTTTTCTTTCTCTCCCTATCCCTATCCCTCTCTCTCCTCTCTCCTCTCCCTCTCCCTCTCCTTCTTCCTCTCCCTCTCCCTCTCTCCCTCCCTCTCTCTCCCTCTCTCTCTTTCCTCTCCCCCCTCTCTCTCTTTCCTCTCTCTCTCTCTTGTTCTTCTGCCTTTTCAAGGTTTGGAAAGAAGTGAAGATTTTCTACCCTATGTATTTATTAATAAATCTATTCTTTTATTCCAACACAATGAAGGTCTGTTAAAATTCACTGGTAGATAACTTCATACTTTTCATCCAAGACAACTTTATTAGCTTAGAATTATCTATCAGATTGGGATATCCACAGACCTAAAAATTTTCCCTCTGATTTGATAATCCATGCAACCAACTGTTACAAACCATCCGCATTCACTGCTTTTCTTGTGTCTGGGAAGTTTTTGACAAGGTTGAAAACACTGTGGGACAGTAGTAGTGGCTGGAAGCAAACATTTGGAAGTGGGACTAGACTAGTTGTGACACCAAGTAAGCCTCTTTCTCTCCTAATTTATTTTACAAATGTAATAAAATATTTTTGTTTTTCTTCATACTCCAGCAATCTGGGCCAAATTTGGTCTTGCTCTGTCCAGGGCAGATACATTGGGATGGAGGGAATAAGATGTTGTTAGTTTATAAAGCATTGGTTTCTTTAGGGAATCAGCAGAGTCTTGGGAACAGGCTAAAGTTTTTCCCTTCCCTTCCCTTTCTTCTCATTCCCATCTCCTCCTGTCTTCCTTCCTCCCTCCCTCCCTTCCCTCTTTTTTCCCCTTCTCATTCCCATCTCCTCCTGTCTTCCTTCCTCCCTCCCTCCCTTCCCTCTTTTTTCCCCTTCTCATTCCCATCTCCTTCCTTCCTTTCCTTTTTAATTTTGGACCCAAGAATAAAAGTGATAGATTCAACAGTTTATAGCCATCAGTCAACATTAGAGCAACTTTCATGTAATGATCTTTTCTTATTTGTTTCCTGTATTTATCTGTCACCATGTTCCATAAGACTCCAGAACTACCTTTAGTTACCTCCTATGGGTACTGCTCAGTCAACATCTATTTGTATTTTTTTTCCTTCCATTCAATTGAGTCTGAATCTTGGAGACAAGAGACAAATCCCTTTACTTTTTCAGCAGTGGCTTGCCATTGTCTCCTTCCTAGGGCTGAGAGAAAATGACTGGCCCAAGGTCCCCCAGTTGGCTTGGTGCCCTAGGCAGGACTAGAATTCACAGTCTCCTGATTTCTAACCTGATGCCTTAACTGTTACTCCATACCGGCTCTTGCCTGTACTACCGATGACCACAAATAAACTTATTACCACTTAGAAGTATGGATTCCAGTAGCCTGGTAGGTATTATATAAAGATTCTTAGAATTCAGAAGTCATGTGCGATTCATTTTAACCCTCCTTATTCTTAATTAATCCTTAATTTGATCCCCCAGCTCCAGCAAGAGACTCTGCACCATTTCAGATAAATGGCTGTTCAGTCTATTCTTAAAAGCTTCCAATGATGGAGCGCCCACAACTTCTGAAGGCAACTTGTTCCACTGATTAATTGTTCTGACTGTCAGGAAATTTCTCCCTAGTTCCAGGTTGCTTCTCTCCTTGATTAGTTTCCATCCGTTGCTTCTTGTCCTGCCCTCGGGTGCTTTGGAGACTAGCTTGATTCCCTCTTCTTTGGGGCAGCCCCTGAGATATTGGGACACTGCTTTCATGTCACCCCTCATCCTTCTCTTCATTAAACTAGACATACCCAATTGCAGCAACTGTTCCTTATATGTTTTAGCCTCCAGTCCCCTGATCATCTTTGTTGCTCTTCTCTGCACTCTTTCTAGAAAGTTGACCCCCCACTTCTGTGGCAGCACCTTAGATATTGGAACACCGCTATCAAACATAATAATATTCCTTTCTTTTACATTAAAAATTACTAGAGACTTTTGAAATTACATTGAGAGTGTCTTCAAGCTCCTTGGGGGCCATCAAAAGCTTTAGATTAGAGACTTCTAAACTTATTATTGCAGCAAGCATATTTATTAAGTAAAAATAAGCAAAATGATATTTGAAAATATTGTAACAGAAATGGCAAACTTTTAGTGTGAAAATATATAATCAGTTAGGGGAAGACCAAAAGATGTTCTGGAGCTCTTCCTACAGGTTGTCATTTTGTAAAGGAAGGTGTCATAGTGTTATACAAGTGGATAGAATATTAAATTTGGAAGTGGCACCAAAGTACTAGTTCACCCGGGTAAGTGGACATTTTATGTATGCCATATTTAAGGAATAAATCTAAGAAACTCTCTAATGAAATTGTGCTTTCATTAATCCTATTGTTTATTTGAGAACATTACTATAATTACTTTTACCCCGTAGCACACAAACTGATAATCTCTCTTCAGGGTTACGTTGATTCCCAAATAGCTTCCGAAAAGAATTAAAAACTTATTTGTGTCGGCAGATCTGGGAATGATTGGTGCTGAATGTTGGATGAATGTTTTTTTTTTAATTAAAAATTTGGGGTATTGTTTTTTTTTTTTATGATCATTTTAATTTAATTTATATTAGACTTTAATGCGATTGTTATTATCTATGTTGTAAGCCGCTCTGGGTCCCCTGGAGAAGAGCGGCTTATAAGTCTAATAAATAAATAAATAAATAAATAAATAAATAAATAAATAAATCTCTATGCTCATAAAATAACCCCCAGCTTGGTATTCTGCAATTTAAAATAACATATCCTGCCATTTTATCAGAAAAAAACGCTATGATACTGATAAAATGAAAGCTCTAATCAAGTACAGTTTATTCAAGACACATTCCCAAAGACCAGTAATTTGAGGAAATAAATCGTTAAGTTGCATTAATATGTTTTCAAAAAAGCAGATAAGATGAATATTATAGTATAATGTATAAAGTCCAGTCTGGAAAAAAAAAGAACAAAACTCGTAGAATTCTGAGTCGATTTCTCTATTGTCGGAAATGACAGGAAATGGATTCAGAAATGTATTTTCTGAATCAGAGTAAATGGTCCAGAATTGATAAGATTTGAATTAGATGAGTCTAATGGGAGAAGCAAAGGTATTATTTTTTTAAAAAAACACTTGATGAAAACTGGACTAAAAGCTAGATGTGATAGCTAGACAGAGTCTCTCCCACCCTAAATTCAGGTGTTGCACATAATCAACATAAGAACATATATTTAATAATTGGCAATATTTGGGAATTCACAGAAAACATAGATAAAGAAAAGAGAATCTCTTCTGTCAAGCAAGTTAAACATGTCCTCTGTTGTTGTTCTTGTTGTTTTTAAAGAGGGATAAAAGTAATTAGAGACTTAGAGGAAGCAACATCTATGGGAGGTGGAGATGATTTAGTATTGTAACAAAGATAAGATTTAGGATTTATGGATTCCAGTACATAAACAGATCAGTTAAAGAAGGCCATTTTGTAAAGATATTCCTCATAGTGCTACAGTACTTGGGCAAAACTCATTTTGGAAGTGGGACCACACTTGTTGTCATCCCTGAATGTGCTTCTTTTGGGAACAATTGGGACTTCTTGGTGCCCTTTGTGTTTGGTGGTTTTCTTGCGGTCATTACATTACCCAACTAGGTAACATCATCAGTGCTAGAAGAGAGTGGGGTTTGCTCTGATAATTTTGTATATACTTGTGACTTGCCCTGTCAGTGCTGGTGGGAGTGTGAAGGACTTTCCATGGTGAAGGATTCTGTCAGACAAAAAGCAGCTGTGCAAAGGGCTGCCATGTTGTAAAGACCCTCCTCATAGTGTTCAGCAAATCACTTGGGGTTTTCAGTTTGGCAGTGGAACCACACTTAACATTCTGCCTGGTAAGATTTTTCTCTTTCTTTTTCTTTCTTTCTTTCTTTCTTTCTTTCTTTCTTTCTTTCTTTCTTTCTTTCTTTCTTTCTTTCTTTCTTTCTTTCTTTTCTTCCTCCCTTCCTTCCTTCATTCCTTTCTTTCTTTTCTTTCTCAGCTGTGCAATTTCACAGACACTTTGGCAACAATCATCCCCGGCAAGCCTGGGGATGATTGTAGTTGATTGTTGCATTGAATGTGTGTTTTTTAATTGGTTTTTAGATATCTTGTTTGGGTTTTTATATTGTAATTCTCTGTTATATATATATATGTTGTTAGCCGCTCCGAGTCCCCGGAGAGGAGCGGCATACAAACCCAAATAAACTAAACTAAACTAAATAAACTGCGTTTCCAAAAATTCCACTTTGGGCCATTCTACACTTTTCCTATTGTATATATCTAGGTTACATTCATTTTTTGCAGGGGGGAAATTTCACTACTTTTACATGCTGACCATGTGGTGATTGATTTCAAACCTTCAAACATTGGGTTTTGTGTAGTATAATATTATTATATTTCTTGGGCCTCAACTCTAGAATTTTCAGACAGTGTGGACAAAGCCTGTGATGATCTAGATGATTGAATGGAGAAGAATTCTATATTATGATAGGTATCCAGGAGCTGGGTTCATACCAATACAGTTTTTATCTAAATTAACACTGGGGCCATGTTGTTCTTCCTCCAGATCCCACCAATTCAGTAACTTTAGGGGTAGTTTTGTCTGGTAGTTTTACAGAAATTTCCAGAATTCAGATGCCATAACCCTAAGAATGGAACATTTTGCACTTAGTTATACTGTGAAGTCACATCCAGTTACACAGTGTAATGCATATAGACTTTCTTCCTTCTTGTCTTGGCCTCAGGTGTTCTAGAAAATAGATTGACCCTCTCCTCTCTGTGACAGTTACTCAAATATTGAAAAACTGCTACATTTGAGAGGCTGTCCCAACCCAGTGGTGGGATTCAACCAGTTCGCACCAGTTCGGCCGAACCAGTAGCTGATTTTTTGTTACCCAGGCCCAGAATGGACTTCCGGAAGCGGCATCCACACAGATAACTGGTTGTTCACATATTTGAATCCCACCACTATTTCAACCTATTCTCCAAACATCTGAGGGCAAGACAAGGCTGGACAATTAACAAAGAGAGATCCAACGTACAATTAAGAAGAAATTTCCTGTCAGTGAGAACAATTATTTATTTCTATTTATTCGGATTTGTATGCCGCTCCTCTCCGAAGACTCGGTGGAACAGCTTTCCTTCACAAGTTGTGATTCTCCATCACTGGAGGTTTTTAAGAAATGATTGGACAGCCATTTGTCCAGAATAGTATAGGTCAGGGGTAGGCAACCTTGGCTCTTTTATGACTCGTGGACTTCAATTCCCAGAATTCCTGAGCCAGCCTGGCTGGCTTAGGAATTCTGGGAGTTGAAGTCCACGAGTCATAAAAAAGTCAAGGTTGCCTACCCCTGGTTCTCCTACTTGAGCAGGAGCTTGGACTAGAAGACCACCAAGGTCCCTTCCATCTCTTTTATTCTGTAACCATGGTATCCTTGGGTTTGATCTTTTTGTAGAGTGAATGCAGATTTGGGTCCAAACTTCATGCATATTTCTGTAAGGTCATTACTCTTCTATTAATTCACTAAATGAAGACAACAGCAGGAAATGCAGCAAGACAAGCTATTGCAAGTTCTTAGTCATAAAATGATAGCATCGGATGAAAGCCCACAGAGAGGGAGGTGTAAGCTTTGTGGGTTCTCCTCTGAAATTGGTTTTGAAAAGTTTTGCAAGCACTTGAAGAAGTTATTAGCTTGTGTTGCAAAGCAAAAAAAAAGTGCACAAGTCAAAAGAGGATGTATGTTGAGTTTTTGTGTTTGTGTTTTGCATTTGAACAGTGGATTTGTGCATGGCTATTCAATGTAAGGGATCAAAATGTGTCTTTGTGGCCTTATGTTGGGACACAGAGGCCCATACAACTTTGGGGCTGACTGGCCCCATGACAACCTCTCCCCTGCAGCCTGTATTAACAACTACTAACCCTCCCCATCTTGGAATTTTTCACTTTTTGAAATTTCATAATGTAACTTTGTAATTTTAAAATATTTAATCTTACATTAATGCTGACTTTGATGTTAATTTTGTTAATTGTACTGTACACAGCTTAAAGCCCCTCTCTGAGAGAGATGGGTGGTTAAGAAATAAGAAATGTAAATAAACAAATAAATACATTTTCCCCCAAGGCTCCCTTTTGGCCAGGACAATGAAAGAATGACAGAGAGTCAGAATTTGAACAGTTTTAACAAAAGAAAGAAGTGGGGGTGCAGGGACAGAATTTATGCTATTCAGTTTCACAACAGTTGATGTCTCAGGAGGCTGATATAAATGGCAAGAATAGTTTAAAAGCTAAAGAAGGAAAAACGAAAAAAATTCTTGGGATTTCAAGTATCGACATGTCTGAAAGATGGATACTTGCTAAACTCATTAGAAAACTCCTTAAATTCCAGAGAATATTGACAAGGCTACTTGGGCAGGTTGAATTTCAAAGAAAACAAGTCCATACCATCCTTGAGCATCTGGAATTTACCTGTTGGTTCTTTAGATCCAGATCTACCTGCCTGATTCTAGGTTTGCCAAAACATCTTACTCTATCCCCCTTTAGGCAAGATGAAACATTGATCATCTTAAGTACCAGCTTTGAGGTCCCAGCATCTTCTCAGTTTTGTTCAGAAGCTTAGCCAGCCTGATTAGTACTTGAAAAGGAGGCCAATAGATACATGCTAGATTGGGTGGTTAAATTGACTTCTTAAGAACTTAAGAACACAGCCACCCAAAGCTTTGGATCTTGTCCAGAAGTCCACCAAACTGAAATACTTAATCTAACAGAAAAGTGGGGAGGAGGGTTAAAAACTACACAGAAGTAGCCGTTAACTGTTTTTAGTTTAATTTGCCTTGAAACACATTCAATTAAATTATATTTTTTAGTTCAGGGATGAACTATGAAGCCCTTGGTGTTCTTTGAGCTTGGTTGTTTTTTTAACCAAAACATTTCCTCATCAGCAATCAACATCCAGATGAGCAGAAATTAACATCAGGATTAACTCTAGACAAACAATCAAGAAGTAAACAATACCCCAATCAAGGAACTAACAATAAGCTAATAGACAAATAAGCTAACAGTGAACAACAGCCTGATCAAGCCATCACCAACAATACTCTCACCAACATTGACAGGGCAAGCTACCAGCACATACAAAGAGAGCAAATTCCACTCCTCTCTAGCACTGATAATGTTACCTAGTTGGGTCCTGAAATGCCTGCAAGAAAACAACCAAGCTTAGCAAGCACCAAGTTCCCACAAATTACAATTACTTTTCATCCTGACTTCATTGAATTTTTTGGGTGTAATCCCTGGCACCCACTCAAAAGGCAATGAGTGACTCATGATCCTCCTTCAAAAAAGTCACAATTTATATCAGAACAGAGGAATCAGAATACAGCTGGGAACTTAGAGATCTTCTAGTCCAGCCCCTGCTCAAGCAGGAGATCCTATATCATTTCAGACACCAATCAAACAGAATGCAGCTGGCGTTTAGCTGAGGCTCGATGGGAGGAGGGAAGAAGGGTCAACAAATCAAATGTTTACAAAAACTAACACCCAATGTTGAATGTATATGTTCTATAACTAATGCCTCTTAACATAACCTTATGTCCAATGTTGTTTGCTTTAATACTGTTAAAGTGGATTGAATCTCTACCTCAGGATATGAAACTTTTACCTCAGGATCTCTGACTAGGGACTATAAAAGATTGCACTAGTAATGGGACGAAGTCAATTCAGAAGCGCAAACGAACAATATGCAATAGACTAGACACAGTAGTTAGACCATATATAAGAGAAACACCAACCAAACAAAAGGTACTCGGAGTATACTTGAAGGGGGAAGGGAGGAGGAAAGAACGTTTACTAAAACAGATGTTTACAAAGATTAATACCTAATGTTGTATGCTATATCCTAGGATGATTGTTTAGCAATAGGATCTTTGGTTTAATGTTGATCACATTAATATGGAACCAGATAAGAGAAACACCAATCAAACAAAGTGTAACAGGAGTATAGTTGAGGCTAGACGCGAAGGGTGGAAAAAGGCTTACTAAATCAGACGTTTTCAATGACTAACACTTAGTATTGTATATCAGGTGCCATGATGATTGCTGCACAATATGCTTTTATGATAAGCAGCCACAATGTCTGAAGGCAAGCTGTTCCACTGGTTAATTGTCCTCTCTGTTAGGAAGTTTTGCCTTAATTCCAGGTTGCTTCTCTCCTTGAATAGTTTCCACCTATTGCTTCTTGTCCTGCCCTCTGGTGCTTTAGAGAATAAGTTGACCCTCTCCTCTTTTTGGTAGCCTCTCAAATGCTGGAAGGATGCTATCATGTCCCCCCCCCCGGTCCTTCTTTTCTCTAGACTGGCCATTCCCAAATCCTGCAATCGTTCTTCATATGTTTTGGTCTCCAGGCCTTTAATCATCTTAGTTGCTCTTTGCACTTTTTTCCAAGGTCTCAACATCTTTTTTGTAATGTGGTATCCAGAACTGGATGCAGTATTCCAGATGTGGTCTTACTAAGGCTTTATAAAGTGGTACTAATACTGCATGTGATTTTGAGTCTATGCCTTTTTGACACAACCAAGGATTGTGTTACCGTATTTTCTGGCGTATAAGACGACTTTCTAAAGCATGCAAATCGGCTCCGAAGTCAGGGGGGTCGTCTTATACGCCGAGTTGTCTTATACGCCAGAAATTACGGTAGTTTCCGGCGTATAAGATGACTTTCCAGGCATGCAAATCGGCTCTGAAGTCAGGGGTCGTCTTATACTCCGAGTTGTCTAATATGCCGGAAAATACGGTAGCTTTTTTGGCTGTTGCTGCACACTGCTGGCTCATGTTTAAGTGATCGTCCACTAGGACTCCAAGATCTCTTTCACAGTTACTATTTTTGAGCCAGGTTTCACCTAATCTGTACTTGTACCTTTGGTTTTTCCTCCCAGGTGTAAAACCTTGCTTTTCTCTACATTCAGCATAATTTTGGTGGATAGGGCCCATTGTTCAAGTCTGTCAATATCTTTCTGGATTCTGAACTTGTCTTCTGGGTGTTGGCTATTCCTGCCAGCTTAGTGTCATTATTTAGTTAATTACTCTTTAGAATAGTTTAAAATTATAGATGTTTCCATAACTTCATTGCCTCTTATGACTGAGTACAACGTGAAGTAGAACTAACAGATGAGAAGGTACAGCATATCCTTTATTGGTGTGATGTAACTTTTTACAGCTAGTCCTCGACTTATGACAGTTTGGATCGGAATTTCTTCTGTAAATGAGGCAGTTGTTAAGTGAGTCATGCTCTGATTTTATGACCATTTTAGCTGCAGTTGTGAAGTGAATCACTGTAATTGTTAAATGAATCCTCCAGTTGGTAAGTGAATGCAGCTTCTCCCACTAACTTTACTTGTCAGAAGCCCAGCTGGGAAGGTCACAAATGACAACCATTGTAAATTCATGATGGTTGCTCAGCACCTGAATTGTGATCACATGACTCTGTTGATGCTGCAGCCGTTGTAAGTGGGAGGACCAGTTGTAAATTATATTTTTTCAGTGCCATTGTATGGTTGCTAAGTGAACGGTTGTAAATCTAGGACGACTTGCATGTGTTTTCCAGGATTTTCAGATCTCAGCTCATGTTTCTGAGCAATGTCTGTTTTTATTGTAGAACTGGATGATTCAGAACCTTCTATCTACCAGCTGAAGTCCAAAAATGAAGAAAACAATGTGGCCGCTTGCCTCATTACTGATTATTCACCTAATCCCATCGATGTGAATTCACAACCAGTCAATGGCTCTGCTGTGGTTGTAAAAGACGGCAACAATAAAGATTCAGCCAGCCTTGGGGTTGTCACTTGGGGCAAAAATGATGACCAGTTTCATTGCTCTGCTACTTACAAAGGCACCCCCTATGAAGCTGAAACACAAGGTAAATCAATGAAAATATTGGTGTTTGACACAAACATTCCAGATTCCAGAAATCTGTCTTGTTTTTTTTATCATAATCAGAATCATTAATGATTTTTGTTGCTGTTGTTATAGGGGATGATACCTGTTCAAAAAATACACCGTTCGGCACTCCAGCTTTTGAAACAGGTATGTCTACTGTGGGTAAGAGTTCATATTGAAATAACAGAGTTGGAAGGTATCAGGGAATTGCGCAGCAACTGTTCCACATGAAGTCAGAAACACTGACACGAACTTGTAACTTTATATAAATAAATAGATTTTACATTCAAATGGACAGCCATCAAGAGAGTCGGGAAAAACATGAGGTAAATTCAAACAGCAGTCAAGAGAGTTAGGAAAATCATGAAGTAAATTCAAACAGCAGTCAAGATAGCCAGGAATATCATGAGGTAAATTCAAACAGCAGTCAAGATAGGAAAATCATGAGGTAAATTTAAACAGCAGTCAAGATAGTCAGGAAAATAACGAGGTAAATACAAACAGCTGACAGAGCTCACAGAAGAAAAAGGCGGGGAAAAAAGGAAAACTCCCCCTTTATACCCCACAGCAACCAATCATAGCATAAAATAGCCTCATGCATGAGTCAACACTCTCCAACCAATCAACTACAACTGTTTGTTCTGGCCCATTGTACACTTAACTGTTCCAGCCACTAAATATCCTAACATAAGGGACCTTGGAGGTCTTCAAGTCCAACCCCCTACTCGAACAGGAGACCCTATACCATTGATAGCGAACCTTTTAGAGACTGAGTGCCCAAACTGCAACCCAAAATCCACTGATGCATCATCAGGTGCCGGGTGGGTATGGCCCATTGGCTGGGTGTGGCCCATTGACTGGGCATGGCCGTGGTGGTAACGGCAGACTGGGCAGGACTAAAAGGTTCAATCAATGAATTCCAACTTTGCAAGATTTTTTTTCCCCGTGAGAAATTGAAATTGATTGATTGAACCTTTTTTTTTTTTTTTTTGCACACGGGGGTAGAGGCCTAAAGCGAAAAGGTTTTATAAAACCCAGCTGAAGACCTAGGACTGGGGTGATGGGGCACATGCCCACAGAGACGGCTCTGAGTGCCGCCTCTGGCACCCATGCCATAGGTTCGCCCCCACTGCCCTATACCAATACAGGTATATGAATGAAATATATCAATTAGAAGTTGAAATAAAAACAGAGTGTTAAGTCTTCAGTAGGGCTTGAGGGAATCTCACAAAAGTCAAGATGGTAACTGTGAATGCCAGACCTAAGTCCTGCCTCTTATTTACTAGGTGTGGCAGGCCTAACGCACACAAAAAAGAGCAAGGTTTAAGTTGTGTATGGCTGACATTGCAATTTTTTTTAACCCCCACTCCTCCACTGCGGAATCATTTTTTGAACATTCAAGTACAGTATATCCTTACTTGAGGAGTCCTTGGTGTTCTCTGAGCTTGCTTGGGGGGAGGTTTCATTACCCTCACTAGGTAACATCATCAGTGTTGAGATGTTTTGAGACCGAAAGGTATAAGAGCCTTGAGCGCCTTCGGTCTTACATGTTCAATAGACTTAGTCCTATGGGGTCCTTATGGAACCCATAATGGAAGAGGGAAGCCAAAACATGAAAGATCTTTGTCTATTCTGCTGTTCCTGGTCAATTCTGCTTGCCCCCAACTTTTGCTCCTTCCTCACATCAGGAAGGTTGGAGCATGTGGCATAAGTAGATACCCCTAAAGCTTTGACAGATTCTGAAACCAGCTCGTCAACTTGGTGGGACCCACACCTGTTGACATACTTCCCCACTCCTGGCTAGACCAACCAATATTTTTTGAACTTCATCTCCCAGAATTCCAGACCCAGCCATGCTGGCTCAGGAATTCTGGGAGTTGAAGTTCACATATCCTAAAAGGGCCATAGTTCCCCACCTCTGGTCCAGGCAAACATCATAAGCAACCAATCTCAACGGTCACTAGGAAATCTTGATATTTCTTTCTTTTTTTCTTCTTTTTCTTCAGACGAAAGGTTGAATCTTCTTTCTCTCACTGTATTGGGACTGAGAATAATATTTTTCAAGAGTGTTGCTCTCAACTTGATACTCACCTACTGGGCATGGTCAAGATGAGGTAAGCAGATTCTTTTGGGACAGGGGACTGATCCACTTAATGTCAATGGCTTCGATTTTGGCAATTTAGCCTGGAAGTTTATCTTATTACAACTGTACCCAAGCCAGAACTGAGAACTCAGTACAGGCAGTCCTCGACTTACAACAATTCATTTAGTGACCATTCAAAGTTACAACAGCACTAGAAAAAGTGACTTATGATCGCTTTTCACACGTACAACTGTTGCGGTATCCTTATGGTCACGTGATCAAAATTCAGACATTTGGCAACTGACTCATGGTTATGACAGTCAGAGTGTCCCAGAGTCACGTGATCACCTTTTGCGTCCTTCTGACAAGCAAAATCAATGGGGAAGCCAGATTCATTTTACAACTGTGCTACTAACTTGACAACTGCAGTGAATCACTTAAAATGTGGCGAGAGGTTGTAAAATGAGGCAAAATTCACTTAACAAATGTCTCACTTAGCAACAGAAATTTTGGGCTCAATGGTGGTCGTAAGTCCAGGAACTACCAGTAAAGCATGAATTGAATGTGCTCTGGGTTGAACTCTTTTATTTTCAATTCAGTAAATATATCTTGATTTGCTTTTCAATCTTGTGAGTACAAAACTTTTGGATCCAACTTCCTTAGCAAAAACACTCCTTTAAACTGGGAGAAAGGGCAATTTCTAACTTCAACTCCCACAGGTACAATGTTTTCACCCAATTCTCAGGCAGGGTGCACATAGCAAAATCATGAATGCATTCATACATTCAACCATCTCAGTGTTTTCCCTCTTTGTTTATGTGTGCGTGCAGCATTTTGATAAAATAATTTGAAGGGAGGGATTGTGAGTGCACAGGGAGAAAAAAGCTTCACCACCTCTGGGAGATATTTTCCTGATCTAACTGTCTTATCAGAAGGAAAGCTTCTTATCATTTAGTACACATGCTGAAGAATGAAATAACCACAACGAAGGTCTCCCTCTCTTCCTGGATAATTCACCTAAGAGGTTCTTTAGATGTTCATATTTTTTTTTACTTACATCAACCCTTTCCAACATGGTTGGTAATAATGGGGAAAGCAATCCAAAGTTATTTATTTATTTAAGAAAACCTATATGGCTGCCTATGGAGACTCAGTTATCCAGGTTATGGTTGTCTCAGAGGTGCTTTTTCATGAGGCAATTGGGCTTTCTTGTTTTTCTTAGAAGACGTTTCGCTTCTCGTCCAAGAAGTTTCTTCAGCTCTTCTTCAGAGCTGAAGGAGCTTCTTGGACGAGAAGCAAAACGTCTTCAAAGAAAAACAAGAAAGTCCAGTTGCCTCGTGAAAAACCACCTTTGGGACTATATGCAGTGGTTGGATTCAGCCAGTTCGCACCACTTCGGCAGAACTGGTAGCTAATTTTTTGTTGCCTAGGCCCAGAATGGACTTCCGGAAGCAGCATCCAGAGAGAACTGGTTGTTCACATATTTGAATCCCACCACTGACTATATGGCAACCCAGCTCACTCTCTATAACTTTGGGTAGCTTGCCAGGATAAAACCCAATATAAATATAATTTAAAAAATAGTCCACCCACCCTGGCAACAACAATCAAACGAGCCATTTGATGGGCTCTATTCCTCTCTGAAATCTCTAGGCCCATTGGCAAAATCAGGTCTTCGGGCCTTGTGGAAAAAATGTCAAAATGGGGGCCAATCTTATCTCTGCAGGGTTGATGTTCCACAGAGAGGGAGCCACCACAGAGAAAGTTATTCTTGGTCCTACTAGATCAGGGGTAGGCAACCTTGGCTCTTTTATGACTCATGGACTTCAACTCCCAGAATTCCTGAGCCAGCATGTTTGAGTGAAGGTTGTAAAACTAGGCTTGAATTAAATCATTTCTGGACTATAGTGATGTGAATGTGTATGTGCGTTTGTGTTTCCAGTCCTTAGAGCCATGGGCTTAAAATCATTCAACCAACTTGGGCTCCCATTGATCCTGATTGCTGTACAGCCACAGGTAGATTGGCCTTCCCTCAGGATGGACTTTGTAGCTAAATTTGATGGAAGTTGAAATCCATTACATCTGAATGATTGAATGGCTCTCACAAGGCTTTTAGTGGGACCCTTAAATTAAATGCAATTTCACAGTGATATAAACCAGTTCTAAATTTCAAGGCATATTGCCAATTTTTAAATGTTTGAAAATGGTCTGTGTTTGGGGCAAGGGTTATTATTCTAATTCTCTCAGATAATCAGAATTCTCTCTTCCTCTTTGTGTATAGGAATGAGAGCAAAATGGGGAAACATAACTGGGATGTTGTGGAAGACTCATCTAAGGATTTCAAGATTTGACTGGACAGAATCATGCTACAAGCTTTTCTGGTTGCCTTCTCAACTTTTTAAAGAAAATGGCTTCACTTTTCAAATGTTTCATGGTACAGCTTTTAAAAACATCTAGGCAGCTTATCAACCCAAATTCTTGCATTGTTCTAAATGTATTATACCGTCTTCTGAATTATATTATCTGTCAAAACATTTATAGTGTAATAAAGATGCATATTTGAACGTCTGCGTGTATGGCTCATGTTTTGTTATTCAGGATCATTGTTACTTCTTCCCCCTTCATCAATAACAAATAAACTCAGAATGGCTTACAAAGGTAACAGAATAACAGAATTGGAAGGAACCTTGGAGGTCATCTAGTCCAACCCCCTGCTCAGGCAGGAAACTCTATACCATTTCAGATAAATGGCTGTCCAATCTCTTCTTTCAAAACTCCAGTGTTGGGGCACCCACAACGTCTGGAGACAAGTCACTGATTAATTAGTAGTAATATATTAAAAGTCTATAATATTCCATAATATGGTTTATCTTATTTAAATGAGAGAGCCCAGCCCTTATGTTCCTGTTGCCAACCCATTTATATTGTCTTTGTCTTGATGTTCTTCCTTGAAAGCAAAGCCAGAGTGTTAGAACTCGCACTTTTTATTTATTTATTTAATTAATTAATTTAATTTATATGCCGCCCTTTTCCCAAGACTCAGGGCGGCTCACAACAACAACACAATTAAAAACACAATTAAATTAAAATGTAAAAATTAATTCCATTCACACAACATACAAACACATTCAGCCCACAGTCACCGATGGCGGGACACTCCTAGGGCCGAGGGGCAGAGCACAGCTCATATGCCCCAAGCCTGTCGGCATAGATGTGTCTTCAGCACTTTCCGGAAAGCTAGGAGGGAGGAAGCAGTACGAACCTCTGAGGGAAGCTGGTTCCAGAGGGCTGGGGCAGCAACGGAGAAGGCCCTTGCTCTAGGCCCCGCCAGACGACATTGTCTAACAGATGGGACCCGTAGGAGGCCAACCCTATGCGCCCTAACCGGTCGCTGGGATTCATGAGGCAGAAATTTAAATTTAAACAATTAAAAGTATAAACTTCTTAGGGCAAGCTTCTTAGAGCTCTTGCGTGCCATATAATTTTATTTCAGCTTTTCATCTGCGCATCTAAGCACTGGCTTTGCTTTTACAAGAATTACATGCTGGATAAGAAATGTTGGCTTTCCGATCTTATTGTGTTCACCATCTTTTTTTTTTTAAAAAAAAAATAAAGTTCATATGTTTTTGAACATCTGAAAAAAAGGTCAAAGTTACAAAGGCAATTTTTGTATTACTAACACTTAAAAGTGTTCTGGGGTTAAAATAACAGGGAAGGTCCAGAACAGGGTCACAGAGTCTGAGAAAAATCAGATTTAAAGACTATGTCAATCCTGTTCTATCATTTGGACCAATGAGCAAAATCAGTATAATTGTTCATGGTGCTGATATCATAGTATTATATATTTGAACAAAAAGTGCTGGGAGTATCTCAGCCAGAAGTTTCTTAAGAAAATAACAATAATTCCCAACTCCCAATGCCTAGCCAATTGGGTTTAGTCACCAATGAAGCTACACTAGTGCATCTGAGTCCAAAAGTTTAAAAGTTGCATCACTTGATACTGCAACAACTATCACAGCAGTTATGATCAACCAGGTCTTTTACATTCACTTCTAGAAACCCTTTGTGACTTGACCTCTTGTGTTAGTTTTGCAATCTTGGTATTAAACCAGATTAAATAGGTGGGATAGATTCTACAAAATCTACTCAGGTCTGAATCATATAAAATTCCCTTGACGACCACAGAGAGGTTTCAGTAAAAGCAGAAAACAAACATAATTATAGTTTTGTTTTCCCAGAACAAACCACCGTATTCAAGCTGAGCATAGCAGGAAGTGAGGAAGAACTTGTTTGCTATCTAGTCTTTTTACATTAAGGTGACCAACTTTTTTACAATGAAAAGGAGCACACAACTAAATCGAAGAAAAAAATATTGTAAATAAAAGAAACATTTTATTCATTGCAACAATAATACAGACAACTTGCATATGCAAAGTTTGTGGGCCAGGCGTTTTGGCGCACTCGGCAGCAATTCCTACCGGCTTTCGAAAGCCAATAGCGGGAGTAGCACAGCTCATGCAAAAGTTGAAAAAAAAACCATCAAAAAAAGGTGCCGGAACGCCTTTCTGAGCGTTCTATGAGGGGAAAAAAAAAAGCCCTGCAGATTAGTCTTCAAATATCGAAAAGGAGGACATGTAGGAGGACACTTTTTGAGGGAGGACAGAACTTACAAAAGGAGGACTGTCCTCCCTAAAGGAGGATGGTTGGTCACCTTATCTAAGGAAGCTCCTTCAGCTTAAGTCTTTAAATCAGTTGAATCTAAATCTGTTGCTAATTAGGATTTGGAGGAACTTTTATTTCATTTCATTTTTATCCCACCTTCGTTATTTTTACAAATAACTCAAGGCAGCAAAAATATCCAACATGCCTTCCTTCTCCCATTTCCCACACAAAAACAGCCCTGTGAGGTGAGTTTGGGCTGAGAGAGAGTCACTGGCCCAAAGTCACCCAGTTGGCTTTTATGCCTAAGGTGGGACGAGAACTCAGTCTCCTGGCGATCAGCCCAAAGTCATCCGGCTCATTTTCATGGCTAAGGCAGATTCCTATTGATTGGTCCAAGATCACCCAAGAAGCTTTCATGGCTAAGGCAAGACTGGAACTTTCAGTTTTCTAGTGGTTAGTCTAAAGTCACCTAGCTGACTTTCATGCCTAAGTCGTGGGACTAGAAGTCATAGTCTCTTAGATGGTTGGCTCAAGGCCATCCAATTGGCTTTCATGGCTAGGGCAGGACTTGAACTCAAGGTCTCTTGCTTTCTAGCCTGGGGCCTTCACCACTAGACCAAACTGGTTCTCCAAATTAGCTAGGAATTATGCTGGTTGAATTCTCCCCTATTGAGAAGACAGTGAATTGAGAAAGGCTGATTTAACAAAGCTATCTTCTTTATATATATATTTTTTTTGGTAAGACCCACAGAGTTAAATCTTTATTTCTCAACTCTTTTAGTGTACCATATATAACAGTGATGGCGAACCTTTTAGAGACCGAGTGCCCAAACGGCAATCCAAAACCCACTTATGTATCTCCAGGTGCTGGGTCGGTGTAGCCCACTTGGCGGGTGCAGCTACAATGGGTTTGGCAGACTGGGTGGGCGTGGCCACTGGATGGGTGTGGCTGCAGTAGACATGGCAGATTGGATGGGCAAGGCCGGGGTAGGCTTGGCCACCTTGACGTTGCTTATGGGGAGGGACACCTGTGGGAGCCGGGCAGGGTTGGGGGAGATCCAGGGGGTCTCTGGCGGATGGGATGGTGGTCTTCCCAATGGCAGCTCCAGGCTGGCTGGCCTTAGGCTAGTGATGGCAAACTTTTAAGAGACCACATGTACTGAGGCAATGGCGCGTGCCCATAGAGAGGGCTCCGCATGCCGCCTCTGGCACACGTGCCATAGGTTCGCCACCACTGATATATAACTTTATAATTATTCTTTCCTTAAGGAATATTAAATCACCCACTGTAGGGAAAGGATATAGATGAGTGTTTCTTATGAGAAATAAGAATCTGTGGCCTTCCAGATTCATGGGAAACAATAACTCCATTTTATTCTGAATTAGTTATAGTTCCTCTGACATACTGGAAGGGATCCTAGCTGCCTCTTTTTATGAAGCTAGTAGACACTGAAAATGGCCAATATTATGAAAAAAGTGACATCATTTAGATTGAAAACCATCAGAAGAGAAATCGTACACTGCAAGATAAATCTGGGTGGAATTGTTTAAGAATGGAAGAAATGGATCAGCAGGAATGGTGGGATTCACGTAATTGGGTATATGTATGTATGTATGTATGTATGTATGTATGTATGTATGTATGTATGTATGTATGTATTTATTTATTTATTGGATTTCTATACCGCCCTATTCCGGGAACTCAGGGCGGCTCACAGCATAAATAGAAATCAACATTAAAATACATATAAAAAAGAACCCCTGAATTAAAAAAATAACCAATCATCCAACAAACATGCACACAAACATACATTGGCTAGGGGCAAGATGTTAACTGCCCCAGGCCTGTCGGCAAAGATGTGTCTTGAGCAGTTTACGAAAGGCGGAGAGGGTGGGGGCAATACAGATCTCCGGGGGAAGTTGATTCCAGAGGGCCGGGGCCGCAACAGAGAAGGCTCTTCCCCTAGGCCCCGCCAGGCGACACTGTCTGGCTGACGGGACCTGGAGAAGGCCAGGTCAGAGACTGGACAGCCATTTGTTAAAGATAATCTATTATTTGATATTGGGCCAATGTCTGATTTTAAGAGTTGTGCAGGGCCAATAATACTATGATAGTATGTCATTAGTTACTCTCACAACTGTGCAATAAAAATTCATCCATTCATTTATATTCTGCCTCTGTTTGGATAATTGTACAGTTCCAGCAGCCTTTAATAATAGGCATATTAAAAATCCTGGATGGTACCACCCCAGATGGCTTAGGGGACATAGTCTCAAAGAGGCTTTTCCAAAAGGCAGCTAGACTTTCTTTGTTTTTCCTTGAAGACGTTTCACTTCTCATCCAAGAAGCTTCTTCAGTTTTGAATGAATGATGGAGAAAGAAAGGATTTATGTTCCTTGCAGTCATCTGGTCATTAGCACTCCCTCTGAGAGCCATTGGAGGTTTATCAGTGTCCTCAGGGGTCACCTGAATAGTGCAAATGGGCATGGAGCCTTCTTGGAAGTGCTGAAATGAATGTGTTGTAAATAGGAGATAGGTGATGTTGTATCCTTTCCCCTCTGTTAACAGAGGACTGTTCAGTTTTAACGCAGATGGCCTCTTTGACTCCCTTTTCAAACTAGCCGTCTTCTCCATCGAGAATATGGACTTTGCTGTCTTCAAAAGGTTTCCCTTTGCTTTGGATCAGAGAACGCAAGCAATTTCTCAGAAATACACACTCAAGTTGATGGATTTAAAAAAGTGAACAGACATAAAATTTTGTGGAGTTTTTATTAGGGCATGTTAAAACAGAGGAGCTGGACCCAGCAACATTTCAAGGGCAAAAAGATTCCCGGTTTGAACTGTCTTGCTTCTGGGTGCTAAAAAATAGAAATCATCTTATAGCAGTTGTTTCAAAGATGACATTACTTCCCTTACAAAAACTACCCTTCATTTTTTCCAGATAGCACAATGGATGACTTTAAATTTAAACAATTATTTATTTAAAACAGTGAGATGGCTGCCCATCTTTCAACCAACTCTGGGCAGTTCCTAATCAAATTAAATAAATAAAATAAAATAAAACATTTTTAAAAACTATAACATTCAACCAGTTAAAACATAAAAGATTACAGCATCAAAAAACTGGTGCCAATCCGTGCTAACGTGCCAATACCTAATCTTCTCTAATTATCTAATTAAAGCATGCCTTAAAGCAATTTTCTCCAATTACTTAATTTAAAGCATGCATTAGGATGAGTTAAAACTTGTCTCTGAAGACAACTGCATTTGCTCTTACTAACAGGAATTAAGAGAAGTTCTATTGAATAAACTTGGGGTAATTGGGGTAGGTTTTACTGTTCAAAGTAAAACAAAGCATTTTTCTGATATTTTAAATTTGAGGGACTATTTTTAACATCCTCCAGGTGTTACTTCAACCTTCATCTTGGCCACAATTTACATTTTAAGTTTTAAAAATATCTTCCCTGCATAGTTTACCCCAAAAGGAAATAAACAAAAGCAGGAAATGGAAAAAGGGGCAGGTCTTAAAATGGATCAAAACCAACCTACCTGAGTCTTCCATGACGTCAGGAGCGGCGAAGTTGATCTGGGCCATCTTTTGAAGCTCTTCCCGCAGAGACCGCTTCCTCTAGAAAAAGTTGTTTTGCAAAACTGAACAAAGAGACGGCACGCGGCAGAGCTCGGGCGGAAAACCGGAATGGGGAGAACGTTACACCTCAAGTTGAGATCCTTTTGAGTCAAGGTGAAAACCCACAACAGTGCTAGATACACAGGTGCAAAAGGGGAGAGGTGCAGCTAGTAAAAAGACCTGCAAAGACTAAGAATAACTTTGTGGTTGTTCCATTTGTGGGCAACTTAGAACAAAAAAAACTGGGGCAAAGACCTTGTGCACCCCTTTGAGGAGGATCTAGTTTGTAAAAATTAGCCAATTTTATTTCTGTTACCAGAATATGTTAATTTTTTTCCTACTCAGGTAGCAAGGATCCAATGATTTCTGGGGGTAGATCCCAAAACATGTCGTTGGAGTGAAGAGCATTTGATGGTGTTAAGAACTTAAGGGAAAAAAGATCTGGGTGGCTTTATGGAAGGCAGGACCTTGTAGTGGTCAATACAACATTAGCAGCCGACTCCTACAGCCATTTCACATACACTGCACAAAATTCTTGACACCGTTAAGCATACTGGAGCCTAACACACTATGTGAATCCTGTTAACTACAGCTTAAGAACCAGGGTTTATCACTTAACATAGACTGAAAAATCAATTAACTGTGGCAGGTTAAATAAGCCATAGCACATTGACATGCCTATGGGGGATAGGGGTGGCATATACATTTAATAAATAAACTCTTGCCTTTTCTGCAACTTCTGGAAAGCCTCTGAGGTTTGACCTGGAATAAGATATGTTCAAATTACAAGCAGGGTCCTGAAACTTCCATCCATTTGTTCTCAATTAGTGGAATATAAATTAAGCCATCTCTGTCCATCCTTCCTTCCAGATGTTATTCAGTGCCAAGCACAAGCAATGCAATGGAATTGTAATTCAGCAAGGCTAGGAAACTCATAGCTTCTCATTCTGGAAGGATTAAAAATCTCTATTTTTTAAGAGACACCTAAGATGCTAAACTGGCACATCTAGGAGTGGCATGGAGATGTGTTACCATATGAATCTACTTCTATATCAGGGGTCTTCAAACTTGGCTCTTTTATGACTTATGGGCTTCAACTCCCAGAATTCCCCAGCCAGTGTGCCTAGCTGAGGAATTCTGGGAGTTGAAGTCCACAAGACGTAAAAAGGCCATGTTTGAAGACCCCTGTTCTATATGTACCGGTGTTTTTTAATCTTGCCAGCCTGAGGATGTGTGGACTTCAATTCCCAGAATTCCCCAGCCAAAAGTTAACGTCTACACATTTTCAAGGTACCAAAGTTGAGAAACACTTGATACATACCCTTTCAAAACATCCAGGTAGGAACAAACATTAAAATATGATTAAAAATATGAGTAAAAATTACATTACTTGAGACTATGTAGCAAAAGGCTAATTTCCATCATTCCTGATCACCGACTACACCGGGCAGCTTAAAAGCAAATGTATAATTTGCTTTTTTGTATAATTTAGACCAGGGGTGTCAAAACTGCTGGCCTGTGAGCCAGACGCATCACGCAGAAGCTGCGCCCACCTCACTGCCGGCAATGGCAAAACAGTAGCTAAGAAACTCATAGCTAAGAAAGTGAGGACAAATAAAGGGAAATATTTCTTCACCCAGAGGGTTGTTGATTTATGGAATTCACTTCCAGAAGGGGTCGTGACAGCTGTCAGCCTTGACAGCTTCAAGGCAGGACTAGATAGATTCATGGATGCCAAGTGTATCGGTGGTTATTAAAACGGATGTCCATGTGCCGCCTCTATGTTGGTTGAGGCAGGCAGGATTCCCTTGAGTACCATTTGTTGGGGGTCAAGGGAAAGGGAGGGTTTTGCCTTCTCTTTCTGCTCAAGATCCCCATGTACAATTGGTGGGCCACTGTGTGACACAGAATGCTGGACTCGATGGGCTTTGGCCTGATTCAGCATGGCTCTTCTTATGTTCTTAGTTCCGATACGTTACGCGATGTCACGTGAGATCACGAGTTTGACATGTCTGATTTAGACTGTCCCTTAATTCCCACCTAAAGGCCTCTGGTTTCACACAAAAACAATATCCGAGTGGAAACCACTATCAGGTCACATATTTCACAGCCTAGTGATGGAGGTGAATATCTGAGGTGATGCAAATATATGGATATCTTAAGACACCATGAGTCTGTCAAAAAAGGTTTCTTGAAATCTGATAAATCTCAGATCGAAAGCTTGCAATATGTCAGAGAAGAGTTATTTTAACATGACTTGGCAGCACACCTAATCAGTCCATTCTTCTGAAGACTATTGTACAACCTCCTAGAAATGTAAAGTAGTCTGAAGTTCCCTAGATGTGAGATTTTGGCTGCATTTTTAAAATACTTAGCTTTGCACAATGATGTCAAGGTTAAAGGCATTTTAAGACTCTGAGCAAAAGTAGAGCTTGTGTTGCTTTCTGCAAACTTATAGAGAAACTGTGTTGCTCTTGATACAACTGAATAACTTAGCAATCATTTAGTCCCATGCGATGCAATCAAGAAGAAAGAGGTTTGACAATGTAGTTGTTCTAAACAAACACCAGAGGGCAGCAAAATAAAGGAGAAAGTGATGAAATGTTAGCATTTCAACACTGTTTTTAGAACCATGTCCAACGTCTAGGCAACTGGAACAAAGCATACAACAGATTGGGGGGGAAAAATAAACCCACATTCAGTTGGCTGCAGAGTGAAGGGACCCAGGCAACTATCTGAAATATCCTTAATAAATCTGAAGATACAGTAGTGCCGTCCACTCAAACCCTGCCAACACTGACGTGGTTTTCCTAACTTTGTTGAGATCCAAGCACATAAGAGAAGAAGTAACAAAAGTGAATTTATTGAGGCATAAAAGGCAACAGGCAATTCCTTCAATCATTTTGATCCTCAGACTATTTCTCGTTAGGAAACAAACTGGAGTCTGGGATGTTGTCCAATAGGGGCCGGTCTTCAGCAAAAAGGAGAAGTCCAGGACAGTCTATAAGAGAAAATGAAGGTACAATTGCTTTTAAAGAGTGGGTATTTTGTTTGCTGTAGCAACACTACTTCTAGGCTCATAATCATGCAATGTATCTACTCCCCTTCTCTCTGGACTACATATAGAAAATTTTGGAGCTTCCCACTCACAGCCATCAACCTCAAATTCCATGCTTTCTATGAAAGCAGTGACTGACACCATCAATTCAATGTGCTGGACGTTAGTTTGGAAATGCCACGCAAGGCACGAACTCATAGTATGTCCTACATAAGGCCAGATGCATTATTTGCTTGAGGATAAGTAACAGAGTAAAGACAAATTAAGAGGAGCAAAATTAATCACAATCTCTGTGTGCTAATTACATGTACTAATATTATACCCAGCATCAAGAAATCAATCTTATTACAGATCTATCTATCCATCCATCCATCCATCCATCCATCCATCCATCCATCCATCCATCCATCCATCTCTATCTATCTATCTATCTATCTATCTATCTATCTATCTATCTATCTATCTATCTATCTATCTATCTATCTATCTATCTATCTATCTATCTATCTATCTATCTATCTATCTATCTATCTATCTACGGTATCTATCTATCTATCTATCTATCTATCTATCTATCTATCTATCTATCTATCTATCTATCTATCTATCTATCTATCTATCTATCTATCTATCTATCTATCTATCTATCTATCTATCTATCTATCTATCTATCTATCTATCTATCTACGGTATCTATCCATCCATCCATCCATCCATCCATCCATCCATCCATCCATCCATCCATCTATCTATCTATTGTCGCTCCGCTGAGATGGGCAGCATATAACCTTGGTAAATAAAAATGTCTATTCATCCATTTATCTCAGAAAACAATAACTGACAATACAAACATGTGACAGATCTGTTATTACTCAATCAACCACTCAATTGTGCTGATCCCCTACTATGGGCCCAAGCCAACTGGAACATAGGTACAAGGTTATTTGCGACATGCCAACATTGTTTCTCAACCCTGACAAGATGTATGAACTTCAAGTCCCAGAATTCCATAGTCAGTCATGGGGAAATGTTGAAATCCACACAACTTAAATTTGCTAAGGTTGAGAAGCACTAATCTACATTCTCTGTCAATGAAGCTGAGGTCGATGTTTCACGTAGCATTGTCTGTGGTAACAGCCCCTTGTTTGGAGGGCAGCTTCAATTTGGATGATTTTAGAACTTCTAGTATCAGCATGCAGATCTAAGTTTGGGGGAAGACTAATAGGCTCCCAGGGAATGTGATAAAAGACCAATATATGGAAATACTCAAAGAGTATTATTCCGCATGGTGTCTGTGGTACAGAGAATACTTCAACTAAAATACACCATTTAAAAATAACATGAACACTAAAAGAAGAAACACAGAAAAACACATGTGTTGTTGGCTGGTCTTAACTCCACCCCTGCCCTCCAGCATCTGAAATATCATTTTAAAAAGCTACTGATAATTAAAGAGCATATGAAATGCTATAACAGTGTCTCCTACAAAATTTTCAGCTGGAACTGATTTAAGCATGACATTTTTGCAAAATGTCCCTCCTTCAGCACAAAATTGCCAATTCAAACATGAGATGGGTTGTTTATTTCAGGGGTGGATGGGAAGTGGAGAATTGGTGGCAGTTGCTCTGCACTCGAAACATTTCCAGGTTACTCTGTGTGGCAGGTTTCCCACTTTTAAGATAGCAACGATTTGCTACCCAAAAAGGGACATTTCACAAAATTTCCTCCTGAAACATTTTTGTAACCTCTTATTTTCTACAAGAAAATCTCCTCTTCTGAAAAATATCCCCCCCGCATACCAAAAAGATGTACAGACCTCCTTCATCAGCCTACAAAATTGATGACTACGAGATGTAGGATTGTACTAGCAAAGAGAAAGTCTGCAAAGGCCCGTTCTGGTGAGATTCCTTGAAATTCTCCCTTGTTCTGTGGGTTGATTTGAATCCTCAAGCAAACTAAAGAAAAAAAAGGGAGCAAAAACATGCTGTTTTAATGGAACACTGGAAGAAAAATATCACAAGAGGAATTGTAGGAAAAAGAATCTATTGTTTTTTATAGAAACTGTAAGAAGACTTGCTAGCCTGTGAAGAAAATACATTGTATATATCTTATGAGCTTGGCTGAAGTTTGGAAACTGTATGCAGGAGCTAGGACCAGAGGCCTTGCTATACTAAAAAACTGGCCTTAACTAGAATTTGCTGATATGATTGTTACTCTAGAGATAACCCTCTAGGACACGGGGTCTTCAAACTTGGCCCTTTTATGACTTGTGGACTTCAATTCCCAGAATTCCTCAGCCAGTCATGCTGGCTGAAGAATTCTGGGAGTTGAAGTCCACAAGTCATAAAAGGGCCAAGTCTGAAGACCCCTGCCCTAGGAACTAGCCATAAAAGGTAATTTGAAATAAGGGCAGGGGGCAATCGAATTTGAGGAATGGGAGATGTAACTAGAGGCAGGGAATAATGTATTCACTTTAGGTGTTTCAGATTAGTTGTGACGGCCTGACTACTAAGCCAATGAACAAAACGTGGGAGGTAAATTTGCAACAGCAATAGGGAACATAAAAAATGTTAATGATTTAAGGTGTGTCCACTGTACTTGTGTATGTAATACACCCTCTTTGCAAAGTAGTACAAATAAATTACCATTATTTTCTCTTGGAAGTTTTGGCTGGGGATTGTTTATTTAAACTAGAGAACGGATCCCACAGAATGAATGAGAAATGGTCTCATTTCTCACTCATAACCTTAAATTGGCTTTAGCATTTCAAGAATGCAACCATTCTGGAACCAACTGCCCCTTGAAGTCCGCGTTTCTCCCACTCTCCCGGCCTTCCGAAAGAATCTAAAAACTTATCTTTGCCGGCAGGCCTGGGGATGATTGTTGACTGTATTTGTAAGTTGTATGTGTGTTGGGTGTCTATTTTTAATATTTTGATTGAACTTAGATTCCTTGGTGTTCTGTATATGTTGTGAGCCGCTCCGAGTCTTCGGAGAGGAGCGGCATACAAATCTAATTAATAATAATAATAATAATAATAATAATAATAATAATAATAATAATAATAATAATAATAAAGCCAATGCAATCTGCAAGAAAGATACAGTAACCAATGTAATAAGGACTTTGTCATATCATGATACAGATTTAACTACACTGTTCTGGTTGTTCTCGACTTACAACCATTCATTCGAAGTTACCAAAAATGATTTGTGTGTGGATTTTCACACAACTCTTGTAGCATCCTTATCACGACCCGATCAAAATTCAGGTGCTGGGCAACTGGCACATATTTATGACAGTTGTAGCGTCCCATGTTCAGTTGACCATCATTTGTAACCTTCCCAGCCAGTTCCCAATAAACAAAAATCGATAGAGGACGCTAGAGTCGCTTAATGACCAAATGATTCAGTTAAGTCAGTGACTTAAAACTCACCTAACAAATCTTGCTTAGCAATGGAAAATCTGGGGCTCAGTTGTGGTCGTAAGTCAAGGACTAGGTGTATTTCCAAGTCTTTGTATGTTCTCAGATTTCAAATTAAAATATCTCTAATCAGGTTCTCAAATATAGCTCACACCATTGCTATGGCAACCACAAAACCTCGCCCCCTCATTTTTGTGGAGGTTGCCACGGCGACATAAGGATACTCGACCCCTCCCCCCAGTCGCTAATGGGGGAAGAGGCTGGGGGTGCGCAGTTACCATGGCAACGCCAGAGCTTCGACCAGCTGCGGCGGTTGAAATCAACGGGTTGCCATGGGGACAGTCGCGCCTGCGCAAAACATACTGGCCCTCCCCGACCCGGTCAGAAAGCGCCTCACCGCCCAGGATGAAGCTGCCCACGGCCGAGATGAAGCCGGAGAGGAAGGAGTTGAAGGGGAAGGTGCCGACGCCGAGGCAGTAGCCGAATTGCAAGGCCCCCGTTAGCATGACGTAGAGCAGATAGGCGTCCAGCACCTTCAGGCGGCTCGGCGTCCCGCTGCTGTACTCGGCTAGGAACCGTCTCACCACGGAGGTCACCGAGCTGGTCCCGGAGCCGGACGACCCAGAAGCCGAACCAGACATAGCGACGGCGGATACGCTGCCCAGTTTTCGCTTGCTTGAGTGGCCGGAAGCGAGCTAAAGCTTCCGGGCTCGCATTGGGGCACGCGCATGCGTAGCATAGAAGCCGCGGCTCTCCCAAGGTCAACACAGTGTGGGCAGACTGGTAGGCATGCGTAATGCATCAACCTTTGGCCGTTGACGCATGCGTGAGATAGTCTGATGAGCCGAGAAACGGTGCTGGCTAGGACTCTCTTTCTACGCATGTGCGGTACAGTCATCATTGCGCGTGCGCTTTTGGTTCTGTCCCTGGAGTAACAATAAATGGAATTTGTGCTCAGTGGGTGTGTGCTTTAAAAGAAATTAAAAAGCAACATTTTCATGCATTTGGATTTGAAGTCTCCAGCTAAAAGGGTGTGGGGGGAATAAATTCCTCCAAGAGTTATAATGCAAAAATATGTGTCAAAAAAGAATTTAAAAAACCATTGGCAATATACTTTATAAAAGCATGAAGCAGCATTAATTACATGTTTATGGAAATTCTCATGGTTGCCCCAGACTTTGTCTTTCCTTGAAGACCTTTCTCTTCCTATCCAAGAAGTTTTTTTTTTCAGTACAGAGCTGAAGAAGCTTCTTGAATGAGAAGCGAAACGTCTTCAAAGAAAATCAAAGTCCAGTTGCCTCTTGAAAAAAAAGCATCTTGGGACAACCATGACCTGGATGACTGAGAATCTCCATCGACGTTAAGCCTGCCTCTTGCGCACACGTAAAGATCGAGCCGCTTCTCTCTTGCAGAGGACACAGGAATCGCCCCCTTTCAAGGGGGGAGGTGAACTTGGCTGCAATAGCATCTGTCCCCAGCTGGGCCAATCCCCGTCCCCTCCCGTCAATCAAGCCACCCAGACTCCTCCCCCCCCTTTGTGATGCCTCCCCCTCCTGCCCACCCGCTTTGCTCCTCCCTCGCATTGATCGCCCCCCCAGGCAGGAGGGAGCACCAGGGAGGGCTGCCGCGCTCTCTTTTGGAGCTTCCCTCCCGCCCCCGCCCTTCCCTCCATTCAAAGCCCAGCAGGAACGTTCCACAACCTTTTCCCCGCCCACCCCATTCATAAAATGCAAGCCCCGCCCCGCCCCTGCCAGAAACTGGGCACGCCCCCGTTCTGAACGACCCCGCCTTCCCGCCCAGCTGTTGCAATGCGTTCCTTCTTGAGAAGCCATGGAAGAAGACCTTGAGCCGTCGTAAGTCTGGGCCGGGTTTCCGGACGGGTAGAAGAGCCTGACGTGGGGCTGCCCCGCCTTTCTGGGGTTTCCTGGGGAGGGGTCTTCCCCAGAGTGGGAGGGGGAGGAAGCATCAGATCGCTTGCAACGTCTGGAGGGGCCTTGTCCCATCAGACGTAGGGGCTGATGGCATGAGAAAGCCGGGTAAACGATTGTTGCTTAGGCCCCGGGTTGTGTCATTGTGTGTCTGAGGTGGTGGCTGGTGGGCATGGATTTATTCGTATTTGTTTCTTTGATGATTGTCATTGTCACCATTTGGCTCAGCAAGGCTCTCTTCTTCGGCATTTTACATTTGCCTTATCTATCTGATGCCAATCTAATCCCTTCGCTTCCTTCCTAGTTGCACAGCTTATTCTGGCTCTCGATTGTTGTGCGGTGTGTTCTGCTTCCCGTGCTCGCGGGTGTTAAATCCTGAGTCATGGTTACAAAACGTATCCCGAGCAGCTGATAAACTTCCCAGCCAGCAGGAATTGAAATAACGGATAGCTGAACAAAGCTGCTGCAATAGGAGGGCGAATTCTAATAATAACGGTGGTGGAAAGAGAGAAGAAAACAAGCAGAAAACAAACCGTAACAGCCTTAATTAGTCTTTGGGAGTGAGTGGCTATTAAAACATGTAAATGATGATGGGGATAAAGTGATAGAAAATGAAGAAGTGAAAGTGCTCTGGGACCCCAAAATTCAAACTGACAAACACCTGTTGCTATGCTTAAAAATTGTTGATAAGAAAGAACCCCCCCCCCCAAAAAAGTCCGGATAGTGGACCTGACAGAGCCTGGAGACAGCAAAATAAAAGAGAAAGAACTGGAGAAAATAACACAATATAAAGACCTGCTAATAGAAGTAGTAAGATTTGTGGCAAAAGGAACCAGGCTGAAAGAATGAAAGGGAGCTGGTTTGGTTTAGTAGTTTATTTATTTATTTATTTATTTCTTAAATTTCTATACCGCCCCTCTCCCGTAGGACTCGGGGCGGTTTACAGCCCAATTAAAACAGATAATAATAATAAATATTTAAAAAATTAATACATTAATACATGGCTGTTACTAAAACCTGTTAAAATCCCAATTCTAAAACCGGAACAACCTTGTTTAAAAAATTTACATAGAGATTTAAGGCACCAGAAAAGAAAACCAACAGACCCATGAGTTCGAGTCCTGCCTCAGGCATGAAAGCCAGCTGGGTAACTTTGGGATACTCATTCTCAACCCAACCCACCTCACAGGACTGTTATTATAGGGAAAATAGGAGGAAGGAGTATCGGCTATGTTCACCATCTTGAGTAATTTATAAAGTAATGAGAGGGGAAAAAGAATTCTTAAAAATACTTTAAAAAAGATAGTACCACTAGTAATAAGCCCCTTGGATACAATCCTAAAACATCTGGAACATCACTTGAATACTGTGGGCATTGACAAAAGCATCAGCCAATTGCAAAAGGCAGCTTTACTTGGAACAACTTTCAGCCTGGGAGAATACAGAATAAAGCCGGAAGGGACAGTTCAGCCCCCTGTTAAAACCAAGAGACCCTATACCATTTCAGATAAATGGTTGTCCAATCTCTTCTTAAAAACCTCCAGTGTTGGAGAACCCACAGCTTCCGGAGACAAGTTATTCCACTGATTAATTGTTCTAAGTATTAATACCTTTAATATTATCAAACAACATTAGCCTAAGCCAGGTCCTTCGGAAGGACTCGATAGCATGATAAGATGCCAAATCCAGTCTAAGCAACTGGCTGGCTGTGTGTGACCAATTATAATTATAGTAATTGTTATTTATTATTATGGGTGTCAAACTCCCTTTTGAATTGGGGAAGATTTCCTGGGAGGCTCTGAGACTTGATAAAGAAGATCAAATATGGTTTGTTCAAAGAATCTTTGTAATCTCCCATATTTGATTTCTCAGCTGTAATGCTGGCTTTTAAGGTTTGGGGATTAAGCTTGCCTTTGTCAGTACAAGCAGTGCTGGTAAGAAGGCAGATTGAAATGCAGCCAACTTTATCCTCTGCCAGCTTCTAGATAATGCCAAGAAGAGGCCTTGCACTGGGGAATAGCATGGACAAAATAAAACACCACAAAAGCATGGGGCAGAAAGTTTAAAGGCAAAGAAAGGAGGGCAGGCAGCTTGGATCTGGGTTCCTTGGGTTTCAATAAAGGAGATTAAGCACTGCCCTACAAATTATTTTCTGTTGCTAGGATTTCCGTGATTCTTCTTCGCATGGAGAAAGTGACTTTTCTCCCTGGTTAAATAAAAATAAAATTCAGGAAGAATCCTTTAGAGTCTGCTAGTTCCTCCGCCCAAGCCTTAGGCAAGCCTGCTGGCATTTTGTGAAGCCCAGGCCAGTTTCATTTCTAAGGGGAAAAGGCAGGGAGTCAAACCCAAACTGGGAAGTGATGTAGCTCTTTCAAGGCCAGTTTGACGGCTGGGGACTTGCTGTATGCTGTGAAAGGGAGAAAATTCTCCATGTATGCCCAGAGGCCTTTGCAGTGTTGTGTGTTGTTTTAAAACCTCGCAGGGTTGTTGTGGGGGAAAATAGGAGGAAGGTGGGTTACACACGTTTGCCACCCTGAGTTATTTTTAAAAAATAAAAGTGGGATGCAAATACTGTATCGAATACTGCTGTCAGTTTTGATCACCATATCGTGAAAAAGATGTTGAGAGTTTGGAAAAATTTCAGAGAAGAGCAACTAAGATGATCAAAGGCCTGGAGTCCAAAACATATGAAGAATGGCTGCGGGACTTGGGTTCGGCTGGTCTAAAGAAAAGAAGAAATAGGGAAGACATGATAGCAGTATTCCAGTATCTGAGGGGCTGCCACAAGGAAGAAGGGGTCACATTGTTCACCAAAGCACCAGATGGAAGGACGAAAAACTATGGCTGGAAACTGATCAAAGAGAGAAGCAACCTGGAATTAAGGAGAAACTTCCTGACAGTGAGGACAATCAACCAGTGGAACAGCTTACACCCAGAAATCGTGGGCGCTCCATCACTGGAAATCTTTAAGAAGAGACTGGATAATCACCTGTCAAGGAGGCTGGACTAGAAAACCTCCAAGATCTATCCAAGATCTATCCTATCCTATCATAAGAACATAAGAACATAAGAAGAGCCATGCTGAATCAGGCCAAAGCCCATCGAGTCCAGCATTCTGTGTCACACAGTGGCCCACCAATTGTACATGGGGATCTTGAGCAGAAAGAGAAGGCAAAACCCTCCCTTTCCCTTGACCCCCAACAAATGGTACTCAAGGGAATCCTGCCTGCCTCAACCAACATAGAGGTGGCACATGGACATCCGTTTTAATAACCACCGATACACTTGGCATCCATGAATCTATCTAGCCCTGCCTTGAAGCTGTCAAGGCTGACAGCTGTCATGACCCCTTCTGGAAGTGAATCCTATCCTATCCTATCCTATTTTATATTCCAATATCTATCCTATCCTATCCTATCCTATCCTATCCTATCCTATCCTATTCTACTCTATTCTACTCTACTCTACTCTACTCTACTCTATTTTACTCATTAGGAATTTTAGGAATTGGGTATGTCTAGTGTAATGAAAAGAAGGACTAGGGGTGACATGATAGCAGTGTTCCAGTATCTCAGGGGCTACCCCAAAGAAGAGGGAGTCAGGCTATTCTCCAAAGCGCCTGAAGGCAAGACAAGAAGCAATGGATGGAAACTAATCAAGGAGAGAAGTAACCTAGAACTAAGGAGAAATTTCTTGATAGTGAGAACAATTGATCAATGGAATGACTTGCCTTCAGAAATTGTGGGTGCTCCATCATTAGAGGCTTTTAACAAAAGATCGGACAATCATGGGATAGGAATTCCTGCTTGAACAGGGGGCTAACTAGAAGGCCTCCATGGTCCCTTCCAACTCTGTTATTCAGTAATGATAATTATGATGATGATGATGATGATGATGATAATAATAATAATAATAGTAATAGTAATAGTAATAATAATAATAATATACTCTCGTTAGCTCCAAGGCATTTTTGAGCTGCTTTGGATCAGAGAACAAGATATGTAAGGTAATCTCATACTGGATAAAAAAGGGATTTTTTTTATATTCAGGTGTGTTAATAAATAATAAACTTCTGGAAAGGATTAGGGGAATTAGAAGAGAGGGATTAAAGGTTGACTTTCTGCCGTTGTATCCCTAGAAAGATGATGTAAAATGATCTTCTCTGTGTTCACCTTGACCTGGGACTCCTAAGTGATTCAACAGAAATTTAAATAAGTAATTCAACCTTCAGTTTGGCCCCTGGCATGGATTTGTAACACTATAGCCTTGTTTTCTTGCTGGCTGGCTGGCTTTTTGTATGTGTGTGTGTGTGTGTGTGTGTGTGTGTGTGGGTGGGTGCACGCACACGCATGCTTTGATTGATTTTGGAAGTGAGAAGGGGAGCCACTTCCCTTGTTTTAATGTAATCTTTTTCCTAGTCTGTGATAGGCAAAGGAGATCCCAAAGGTGCTTTGTCAGGAGGCAACTGGACTTTCTTGTTTTTCTTTGAAGGCTTTAGCTTCTCATCCAGATTTGGTTAATGACTGGGCGACTCACTTAACTGCAGTGATTATCTGAAGAATTGCTTCAAGAAAGGTCATGAAACTGAGTGCAATTTAATTAACAAATGCTGGTATCAATTGTGGACATTGAGTGTTCAAATGTGCTGGTTAATTGCTTCTTTTTTAAAATAGTGAACTTCCTTCTTTCCTTCCATCCATCACCCTTCTATCCATCCAACTTTCTCTGTTTCCTCCCTCCCTTCATTCTCTGTAATCCTTCCTTCCTTCCTTCCTTTCTTCCCTCCCTCCCTCTTATCTCCTATCTCCTCTTCATTCCCATCTTCTCCTTCCCTCCCTCCCTCCCTCCCTCCCTCCCTTCCTTCCTTCCTCTCCTCATTCCTATCTCCTTCTTTCTCCTCATTCCCACCTCCCTCCCTCCCTCTCTTCTTTCCTTCCTTCTTATTCCTATCTCCTTCTTTCTCCTCATTCCTACCTCCCTCCCTCCCTTCCTTCCTTCCTTCTCCTCATTCTTATCTCCTTCTTTATCTTCATTTCCACCTCCCTCCCTCCCTCCCTCCCTTCCTTCCTTCCTTCCTTCCTTCTCATTCCTATCTCCTTTTCTTTCATTTTCACCTCCCTTCCTTCCTTCCTCCCTCCCTCCCCCCTTCTTTCCTTCCTTCCTTCCTTCCTTCCTTCCTTCCTTCCTTCCTTCCTTCCTTCCTTCTCATTCCTATCTCCTTTCTCCTCATTCCCACCTCCCTCCCTCCCTCTCTCCCTTCCTTCTCCTCATTCCTATCTCCTTTCTCCTCATTTCACCTCCCTCCCTTCCTCTTTTCTTTCCTTCCTTCTCATTCCTACCTCCTTCTTTCTCCTCATTCCCTCCCTCCCTTCCTTCTCATTCCTATCTCCTTCTTTCTCTTCATTTCCACCTCCCTCCCTCCCTCCCTCCCTTCCTTCCTCCCCATTCCTATCTCCTTCTTTCTCTTCATTTTCACCTCCCTCCCTCCCTCCCCCCTCCCTCCCTCCCTCCCTCCCTCCCTCCCTTCCTTCCTTCCTTCCTTCCTTCCTTCCTTCCGTGTTGAACTCAACATTCAAAGTTTCAATAGGGTGCATGTCCGAACTGAGTATTCACTTCATTTGTATGCCTGCCGCCCTGAAAGCTGCAGGAACAGCTTGTCCTTTATTGTAGCATAAGTCTTTCATTGTTTTGCTTCCCCCTCCCCCGCTGCAAACAGGCGAGAGATAAAGAAGGAAGACTCTGTTGAACACATCTTGCCACACTTGTGTGTCTGACTGGAAGACCCCCTTTTCTGACCGATTGGCTGACTTTTGCAGAGGTTTGCATCTGTGTGCAGGTGTGCATGCATTATCCACCCACCAATGCAGTTCCTGGATTCAGCTGGGGAAGGAAGGAGACAACATTCACCATCTCTGCCCTGAGCAATGGTGCCACTTTGGGACTCCTATAATGGATTGTAGTTTTTTTTCCTTTTTTTTCTTTTTAAGATCTTGTAATCCCCTGCTTTGGGGTGAGCATTTACTGGCCGGATGCCCTTCCGGATGCCTACGTGGCGTTCCCAGCAGATATTTTCTCTTTGCGCCCTGATAGAAAAACATCTGTCACTGTCTAGGATTGAACTCTCAACCTTCCGAGTGGAAGGCGAGCATCTTCACCCCTAGGCCACTACAGCCACTCATATAATGGATTGTGGTGTCCTCTTCAAAATGAAGCCTCAGGCTGAGAGACTTTGATTCAGATCTCTCTGCCTTGAAGCTCACTACAAGTAGGCCTTGACATGACTAAACTTTGAGCCAGGAATTTCAGTCATAAGTCACAGTGGTCACTAAGCGGGTCACCACCTGGTTTTGTGACCTTCCCCCCCCCGTAGTCGTTATGCAAACACTGTAGTCATGAAGTGAACTCTGCAGTCGTTACACAAACACCACGGTTGTTAAGCAAATCCATTTTTTTCAGTGGAAGATTTTTTTTGCCAGAAATTAATGCCGGAAACCGGTAAAAAAGAAATGCCAAAAATTGCGGTCACTTGACCACAGGACACGCCAATGGCCATAGGTCTGAGTCAGTTGCCAAGTGCCCAAAATGTGATTACATGACAGCAAGTCTGTCTGTCTGTCTGTCTGTCTGTCTGTCTGTCTGTCTGTCTGTCTGTCTGTCTGTCTCTCTCTCTCTCTCTCTCTCTCTCTCTCTCTCTCTCCCTCTGTGTGTGTGTGTGTGTGTGTTCATCACTGTCAGAACTCCAGAACCAGCTCTTAATTAACTCTGAAGAGATCCGTTGTAATCTTGATCAGTCACTAAGTGAGTGTTCATTAAGGGAGGACTATCTGTAACTGGAGTTAAACTTCCTTTCACCAAAATGGTGAAAGTCGATAACATTCAGGCTATAGAATGAAGTGTGGAATAATGTTGGGTTACGACATGGTGGACATTTCAAAGCCACAGAGGCATTTGATGGATTATCATTGTTTTTTCAAGGATGGTAGCTTAGTGTTCTGTTTTCTTGGATTATGGTTAAGGTTTTACACTGAGCCTGAGAAAATCTGGCCTCAGATTCTAAGTTTACATATTTTGCTGGATGACTGTAAGTAGAAGAATTTATCTAAGGGGGTAATAAGGCAGTTGACAATCTTGACAAGTCTAGAAGAAAAGGGTATATAAATACAGCTAATAACAAAGGAAAACAATGCATTCATTGTCTTTCTATAACCAAATGGGAGAATTGAGGAAAGATCATTAAATTTATTTATCTCCTGCTTTTACTCTGTACAACTCAAAGTATCATGCATAATGTGCCTAGGGCCTTCTGGGTGAGACTAAGAACAAAGTCACCCAAAAAGGGATTTTGGCAAAAATGGCCCAAAGTCTTCCAAGCTGATTTTCATATTTAAGAGAAAACTAGAATTCTACTTTTCTAATTCAGCATTTTCACTACTGTATCACAATGCTCTCAGGTCCAAATCCTCTAATTCAACGGTTCTCAACCTGTGGGTCGTGACCCCATTTGGGGTCGAACGACCATTTCACAGGGGTCGCCAAGCACCGCAGTCCGCCATTTTTTTTTGGGTCGGCCA
The DNA here is from genome assembly GCA_034064705.1 of Bothrops alternatus. Classification (NCBI taxonomy): domain Eukaryota; kingdom Metazoa; phylum Chordata; class Lepidosauria; order Squamata; family Viperidae; genus Bothrops; species Bothrops alternatus. Next base: position 1,278,040 of record JARGCV010000074.1, read on the forward strand.
TTTTTTCCCTATCGCGATGCAAGCCGTTGCACCGCTCATGTGCGATGCGCCCCGCCGCGCATGTGCGGTGTGGGCCCGCCATTTTTTTTTTATTTTGGTCGGCCATTTTTTTTTGGTCGGCCATTTTTTTCCCTCTTGCGATGCGGGCCGCCGCGCCACACATGCGCAATGCGCCCCGCCACGCATGCACGGTGTGCCCCGTCATGCCGCGCATGCGCGACGCGCCCTGTCGTGCCGCGCATGCGCGATGCGGGCCGGGGTCAAGCCCCGGAAAAGGTTGAGAACCGCTGCTCTAATTAAATGAATTAAATTAAATTCTCAATGAACGTAGAGATGTCCAGAGTTACTTATCAAGCGTTTCCCAATAACTCACAGAAAGCATTATTTGCTTGGAAGTGACCTAGCCTCTCTGTAAGATTAAAGCTTCAAGGAACGTGATACTTCAAAGAAAGCCTACTGCCTTTTTTTTCCTTCTTGAAAAACCTGGTGGCACCAGAATCTGTTAATTGGTGAGATTCCATGGACAGTCTACTACCTATGCAGTTCCAAAAAGTGACATGGAGTAAAATGTATGACATTAATATCTGTCTATCAAAATGGAAACATTTTCTTCATTTATCTGTCAAAATATAGTAGACCTTCCTTCCTTCCTTCCTTCCTTCCTTCCTTCCTTCCTTCCTTCCTTCCTTCCTTCCTTCCTTCCTTCCTTCCTTCCTTCCTTCCTTCCTTCCTTCCTTCCTTCCTTCCCATGGTTTCCCTGTTTAGCTCTTTCCCTTACTCCTGCCTTCATTCTTGGGGTCAACTAAGGTTTTTCTTAGATTAGAAAAGGGGTATTAAACTCAATTTCATTGAGGACCGCATCACATGGTTGCCCTCGGGGAGCTGGGTGGGTGTGAACAGGGTGGGCGTGGCCTACTGGGTGGGCATGGCTGAGGTGAGTGTGGCCTACTGGGTGGGCATGGCCAGCTCTACATCACTCACGTCAATGTTGCCTGTGGGGGCCTGGGCAGGAATGGGGCAGATCTGAGGGTCTTTGGCAGATGGGGATGGGGCCGAGGCAAGCGCCAAGGCATGGTCCACTGGAGGAACCTCACTGTCCTTCTCAGGCCATGTGGGGGGGCTGGATGGTGGCGTGGGCTGCCCAGAGCCCTGGGCAGCAGAGGTCAAATGTCCAGCCGAGCCCTCAAGCTCCCTCGGCACCAAGTCCAGCCCCTCTTCTCCAAGGCGGTGCCCAGCTGTGCTTACCTCCTCCTCAAGGCTGTTGCTGCTACTGTGCTTGCTCTCCTTACCCAGGTTGCTCATGATGGGTACGAGGGCAAAGTCAGAGGGAAGCCCATTCCCAGCTTCCTTAGCAATAGGATGGGAGACCCCCAGGATAGGCCAGGAGGAGGGGGCGAGGGGATGGTGAAAGGGCAGCAGGGCAGGACTAAGGCAGGACTTCCCTCAGACCCTCCCTCTCCCTTCCTTCCCTCCTTCCTTCCTTCCTTCCTTCCTTCCTTCCTTCCTTCCTTCCTCCCTCCCTCCCTCCCTCCCTCCCTCCCTCTGTCCTGTTCTGTCTTATCCTATTAACAAATAAAAGAGTTAACCAACACACCTCCTGTTTTCCCCACAACAACCCTGTGAGGTGAGTTGGGCTGAAAGAGAGTCATTGGCCCAAAGTCACTCAGCTGGCTTTCATGATTAAGGTAGGACTAGAACTCACCGTCTCCTGCTTTCTAGCCCGGTGCCTTAACACTGAACCAAGCTTGGCTCTCTGTTTATTCTTATTCTTCCTATTCCTTCCTTATCATTCTCCATGTTTGCTTTGTCCCTTCACTACTTTTCAAAAACAAATTTTAAAAATGATATTTTTTTAAAAAAAATAACTCCATAAAAGGTTGGAAAACCATGTGTTTTTAAATATATATATATATATATATATATATATATATATATATATACACACACACACACACACACACACACACACACACACACACACACATATATACATACATAGCTATATCAGAAATCCCTTATTTCTTTGTCAACAATTTTAAACAACATATATATATTTGTGCTTGCAGGATGGCTCTGGGTTGAGCTGAAACAAGCAAAAGGAAAGAATGATTCCTTCCTCCCATATTTGGGTTTACAGGGTGCAATCTAAAAAATAAAAAAAATAAACACTTGACATATGTGTGTGTGTGTGTGTGTGTGTGTGTGTGTGTGTGTGTGTGTGTGTGTGTATATGTCTTTGGTTCTTCGGGTTTTCTCCCACGTTTTCTCCTATGTGGGAGAAAACCCGAAGAACCAAAGACCTACATACAAACACCCGCAAAAACCTCAGAAAACAAATATATATATATGTACCGGTATATATATATATATATATATCTTTGTGCAATCTGAAAAAAAAAAGAAACTACAGGAATCCTATACAGGAAGAGAAGACAAGCAATAAGATGCACACGCTCAACAGATCAAGAGTTTATGAAGTTGTATAGCCGAAAGAAAATGAAAAGAATAAAATAAACCCACCAAAAATAACCTTGCAAGTATAGTATAGTAAATTGATGTAAGTCACCAAAATGTATCACATCTGTGTGTAATCATTTAATTACAAAGTTGGAACTGCAAGTATTTGAAGAACACCGAGTTGGGAAATGTCTCTATGGAAACATTCTCGGTCATCCAGGACATACATGGTCATCCCAAAAGTGCTTTTTCAAGAGGCAACTGGACTTTTTTGTTTTTGCTTTCTTTGAAGACATTTCACTTTGCTCTGAGCTGAAGAAGCTTCTTGGATGAGAAGCGAAACCCCTTCAAAGAAAAACAAGACAGCCCAGTTGTCTCCTGACCACTGGGGACAGCCGAGTGAGTTGGGAAGATTCATTTAGCCTCTTTATTGAATTGTAATTATTCTCATTCTTTGCTTCCCAATCTGGAGACAGCATAAACGTTTGGATATGACAATGTTGTGAGAGCAGGTTGTTGGAAAGAGCCCTCTTTTGCCAGTTGGATCAAGGACTATTTAGCTGTCTCATTTCCCTTCTCCATTTTTTGCTAGACAGTTCTAATCATGTTCTCCTCATGGTCTCCTGTTCTTCCTACAGGTCCCAAGGCTGGCTAGGTGGTTGGTTGCCAGCCTGGCGGCCCACATCTATGTCTCACCTCAAGAATGTGGAAGCTCGGATCCTGCAGTGTAAGAATGATTTGTCTGTTCATTTTGGGTGGGGGGGATTTCTATCCCTTTGTCAAGAGTCACCAAGGAGGTCCTTTTGTAGGCAGTACCTATGAGAAGTGTTGGCTGCACTACCTGTATGGAGGTTTTCCCTTGTTGCTAACCATTGCTCATAATATACCTAGTCTTCGAACCTACGACCACAGTTGGAAACCAGAATTCTCACCGCGAAGCAAGAAGGTAGTCAAGGGATTCCCAAAAGTGCTTTTTCAGGAGGCAACTGGATGTTCCCTGTTTTTCTTTGAAGATGTTTTGCTTCTCATCCAAGAAGCTTCTTCCGTGCGGGCTGGATGGTGGGGAATGGAAGGATTTATACTCCTTGCGGACAGCTGGTCATTTGCATTCTTTTAGAGAGTCGTTGAGGCCACTTGGAGTTTTGTCTGTGTCCTCAGGGTCACCTGAGTGGTGCAAATGGGTGTGGAGCCTTCTTGGCTGCAGGAAATATTCTGCCCTGTGCCCCTTCCTTAGCAAGGATGGCAGTCTTTGGAGGGCAAGGATCTTAACAGAATTTATAACAGAATAACAAAGTTGGAAGGGTCTTTGGAGATCTTCTAGTCCAGCGGTTCTCAACCTTTTTCAGGCCTGACCCCGACCTGCACCGCGCATGTGCGGCGCAGTGCGACGGCCCGCACCGTGCATGCGTGGCGCAGCGTGGCACAACGAGCTGCATCGCACATGTGTGGTGTGACGGGCCGCATCGCACATGCGCGGTGCGATGACCCGCATCGCGCATGAGCGGTGCTGGCCCCTGTGCCGGCCGAGGGGAAAAAGGGAAAAAAAATGGCGGACTGCGTTGTTTGGCAACCCCCGTGAAATGGTCGTTCGACCCCAAATGGGGTCACGACCCACAGGTTGAGAACCGCTGTTCTAGTCCAACCCCCTTCTCAGGCAGGAGACCCTATACCATTTCAAACAAGTGGCTGTCCATCAATTCTTGAAAACCTCCAGTGATGGAGCATCCACAATTTCTGGAGGCAGGTTGTTCCGCTGATCAATTGTTCTCACTGTTAAGAAATTCCTCCTTAGTTCTCTGCTTGATAAGTTCCCATCTGTTGCTTCTTGTCCTGCCCTCAGGTGCTTTAAGGAGAATAGGTTGATCCACTCTTTTTTGTGGCAGCCCTTTAGACACAGGTAATTCTCCACTTACAACGGTTCATTTAGAGACTGTTCGAAATTACAACGGCAAAAGTAAAAGTTACAACCACTTTTCACACTTATGACCGTTGCTGCATCCCCATGCTCACGTCATCAAAATTTGGATGCTTGGCAACTGACACGTACTTAGGATGGTTGCTGTGTCCTGGGGAATCATACGATCCCCTTTTGTGAATTTCTGATAAGCAAAGTCAATGGGGAAGCCAGATTCAGTTCACAACTGTCTTACTAACTTAATAACTGTGGTGATTCACTGAACAACTGTGGCAAGAAAGGTCATAAAATGGGGCAAAACTCACTTAGCAACAGAATTTTCGGGCTCCCTTGTCTTGAGCTGAGGACTACCTGTATTGTATTAGGTCACACACCCCCCCGGTCCTGGATCTTGTTCTCTACTGGATCACTCCCATTCCTTTGGGCTTCCAAGCAGCTGGAACCACTGGATTTCAAGATGTTTTGCCCCCTTGGTATTAAACCCCTTGCTTCTCCTGCTTTTTCCCCAGGCCTCCAGAACCGATTCGTGGCCCGCTACGTGCCTCTCCCGAACCAAGCCAAAATCTGGACTATCTCGCTGTCACCACAATGGGGCAAGGGTCGTACCCCTTTGGTGATGGTGCACGGCTTTGGGGGTGGCATCGGGCTTTGGATCCTCAACCTGGACTCGCTGAGCCACCGCCGTCCCCTCCACGCCTTTGACCTCTTGGGTTTCGGGCGCAGCTCCCGGCTCCCGTTTCCCCATGACGCCCAAGGGGCCGAGGAAGCGTTTGTGAGCTCCATCGAGGCTTGGCGCGAGGAGATGGGCATCCCCAACATGATCTTGCTTGGCCACAGTTTGGGCGGGTTCCTGGCAGCCTCGTACAGCTTGCAGTACCCGGAGAGGTAAGCCCACCCCTCTACCTGGTTCACAGGTAGTCATCTTCCTGTAGGTTCAATCACTTCCCCTCTTGGACTTTCTCATCTAGTGAGCGATCTGGGACCCCAAATGCTTTTTCTAAGTCAAGATAAACAGAGTGTGACCCGTGACTTCGGTGTACGTGTGCATGTGTGTGTGTGTGTGCGCGTGTGCATTGTTGCAAATAGATGCAAATGGTTTGCTAAGATCCTTTTTGCATCTCAGGTTGAGTGGATCTAATACGTGGGCCTGTTTTTGCTTCTGAAAGAGCCAGTTTAGTCTAGTGGTTAAGGCACCAGGTTAGAAAGCAGGAGACAGTGAGTTCAAGTCCCGTCTTATCCATGAAAGCCAGCTAGGTGACTTTGAGCCAATCCACAGGAGACAATGAGTTCTAGTCCCGCCTTAGGCATGAAAGCCAGGTAGGTGACTTTGAGCCAATCCCCAGGAGACAGTGAGTTCTAGTCCTGCCTTAGGTATGAAAGTCACTTGGATGACTTTGGGCCAATCCCCAGGAGGCAGTGAGTTCTAATCCCGCCTTACCCATGAAAGCCAGCTGGGTGACTTTGGGCCAATCACCAGGGGACAGTGAGTTCTAGTCCCGCTTTAGGCTTGAAAGCCAGCTGGATGACTTTGGGCCAATCCGCAGGAGGCAGTGAGTTCTAATCCCGCCTTACCCATGAAAGCCAGCTGGATGACTTGGGCCAGTCACTCTCTCTCAGCCCAACCAACCTCACAGGGTTGTTGTTGTGGGAAAAATAAGAGGAGGAAAGTGTGTTGGTTATGTCCGCCACCTGGAGTTATTTATAGAAATAATAAAGGCAGGATACAAATAAATAAAATAAAGAGGATGCTATAATCCTTGCAGTTTTTGGATGCCATCTATTTCATCCCTTACATTTCTTTACCTGCCAGGACTGTGGTCCTCCCCAGTTTTAATTGTGTGGCCCTTTTCACACTGTGCCAACCTCTGGCTGAGAGCAGTTGTGTTTCCTCCAGGAGATACATCATTAGTAGGAAAGTTGTGGTCTTGTGAGGCAATTGCCAGGCATCAAGACTGACTTGAAGATGCAAAAAGAAAGAAAGAAAAAAAAAACCAAGGAAAAAAAAACATTTTGTATGGTTCACCTATCAGAGCCAAATGAAAGACGATGCTAAGCAATTCAGAAATCTTCCCCAAACTGCCTTTGTTTAGCAACCTTAATATAGAACATTTGTTGCTCCTCTTAAATTGGGGTAGGCACCCTTGGCTCTTTTGTGACTCGTGGACTTCAACTCCCAGAATTCCTGAGCCAGCATGGCTCAGCTTGGAAACCTCTCCCTTTCCCCTCAGCATGGCTGGCTCAGGAATTCTGGAAGTTGAAGTCCACGGGTCATAAAAGAGCTAAGGTTGCCTACCCCTAATCTAGGTCTGTCTGTCTGTCTGTCTGCCTGTCTGCCTGCCTGCCTGCCTGTCTGTCTGTCTGTCTGTCTGTCTGTCTGTCTGTCTGTCTGTCTGTCTGTCTGTCTGTCTATCATCTAGGTCAGGGATAGGCAACATTGGCTCTTTTATGACTCGTGGACTTCAACTCCCAGAATTCCTGAGCCAGCATGGCTCAGCTTGGAAACCTCTCCCTTTCCCCTCAGCGTGGCTGGCTCAAGAATTCTGGGAGTTGAAGTCCACGAGTCATAAAAGACCTAAGGTTGCCTACCCCTAATCTAGGTCTGTCTGTCTGTCTGTCTGTCTGTCTGTCTGTCTATCATCTAGGTCAGGGATAGGCAACTTTGACTCTTTTATGACTCGTGGACTTCAACTCCCAGAATTCCTGAGCCAACATGGCTCAGCTTGGAAACCTCTCCCTTTCCCCTCAGCATGGCTGGCTCAGGAATTCTGGGAGTTGAAGTCCACGGGTCATAAAAGAGCTAAGGTTGCCTACCCCTAATCTAGGTCTGTCTGTCTGTCTGCCTGCCTGTCTGTCTGTCTGTCTGTCTGTCTGTCTGTCTGTCTGTCTGTCTGTCTGTCTGTCTGTCTATCATCTAGGTCAGGGATAGGCAACATTGGCCCTTTTATGACTCGTGGACTTCAACTCCCAGAATTCCTGAGCCAGCATGGCTCAGCTTGGAAACCTCTCCCTTTCCCCTCAGCGTGGCTGGCTCAAGAATTCTGGGAGTTGAAGTCCACGAGTCATAAAAGACCTAAGGTTGCCTACCCCTAATCTAGGTCTGTCTGTCTGTCTGTCTGTCTGTCTGTCTGTCTGTCTATCATCTAGGTCAGGGATAGGCAACTTTGGCTCTTTTATGACTCGTGGACTTCAACTCCCAGAATTCCTGAGCCAACATGGCTCAGCTTGGAAACCTCTCCCTTTCCCCTCAGCATGGCTGGCTCAGGAATTCTGGGAGTTGAAGTCCACGGGTCATAAAAGAGCCAAGGTGGCCTACCCCTGTCTTAGATAATTAAATCTGAAAGCCATGCACATTCAGAAAGTTTGCTCCCCCCAAATGCCAAGATTTCATAAAAAAAAAAAGCAGGGGGCCATTTAAAGGTTTGCTTGTTTGTTCAAAACATTTTCTCCCATTCCTTGTCCCCCTCCCCCCAAATCACTCCTGGAATAGTGCATGAGTTTCCATAGACTCAGTGCTAGCAAGATAGCCCCTCCTCCCCGTTTGCTGGTTTAAATTTCTAAAAGAAGCAACACACAAGAAAAATATGTGGGGAGGGAAGAGGAAAGCGGCAAGTAGTCATTTTTAGAAGTGAAAGAAAGTCATTCTTACTATGATCAGCTGGTGATATTTCAGAGAACAGAAGAGCTTGATTTCATTTAGGCGTGATTTTCTGTTTTATTCTACATCCTCCCGTATTGGTTTGCCGTGCTAACGTTGATCATACTCAGCTTGATCAGGGGTCTTTGCATTTTATTCCCTTTTTGACCCAGGGTGAAACATCTAATCCTGGTGGATCCTTGGGGCTTCCCCACACGGCCATCCGATCCAGCTCAGGTCCGAACTGCTCCAACTTGGATCAAGGCTGTAGCGACTGTGCTGGGACGGTCCAACCCTCTGGCTGTACTCCGAGTTGCAGGACCTTGGGGTGAGTGAAGTTGGCCAGAAGATGTTGAATCAAACTTGGCAAGTTTGCTTCTCCCCCTAGAGGCTTCTTCAGCTCTGACTGGATGGTGGAGAATGGAAGGATGTATATTCTTTTGCAGCCAGCTGGTCATTTGCATTCTTTTTAGAGAGTCGTTGAGGCCACTCGGAGGTTTGTCTGTGTTTCTGTAGCCTGCAATGTTTTCTGGAAATCTGTTCATCCTCCCGCACCATTCGAAGTGCATAGCTAAATGTCTATGGAGATTCTCAGTCATCCAGGTCCTGGTTGTGCCAAAGATGCTTTTTCAGGAGGCAACTGGACTTTCTTGTTTTTCTTTGAAGATGTTTTGCTTCTGTACAATGTCTTGGTAAGGCCACACTTTGAATACTGCATCCAGTTTTGGTCACCACGATGTAAAAAAAGATGTTGAGACTCTAGAAAGAGTGTAGAGAAGAGCAACAAAGATGATTAGGGGACTGGAGGTTAAAACATATAAGGAAAGGTTGATGGAATTGGGTATGTCTAGTCTAATGAAGAGAAGGACGAGGGGGGACATGATAGCAGTCTTCCAATATCTCAGGGACTGCCCCGAAGAAGAGGGAGTCAAGCTATTCTCCAAAGCGCCTGAAGGCAGGATAAGAAGCAATGGATGGAAACTAAGCAAAGAGAGAAGCAACTTGGAACTAAGGAGAAACTTCCTGACAGTGAGAACAATTAATCAGTGGAACAACCTGCCTCCAGAAGTGGTGAATGCTCCAACACTGGAAGTTTTTAAAAAGAAACCGGACAGCCATTTGTACGAAATGGTATAGGGTTGCCTGCCTGAGCAGGGGATTGGACTTGATGACCTCCAAGGTCCCTTCCAACTTTATTATTATTATTATTATTATTATTATTATTATTATTATTATTATTATTATTATTATTATTGTTGTTGTTGTTGTTGTTGTTGTTGTTGTTGTTGTTGTTGTTATCCTCCAAGAGGCTTCTTCAGCTCTGACTGGATGGTGGGGAATGGAAGGATTTATATTCCTTGCAGGAATATGAATGGATTTCCCAAAAACATTGCAGGCTAAAGGAACAGGACAAAGCATCCTGCAGCCAGAAGGGTCCACACACCTTTGCCCTATTCTGGTGACCCGAAGACACAGATAATCCTCCAGATGACCCCAACGACCCTCTAAAAGAAGGCAAATGACCCGCTGTCTGCAAGGAATGGAGAAGGGTGCAGGTGTCAGATAGCGTTTCATCTAGTATACCTTCTGAATTTGTGCCTGGATACTAATGTTCCTTCCTCTCCTTTCACACATCCACAATATCTTCTTGGTATGGATGTCCCAAAGGTGATTTTTTTTCAGGAGGCAACTGGACTTTCTTGTTTTTCCTTTGAAGACGTTTCGCTTCTCATCCAAGAAGCTTCTTCGGCTCTGACTGGATGGTGGGGATTTATACTCCTTGTAGACAGCTGGTCATTTGCTTTCTTTTAGACCAGGGGTGTCAAACTGGCGGCCTGTGGGCCATATGTGTCACGTGCAGGCCACACCCACTCCAGCTCCACAAAGGTAAAAAAAGTCACGATACATCACAATACATCATATGACACGATTAAGTTTGACACCTGTGTTTTAGAGAACCATTGAGGCCACTTGGAGATTTATCTGTGTCCTCAAGATCACCCGACTAGTGCAAATGGCTGTGGAGCCTTCTTGGAACTGCTGAAAGGACCGTGTTGTGGACTGGAGATAGATGATGTTGGATCCCTCCCCCTCTGTTGAGAGAAGGCTGTTCATTTTTGACTTTTATGGCCTCTTTGACCCCTCTTTCAAACCAGCAGTCATCTCTGTTCAAAATGTGGACTTTGCTGTCTTCAAAAGAGTAGCCTTTGTCTTTTAAATGCAGAGGACTGATGAATCTCTCCCTGTTGAGTTTGTTATCCTAGGTTGTACCATGCATTTTAAGATGTGTTTAGAGCAGCGGTTCTCAACCTTTTCCGGGGCTCGACCCCAGCCTGCATCGTGCATGCGTGGCACGATGGGCGCATGCACGGCACGACGGGCACATCACGCATGCGCGGCACGATGGCCCACATTGCAAAGGGGAAAAAAATGGCGGACCCCCCCCAAAAATGGCCGACCCAAAAAAAAATGGCGGGCCCGCATCGTGCATGCGCAGTGCGATGGACCGCATCGCAAAGGGAAGAAAAAATGGCGGACCAAAAAAATAATAATAAAAAAAATGGCCGGCCAAAAAAAAATAATAAATGGCCGACCAAAAAAAAAAATGGCGGGCCCACATCGCGCATGCGCAGTGCAATGGGCCGCATCGCAAAGGGAAGAAAAAATGGCGGACCCCAAAAAAATGGCCGACCCAAAAAAAATAAATGGCGGACTGCAGTGTTTGGCGACCCCCGTGAAATGGTCGTTCGACCCCAAATGGGGTCGCGACCCACAGGTTGAGAACCGCTGGTTTAGAGTATCTAACTTTTTCCTCTAGGTCCTGGGTTGGTCCAGCGGTTCCGTCCAGATTTTAAGCAGAAATTTGCCAAATTTTTTGATGACGATACCATCTCTGAATACATCTATCACTGCAATGCCCAGACACCGAGGTGAGAAAGCCCCCCCCAGCCCACCAATGTGACATTCTGGTTAGCTGTGGCCCCAGTAAAAAGCATCCTGTCTGAGCTGGGACCACAGAGACCTGGATAGATCCCAGTCTGATAGTTCAGGCCTGGCTGCAAAGATAACTGGCATTGGTGATGTTGATAAGCCAATGAAACATTAGTACAGGTAGTCCTTGACCTTTCAAAGTTACAACCTGGAGTTGAAGTTCTGGAGGTTTTTCCCCTGCTCCCCCTGGGTCACCAAAGCTCACACTGAGCACTTGGACACACAATAAATGTGTGTATGACCATTTGCAGTGTCCTGCGGTCTTGTGACTGTGCTTTATGATGGTTTTGCCCAAACCCATCACTTCCGGTTTTCGGCAAAACACATCCACGGAAAATCACTCTACAATCTTTAACAACAAAAAATGTTGTAAAATTTGGACTGGTCATGTGACCGAACGTTTTATGATCTTTATGACATGCAAGCAAGGATAATGGGCAGGTTCCACGATGGTCGTAACTTGGGGACTACCTATAAGAAATGCATGGCATTCTCCATGCCTCCATTGAGTGGACTTTGGATGCGGTGGGCAATATTCAGGCTTCACGAATATAGTAATTGCAGGTCAGGCAGTTAGTATATAAACATCATAGAATCCTAAGGCTGGAAGGGGCCTTGGAGGTCTTCTAGTCCAACCCCCTACTCAAGTGAGGAGTCTTTATATCATCCCGGACCAATGGTTGTCCAATCTTTTCTTGAAAACCTCCAGCAGGCAAACTCCAGGAGGCGAAACCATGTAATTATGTCCTTTCTTCTTGCTCCGCATCAGTGGGGAGGCAGCATTCAAGGCCATGACCGAATCCCTAGGATGGGCCCGCCGTCCCATGTTGGAACGCATCCACATGATCCGACGTGACTTGCCCATCACCCTCATCTATGGAGCCAATTCCTGGATTGATACCAGCACTGGGGAGAAGGTCAGAGACCTACGACCAGGGTGCTACGTTAATGACATGGTAAGACATTGGCCCAGAGAATGGGGCTTCTGCAAACATGGAGATCAAGCACAGAATGTTTTCTCTCTCTCCCTCTCTCTATCTCTCTCTCAATCTCCCTCCCTCCCTGTCTCTCTCTCTCTCTTGCTCTCTCTGTCTCTCTCTTTCTCTGTCCCTCTCTCTTGCTCTTTCTCCCTCTCCCCCCTCTCTCTTGATCTTTTTCTTTCTGTCTCTCTCCCCCTCTCTGTCTCTCTCTTGGTCTCTCTCCCTCCCTCCCTTCTCTCCCTCTCTCTCTCTCTCTCTTGCTCTCTCTCTTTCTCTGTCTCTTTCTCTCTCTCTCTCCCTCCTCTCTCTCTCTCTCTGTCTCTCTCTTGCTCTCTCTTCCTCTCTGTCTCTTTCTCTCTCCCTCTCTCTCTTGCTCTTTCTTCCTCTTTCTCTCCATCTCTCTCTTTCTCTCCGTCTTCCTCTCTCTCTCTCTCTCTCCTTCTCTCTCTTTCTCTGTCCCTCTCTCTTGCTCTTTCTCCCTCTCCCTCTCCCCCCCTCTCTCTCTCTTGATCTCTTTCTTTCTGTCTCTCTCCCCCTCTCTGTCTCTCTCTTGGTCTCTCTCCCTCCCTCCCTCCCTCTCTCTCCCTCTCTCTCTCTCTTGCTCTCTCTCTTTCTCTGTCTCTTTCTCTCTCTCTCTCCCTCCTCTCTGTCTCTCTCTTGCTCTCTCTTGCTCTCTCTTCCTCTCTGTCTCTTTCTCTCTCCCTCTCTCTCTTGCTCTTTCTTCCTCTTTCTCTCCATCTCTCTCTTTCTCTCCGTCTTCCTCTCTCTCTCTCTCTCTCTCTCCTTCTCTCTCTTTCTGTCTCTCTCTCCCTCTCTGTCTCTCTCTTGGTCTCCCTCCCTCCCTTCCTCTTTCTCTCTCTCCCTCTCCCTCTCCCTCTCTGTTTCTCTTTTGGTCTCTCCTTCTCTCTCTCTCTCTCTGTCTGCCTTTCTTTTTCTCTCTCTCTTTCTATTTCTCTCCCTCTCCCAAACATGGCTGTTTGCCGTGTCCTGTGCTAGAATAACACTGACGATGTTACTTAGTTGTTGTTGTTGTTGTTGTTGTTATTATTATTATTATTATTATTATTATTATTATTATTATTATTATTATTATTATTATTATAGACTTTTATACCGCCCCTCTCCCGTAGGACTCGGGGCGGTTTACAGCCAAATTTAAAAACGTAACAATAATAAATATTTAAAACAGAATTAAATAACTAGGCTGTACTAAAACCAAATTAAAATCCCACACTAAAACCCTAACTACTTACCGGTAATTTAAAATTACATAAAATTACATAGTTTGGTAATGAAACGTCTGCAAGAAAAACAGCAAGCTCAGAACACCAAAGACCCCCCTCATTTCAATTCTGAGCTAGAAATATTCCCCTTTATTGTCTGTCCCCCCAAAAATTATTAGATTTAGGTTTTTCTTTTTTCTGGATATGTGCCTATATCCCTCGCTGAGCTGGATGGCTGTTCTTCTTTTGTCCTGCTCCTCTAGGCCATCCCTGGAGCCTCCCACCATGTCTACGCTGACCAACCCAGGGCCTTCAACGCTGCAGTGGAACAAATCTGCAACGCCGTGGACTGACCGCCGAAGCTGGAGTGGAAAAATAGTTTCTATCCTTGCCACCTTATTGCTCAGCTGCGGGGAAGACGAAGAAGGCGCACGTCACTTTCCGTGCCCCCCGGGGAGCCGAAACTGAAATCCCCATGGATCTGACTGCAGATGGATCTCCGGGGATCTCTGCTATCCAGCCTGCACTCCCTCCCTCCCTCCCTCCCTCCCTCCCTCCCTCTTGATTTCCTCTAGAAACATCTTTCTACTTAAAGGTTGCAGACCTCCTGTTTTGGGTTAATCCAAGTCTAACTGTTCTATTTTTTTACCCCTGAGAATGTTTTGGTCTTGGTTTGATTTACACCACATCCTCACGCAACGCTGGTTCCCCGTGTTGTCGGTTCCAACTACAATCCCTGCTCCAATTTTATTCCTCCTCCTCCTCCATCCTACTACCTGTTGGAGATCTCACTCTCTACCTTTGTGTATTTCAAAGGCATTGTCGGTTTCTGCTGGAAAGCTATTTTGAATCTCTATGTTGACCCTGTTAGATGATGCTAGAGTTCTTCTCTCTGATACCTGGTGCCTTTGGGGATAAACTTCTAGTTGCAGAATTTTTATATATTTTGGAAAATAGATGCTTTTATTAATTCAATGCAGCAGAGACGTCTCTATCAATGAAGCTTCAGGAAATGCACAAAACCCTGTAGGTGGTCTTCTGAAGCACCGTCCTAGGTGATTGCTGGAAACGGAGGACGATGTTTGGTAATTTTGAGATGTCCTAAAATTAGATATATTTCAGAGAGACAGTGAGAAAGAGATTGAGATGTCAACTCCTAACCTCTTTCTCATGCACGATGTGGCCATACCTATTTCCCACATTACAACTCCTAATCTGAGAAAGAAATCTTAAGTCCTAACTTAAATCTAAGAAGGAGCCAAGGACCGTGTGTAAATTCTCTTTGGAATGTGCAAACTGTGCAGAATTTAAATGGCTTTGAACTTAGTTTGAGCCTCCAAAAAACACTCATTTTGCCCTTGAAAGAGTTCTCAACTCTTCAGGGCTGTTGTTTTGCATTTGGTGAAGAACATTTTTTGAGCTCAACTCATTCCCAAAATATTTGGGAGAACCTGAGCCCCATCTGACCCCCTAAGCCTATGAAAAGTTTTTTTTTCTCCATAAGATACATAGTTTTGTTCCCCTTGGAAGCATGCGTCACATCCAAATTTGATGGGAGAACTTTTTCAGAATGGTGAGTGTGATACTACTGGAAAAGTGATGTTGCAGAACTAATATGACTAACAGTGTGGAGCAGAAATCCAGAATGGATGGTAAAGTTTGAAAGAAAGGGATGGATTTAAAGGGAATTCCTCACTTTTAGGACCTCAACTTCATCAGCCATGGCTTCAAGATGATCTGTCCTTCTAAAATCGGGAGAATCTGGATCAGAAAGGGTCCTGCTTCAAATAGAAGATATTTGAGAGTTATACTTAGGCCCTACTACTTGACCCTCAAACTTGTTTGTGCATTTGTGATTATAAAAGTATCTTAACGTGAGGAACATCTGGCTGATCTCGTCTGGGTTTGGCAGCTGAGGGGGGTCCAGGCTAAGTAGCACTTGAATGAGGAAGTACCAGGGAATTTTAAAGATAAAAACATGACAGTTTGGCTAATGACAAGTTTGAATCTGTTGTTCTAGTTATAAAAGGGGGTTCTTGCTGGACTTGAATTCCACCACCAAACCATGAGCCTTTTGGCCCTCATCATCTATGTGTGAAAAGCTGGCTCTTGCCATTCCAAGGAAGTAAAAGTGAGTTCTCTTTTTGGGGGACAGATGGAGGAGAAAGAAGCTGGTCAGAATCTGATCTGTGGTGGTCTGTGAAAGCTTCCTAGAAAACAATTTAAGAGCAGACTCCATACCTCTCGTGAAATCCACCCCACCTCCCAAACCAGCTGCTCTTTCCTAACTGGGCTGGATGTCCCCAGTGGCTGGGGAATATGGGTGTTGGACTCTTAACACCAACATGGAGGCTTGGCCAAATTGAAAAAAGGTCACACTATGGTTGGGGGAGAAAGAAAGCCTTCCTTTTCAACTTGATTTACTTCTCTTTTGTGTTCCTGTTAAAGTTGCCTGTTGGGATTCATGAATCCCTGCTCCCCTGCTGTATAAAGGTTTAATGGAGATAGGGGCAAAAAAAGTTTGGTATCCAGGCAGTTCTTGGAGCTGAGGTTATTTGGAAAAAGATTTAACACTATTAACACAATTTCTAATACTGGCCATAGGACACAGTCTGAATCGCACCTAACTGGCAGTGCCACCTATGGAATTACCCTTTGTTTGTACTAATTTTGTATGTTTATTAAAATAAAATTATTGCTTAAAAAAAACACTTGGGGAATAGTCTGTGTCTTTGTAAAGTTTGGTGTGGTTTCTTTCCTGCTTTGGATATGATGTCCCATTCTTCTTATTTAATATTTCTCAACCTTAGCAGCTTTAAGTTGTACAGAATAATAGAGTTGGAAGGGAACTTAGAGATCTCCTAGTCTAACCCCTGGCTCAAGCAGGAGACCCTATACTATTTCAGACAAGTGGCTGTTCAGTCTCTTCTTAAAAATCTCCAGTATATTGGGGCACCCATAACGTCTGGAAGTACATTTTTGCACTGATTAAGGGTTATAACTCTCAGGAAACATCTCAGTTACACATAGGAGATATATTTTTTTTCTCCATTGTCAGAATTAAGTCTTCATCCTGGTTCATTCAAGCCGGGATAAATAAGCAACATGGTGACTGCTTTGGGAAGAAGGTTACAGTTTATTGAAGAAGCAGAGAGATGGTCCTTGCAAGGAAGAGCAGAGAGGAAAGAGGAGTTGAGCACATGGGCAGTAGGTTTTTATACCCCCTCTAGCCTTGTTTGGAATAGTTTCCTGTTCCTGTGGCATGAACCTTGAGGCTATTTCTGAGTGTTTTTGTAGGACTTGATATCTGTGGTTTAATCCTATTATCATATCCTGCTTCCCAGGTGATGGGTCTTATGACTCCTAGAGTTTGGGTGGGGCATGCAGATTTTCTCTTTGTCTTCTTGAGTGCTCTGGCTTCAACTTTCTGATGGTTTTACATCTGCACTTGTATGGGGCTAGCTCTTGCTTGGGGCAGAGAGATAGATTTGGGGCCAGGTTTTGTTTTTAAAAAATCCTTTTGAGGAAAAATATATTTTTCTGCCCTTTTAATATTTCCTTCTCTGGGCTAACTTCCCTCACCATCCTGTGATACTTTTTCACAAAATGCGCTTAGCAGATGATTAATTCCAAGGCAACAATATCCCTCTTTACAATCAGTTAAATAAACTCACAACTTCTGAAGGCAAGCCATTCCACTGGTTAATTGTTCTCACTGTTAGGAAGTTTCTCCTTAGTTCTAGGTTATCTTCTCTCCTTGATTAGTTTCCCTCTAGTGTTTCTGGTGCTTTGGGAAATAGGGTGACCCCCTCAAATATTGGAAGATTGCTATCGTGTCCTTTTCACTAGACTAGCCATACCCAATTCCTGCAACCGTTCTTCATATGTTCTAGCTTCTAGGCCCCTAATCATCTTTGTTGCTCTTCTCAACATCCATGGCTGGCTGGGGAATTCTGGGAGAGGAAATCCACACATCTCCAAGTTGTCACGGTTGGGAAACATTGCTCAAGAGCAGCGGTTCTCAACCTTTTGCAAGCCGTGACCCCAACCTGCGCGGTGCATGCGCGGCCCACATTGCGCATGTGCGGCACATGCGACGGCCCACATTGCGCATACGCAGTGTGGCGGCCCGCATCGCACATGCGCAGCACGACGGCCCACATTGTGCATGCGTGGTGCTACCCCGCCCATGCGCGGTGCTGCCCCCTGCGCCGGCCGAGGGGAAAAGGAAAAAAATGGCGGACTGCGGTGTTTGGCGACCCCCGTGAAATAGTCGTTCGACCCCAAATGGGGTCGCGACCCATAGGTTGAGAACCGCTGCTCTAGAGGATCCAGCTATAGAATATAAAGTAGCCACTCTGAAGGTTTTACAACCTTGCTGCTGTTGTTTTGGCAGTTCTACATATTTTTTGTAAAGTTTGTTATTGAATTTTTTTCATACCATTCAATAGTATTTATTCAACAAATGTGTTGTCCGAGTTTATCCTTCACTAATACAAATTTAATTCCTAATCCCTTTATTCTTTTCTCCAGCCATTGATAAAATAAATCCCAAGTTTGGAAAATATTCTGTTTATTCTTTTTCTTTCAACCTCATAGTAACTCTGTCCATTTCAGCACATTCTAGTATTTTTTTTTCTACACATTTTTAATTCACGACTGCCACCCACTGTCCAGCTTCTGACATGACAATCTTTAGTTCTTTGAGAGGACTCACAGCAAAGATGATTAAGCTGTTGGATTAATTGAGATTCCCCCTCAGCTTCAGAAATTCAGTAGCCCCATTTTTTTTTAGTCCTACCAATTCACAGGGCTGTTGTGTAAGAAAACGAGGAGGAATGAATGCCTTGAACTTTTGATAAAAAGCTGGAATAAAACTCTAAAGCAAAGGCGGATGTGGGTGGTCCATTTTGGAAAATAACAGAATGGGCTGCACTTTAAATCGACTTTAACTGACCTATTTGTTTGGTTTTTGTTGCCCTGATACATTTATTTGCCACAGTATGCTTTAGCAAAATTCATATGGCTGGTTTGAACACTTGAGTGCGAGAATTATAATAATAATAATAATAATAATAATAATAATAATAATAATAATAATAATAATAATAATAATAATAATAATAATAATAATAAAGTTGGAAAGGACCTTGGAGGTCATCTAGTCCAACCCCCTGCTCAGGCAGGAAACCCTATACCATTTCAGACAAATAGTTGTCCAATCTCTTCTTAAAGACTTCCAGTGTTGGAGCATGTACCGCTTCTGGAGGCAGGTTGTTCCACTGATTAATTGTTCCTGTTCAAGCAGGAATTCCTATGCCATGATTGTCCAATCTTTTGTTAAAAGCCTCCAGTGATGGAGCACCCACAATTTCTGAAGGCAGGTCATTCCATTGATCAATTGTTCTAACTGTCAAGAAATTTCTCCTTAGTTCTAGGTTACTTCTCTCCTTGATTAGTTTCCATCCCTTGCTTCTTGTCCTGCCTTCAGGTGCCTTGGAAAATAGCTTGACTCCCTCTTCTTTGTGGCAGCCCCTGAGATATTGGAACACGGCTATCATGTCCCCCCTCGTCCTTCTCTTCATTAAACTAGACATACCCAATTCCAGCAACCGTTCCTTATATGCTTTAGCCTCCAGTCCCCTAATCATCATGAGAAACATTGACAGTTTTCATGCCTAAAGTGAGATAAGAATGCCCAGTCTCCTGGTTTTTTCCCAGAGCCTTAACCGCTAGACCGAACTGGATCTTTAGTATTAAATATTAATTTAACATTAATGCATATTTGCTTAGTTTAGAAAACTTTTTTTTTTCTGGGGAGGGACAGGCCTTAGTGTGAACTGAATGAGTGCGTTTCGACTTGTGCTTTACATCCCAATTAGAAGTCATCTAATTGGAACACAACATTAATAACTTTCAGTTTTAAATCAGCACATGCCCTCTTGAGCAGCCTGAGTAGACTTCAATTCCCAGAATTCTCAGCAATCTCTGAGCTGCCTGGGGACACCTCTAGAATTTACCAAGAATGAGAAACGTTGACCGTAAATAATAAATATAATAGACATATGTCTTCAGACACATAAATGTCTTTTATGGGGAAATAAGTGGGGTTTTTTCCCCCTTCTTTCTTTCATGAGGAGACCTAGCCTCTTTTTAAAGACTCAGTTGCTGGGACAGACTATACCAAAGGTTACAAATCTTTTAAGGTAGACTGCTGAGGCTACCTGAGGCTCCATCACTGCACAAAGTCCACAAGTATCACAGTGGTTCCCCTTTTCTGAACCCCCAATTTGTGACCTGCTAGAAGTGAAAGGATTCCAGTATTTGGATCACGCGATGTCACTGAATTTGCTTCATTGTGATCCAGTTGAAATGCAAATGACGTGAAATCTAGTTTATAGCTTGACTTCCCATACACACAACCCCACTCCGTTTTAGGGGAGAGGGGGGTCTCCCCAGCAAATGAAGGCATCAGCAAGGGAGGGAGGGGAAATGGGTGAGTTTCCCTTTCATCTTGTTTCCCCCCCCTTTTTTCATTATGAGGTCAGACTGAGAGGGGTTGAAGGCCATCCTCAAAGGCAAGGGCAGCTGAGTTTTCATCTATTACTCCAGGAAAAGCCCTGCAGGCTTGGCCCAGGCAGCCCTCGGGGCTAATGGGGAGCATTCCTTCCCAAGTGGGGCTCAGCCAGGCTGCCTCCTGCACTCCCAGAAGGCAAGAGAAACACCCCGAAGTGCTGGATTGCTGCTGGCCGAGGATCTGTTGCATTGTAAGTGGTGGGGAGGGTGAACAAGCTCAGTCTTCCAGTTCTAGGAGAAATGTTTTTTTTTTTTCAGAAGAGGTTGATCTGTGGAACTCGCTGCTCCAGGATTGAGGGGCAGAGATGAGTTACCCAGTTCTTTATCTTTGTGAATTCTGATACTTTACTTATTTCTTTATTATTATTATTTTTACAAATAACTCAAGATGGCGAACATAGTCAATGCGCCTTCTTCCTCCTGTTTTCCCCATAACAACAACCCTGTGAGGTAGGCTGGGCTGAGAGAGAGGGACAGGCTCAAAGTCACCCAGCTGGCTTTCGTAGCTAAGTCAGGACTTGAACTCACAGTCTCCTGCTTTCTAGTCTGGTGTCATAAACAATAGATCGGACTGCTCTCACAAACTCATTTTGGTGCTGCTGTAGCTTTAAGAAGAAAGCTTTTTCTCATTTCCCTTTATTTTACTTATTCCTGGCCATCTTGGGATCTATAAAAGGATCCCTGTATTTTCTTCCTTCTTGTTCCACCCCCCCCCCGCCTCTTGAATTTCCCTCCCTGCTTTTCCAAGGTTATTCCAAGTTACGTTTAGCGCAGTGTTTCTCAACCTTGACCATTTTAAAGCATGTGGACTTCAACTCCCAGAATTCCACAGCCAGCATTGCTGGCTGTGGAATTCTGGGAGTTGAAGTCCACATGCCTTAAAATGGTAAAGGTTGAGAAACACTGCTTTAGGGTGACTGAATCTTTCTCCCACCAGCCAACAGATTAAATCTCTCCAATGGAGCTGAACTGGTAACTATAAATACATGTTGTTTGAAAGTCAGAACAGAATTGAACAGAATAACTGAAGGGATCTTTGAGGTTTTCTAGTCCAACCTTATACCATTTCAGACAAATTGTTGTCCAATTTCTTTTTTAAAAACCTCCAGTGTTGGAGCATTCACTACTTCTGGAGGCGAGTTGTTCCACTGATTAATTGTTCTAACTGTCAGGAAATTTCTCCTTAGTTCTAGGTTGCTTCTCTCCTTGATTAGTTTCCATCTGTTGCTTCTTGTCCTGCCCTTGTTCTCACTGTTCTCACTGTTAGTACGTGTCTCCTTAGTTCTGTGTGGCTTCTATCCTTGATTAGTCTCCATCCAGTTCACACTCAAGAATTTTCTTAAATGATGCTGTTTTAATTGGTCCTGTGAACCCTTCAATCTAGTTCTCCAATTCTCAGTCACTTTTGATGTCTCATTCTGAACAAGCTATTCCCTCTGTCATTACTTCTAAGATTTCTAAGTGCTCAAGCAAGAGACCCTATATCAGGAGTCTTCAGACTTGGCCCTTTTATAACTTGTGGGCTTCAACTCCCAGAATTCCTTAGTCAGGCACACTGGCTGAGGAATTCTGGAAGTTGAAATCCACAAGTCATAAAAGAGCCACGTTTTTTTTTAATATAAAATTATTTTATTAAAACAATCAACATTGAACATAAAAAAAACATATTGTGCAGCAATCATCATGGCACCTGATATACAATACTAGGTATTAGTCACTGAAAACGTCTGAATTAGTAAGCCTTTTTCCCACCCCTCGCGTCTAGCCTCAACTATACTCCTGTTACACTTTGTTTGATTGGTGTTTCTCTTAAAAATGTTCAGTGATAAAGCACCCACAACTTCTAAAGGCAAGCTGTTCCACTGGTTAATTGTTCTCACTGTTAGGAAGTTTCTTAATTCTAGATTGCTTATCTCCTTGATTAGTTTTCCATCCATTGTTTCCTGTCTTGCCTTCTGGTGCTTTGGAAAATAAGTTGACCCCCTCTTCTTTGTGGTAACCCCTCAAATACTGGAATACTGCTATCATGTCCCCCCTCCCCAGTCCTTCTTTTCTCCAGATTAAGCCATACCCAATTCCTGCAATCATTCTTCATACATTTTTGTCTCCAGGCCTTTAATCACCTTTGTTGCTCTTCTTTGCACTTTTTCCAAAGTTTCAACACCTTTTTTGTAATGTGGTGACCAAAACTGGATGCAATATTCCAGATGTGGTCTTACTCAGGATTTATAAATTGGTATTAATACTCAACGTGAATTTGATTCTATGCCTCTGTTTATACAACTAAGGATTGTATTAGCTTTTTTGGATGCTGCCTCACACTGCTGATTCATGTTTGAGTGATCATCCACTAGGACTCCAAGGTCCCTCTCACATTACCGTTTTTTCAGCCAGATTTCTCCTATTCTGTACTTAAACTTTTGATTTTCCCTGCCCAGGTGTAAAACCTTCCTTTTCTTCACATTAAATATAACTTTGTTGGTTAGATCCCATTGTTCAAGTCTGTCAAGATCTTTTTGGATCATGAGCTGTTGGCTATTCCTGCCAGCTTAGCGTTATCTGCAAATTTGATGAGTTCCCCTTTCATTCCCTCATCTAAGTCATTTACGGAGATATTGAAGAGTTCTGCACCTAAGACAGAACCTTTATTTATTTATTTATTTATTTATCTATTTATTTATTTATTTATTTATTTATTTATTTGTTTGTTTGTTTGTTTGTTTGTTTGTTTGTTTGTTTGTTTGTTTGTTTAATTTCTATGCCGCCCTATTCCGGAGAACTCAGGGCGGCTCACAACATGATAGAAATTACAATAAAGTACATAAATATAAAAACCCTTAAGTTAAAAAAGAAACCAATCATTCCACAAACATACACACAAACATACACTGGCTAGGGGCAAGGTGTTAGCTGCCCCAGGCCTGCCGGCAAAAGTGTGTTTTAAGTAATTTACGAAAGGCGGAGAGGGTGGGGGCGACACGGATCTCCGGGGGAAGTTGGTTCCAGAGGGCCGGGGCCGCAACAGAGAAGGCTCTTCCCCTAGGCGACACTGTCTGGCTGACGGGACCTGTGGGCCCTAACCGGCCGCTGGGATTCATGAGGCAGCAGACGGTCCCGTAAATAACCTGGTCCGATGCCATGTACCCTACTGCTTATTTCTCTCAATGTAGATGTAGTACTACTAAGGACTACTTGTTGAGTACGGTTTGTCACCAAGGGTCCTTGGTGGTCTCTGAAGTTGGTGGTTTTCTTGCAGATTTGATTACCCAACTTGGATAATGATGATATTATGTACTTGGGTAATGAAACATCTGGAAGAAAACAACCAAGCTCAGAGAGTACCAACAATCCAAGTATTAATACTACTTTACAATGCCTGGGTAAGGCCACACTTGGACTACTGCATCCAGTTTTGGTCACCACGATGTAAAAAAGATATTGAGACTCTAGAAAGAGTACAGAGAAGAGCAACAAAGATGATTAGGGGACTGGAGGCTAAAACATACAAGGAACCGCTGCTGGAATTGGGTATGTCTAGTTTGATGAAGAGAAGGATGAGGGGGGACAGGATAGCAGTGTTCCAATATCTCAGGGGCTGCCCCAAAGAAGAGGGAGTCAAGCTATTCCCCAAGGCACCTGAAGGCAGGACAAGAAGCAATGGGTGGAAACTAATCAAGGAGAGAGGCAACCTAGAACTAAGGAGAAACTTTCTGACAGTTAGAACAATTAACCAGTGGACAATCTGCCTCCAGAAGCGGTGAATGCTCCAACCCTGGAAGTTTTTAAGAAGAGACTGGACAGCCATTTGTCTGAAATGGTATAGGGTTTCCTGCCTGAGCAGGGGGTTGGACTAGATGACCTCCAATGTCCCTTCCAACTTTACTATTATTATTATTATTATTATTATTATTATTATTATTATTATTATTATTACTACTACTACTACTACTACTACTACTACTACTACTACTACTACTACAAAAACTACAGATTTTCTGTGAAATTCTCAAAGAATCGTGTGTAGTTTGAAGGACACAATAGAAGGGAGTGCAGTGTGTATCTGTGTGTCATTGAGAGGGACTTTTGTTTTGGTTAATTCTTCCTTCCAGCAACATTTGATAATCCTTGATTAAGATGTAATAAGAGAAGTGCTTATAGGATTTGATTATTTGGTTATATAATGGGATGTGGGAATCACCTGAAGACATGAGTGGGGTGGAAGAGAGGCTAGCCACAATCAGATAAGAGAGGGCATAGCCCACAGTTGTACAACATGCACAGAAAGAAACTCAGAAACCGAGTTTCTGGAAGTTTTTAAGAAGAGACTAGACAAACATTTGTCTGAAATGGTATAGGGTTTCCTGCCTGAGCAGGAGGTTGGACTAGATGACCTCTAAGGTCCCTTCCAACTCTGTTAATCTACTCCACTCCATTCTCCATTCCATAATCTATTCCATTCCATTCCAGTAAAGAGACATGGGAGATTTGTACATGCACATTTTCAGATGTGCAAATCACTCTTCCAAGGTAGAACCAGACAGAAAACATGTCCAACTGAGCTAGCTATACTTTACTTAAGGCTACATTAACAGAATCTTGAATGTCTGAAGGTACAAACTTCCCACTGTCTCTCTTTTTTTTTTGTTTAAATTTTTTTTATTAAAACAATCAACACCAAACACAAGATCACATTAAGAAGCAATCTTGAGTGCTTCTTAATATGATTTTACGTTTAATGTTGATAACTTTAACATTGAAAAAGCGGATTGAATTTCTACCTCAGGTTATTGAACTTCTACCTCAGGATCTTTTGTTAGGGAGTATAAAAGATTGCACTGTTACTGAGACGAATTTAACTCTGAAGCGCGAATGAACTATATGTGATAGACTAGAAACAGTAGATAGACCATACACAAGAGAAACACCAATCAAATAAAATGTATCAGGTGTATAGTTGAGGCTTGATGTGAGGAGTGAAGAATGCTTATCAAGCCAGACGTTTACAAGGACTAATACCTCATGCTGTATTTTTATGAGGATTGCTTCTTAATATGATCCTATGTTTAATGCTGACTGCTTTAATATTGGAAAAGCGTACTGAATTTCTACCTCAGGTTACTGAATTTCTACCTCAGGATCTTTTGCTGGGGATCATAAAAGACAAAACCCACTGTCTCTTTTTACAGCCTGAGAATTAGGGAAGCTTCATTCTGAATTTCTTTCAGAGTCCATTACGCAGTTGTGGGCTATGCCCTCTCTTATCTCATCATTCAAGCATTCCCTATCTGTGGTGTGATCAAGTCAACAGGGGTGGGGTTGTGGTGGCATGGCAGCACAATTTTTTTTTTCTTCCTGGCGTGTGAATCTTTTCGCTGTTGCATTACAGGGGCAAGTAAGAAGCTGGAAGGAGAATTTCCGTTATCGGAATCTGCGTCTTTCGGGAGCGACGCTCCGTAAGCTGGAGTCTGCCCTCTTAGAGCTGACCCCAGAAGACTTCCAGAACACTTACGAATGGGAGAAATTTCAACTCTGGCTCCAGGAAGTCATGTTTGCAGAATGGTGGCTGGACCAATTCTCCAGAGACATCAAACGTCGGTGGAAAAATATGACGATGTTCTGAGTGTCCTTGGGGTGAGGGAAGTCTAATTTGGGGTAATGCGGTAAATTGTGCATTTTTGCTGGACAATAAAGAACTGAGTGCTAAGATGTAGTGGCAGGCGAGTTTCATTCCAGTTTCTTTCTTTCTTTCTTTCTTTCTTTCTTTCTTTCTTTCTTTCTTTCTTTCTTTCTTTCTTTCTTTCTTTCTTTCTTTCTTTCTGTCTGTCTGTCTTTCTTTCTTTCTTTCTTTCTTTCTTTCTTTTTTCTTTCTTTCTTTCTTTCTTTCTTCCTGCCTTCCTTCCTTCCTTTCTCTTTCTCTCTCTCTCTTTCTTTCTCTCTCTCTCTCTGTGTCTCTCTCTCTCTCTCTCTGTTCCTTCCTTCCTTCCTTCCTTCTTTCTTTCTTTCTTTCTTTCTTTCTTTCTTTCTTTCTTTCTTTCTTTCTTTCTTTCTTTCTTTCTTTCTTTCTCTTTCTCTCTTTCTTTCTATATCTGTTTCTTTCTTTCTCTCTCTGTCTTTCTCTCTCTGTCTCTTTCTTTCTCTCTCTCTCTCTTTCTCTTTTTCTCTCTCTCTTTCTTTCTTTCTGTCTCCTTCCTTCCTCCCTTCCTCCCTTCCTCCCTTCCTCCTTCTTTCTTTCTTTCTTTCTTTCTTTCTTTCTTTCTTTCTTTCTTTCTTTCTTTCTTTCTTTCTTTCTTTCTTTCTTTCTTTCTTTCTTTCTTTCTTTCTTTCTGTCTTTCTCTTGCTCTCTTTCTTTCTATATCTGTTTCTTTCTTTCTCTTTCTTTCTCTCTCTTTCTTTTTTCTCTCTCTGTCTCTTTCTTTCTCTCTCTCTCTTTCTCTCTCTCTCTCTCTCTCTCTCTCTCTCTCTCTCTCTCTCTCTCTCTCTCTCTCTCTCTCTCTCTCTCTCTTTCTTTCTCTCTCCTTCCTTCCTTCCTTCCTTCCTTCTTTCCTTCCTTCCTTCCTTCCTTCCTTCAAAAGATGTTTTGTAAAATCTTTAGGCACAGGAGAACCCAGTAGTTTGTAAAATATGGTTCAGTTGTGTTGCTTTTGAGTTGTGTCCTGTGGAACCAAGTGGTGGAACTTGCTTCAGAATGGTGCAGTGCTCATTCTGCCATTTTGATTAACACAGTGCTCATCTTGTCATTTTCACCAAAGAGGTGTCAAATATGATTTACTTTCCTTTTCCTCTTATGTTCATGTGATCACAATTTAGGTGTGTGGCAACTGGCTGACCTTTATGACCAATTGCAATGTCCTGCAGTCACATGATCACAATTTGTGACTTTATTTTGCCTGTTTCCAGCAAAACCACCCATTTGGAAGAATGAGCTCACACTTATATTGCGGTGTTTGCTTAATGATCATGGATTCATTTAACAACAGTCATAAAAATGGCCATTGAACTGGGTCCCACTCAGTTTATGACCATAATGACTTACAACTTCTTCTATAAAGAAATCCCAGGGCTTTGCTGCCATCTACTGGTGAACCCTAGTAGGTTTCCAAGTAAGACAACCCACATTGTGGGTTCATATTGGACAGCCCCTCAGCTGTGTGTTAAATACATACAACAATTTCACTCATCTCTGCTGCTTCACTAAGTTACAAGAAAAGTAGGATTTCCATTCTTTCTAAAATTATTAATTTCAGAATACATAATGGCACGATCTACATATTGTCAGCTGAAAAGGTCTTTGAGGTTCAAATAGACAGTTACAGAATTAGAATCTTGACTTCAAGGCCAAGTTCATAGAAATCTGTTGAAAGAAAGAAAAAGAAAAAGAAAAAGAAAAAGAAAGAAAGAGAGAGAGAGAGAGAGAGAGAGAGAGAGAGAGAGAGAGAGAGAGAGAGAGAGAGAGAGAGAGAAAGAAAGAAAGGAAGAAAGAAAGGAAGAAAGAAAGAAAAAAAGGAAGGAAGGAAGAGAAAGAAAGAAAGAAAGAAAGAAAGAAAGAAAGAAAGA
This sequence comes from Bothrops alternatus, assembly GCA_034064705.1. Classification (NCBI taxonomy): domain Eukaryota; kingdom Metazoa; phylum Chordata; class Lepidosauria; order Squamata; family Viperidae; genus Bothrops; species Bothrops alternatus. The sequence continues at coordinate 1,305,370 of JARGCV010000074.1, forward strand.
AAGAAAGAAAGAAAAAAGAAAGGAAGGAAGGAAGAAAGAAAGAAAGAAAGAAAGAAGCAAGTTTTAACCTTGGCTTAGAACTTGATATTCCATGGACGGAGAAACAGAAAAAGGAAGAAAGTGAGAAAGGAAGGGAGGAAGGAAAGAAGGAAGGAAGGAAAAAAAGAAAGAAAGAAGGAAGGAAGGAAGGAAGGAAGGAAAAAAGAAAGGAAGGAAGAAAGAAGCAAGTTTTAACCTTGGCTTAGAACTTGCTTTTCCAAGGACGGAGAAACAGAAAAAGGAAGAAAGTTAGAAAGGAAGGAAGGAAGGAAGGAAGGAAAGAAGGAAAGAAAGAAGGAAAGAAGGAAAGAGAAAGAAAGAAAGAAAGAAAGAAAGAAAGAAAGAAAGAAAGAAAGAAAGAAAGAAAGAAAAGAGAGTATCTATGATGTGATTGTGCATTGCTGCAGTCATCTTGACTTTTGAGGCCTATCCCAGTGAACCCCCCCCCCAGCTTGGCTATCACACTCCTAGGTTTCAAATCAGGATTCTGCTCCACCAAGAACGATGTGAATTAGGAAGCATTAAAATATTCCTGAACGTCAGGATGGGTTGACCTGAAGGTTACTGATCTCACGGTCTCCTTGGTGGCAGTTTCATGAGGTCACAATGGCATCATCCCACCACACCTCCTCAGCTGCGGTGGAGACTAGCAACCTGGGTTAAAAGAGGAGAAAGAGGGGAGAAGGGTATTTCCTATCAAGGGGCGGTAAGCCCCCCTGGAATGGGGAACTGGATCTCTGGAAGGAAGTCAGAGACAATGGAGGACGAAGAACTCAAACCAGAAGAACAGACAAAGGGATCTCAAGCTCCAGGACGACTGAAGTTCTTCCGGAGAGGCCAATGGGCAGTGAGTATCAGTGAGAATGGGGGGAGCTTATTCATTTCTGGATCTTGCAAGAAAAAAGACCGATCTTGAAGAGGTAGAACTGTTTAAACAGAAAACTTGAAAACTTTCCCTATTTATTCATTGGCCCAGTAAGGCTTTAGATGAGGCTGGTTTCAGATGTCTTCTCTAAACTGACTCCACCAGGTTCCACCATGGGTTACCTCCACAAAACTTCGGTCTTCTAATTAGAATCAGAAAAGATGGAAGTTGGATGGGATCTGCTAACTCATCTGATCCAACCTCTTGCTTTTTCCCAAAATCCACTAATCCAATCCTGGCCAGCCATCTCACTTCTGAAAACCTCTTTGGAGGAAGAGTCCACCACTATTGTAGCCAAGTGTGTTTATCACGTTTTGCATTTGTACATGGCCCAGAGTTCTTTGGGGCAGAGGCAATCAAATAAATAATTACTAAGTGGCCATAAAGTAAATGGAACTAAATGTTTCCTGTTTGTTCTGCCCTTGTTTACGAAATTCTTGGCTTAAGTTCTTAGTGGCATGTTCCTCACAATTTTCCTTTCTAGTGCGATATCCTGTTTTGGTTACTTCTCCTTGCACAAGTAGGAAGAGAGATTCAAGGAAGGCCAGGTTACCATAACATTCTTCTTCCTCTTTCTCTTCCTTTTCTCCTCCTCTTCCTCTTCCCCTTCCTACCTTCCTCCTTCCTTCTCCTCTTCTTCTACCCTCTCTTCCTCTTCCATCTTTTCCTCCTCCTCTTTCTTTTCCTCCTCCTCCTCCTCCCCTGCTCTCCTCCTCTTCCTCTTCCATCTCTTCCTCCTCCTTTTCTCCTCCTCTTTGTCCCCCTCTTCTTCCTCGTCCTGTTCCTCCTCCTCCTCTTTTTCCTTCCCCTCTTTCCTTCCCCCTCTTCCTCCATCTCCTCCGCCTTCCTTTCCTCCACCTCCTCTTCATCCCTTCCTCCTCTTCCTCCACCATCTCTTCTTCCTCCTTCTTTCCCTCTCCTCCTCCTCCTCTTCCTCCCCATGTCCTCCTCCTCTTTTTCCTTTTCCACTTCCTCTTCCTCCCCTCCTCTTCCTCCTCCATTTCTTCCTCCTCCTTTCCCCCCTCCTCCCCGTCCTTCCGTCTTCTTTTCTTCCCCTTCCTCCTTTTCCATCTCCTCCTCCTCCTCTTTCTCCTCCTCTTTCTCCTTCTCTTTCTCCTCCCCCCCCTCATCTATGTACTTCTCTTCCTCCATCCTCCTCCTCCTCCTCCTCCTCTTCCTCTTCCTCCTCCTCCCCCTCCTCTGTACTTCTCCTTCCTCCTTCTCCATCTTGTCCTCCTCTTTCTCCTCCATCTCCTTCTCCTTGTCGTCATCGTCGTCTTCCTCCTCCTCCTCCTTCTCTCTAACATCTTCCAAGTCTGGTGCTAGAATAAGAAGAAATCTGCACTACAAACAGAACAGCTTATAAAAGATCCTATGACTGACACAAAACCCACAAATGTATGGGATCCCAGGAGACTGTTCTTACAGATTTAGAAGTGGAAGATTTTGGACCTTTCCCTGAGAAATAGAGCTCTATTCTTCCACTTCCATTGAAACACCCATCTAATTCCCCCAATTCAAACTGAGGTTAGAAGAACTCACCCAACATGATCTTAGCAACTGGTTGGACTCCAAAAACATTCTTCCCTTCTGTCTTTGTGTTCCAGTCCAAAGAGACACCACTTACCTCCAGGGAGATACTGTACCAAGATTTGGACCCCATTCCAAAGGAGGTGCCATCAGCCTGGGGACAGAGAGGGACAAGACTACGTCGGGCTGCCCAGAGATCCTGTCCACCTTTGTCTTCTTGGACATTGTGGATTTCTGGAGATGGAGGTGAACGGGAAGAAAACCACCGTTACCATCGCCTGATGGGAACTCTGGTTTCATCCATGGTGGCAGAAGAAGACCTCCCTCCTCCTACATGGTACGTGGTTCCAAGGGACCATCGCAGGGCTCCCCCTCCCCCTCCCCCTCTCCGATACGTGGCTGATGGCGAGATCAGGGAACAAGGAAACACATTGCCCTACTTCAGCCTTAACCAAGGAGAATAAAATGAAACACCTGGCAAGCGCATCTCAATTGGTGTGTGGTCCAACATTTTCTCATTCAGCTCAGTGGAGGAATATGTTGTGCGACTGGGGAGGGGTTGTTGCTTTGAGAAGTGGCTCCAAGATTTAGGGATTCACTTGATGCAATCGATTGGTTACAGCTCAACCAATCTTCTTCCCAGCCAAAGGTCTCTGTGCTGCCGAATGACACCTCCCAGGAATTCCAGATGTTGGGAATGGTAGAGTAACAAAAATATGGAGAGCTCCAGGGTCTTCAAATTTTTCATTTCAAATTTTGAAGACTTTCCCAGCAGTACAGTATGTGGAGACTCCAAAAATGGAAATGCTGTCTTTGCAGTGTGAACCCTGCATAGATGTTTGCAGGGTCTGGTAAAAAATGTTGTGATGATGACCATGATGGCGGAATCAAACACACATCAAAAGAGGCGGAGCTTCAAATGCACCACCTGGACTTTTTTTTTTCAAATGTGTCCACCACCTGGACTTTTTGGATGATCCTTGAAAATGTAATTTTCCTACCAGGTGTAAACCATAGTGCATTCCCAGAAAGGCAGCTTTTATATGTTCTTTCCTCCTCCCCACCGTCCCTCCGTCCCTCCTTCTCATTCACAGCTTCCTTCCTTCCTTCCTTCCTTCCTTCCTTCCTTCCTTCCTTCCTTCCTTCCTTCCTTCTCTCCCTCCTTCCCTCCCTCCTCCTCCTTATTCACATCATCTTCCTCCCTCCCTCCCTCCCTCCTTATAGTTATATATCCAAGCAACTCTGCATAGACTTCCAGAATTTCCTATATTCAGTAAATTAGTAAATGTCCATGAAATCTTTTTATTTCTGACAAAACTGTGACCTTTCTTGTTTTCCCAATTGGCCTGGCATTTAGTTTGATCTTCAGGCACATTTTTTTTATTGTACTTGAAAAAGGAATAACAAGGACTGCTGGGAGAGCAGAAAGACTCACTTTTAATTCAGGAAATAAATTGCTAATTGCAGTGAACCATAGAAGGCTTTGAGCACCATCTCCAAGAAGGAAATCAACATACAGTGTAAAGGGAGAATATTAACAAGAGAGAGAGAGATAAAAATAAAACTGTTAAAAGTGTTTATTTCCCCCTTGTCCCAGTCATCCCTTGCCATTCTTCTAACTTGGTTCAGAAATGATGAAAAATCAACATTTCTCATGAATCCACTCTGGGGAATTTTCATAACACCTCGGCATTAGCTTTAATTGTGTTAATAAATTTGTAACTTATATATATACAACACCTAAAAACCGAACTACACACTCTCACTAATGTACTAACATCCAACGGATTCCCAAGAAATAAGATTTCCAACTTAATCCAAAAAGAAACTCCCACTAAAATCCATGACAGAGAACAAGAAAACGGCAAAGCCCTCCTCCCATACATAAAAGGCACCACAGACAAGATCAGCAAAGTCCTCCACAAATATAACGTCAAAACAGCATTCTGCACAAACAGAAAAATATCCACCATCCTAAGAAACCCTAAAGACAAAATTGAGTTAGAAAATCAAGGAGTATATGAAATCCCATGTACTGCTTGCCCCACTACATACATTGGACAAACCAACAGAAGGATAAATGCACGCATTGAAGAACACAAAAACTCAGTCAAAAGAGAGGAACCAACTTCTTCCCTGGTCCAACACCTTAAAGCCACAGGACATGAAATTGATTTCAAAAAGACCAGAACAATTGCCCAAACTGAACATTTTAATAACAGAATAATCAGAGAAGCCATCGAGATAGAAAAACGCCCCCACAGCATGAACAAACGAGATGATACCTCCCGCCTACCAGCCATTTGGAAACCCGCCCTTATTGACAAACGTATTCCTAACTCAAAGATTGACACCAGAAACACACATCCACGCAAAAAGCAAACCCAAACCCACACCAATGATGAGGCAAGACCACAGACCAGGAGCCAGACCAGAGCTGCAACATTGGCCACTTTGAACCTCTCCAGCACAACAAAGCCCCCACCCAAACAGAACACTCCCCCAGCCAATCAGAACACAGCCAACCCCCCAGCCAATCAGAGCACAGCCAAGCCCCTAACCAATCAGAACATAGCCAAGCTCCCAGCCAATCAGTTCAAACCCCCACTGGCAGTTAAAAGGAAAAAACAGCTTAGACCACACATTGCTCCTAGAAGCAGAAGCCAAAAGCACCAGCCTGAAGATGATGAATGAGATTTCATCGAAACGTTGCCAAGACACTTCAAATTCTACGCGGGAGAAAACCCGAAGAACCAAAGACCTACATACAAACACCCGCGAAAACCTCAGATACATATACATATGCCATGCATATACATATATATATGCCATATACTGTATATACACACACACACACAGAGAGAGAGAGAAAGTCCATTTTGAATACATAGTGGAAAAAAGAGTCTTGAGTTTTAACAAGGTTGATAATATATGGTATAAAGCTATTACAGAATCTAATTGTTCTGCTTCAGATACCACAAAGCCTCTTCCCACAAGATAACAAAGAAAACCGGTCAAGGTGAGGATGTGTAGCATCCCAGACCAATACTGCAGATCCTGGACAAGCATTGCTTATATGCCATGTCCTGGATAGAAGGAACTTCCAACAATCTTTTCTGCTGTCCTCACCACTCTCTTCACAGCCTTCCTGTTCAAACCACACAGTAATACAATACAACAGGATGGTTTCAATTGTCTCTCTATAAAAAGGGTTAAGGATAGGTGAAGGAAGATGCGTTCTTCTCATATGACACAGAAAATGCAGATGTTGCTGTGCCCACTTCACCAATGTCTCACCGTTGAGTGACCAAGCTAACCTGCTCATCAACTGCGCACCCAGAAACTTGGTACTACTAACCACCTCCACAGTTGAATTGATAATACACAAAGATATATGGCTGTGACAGCCTTTTCTGAAATCGACAATAATCTTTTTTGTTTTTCCTACATTTAAAACCAGGCTGCTTTTAAGATTCCTGTCTATAAGCGAGCAACAATAAAGAAACTACTGTGGACGAATTTCTTGGTTCCTCAGGCCTGGCAAAAGTAGATTTTGACATTGTATTGGATCTCATTCAGTTTCTTTGGTTCTAAATAGATTATTATTTTGGGGTGTGGTGATGCAGTGGTTTGAATGCGGTACTGCAGGCTACTTCTGCTGACTGCCGGCTGCCAGCAATTCATCAGTTCGATTCTCATTGGCTCAAGATTGATTCACTCTTCCATCCTTCCGAGGTTAATAAAATGAGGACCCAGATTGTTGGGGGCAATAGGCTGACTCTTTAAACCAGGGCTTTTCAACCTTTTCACCCATTGTACAACTTTTAGGATATGGCAACATCCGAGTACCACCAGTCGCCTAGCAAGATGTCAAAAACTTGATGACACCCTCCCAAAAAAGGAAAAAAAGTACAGGTAGTCCTCAACTTACAACAGTTCGCTTGGTGACTGTTCGAAGTTAAAATGGCACTGAAAAAAGCGCCCCCAAGCCACAGCTGAGCAAGACACCTACCTGCCTACCCGGCGGCGTTCTTCTTCCTGTCCGAGGTTTTCATTGTTGTGAGCATTTCTGTTGAGGATTGGCAGCGGGGGTGAGGTGGGGGTATTTGGTTTTTATTCCCCCCATCTTCTGGGTGGTTGCAGCAGGTTTTGGTCACTTCACATGACCCTGGGACACTGTGACTGTCACAAATATGAATCAGTTGCCAAGCATCTGAATGTAAATCACAAGACCCTGGAGATGCTGCAGCATTCCAGCTGACATGCACTTCTTCTGGGCTTAGCAGAAGTGCCAGGATCAGCACTGAGCTCCAGCTGGGGCCTGGAGCTGATCCTGGCACTTCCGCTGAGCCCTGACAGCCCTGCAGCTCTAGCCATCACTCGCTCAGGCTTGTGCGGTGCTGCCACCGATTCAGCTCATTCTCCTCCCCTGCTACCTCTTTTCTAGGATGGTCGCGTACCACCTGCCAGGTGCCAATGTACCACAGGTGGTACCCATAAAGCCCTGCTTTAAACCACATAGAGAGGGCTGTAAAGCATGGTGAAAGGGTATATAAATCTATTGTTATTTCTATTTTGTCACCACCCAGAAGTTTTCTTTTTTTTGTGATGGATGGGCATTTCAATTGGACAAATCATTAAATCAGTCAATCAATCTCCATTTGTTTCATTGTTTAAACACCAACCAAGTGACTGTGTGTCCTATAATTTCTCCACATATTATAAAGATAGAGGGAAAACATTTTTCTAACTCTGGAAAAGGGGAGCACTCAAAGATACCTTTAATAGGATCTTCCCGAGCATATAGGATTTCACTTAATTTTAAAGAGCAAAAAAGTAATAAGAAAAAGGGTTCAGCAACAATATATTGGTAGTTTCTCGACTTATGATCACAATTGGGATGGAATTTCTATCGCAAGAAACGTGATTTTAAGTCAAATGGCACCAATTTTGCAACCATTTATACAATGCTGATGAAGCAAACCTACAGTTGTTAAGTAAGCACCATGATCGTTATATGTGAACCCATTCTTCCAAATGGATGTGGGTTTTATTTTATTTTATTTAGTTTTAGTTTAGTTTAGTTTAGTTTAGTTTAGTTTAGTTTAGTTTAGTTTAGTTTAGTTTAGTTTAGTTTAGTTTAGTTTAGTTTAGTTTAGTTTAGTTTAGTTTAGTTTAGTTTAGTTTAGTTTAGTTTAGTTTAGTTTAGTTTTTTGGAAACTGTCAAGAATGGTCATAAATTGAACTCAAATGACCACAGGAACTGCAATCGGTCAATGAGCCAGTTGTCAAGCATCTGAATTGCAATCACTTAAACATGGGAATGGTGCACCAGTCATAAATAACAGAACAGCAGAATAATAGAGTTGAAGAGACTTTGAAGGTCTTCTAGTCCAACCCCCTGCTCAGGCAGGAAACCCTATACATCTTGGTTGGTAGAAAACACAATCGGTCCTTTTTTTAATGTCCATTTGTTTGACAATTGTTTGAACTTGCAACGGTGCTAAACAAGTGATAACTATTACTAGTTCTTGAGGTTCCAACAGTCCCAGTATAGCATAGTCATGTGAGTTGATGCCAAACTGGTTTAAAGTGTTTTGAGAGTGAAATTGGTGATGGTATGGAATTTTAATCCTGTTGGAGAAGTTGGGGCCAAATTTGAAAACTTTTCATGGAAGCCATATATCCTACTAGAAATTTAAGACCCACTAGATTTAGTTTTAATAAATGGACTTTGAGGAATGGTAAATACAATAGTTTCATTTCAGGAAAGCATAATATAGCAACATCTTGGTTTCTAAGTACTATTGTTTCTAATTGGATCTCTAGGGCAATGGGTTATATTCTCCCATGGAAGTAAACCCAATGAGTTTTGAGAAAGAATTTATTTTAAAGTACAGAATAAAACTATCCTTTTTCACTAATAATTGGACAGAAAGAAACTGTACAAGCTTCTTTCTTGTACAGTTAATACGGGGAATTTTTTTGAATGCTGACTGAAAGTTGTTAGAAAGTCCTTCATATTTTAAATAAGAATAATCTATCTATCTATCTATCTATCTATCTATCTATCTATCTATCTATCTATCTATCTATCTATCTATCTATCTATCTATCTATCTCTATTTTAATAGCTTGGCACTTCTCTCATACATCCCTTTCTCTCCCTACTATTTCCTATTTCACCTAATTTTCACACACAGCCCTATTTATATCTCAATGGGAAACAAATGGGTAGCAAAACCATTGCTTTTGCTTCTTAAAAACACACAGTTACAAAAACTGATTAGCAAGGCAAACTGCAAGCAGAAAGTATTATGATTCCAAGCATGTCTAGTGTCATGTTCTCTAGTACCACAGAGAACTGGTTTTTGATTACATCATTTTGACTATCTGGGCTCTGTGTTGATGGCCTGATGTTTTGAGAAGATAGTGTGAAACTAATTACATATACTTCCCTTATCCCAAATGGGGAACTAAAACTTTTTGAACTGTGTGAGGTGGCCTTCGAAGAAAAAGATATAGGGGAATTATGATGATGGAATAAAGAAAAATGAACACCACATCTCACAGAATGAAGAGGAAAAGGAAGATCTTGTTACCACAGAAGAGTATCAAAAACCTACCAAGTGTATAGTCTTAGACTATCTAATAGTCTGTCTGGGGGGCTTCAAGTGACATTAGCAGTCCTTGCTTTTCATGATGTTCCCTCCGTTTTATAGATTTTCATGAATCTCACTTCATGGTTTTGAGTCAATGAAATGGAGACGAAATGCCTGGATTTATATGGTTGGGTGACAGTGTCAATTTCTTCTTCCAAGAGACTCTACAATACAGCAGGCACCATGAAGATCTAAAATACGAGCCATAAGCTGGTAAAGGTTGGTAAGCCTCAAATGATTATGGCAAGGCTTTCTTTGCCCTCAAACATGGAATGAACGGAGAAGGGGCAGGTATGAGAGACGGTATTTCATCTAGTACGTCTTCAGAGTTTGTGCATGGACATCAATATTCCTTCCTCTTCTTTCAATCATCGATAATATCTTCTTGGTATGGAGAACTTGAGTGAGGGAAGCTCTGTGTTTAGAAATATACTTTGGCTAAGGGAGGTGATAGCCACTATTTTCTGCACACCATCATCTGTGTTCATGTGAATCACTGCATTGCTACTTGTACTATCACCAATACTGGTCCATGTGGCTTAGTGTATGGGGTTGATTTGAATATTCTTTTTCCCCTTTTTATATTAAGCATATTAAGCACTAACATACCTCTCCTCCTTTCTAGTTGTTTTTTTCCAAGGCTCTTGGAAAGTTTTCTAATAATTTTAATATCACTCTCTGAAGGACATACAGTATAAGTCATACCTGAAGTCGAATGACATGGCTATGATAGGGAGGGAGGGAGGGAGAGAGAGAGAGAAGAAGGGAGGGAGGGAGGGAGGGAGAAAGGAAGGCTTGAATATAATGGTTTTATGGTTTTATGAATATATGGAAAATATTGCAAGTCAATGCAAAGGTGATTGGGGTATATAGCTATAGGAAGGGAGGAAGAAAGGAAGGAAATAAGGAAGGAAGGAAGGAAGGAAGGAAGGAAGGAAAGGAGGGAGGGAGAGAGGGAGGAAGGAAGGAAGGAAGGACAGACAGAAGGAAGGAAGGAAGGAAGGATGGAAGGAAGGAAGGAAGGAAGGAAGGAAGGAAGGAAGGAAGGAAGGAAGGAAGGAAGGAAAGAAGGAAGATCTTTTAAAGGCTAAAATATGAAACTTACATCAACCCAAACCTAGCTGCTAAACCAAAACCTGTAAATGTCCATATATGTTTACATTTTATTTTAGGGCAATAGAAAAGGTGGATCTACTTTTATGTCCATCAGTTCCTAAATGAAACTATTGTAGGTCTAATCTAAGAAGAACTTTAGTTAAACACAAGGATCAAAATGGGAGAGGGGAGAAAGAGCTAAACAGTGAAAGCACGCGAAGGAACTTTGGCTGGAAGATTGTAAGCTTGGCTGCAGACTTTTGTTTTATTATTTGAAGGAAAGAGGGGCATAACTGATCTCTTATTGTGAAGGTAGTTTAGGAGTAGAAAGCAACGAGGGAAGAAACAACTTTTGGAATTTAGTACTTACTTTTTAAAAAAAAAAATAATCCAAAAATTACAGTAGCATTGTTAAAATTCAAATCTACGGTAACAGCTACCTGCAAGAACATGTGTGAAATCTGTCTAGATAGGCAGAGATGAGAATAGAAAAAAACAATCCTTTCTCAAAATATTTCTTTTGCATAGGAAGCTGGCTTAACAAGCCAGAATTCCTGGGTTCAGATAAGTTAATTTCTTCAGTGAATGAATCAGTTTATGCTCAAAGAATTGATTCATACAGGCAGATAAGACATATCCTGGACTCCCACAGCACATTTTGATTTTAATTGGTGAATTGTTCAACTCCAATTTAACCTAATCTAGCAGTTGGGTGAGCTCAGCCCTTTTCTAGGACTATCCCCAATGAGATGGCTTTGTACAATGGCTTTGTATAATCACCTGAAGTGTTAATACCACTTTACAATGCCTTGGTAAGGCCAAACTTGGAATACTGCATCCAGTTTTGGTCACCACGATGTAAAAAAAAATGTTGAGACTCTAGAAAGAGTACAGAGAAGAGCAAGAAAGATGATTAGGGGACTGTAGGCTAAAACATATAAGGAAAGGCTGCTGGAATTGGGTATGTCTAGTTTAATGAAGAGAAGGACGAGGAGGGACATGATAGCACTGTCTCAATATCTCAGGGGCTGTCACAAAGAAGAGAGAGTCAAGCTATTCTCCAAAGCGCCTGAAGGCAGGACAAGAAGCAATGGATGGAAACTAAGCAAGGAGAGAAGCAACCTAGAACGAAGGAGAAACCTCCTGACAGTTAGAACAATTAACCAGTGGAACAACCTTCCTCCAGAAGCGGTGAATGCTCCAACACTGGAAGTTTTTAAGAAGAGACTGGACAGCCATTTGTTTGAAATGGTATAGGGTTTCCTGCCTGAGCAGGAACTTTATGGTTATGGTTGTTGTTGTTGTTGTTGTTGTTGTTGTTGTTGTTGTTATTATTATTATTATTATTATTATTATTATTTTCAAGGGCCAAAGCATGTACAAAAGTAATGAGAGAAGAAAGTTTTTGAATATCAAACAAGGGAAGAAGTAGACTGTTATTGCTGAATCATGCTTCTTTCTTGGAAAAGAAAGCCTCTTTCTCTGAAGCCAACTCTTATTTTTCTTTTCTTTGTGAGATCAGCAGTGTTCCAATATTTGAGTGGCTGACACAAAGAAGAGGGGATTGACTTATTTTCCAAAGCGCCAGAAGGCAGGACAAGAAGCAATGGATGAAAACAAATCAAGGAGAGAAGCAACCTAGAACTAAGAAGAAATTTTCTAACAGTGAGGACAATTAACCAGTGGAACGCCTTGCCTTCAGAAGTCATGGGTGCTCCCTCACTGGAGGCTTTTAAGAAGAGACTGGACAGCCACTTGTCTGGAATGTTATAGGGTCTCCTGCTTGAGCAGGTGGTTGGACTAGAATACCTCCAAGCTCCCTTCCAACTATGTTATTTTGTTATTCTGATTAGAAATGGGAAACCACACCAGTTACAAAGAATTCATCCTCTTGGGCTTTCTGATTGGGCAAAAAGCAGAGATATTCTTGGCCACAATAGTGATGGTTGTGTATGCATCAACAATATTTGGTAACTTGACTATTCTGTTCATCACCATTACCGACAGTTGTCTCCATACACCAATGTATTTCTTCCTTGGCAATCTTTCTGTCCTAGACCTTTTTTTTTCAACAGTGACTACTCCCAGTTTGTTGAGGAATCTCCTCTCTGGAATCAAGACCATCTCCTTTGCTAGCTGCATGGCCCAATCCTATTTCTACTTCCTCCTGGGTACAGTGGAATACTTCCTCTTGACATGTATGTCTTATGACCGCTATGTGGCCATTTGTAACCCCTTACATTATCCCGTGATCATGAATGACTGTTTTTGCATTCAAATGGTAGTGGCTTGTTGGTTGGCTGGGTTTGCCTTTGTCCTCTATCCAACCATCATGGTCACCAGGTTTTCCTATTGCCACTCCAATGTCATTGATCACTTCTTCTGTGATAGTGAACCTCTACTGAAGTTATCTTGTACAGATACCAGCTCGATACAAATAATCCTATTTGTGTTATCATCAATTGTCATTGTTTGTTCTTTGAACCTGACCTTAGTCTCTTATATTTACATTGTCTCTGCTATTTTGGTTATCCCCACTGACTCTGGGAGGAAGAAGGCCTTCAACACATGTGTATCTCATCTCACATTGTTCTTGATGGCATCTAGTGTCTCCATCTTACTGTACGTGATCCCATCTAAGCAATCAACTTTGGGGGCTCGCAAAATCCAGGCTCTACTCAGTAGCATAGTGAACCCATTCCTGAGTCCTTTTGTGTACACCCTGAGGAATGACCTGGTGAAGACAATTCTGCAAAAGCTCTTTGAACAGGCTCAAACCTTCACGGTTCAGAAGGTACAGAAATTCTTCATAGTTCTGGTCAGGTTTGTAGGGAAAGCCAGAATTTAAAACAGTGGCATCCCACTCTTTTTTTTTTTGTCAAGGTAATGATTTAACAGCTAACCAGCTTATGTAATGTAAGATGTAAAGATGGAAATGACTCAGCAGGGTCTGTGTCTCTTTAAGAACCAGCAGGGTCTGTGTCTCTTTAAGAGCCTTTGCATAAAGGGAAGTCTCCGGTGATGTGTTCTCTCTCTTCCGTTTCCTGCTTTAAGTGTGGTGTGTTGGTGTATTGTAGAATAAAACAACCCCTCTACATGATATTCAGTTTAATGCAAATGTCATTAAAATATTCAAACAAGGTTGAAACGATAATTTTCCATTTATTTAACAGGTACTCCATTTTGTCACTTTAAGATTCACTCTTTTTTTCCATAGTGTCTTCATACCATCTATGATTGCAACGTTACCTATTGTCGAGTTATTTTGTTTAAAAGAAACAAGTGAATACAGGCAGTCCTCCACATAACCATAACCATAACCATAAAGTTGGAAGGGACCTTGGAGGTCATCTAGTCCAACCCCCTGTTCAGGCAGGAAACCCTATACCATTTCAGACAAATGGCTGTCCAGTCTCTTACAACAGTTCATTTAGTGACCGTTTGAAGTTACAACACCACAGGAAAAAAAAGTGACATAACCTTTTTTTTCCCCTTCACACTTACAACCATTGCAGCATTCCCGTGGTCACGTGATCCAAATTGGCCACTGGTTCATATTTGTGATGTTTTTTTTTAATATCTTAGGGATATTCTTAGGGATATATGGGTGGTTGTAGCGTCCTGAAGTCACGTGATCTCCTTTTGCGACCACCTGACAAGCAAAGTTAATGGAGGGGAAGCCAGATTCACTTAACAACCTTGTTACTAACTTAACAACTGCAGTGATTCACTTAACAACTGTGCCAAAAAGGTTGTAAAATGGGGCAAAGCTCACTTAACCAATGTCTCACTTAATGACGGAAATGTTGGGCTCAGTTGTGGCCGTAAGCCGAGGACTCCCTGTATGACAATCCTCATAAATATAACAGCTGTCAGCCTTGAGAGCTAGTTCAGATAATTGGCATGCCCATGAACTAATTCCACTTTATTGTAAGGTTACATTAGCAGAAAAATGGCAAGTCTGAAAGTGTATTTCCGACAGGCCCACACTGGAAGGTCCAATTAAACTGATTGATTGCTAAACAGCCTGTGCACAGGAATCTTCTCAACTAATTGCTTAGAATTATATAAGGGTCAATGGGATTCAAAAGTTGGACGTAGGCAGTGGTGGGATTCAGCCAGTTCGCACCACTTCAGCAGAACCTGTAGCTAAGGAGAGGAGTGGAGCAAAGGTTTCCACAAGATGAACTCTGTACCAAAGAAGACCTGCTTCCTGGTATGTGCCATATGTAATTTCCTGGCAAACGGAAGCCACAACATGCCTTCTCTGTTGACCTGACAGACTGCGCAGATATAATCGGAGAGAGACAGTCCATCACATAGCCCAGCCGCCTGCTTATTCAGTGCTATATCAACAGCCAATCATCTCAATTTCTTGCAAAACCCAATCCATTGTCTCAGTTCAGTCCTCAAAGCATCCTGCACTTGTTTGTTCCTCAGACAGTATATGACTGGGACCAGGAAAGGAATCACGACAGTACTCAGAAGAGTCATCATTTTGTTGGAGATGGATTCATTGGCATCCTTTGGTTTCATATACAGGAAAATACAAGTACTGTAAGCGATCGTGACCACAATCATGTGAGAAGCACAAGTGGAGAAGGTCTTCTTCCTCCCAGTAGTTGAGGGGATGCGTAAAATGGTGGAAATGATTTTGACATAAGAGACAATGTTGACACTTAAGGTCCCAAGCAGAGAGAATACGGCAACCACAAAATAAGTCATTTCTAGGGAGCTGCTGTCAACACAGACCAGCTTCATTAGGGGTCCATTGTCACAAAAGAAATGATTCATGACGTTAGGACCACAAAACGGCATCAGAAATAAAGGAATGGATGGAACTAGAATTAGTGATATTCCCCCAGCCCAGCAACAAATTACCAACAATGAGCAGATTCGGGGATTCATGATGGTTGTGTAGTGAAGAGGGTTACAGATGGCTATGTAGCGATCAACAGACATCGTGGCCACTAGAAAGAACTCAGTGGTGCCAAAGGCAAAATTTAGAAATAACTGTATGAAGCAACCAGCTACAGAGATGCTCTTACTTCCAGTGGCTATGTTGGCCAGTGTTTTGGGAATTACGGTAGTTGGGGACCCTATGTCTGCCAATGCCACATGTCGGAGGAAGAAATACATTGGGGTACAGAGTTGAACATTCAGCAGTGTGATAATAATAATCAACATGTTTCCTATTAGTGTCAAAAGATAAATCCCAAGCAGGGGGAGAAAAAGGCCAACTGCAACTTGGGGATTGTCAGTCAGCCCCAACAGTATGAATTCATTTACTGTGGTCCTATTTGCCATTAGTCCATTCCTGAAAGTAGAGCGAAGAAATTAATTTCCAGATCTCCATTCTTCTTTTAATCACATGTTTCAAATGGGCACCAGTTCATCCCTTTTCATTCACTGTATTAAAATCAAATAGAAGTTAAAACTTGATGGTTTGAGTTAGACCAAGATACTTCAAATATGTTATCGTAAGTGGAGTAATTCTTGTAGGCACTCTAATTCTGGTTGTGTTTAA
Source organism: Bothrops alternatus (assembly GCA_034064705.1). Classification (NCBI taxonomy): domain Eukaryota; kingdom Metazoa; phylum Chordata; class Lepidosauria; order Squamata; family Viperidae; genus Bothrops; species Bothrops alternatus. Next base: position 1,321,148 of record JARGCV010000074.1, read on the forward strand.
GCCGAATGAAGCTAAGAAAGATAATTCCATGTGTCAACTTGTCTACAACAATTAGTTCTTGTGAACAAGCAAAGATTCTTTTCTGAATGATGGTTGTCTATTTTTTCCTAGCTTTGCTCAGGTTTCTCCAGACACCTCCCTTGGAGGTGGCTATGGAGATAGACATCCCCAAAGAGTTTTTACTTCTCTCATGGAATTTCATAGAATAGCTTCTCACCTCCTTCCAGCAGCTGCAAAGTCATTAAAAGAAAGAGAGGTGATGTTCCTAGAGTGAACCCAGTTATGATGGGCCACTCTGTAGCATTATCTCTATGTTGAAAACATGAATAAGTCAACATTCTCTTCATCCTCCTGTCCTGTTTGGACAATACATCAAGGAAAGAAGATTGGTTCAACCCAACAGTAACCCAGGGCTGCTTGGAACTAGGACTGATCTCCCTTCTAATCCCAAAAATGATTTGCAGATGTTCTCATGACATCTTCTTATTCAGAACCAAGATGCGCATGTAAGTGCACATAATGTGTCCAGTGTCCAAGACTGGAGACAGATCAAAGGCTTACTCTGAATGACTACTAACCTTGATGGAAAATAACTTACAATTCCCCAGACTCACCCTCTTCTGACTAGAATACTTTGTAACTGTGCTGTCCCACTCACACACACTCTCACACACATAATTGTGGTTTAGTGGGTTTATCAATATTCCCTCGCAACACCCTTCAAAAAAACCCAGAACTGTCCAAATTAAGTCCAGCCACAATCAGACCAATGCTAGTTCATAGAGCAATGGTCAATGAGTCCACAAGGCATTTGAAGACTTTCCAATCAAAATAAACCCACCAGTCAAAATTAAATCCATAATACAAGAGGATTCACGAGGCAAGAAAAGTTCAGAGTTCACAAGGCACAGTTCAAATCAAGGCACGGTATCATCCTAAAGCAGTGATGGCAAACCTTTTAGAGACTGAGTGCCCAAACTGCAACCCAAAACCCACTTATGCATCGTCAAGTGCTGGGTGGGTGTGGCCCATTGACTGGGTGTGGCCCATTAGGTGGGCGTGGCCACATTGGTAACGGCAGACTGGGTGGGACTAAAAAGTTCAATCAATCAATTCCAACTTTGCAAGATCTATTTTTTTCCCACGAAAAGTTGAAATTGACTGATTGAACCTTTTTTTTTTTGCACATGGCAGCGGAGGCCTAAAGTGAAAGGGTTTTATAAAACCCAGCTGAAGGCGTAGGACTGGGGCGACAGTGTGCATGCCCACAGAGAGGGCTCTGAGTGCCGTCTCTGGCACTTGTGCCATAGGTTCGCCACGACTGTCCTAAAGCAAGGCAAAAATTGCAATGACTGGAAAATACACAGCTAAGAAATGAATACATTGTTTCCAGCATTACCTCTATCTGTCTGCTGTGCTAAATGACCAGCTTCTGGTTCAGCCAATCAAGAAGGGTGAGGCTTTCTCCTTGCAAGTAATCTGGCTGACCTTCTCTTCTCCTGCCTTTTCTCTGTCCTTTGTGTTCTTGGATCAGGTGCAGGAGGCAGTGCCTCTTCCTCATCACTGACAGGCTGCAGCTACATGTTTCCCCACCTGAAGCCTCAGGGCTATCCTGCTGCAGCTGTGTTTGAGCCATCTCCCTTTCAGACGGCTGCTTGGAACCATTAACTCCCCTCCAGATGTGCCTGGAAATGGTTCATCTTCCTCCCAGCTGACATCTGGAGAGATAACCGGGAAAGCAGCATGGGGAGTCATCATCCTATTTTACTTTAAAAAATGCAAACACTTACAGGGATCACCTTTTGAATGGATGGGGAGGAGAACAATCTTTTTTTCTTTCATAAAAGTTTTCTAAATACACTGACAATAGTTGTCACTTCTCCTTTGGCCAACATTGGTTTCAGATGCTTTCAAGTAGACAGCATGAAGACAAACTGTCCTGGGAAGAAATGGATTTAATTGTCATTTATTTCTTAAGACCTGTAAGTGCTGTGGGACAGGAGGAACAGTGTAATTCAGGAAAAAAAAATTGTTTCAGAGGAGCATCTCTGCACAAGTTGCTTCTGTAGATAGTCTTTCCTTTCAGAATTGGGTCAACTCAACAAGGTTTCTACCATACACCTTTTGTGGCACAATCCAGGAAGCCAAACTTAATTATAATTGGGGACATTGTGAAAAAGACACCAAGAAGACAACAATCCTGGTCCAATTTCAGTGGTAGGATTCAGCCGGTTTGTACCACTTCGGGAGAACCCATAGCTAATTTTTTGTTGCCCAGGCCCAGAATGGACTTCCAGAAGTAGCATCCACACAAAGAACCGGTTGTTCACATATTAGAATCCCACCATTGTCCAGTTTCTAAACCTGGACTTTCATAATTTTTTCTTGCAATATGGGGTTGAATAAAAGAGATAAGCTAGACATTCAAACTTCCTCAACATTTTATGATCAAAATCTCCATTTCTGAATTGTCCCTGGAAATAAAGAAGAATATAATTCTGATCTTTTCACCTCCAGAATGTAAGTTCATTAAAGAAATCTAGCAAAAATGTTTTGTAAAAAAAAAGAACCCTGCAATGTTGGAGCACCCACAAGTTTTGGAGGCAAGCTGTTCCACTGATTAATTGCTGTTAGGAAGTTTCTCCTTAGTTCTAGGTTGCTTCTTTCCTTGATTAGTTTCCATCTATTGCTTCTTGTCCTGCCCTCAGGAGCCTTGGAATATAGCTTGACTCCCTCTTCTTTGTGGCAGCCCCTGAGATATTGGAAATCTGCTATCATATCACCCCTAGTCCTTCTTTTCATTAAGATAGAAATAACAAGTGGCATTGTGCCTAGTCATTGTGTAGTTTATATGTAGCATGAAGTAGGCATTTATAGTTTGCAAACCACAGTTTATGAATAGTATAATGTGAAACTTTCACCAATTGTAGCTTAATTTAAGAACAATAAAGGCATTTGCAGTAGGTTTCATTAGTTATCTAGCATATTCCCCTGTAAATGTTGGACCTAGATATAATTTACATTTGCTTCCAAACCAGTCCGAGTATTACAAATCAGAAATTAACTAACTTAATATTCTACTTTGGAACTCAGAAATCCATTTCTTAGTTTTACAAAGTAATATTTTAGCTCACCACTTTTGAGATTTACAAACATTAAAAACATGCAAAAATACTCAATCCTTGCAAACTACATACACTAAAAAAATATTCACAATTTTTTTCAAGATCCTTGTACTCATCATCTGAATCATGCTGATAAAATCAATATTCTAAATTATCAAGGTATTTTTAATATGGTTACAAATCAGAAGCAAAGCAAAAACATCCAACATTTACTTGCTAATATATTTTTGGTTTGTCATAATATTTTCACCACTGGGAATCATATCAATCATTGTACCATTCACATAATTTTTGAGATCCTTATGCCATTTTGTCATCTTATTTATGCTTTGCTTATTTTGCTTAGTTATGTAAGCAAAATGGACACAGTTTAATAATATACAAAATGGCATTTACTCCTCTAGATTGTTAAACTATGTCCGTTTTGCTTTCAAATCAGAGGCAAAGCAAAAACATCTGTTAAAATGTTACTCCTTTAATTCAGTTTGTTGAGAAGCATGGCATTTTCCATTCTTAGTACTTTGAGGAGATATCTTGTCTTCTTGGCTCACATATGTAACCCCTTCTTCTTCTATATCTTTTCATGACAATGAAGATGGAAGCAACCTCTCATAAACAATAGAGCGAGTTACTGTTTTGAAGCAGTTAGCTATCAAATTTTGCTTCCTAAGTTATTTTTAGGATGCAACCTATTTTTCGCTCCTTGCAATCTACATAAAAGCTATTTTCTAGTTGGTTAATCAATGTTTCGTTATGCCTACAAATCAAAGCAAAAGCATCTATTAAGATATTACCCCTTAATTCAACGTTTGGGAAGCATAGCACTCTCCGTTCACAGGGCTTTTGAAAAGAAGCCTTGTCTTCTTCACTCATGGATGTAACCCTTCTGCAATATCTCAGCCTTCATCTTTAATATCTTTCCATAGCAATGAAGACAGAAACAACCTCTTATACTCAATAGAGCTACAGTTCCAAAGCATGTGATATAAGAAGAATTCAAGACTGACTTGTGAAGATCCCTCAGGGACATCTCAGTGCAAAGAAATGCATTGCAAGGAATCTGTATCAAGTATTCTGTATCTCCCTCTATTGTTGATGTTAAACCCAAAGACAGAGAAGACCATTGTGTGCATGTTCCAAAGGATGTACAAATCTGTCTTCACTTCAGTTGAGGATTTATTTGGTTAGCCATTCAGTTCAGATCTAATAATACAAATCAGTTCTCTCTCAATCACTTTCGAGTATTTCAAGCAAGCTTTTACAAAACTCATTGAAAACGGTGGGAATCAAATGGACTTGGCCGTGTTTAATTCCATTGGCCATTGGTAATAAAACTGAGCCTTCCAGTGGGACAGTGAATTCAGACAGAAAGTATTTGAGGGAGAATTCCAGAGCATCATAGAACATGATCAGACTTGGACGTCGATGTCCATTTTTGATCTGGACTCATATTTCTTTTATTTAACTGTAGTTTTGCTTGCATTCTGAGACATTCAAGAACTTTCCTCTGCTTTCAACCTTTGCTAGATCTTTGGATACCAAAAAATGTTTATAAATGAGAACTATGAGTCATAGTGAGCAAGATAAAGGAAGGGAGGTCTAAGTCTTGTGGTTTGGTTTGAATTAACCAACAAAACCACTTAATTAGAAACTTGTTTTATTCATTTTATTTATTAAACCAAATTTACTGCCCACCTCACATTAAGGTGACTATGAGCACTTTACAACTATTAATTTCTATATTGGCAACATTCTCTAGCTCTAGATCTCATCTTTCATGCCTTTACTATGTATTTTCTGTTACATTCAGCTTTATCAATGGGAGCATTGCCTGCTGATATTCTATAATCACTGATCTTCATTCTCCAGTTCAGTTATTCTACCCTGTGATAAATATCAAGAGGGATAGCTACATTCACCAGTATTGACTCCATAAGTAAATCAAAACCAAATATCTTATTGTACTGTATTGTATTGCATATGATCCACACAGAGTGCCTACTAATAAAACATACTTCAACCCAAGAAACAATCAGGAGATGGTGGCTGTATGTTCTGCTTCTGAAGATGGTAAGAGCTTTGAGGATGAATTAGGTGAAGCTCTCATGTCTCCTAGGTCACACAATGTGCAACCAGATGTGTTTTGTAAATGGACAACCAGGAGAGATGGTCTTTTTCCATTGTTCTTCACTAGCAAACCAATTATTTCAGGGATTCGGCCTTTGATGTCAATCAGATGTTTCCATTCTTGATTACCCCATCCTCTATGCTTTCTGAATTCCCCTTGTAAGACCATCTCAATGGGTAATTATTACATATGAAGGCAGCACAATCCATTCAAAGACATTAAATCTGAACATCTACTTCGGAGCCCTAGCAATAGCCAATGATCTCATTTTTTTTACAAAACCAATCCTTTGTCTCAGTTCAGCCTTCAAAGCATCCTGCAGTTGTCTGTTCCTCAAAGAGTATGCGATTGGGATGAGAAAGGGAGTGATAACAGTATTCAGAAGAGCCACTATTTTGTTGTAGTCTAATCCAATGGTGCCTTTTGGCTTGATATATATGAAAATACAACTGCTGTAAGTGATAGCGACCACGGTCATGTGAGAAACAAAAGTGAAGAAGGTCTTCTTCCTCCCAGTAGCTGATGGAATATGCAGAATGGTGGAAATGATTTTGATATAAGAGACAATGTTGACACTTAAGGTCCCAAGCAGAATGAATATGACAACTACAAAAAAAGTTATTTCTAGGAAGCTGGTGTCAACACATACCAGCTTCATTAGGGGTCCATAGTCACAAAAAAAATGATTTATAACATTAGGACCACAAAATGACATAAGAAATAAAGGAATGGATACAACTAGAATTAGTGATAACCCCCCAACCAAACAAGAAAATACTAATAATGAGCAGATTTGGGGATTCATGATGGTTGTGTAGTGAAGAGGGTTGCAGATGGCTATGTAGCGATCAACAGACATTGTTGCCAGTAGGAAGAATACAGTGGTGCCAAGGGCCAAATAAAGAAATACCTGTATGAAGCAACCAGCTAAAGAGATGCTCTTAGTACCAGTAGCTATGTTGACCAATGCTTTGGGAATTATAGTACTCATATACCCAATATCTACCCATGCCAAATGTCGGAGGAAGAAATACATTGGGCTACAGAGTTGAACATTCACCAGTGTGATAATAACAATCAGTGTGTTTCCTATTAATGTCAAAAGATAAATCACAAGCAGGAGGAGAAAAAGGCTAACTTCAAGTGGAGGGTTGGCATTCAGCCCCAACAGTGTGAATTCCTTTATTGTGGTCCTATTTGCCATTAGTCCATTCCTAAAAACAGAGTGAAGATATTAATTTCCAGATCCCCATTCTTCTTTTAATTGAATGTTTCAAATGGGCATCAGCTTATCGGTTTCCATTCTTTGCATTAAAAATCAAAGAGAAGTTAAAAACCCAATGCTTTGAATCAGACCATGATTCTTCTAATATGTTATTCCAAACAGGGCAATTCTTCACTGCAGTCTACTTCTGAGTGTGGTTAATCCAAGTGGAGCTACAAGGGACTTCTCCATGTTTCAGCCTGTCAAAAACAATTCATCCTTGTGGACATGCAAAGATCTGTTTCTGGATGATGATATTTTTGTTATCTCACCTTTGCTCAATGTTCTCCAGACTGTTCTTCTGAGATGTGTTCAAATTCTCTTTCAATATTTTTCACCTAAAATCAATGGGAACATATGAATGTTAACAGAATCAATGTGAACAGATAAAGATGATTTGGGGGCTGAAGGTTAAAATGCATGCAGGAACTGGGTACATCTAGTATAATGAAAAGAAGGAGTAGGGATGACATGACAGCAGTGTTCCAATATTTAAGGGGCTGCCACAAACAAGTGGGGAGTGAAGCTATTCAAGAATCCTTCTCATAAGGTGTACATGAACTGGGAGAAATTAGTGGCCCCAAGAATGAAACTTTGGGATGATCATCAGCGAGAGGTCTAGCCTGCATATGGAAGAAGAAAGGAAGTAGTGGCTCCTATTTTCATCTCCACATCCCAAACTTTCAGCAGGAAGATCTCACGTGGTCACTTCCAATTCAGTCTTCTTTAGACTGGCATGCTGATGGCTTTGCCTACACATAGGATATGTTTTTATTTTCCTCCATCCTGTGACACTTTTCCCCAGAAATAAACTTAGCGTATGATTAATTCCAAGGCAGCAATATCCCTCTTTCACAATCAGTTAAATAAATCAGCATTTAAAAAGTATAAGTTGAGATACGCCCTCGGAGACATTTGTTAATAGGTTCCCCAGAGAGTAAAGTTTGTAAGTAAATTTATTCATTCTGGTGGCATCAAACTTTAATAATATTAGGCCTGGTTTTTCTAGCTTGCAGTGCATATGGTCGTAATATTTTCACCACTGGGAATCATATCAATCATTGTAACATTCACATAATTTTTGAGATCCTTATGCCATTTTGTCATCTTATTTATGCTTTGCTTACTTTGCTTAGTTCTGTAAGCAAAATTGCCACAGTTTAATAATATAGAAAATAGCATTTACTTCTCTAGATTGTTAAACTATGTCCGTTTTGTTTTCAAATCAGATATTGTTAAAATATTAGTCCTTTAATTCAGTTTGTTGAGAAGCATGGCATTTTCCATTCTTAGTACTTTGAGGAGATGTCTTGTCTTCTTGGCTCACATATGTAGCCCCTATGCAGTTTTGCTGCCTTCTTCTATATCTTTTCATGATAATGAAGATGGAAGCAACCTCTCATAAACAATAGAGCGAGTTAGTGTTTTGAAGCAGCTAGGTATCAAATTTTGCTTCCTAGGTTATTTTTCGGATGCAAAATATTTTTCACTCCTTGCAATCTACATAAAAGCTATTTTCTGGGTTGGTTAATCTATTTATCATTATGCCTACAAATCAAATTCAATGTTTTGGAGGCATAGCATTCTCCATTCGCAGGGCTTTTAAAAAGAAGCCTTGTCTTCTTCGCTCATGGATGTACCCCTTCTGCAATATCTCAGCCTTCATCTTTAATATATTTCCATAGCAATGAACACAGAAACAACATCTTATATTCAATAGAGCTAGTTACAGTTCTGAAGCATGTGGTATAAGAAGAATTCAAGACTGACTTGTGAAGATCCCTCAGGGACACCACTGTGCAAAGAAATGCATTTCAAGGAATCTGTATCAAGTATTCTGTATCTCCTTCTATTGTTAATGTCAAACCAAAAGACAGAGAAGACCATTGTGTGCATGTTCAATTGAGGATTTATTTGATTAGCCATTCAATTCAGATCTAATAATACAAATCAGTTCTCTCTCAATCACTTTCGAGTATTTCAAGCAAGCTTTTACAAAACTCATTGAAAACGGTGGGAATCAATTGGACTTGGCCGTGTCTAATTCCATTGGCCATTTGTAATAAAACTGAGCCTTCCATTGGGACAGTGAATTCAGACAGAAAGTATTTGAGGGAGAATTCCAGAGCATCACAGAACATGATCAGACTTGGACGTCGATGTCCATTTCTGATCTGGACTCATATTTCTTTTATTTAACTGTAGTTTTGCTTGCATTCTGAGACATTCAAGAACTTTCCTCTGCTTTCAACTATTGCTAGATATTTGGATACCAAAAAATATTTATAAATGAGAACTATGAGTCATAGTGAGCAAGATAAAGGAAGGGAGGTCTTGTCTACCATCTTTCTCCAATATCCCAAAGCAACTTTGCATGAATTCTTGAAAGGTCTTGAGAAATAAGATGCTGTAATTTAAAAAGTTCATAGTCTTGTGGTTTGGTTTGAATTAACCAACAAAACCACTTAATTAGAAACTTGTTTTATTCATTTTATTTATGAAACCAAATTTACTGCCCACCTCACATTAAGGAGACTATGAGAACCTTACAACCATTAATTTCTATATTGGCAACATTCTCTAGCTCTAGATCTCATATTTCATTCCTTTACTATGTATTTTCTGTTACATTCAGCTTTATCAATGGGAGCATTATCTGCTGATATTCTATAATCACTGATCTTCATTCTCCAGTTCAGTTATTCTACCCTGTGATAAATATCAAGAGGGATAGCTACATTCACCAGTATTGACTCCATAAGTAAACCAAAACCAAATATCTTATTGTACTGTATTGTATTGCATATGATCCACACAGAATGCCAACTAATAAAACATACTTCAACCCGAGAAACAATCAGGAGATGGTGGCTGTATGTTCTGCTTCTGAAGATGGTAAGAGCTTTGAGGATGCATTAGGTGAAGCTCTCATGTCTCCTATTTATTTATTTATTTATTAATCAAATTTCTATACCGCCCCTCTCCCGAAGGACTCGGGGCGGTGTACAGCCTAAAATTTAAAAAAACATATAAATATACAAAATTTAACATAATTAAAAATGAATTAAATAATTTGGCCGAAATCCCCATTTAAAACCCAAAACATGCAAAGCTTAAAATCTTAAAAAATACTCAGTCCCCCTAAAACATTTTGACCCTATTGGAACTGAAGCTTCTATGCCAGGCCGGCCTGTCGAAAAAGGAATGTTTTTAGTTCCCGACGGAAGGTGCGTAAATCTGTTATTATACGGAGTTCGGGGGGGAGCTCGTTCCATAACGTGGGAGCTCCCACAGAGAAGGCTCTCCCCCTGGGGGTCGACAGCTGGCACTGTGTGGCCGACGGCTCCCTGAGGAGGCCTTCTCTGTGGGAGCGTACCGGATGGCGGGAGGTATTTGCTGGCAGTAGACGGTCCTGTAAGTATCCGGGTCCGATGCCATGGAGCGCTTTAAAAGTGGTCACTAACACCTTGAACCGCACCCGAAAGACCACCGGCAACCAGTGCAACTCACGCAGGAGCGGTGTTACGTGGGAGCGCCACGACGCTCCCATCACTACCTGCGCGGCCGCATTCTGGGCAAGTTGGAGCTTCCGGATGCACCTCAAGGGGAGCCCCATGTAGAGAGCATTACAGTAGTCCAGCCTGGAGGTCACGAGGGCATGAGTGACTGTGCGTAGCAAGTCCCGGTCTAGGAAGGGACGCAACTGGCGCACCAGGCGAACCTGGTAGAACATCCTCCCGGCCACGGCCGTCAGATGGTCCTCTAAGGACAGCCGTGAGTCCAGGAGGATTGCCAAATTGCGAACCCTTCCTGTGGGAGCCACTGTTTCGCCCCCAATACACAGCGATGGAATCAGCTGGCTGTACCGGGACGACGGTAACCACAGCCACTCGGTCTTGGAGGGGTTGAGCTTGAGTCCGTTTCTCCCCATCCATACCCGCACGGCCTCCAGGCACTGGGTCAGCACGGCAAGGGCATCGTTGGGGTGGTTTGGCGTGGAAATGTACAGCTGGGTATCATCAGCGTACTGGTGGTACTCCACGCCAAAACCACGGATGATCTCACCCAGCGGCTTTACATAAATGTTGAACAGTAGAGGCGAGAGGACCGACCCCTGAGGTACCCCACATACGAGGGGTCTCGGGGTCGACCTCTGGCCCCCTGTCAACACAGACTGCATCCGGCCAGAGAGGAAGGAGGAGAACCACTGCAAGACAGTGCCTCCTATGCCCAGCCCCTCCAACCGTTGCAGCATGATACCATGATCGATGGTATCAAAAGCCACCGAGAGGTCCAATAGCACCAGAACAGAGGAGCAACCCCTGTCTTGGGCCCGCCAGAGATCATCCACCAACGCGACCAATGCTGTTTCCGTGCTGTAGCCAGGCCTGAAGCCCGACTGGAATGGATCGAGATATGACGATTCCTCCAAGTGCTGCGGGAACTGTTGGGCAACCACACTTTCAACAACCTTCGCAAGAAAGCGAAGGTTGGAGACGGGACGGTAGTTTGATAAAACAGCTGGATCCAGGGCAGGCTTCTTGAGGAGGGGTCTCACCACTGCCTCTTTCAATGCAGCGGGAAAGACACCCTCACTCAAGGAAGCGTTGATAATTGCTCGGAACCAGCCTCGTACCACCTCCCGGGAGGCCAGCGCCAACCAGGAGGGGCACGGGTCCAGTAAACATGTGGTCGCCCTAAGTCCCCCCAGCAACCTGTCCACGTACTCGGGGGTCACGGGGTCAAACTCAACCCAGGTAACAGTCTCAAGACCAGCCTCCGCCTCTCCCATTGGACATACCCAGTTGAAGTCGAAGCCTTCCCGTATCTGAGCGATTTTATCATACAGATATTTTCCGAAATCCTCAGCTCTACCCTCTAAGGGGTCTCCCCTCACCTCCTGATGAAGGAGGGAGCGGGTCACCCTAAACAGGGAGGCTGGGCGGTTATCTGATGACGCAATAAGAGCAGTGAGGTAGGAACACTTCTCTGCTCTTATCGCCATTAGGTAGGACCTAATATGGTCTCTTACCAATGTTCGGTCAGATTCGGTACGGCTCGATCTCCAACTGCTCTCTAGGCGTCTTTTCCAGCGTTTCATCTCTCTCAACCCCTCGTTATACCACGGGGCCAGTCGAGACCCACGCTGAATCAGAGGCCGCAAAGGCACAACTCAATCCAGGGCACCGGCAGCCGCCCTGTCCCAGGCCGCCACCAGCTCTCCAACCGAGTCGTGTGTCAGAACCTCAGGAATTGGCCCAAGCTCTGCCTGGAACCGCTCGGGTTCCATCAGCCGCCTGGGGCGGTACCATCTCACCGGTTCCGCCACCCTGCGGTGGGGTGCAACGGTCCGAAAGTCCAAGCATAGGAGAGAGTGATCAGACCATGACAGGGGTTCAATGACTATATCCCCTACACTCTGACCACTCAGCCACTGTCCAGAGACAAAAACCAGGTCAAGCGTGTTCCCCCCTGTGTGTGTGTGGCCTTGAATTACCTCGGTCAGGTCCATGGCTGTCATGGAAGCCATGAACTCCCGAGCCTCCCTGGACGCCCCGCCCCCAGACGGCAGGTTGAAGTCACCCATGACTATTAGCCTGGGGACCTCAACCACCACCGCGGCGACAACGCTCAGGAGCTCGGGCAGGGAGGTTGATACGTGGCAGGGCGCCAGGTACGTAATCAACACCGCCCTTGGACCCCCTAGGTCCCTTCACCAGAAGGGATTCACAGCCTGCCATCTGAGGAACAGTGACCTCCCTCGGCCTGAAACCTTCCCTGATCACGACCGCCACTCCCCCACCCCTGCCTTGAGCTCTCGGCTGGTGGAATGCAAGGAAACCCGGTGGGCACATTTCCACCAGAGGGACATCACCCTCTGGTCCCAACCAGGTCTCCATTATACCCGCCAGGTCTGCTCCCCCCTCTGAGATTAAATCTTGAATGAGGGGGGCCTTATTTACCACAGACCTGGCATTGCACAGCATCAGCCTACAGCCAGGGCCCTGTGGTTCTGAACAACCCCGAGAACAGGTTGAGCCTTGGGGGTCGGAGCGCACGACCGCTCGTAAGCAGCGGGTGCGCGCTCCCTTATTATGATACGGCCCCCTGCTCCAACCATACCTGCCCCTCCCGCTAACGGTACTTATTGGAACTGAGTTAGTCTTAATCAACCCCCCGTCCGCACCCTCAGGACTCCGTCCCCTTCCGTCGCCTGGCCTGTCTTCTTGTTCCCTTCTGACAATTTCTTCCCCTACCCTAAACACCCCATTCCCCACCCCTCCCCACCCTTAAAACTTTGACTAAATACCTATTTAAAAAACTCCAAAGCCCCTTTTTTGATGCATGCCATCTCTCAGGACTCCAAAGTCCATCCTCGAGATGGGCCCTTGATAGAACAGAGGGCCATAATTGCGAGAGGGGGGAGTCTCGCAATGCAAGAAGCGTCCACTTCGAGTAAGCAGCCAGTCAAGTAAGATGAATCGATAGGGTCCGGCAAGAAACCAGGCAGTCAAGTCTGGATTAAGGTCCAAGTACCAAGTTTCTATCAGGGTGATGGTAAAAATAATAATAATAATAATAACAATAATGAAGGTAGATTTTGAGTGGTCCGAGCAGGAAAGGCCCCTATGTTGTTCCATCCTGCTTCGTTTAATCCACTATCCACAGATTCGCATATGTGCTGCCGGGGGCAAGGACCAGGTCTCTGAAAAGGGGTCCATAAGGGCAGCACCAGAGTCATAATCCGGGATTCTTTCTTCAGGGCTGTCTTACTGCCCCTCCTAATAGTGCTCAGTTCAACTTTCCTTCCCGCACAAAGCTCATGGGGTGGGGGAGGCCACTGCAGTTCTCCCATTTGGCCTCACCGTTGGCCGCTCGTTCACCAGTTCACAGGGGAGGGGGAAGCATGACCACATTGTTTCCCTCACCGCCAGGTCCATGCTGCCCCCTCTATCCCCTGCAATTCTCAGCTGTCTCCCCGAACCACTAGCTCACATGATGGTAGGGGGGGGGCGCCGCTGATCTTCCCTTTTGCGGTGGCCTCCCAGCACCAACACCTCTCAATGTGCAACCAGATGTGTTTTGTAAATGGAAAACCAGGAGAGATGGGCAATTGTCTTTTTCCATTGTTCTTCACTAGCAAACCAATTTTTTCAGGGCCTTGGCCTTTGATGTCAATCAGATCTTTCCATTCTTTTTTTTTTTTTTTTTAAATTCTTTTATTAAAACCATTAACATTGAACATAAAAACATATTATGCAGTAATCAACATGACTCCTGGTATACAATACTAAGTATTAGTCCTTGAGAACGTCTGGGTTAGTAAGCCTTTTTCCCCCCACTCCCCGTGTCTAGCCTCAACTATACTCCTGTTACATTTTATTTTGATTGGTGTTTCCCCTATCCGTTTCAATATTAATGTGGTCAACATTAAACATAAGATCCTATTGCTAAGCAATCATCCTAGAACATAGCATACAACATTAGGTATTAATCTTTGTAAACATCTGTTTTAGTAAACGTTCTTCCCTCCTCCCTTACATCTTCAAGTATACTCCGAATACATTTTGTTTGATTGGTATTTCTCCTATATATGGTCTATCTACTGTATCTAGTCTATCGCACACTGTGTGTTTGCGCCTCTGAGTTGACTTCATCCCATTACTAGTGCAATCCTCCATGGTCCCCAACCCGAGATCCTGAGGTAAAAGTTTCATATCCTGAGGTAGAGAGTCAGTCTACTTTAACAATATTAAGGCAAACAACTCTTGATTATCCAATCCTCTATGCCAGTGACAGCGAAACCTTTAGAGACCGAGTGCCCAAACTGCAACCCAAAACCCACTTATTTATTGCAAAGTGCCAACACCACAATTTATTCTGAATACTGAGGTTATAGTTTAGAAAAAACAATTCGTAGATTAACATCTTTTGTCTTAAAAGAAAAACACCATAACAAAGATTTCAATGATACAAACAACTTTTTATTGAAAGGTAAACAGTTTGCATTAGGCGTGCTTTTGAACTATTAATGTGATTTTTGTTGTTGTATGTATGCTGATAATTTGTCTAACCTTGGCTTATACTTTGTAAGTTTCAAAGCAACATATGCAGCACTCAGGTCATCTGTTAGTCTGTTTCTGGTGTCAGATTTGACATAATTCAAAGCAGAAAACAGCACGCTCGCTCCAGAGGCTTGTTTTGGCTACGAAGGGGCTTGAGAAATGGCTTTCTTCATGCAAAAACCTAGCCAAAGAGTGAGGCATGCATGCCCACAGAAAGAGCTCTGAGTGCCCCCTCTGGCATGCATGCCATAGGTTCATCACCACTACTCTATGCTTTCTCAAATCCCCTTGTTAGACCATCTCAATGGGTAATTATTACATCTGAAGGCAGCACAATCCATTCAAAGACATTAAAACTTAAAATCTACTTCGGAGCCCTAGCAATAGCCAATCATCTCATTTTTTTTTTTTTTGCAAAACCAATCCTTTGTCTCAGTTCAGCCTTCAAAGCATCCTGCAGTTGTCTGTTCCTCAAAGAGTATGCGATTGGGATGAGAAAGGGAGTGATAACAGTATTCAGAAGAGCCACTATTTTGTTGTAGTCTAATCCAATGGTGCCTTTTGGCTTGATATACATGAAAATACAACTGCTGTAAGAGATAGTGACCACGGTCATGTGAGAAGCAACAGTGGAGAATGTCTTCTTCCTCCCAGTAGCTGATTGAATATGCAGAATGGTGGAAATGATTTTGACATAAGAGACAATGTTGACACTTAAGGTCCCAAACAGACTGAATATGCCAACTACAAAATAAGTCATTTCTAGGAAGCTGGTGTCAACACATACCAGCTTCATTAGGGGTCCATAGTCACAAAAGAAATGATTCATGACGTTAGGACCACAAAATGGCATAAGAAATAAAGGAATGGATATAACTAGAATTAGTGATAACCCCCCAACCAAACAAGAAAATACTAATAATGAGCAGATTCGGGGATTCATGATGGTTGTGTAGTGAAGAGGGTTGCAGATGGCTATGTAGCGATCAACAGACATTGTGGCCACTAGGAAGAACGCAGTGGTGCCAAGGACCAAATAAAGAAATACCTGTATGAAGCAACCAGCTAAAGAGATGCTCTTAGTACCAGTAGCTATGTTGACCAGTGCTTTGGGAATTATAGTACTCATATACCCAACATCTATCCATGCCAAATGTCGGAGGAAGAAATACATTGGGCTGCAGAGTTGAACATTCACCAGTGTGATAATAACAATCAGTGTGTTTCCTATTAATGTCAAAAGATAAATCACAAGCAGGAGGAGAAAAAGGCTAACTTCAAGTGGAGGGTTGGCATTCAGCCCCAACAGTGTGAATTCCTTTATTGTGGTCCTATTTGCCATTAGTTGATTCCTGAAAGTGGAGCGAAAAAATTCATTTCCAGATCTCCATTCTAATTTTAATCACATATTTCAAATGGGCACTGGTTCATCTCTTTTCATTCGTTATATTAAAATCAAAGAGAAGTTAAAAACCCAATGCTTTGAATCAGACCATGGTTCTTCTAATATGTTATTCCAAACAGGGCAATTCTTCACTGCAGTCTACTTCTGAGTGTGGTTAATCCAAGTGGAGCTACAAGGGACTTTTTCATGTTTCAGCCTGTCAAAAACAATTCATCCTTGTGGACATGCAAAGATCTGTTTCTGGATGATGATATTTTTGTTATCTCACCTTTGCTCAATGTTCTCCAGACTGTTCTTCTGAGATGGGTTCAAATTCTCTTTCAATATTTTTCACCTAAAATCAATGGGAACATATGAATGTTAACAGAATCAATGTGAACAGATAAAGATGATTTGGGGGCTGAAGGTTAAAATGCATGCAGGAACTGGGTACATCTAGTCTAATGAAAAGAAGGACTAGGGATGACACTATGTCTTACTTTCGGGGTACGGCTTATATTGATTGGAAAACAATTGTCAGTTTTATTTTAAGTATTTTAAGTATATTAAGTATTTTAAGTATTTTAAGTATTTTAAGTATTTAAGTATTTTAAGCAGGAGGCGGAAGTGGGCAGGAGTAATATGTCTTACTTTCGTGGTACGGCTTATATTAGCCGACCCCCTGAAAACCCCGATACGTCTTACAATCGGGGGTGTCTTACTATCGGGGAAACACGGGTAGCAGTGTTCCAATATTTAAGGGGCTGCCACAAACAAGTGGGGAGTGAAGCTATTCTCCAGAGCACCAGAAGGCAAGACAAGAAACTATGGATGCAAACTGAACAAAGAGAGAAGTAACTTAAAACCAAGGAGAAATTTCTTGACAGTGAAAAAAATTAATCAGTGGAACAACTTGCCTCCAGAAGTTGTGGTACTTCAATACTGAAAAAAGAATTGGAAAAAAGGAAATATCAACTTATTTTTGATGCCTAACATTTTCACCCCTTGCAATCTACATATAAAAGGATTCATATCATTGTTATGATGTTATGCTATTGCCTCATTTTAATTTCTGCTGGGAGAAGCCATTTTGTAGATGGTTAAACTGTGTTTCATTATGCCTACAAATCAGAGGCAAAACAAAAGCATCTATTAAAATATTACCTCTTAATTCAGTGTTTGGGAAGCATAACATTCTCCATTCTCAGGGCTTTTGAGAAGATGCCTCGTCTTCTTGGCTCATGGATGTACCTCCTCTTCAATGTCTCTGTCTTTGTCTTCAATAACATGTTATGGCAATGAGGAGAGAAGCAACCTTTCATAGGCAATGGAACTAGTTACTGTTCTGAAGCATATGGTATAAGAGGGTTTCAAGTCTTGCTCCTGAAGATCCCTCAGGAGCAAAGAAATGCATTGCAAGGAATGTGTATCAAGTATTCTGTTACTAATAAAGGAGAATATTTGTAGCTAAGTGTTGACATGAGGGATCCTTGGTGCTCTCTGAGCTTGCTTGTTTCCTTCCAGACATTTCATTACCCAAACTAGGTAACGTCATCAGTGCTAGTGAGTTGGGTTTGCTGTCAGTTTATATTCTAGACTAGCTTTGCTGGCTGAGGAATTCTGGGAGTTGAAGTCCACAAGTCTTTTTTTTCCCAATCTTTTTTATTAATTTTTTTCCCCGTCAATATATGTTAATTTTTCCAATCAACAAGTTGTCTGAAATTTGCTAAACTAATACATGTTCAATTCCTAATCCTTCCTTCTTTTCTCTAACCAAGAATAAAATAAATTCCAAATTTGATAATAGTCTGTATCTTCTTTGTCTTTCAGCCTCATAGTTAATCTGTCCATCTCTGCACATTCCAAAATCTTCCTGATTATTTCTTCCTCTGATGGCAATCCTTCATTCTTCCAATATTGTGCAAAAATTATTCTTGCTGCTGTGGTAATATGTAGGGTTAAATATAATTTCTGCTTATTAGTCATTTCAGACATGATGCCTAATAAATAAAAGTTCAGGTTTAAAATCCACTTGTTCATCCAATATTTTTTCTAACCACATATGTATATTTTTCCAATAAACCTTTGCCTTCCCGCATGTCCACCAAATATGATAATACGTGCCTATATTATGTTTACATTTCCAACATCTATCTGACATATTTTTAAACATTTTTGCTAATCTTGCTGGTGGAAGGTGCCATCTATAAAGCATTTTATACAGATTTTCTTTGTATGAAGTTGACATTGTTAATTTATAGTTTCTGTCCCATAACATTTGCCATTTTTCTAATTCTATGTTATAACCAAATTTTTTTGCCCATCTTATCATTGTTTCTTTCACTTGTTCACTTTCCATATCTAAAATTAACAAAAAATATACATTTTCTTAATCAATTTCTCATCTGAGGTTAACAAAATCTTATCAAACACAGTTTGATCCTTATAAAATCCATACATTTTTACATCTTTTTTGTATATATTTAGTATCTGTAAATGTGCCCACCAGGATAGATTAATTCCTAAATTTTCCAATTCTTGTTTAGATTTTAATTTCCCATGAATATCTAAGATATCTTTATATGTCCATACTTTCTCAAAATCCACTAGATTCGGATGTATAAATGCCTCCATCGTTGACAAGCACCCTTGAATTTTAAGATATATTTTAGCTTTAATTTTTTCCCATACTGTTAATAAGGCATTTCTTATAAAATGATTTTGAAAATACTTATGAACTCTGTTTTTCCCATACCATAAAAAAGCATGCCACCCCAATTGTAAGTCATGTCCTTCTAAATACAATAACCTTGTATTTCTGAGTGTTATCCACTCTTTCACCCATGTTAACACCGATGCTTGATAGTACAATGTCCATTCCGGCAGCCCAAAACCTCCATTTTCCTTAGCATCTTGTAATGTTTTCATCTTAATTCTAGCTTTTTCCCCCTGCCAAATAAAATTCAAAACCAATGAATTTAAATTTTGAAAAAAAAAATTCTCAAGTTTTATCGGAATCGTTTGAAATAAAAATAAAATCTTTGGCAACACATTCATTTTTACTGTAGCAATTCTTCCTAATATTGATAGTTGGAGATTTTTCCATCTTTCTAAATCTAGTTTTATGTGCTTCAATAATTTTATGTAATTATCTTCTTTTATTGACGAACATCTAGCTGAAAGGTAGATACCTAGATATTTAACTTTTTTCACTATTTGTACCTCTGTTTTCTCTAATATTTGTCTTTTTTGTTTATCTGTAAGGTTCTTTACTATTACTTTAGTTTTATCTTTATTTATTTTTAATCCTGCTACTTCTCCATATTCTTCTATCTTTCCCCATAGTTTAGGAATCATCTCTAAAGGTTCTTCCAAAATAAATACTAAATCATCGGCAAATGCTTGTAGTTTATATGTTTCATCTTTTACTTTCAATCCTTTAATTTCTGTGTCTTGCCTTATCCTTCTATTTAATACTTCCAAAGTAAAGATAAATAATAAAGGCGATAGTGGACACCCTTGTCTCGTGCCTTTTCTTATCTCAAAGCTCTCAGTATAATCTCCATTTACTATCACTTTTGCTGTCTGATTACTATATATTGTTTTTATCATATTTGTAAAGTTCTTTCCAAAATCCATTATTTGTAATTGTTGGACCATAAATTGCCAATAAACATTATCAAACGCTTGGGCATCCAAAAACACTAATGCTAATTGTTTCCCTGGGTGTAATTCATAATATTCTTATACGTCCATTAACACCCTTAAATTATTTTTGATCTGTCTCTTCGGTAAAAAGCCATTTTGATCTGGATGTATAAACTCAACTAAGTTTCTTTTCAGTCTCTCTGCCATTATTGAAGTAAAAATTTTATAATCCACATTGAGTAATGAAATCGGTCTATAATTCTTAATATACATCAAATCTGAGTCTTCTTTTGGTATCAAAGTAATATTTTCTTCTATCCATGTATTTGGAAGTTTAGCCTCTAACAGTAATCCATTGCAAACCTTTTTCAGTGGTTCACTTAATATATCTTGTAGATTTTTATAGAGTTCCGCCGGTAGCCCGTCTGGACCTGGTGTTTTCCTGTTCTTTTGTCGCTTTATAGCCTCTAATATCTCCATCATTGTTATTCTTTCTTCTAACATAATTTTAAATGTCTCTGGAATCTTTGGTAGTTTACTTTCTTCTAAATATTGAGCAATTCTCTCTTTTACAGCCTTCTCTTTAACATACAATTCCATATAATAGTTCTTAATTATCTTTTTTATTTCTTCCTTTTTAAATTGTAAACAACCTTTCCCATCTACTAAGTTATGTATTATTTTCTTCTCTTTCTGCTTTTTAAGCTTATAGGCTAGCCATCTTCCTGGCTTGTTGGCATTTTCGAAAAAAAAATGTTTTGCTCTTTTTATTTGTTCGGCCAATTTTTCTGAGTCCAGCAGATTCAGCTTATGTTTTATTATTTCCATTTCTCTTTTCCAAGTCTTTTCCTGTGGGTTTTGTTGTAATTCTATTTCTAACTTTCTAAATTCTTCTTTTAATAATAAATATTGCTGTCTTCTCTGTTTGTTTTTCTTTGCCATATACATTACAGCTATGCCTCTAAAATATGCTTTAGCTGTATCCCGTACGTTTTGTAATGATGTGTCTTCTTCTTTTTTTTCTTTAAAAAAAATTCCATTTCTCTTTTGGCCATATCTACGAATTCTTTATCTTTCAGTATAGATTGATTTAAAATCCATCTTGGTTTTTTTTGTATTCCTTTCCATGTCACTTTTAAAGGGTTATGATCTGCCCATGTGCCTATTTCTATCTCAATTTCCTGTATATCCATCTTTAATTCAGAAGTCATCCAAATCATGTCAATTCTTGACCAAGATTTATGGCTATTGGAATAAAAAATGTACTGTCGATTTTGAGGGTTAATTTCTCTCCAGACATCTTGAATTCCAATTTCTTCTGCCATATCAAAAAATGCCTTAGGTAGTTTTCTCCTTCCAAGTTTTCCTGTTTTACTACTTTTATAATCCATTATTCCATCTACTATCGCATTAAAATCTCCTATTAAACAAATATTTTGATATTCCATTTCTATTAATTTCCTGTGTAATCTTTGATAAAATTGTTCTTGACTATCATTTGGAGCATAAATTGCCACATTTACCGAAAAAAATCTTGTTTTTTTCCTCCATTTTCTCTTTCATTACTTATATTTAGGCCTAGTCGATCTTGTAATCCTTTGTTCTCTAGCAGTTTCTTCTCCTTCACCTGTTTGTTCACTTTTCTCCTGCTGCTGTTCTACTTGTGCCGTTGCTCCTTGGGCTGTCTCTCCTGTCTGCTTATCCTCTTGTTGCTGCAATCCTTCATCCAAAATTACTCTAATTCTTTCTTCAAAGTCCTCTGCTTTCCAAATTGAATCCAGTCGATATCTTGTATTGTTCCAATTTATTAAAATGCCTTCTGGCATTAGCCATCTAAAATGTATGCCTTTGGCAATCAATTTTGTAGTTAGGAAATGATAGTGTCTCCGGGTATCCCTCACTCTCCTGGGTATCTGTTTTAGGATCACAATTTCTTTATTTTTATATTGTAAGGGTTCCTCTCTGACTCTTCTCAGTATTTCATCTCTTGTTGATTTCTTTATAAACCTCACATGCACTTCTCTTGGTAATCTATTTTTTCTTACATACGCTGAACTCATGTGATAAATTTTATCGATTTCATTCTGAATATCAATTCGATCTGCATTTAGAAGTTCTGCCAACAGCTCAATAATCACCGTTTCTATATTTCCTTCAGTGTTTTCAGAAATATTTTGAAACCTCAAGTAATATTCCCCTTCTCTCATTTCTACCATTGCCATGGCACGTTCTAGCTCCTGATTTGATTGTTCCAATCCTTCATTCTTTTGCAGTAACATCTCCACCTTTTTATCAATGTCTTGCGTTTTAAGTTCCACTTCCTGGATTTTCTGTTCATTTCTTGTAATTTTTTGATTTTGAGCTTTGAATTGTGCCTTTATATCCATAATTTCTTTGCTTACTTTGTCCAGTTTGCTTTGTGTCTCAATATGATTTTGCTGTAATAATTGATGAATTAATTTTAAAGAGGTTTGTTCTTCGTGTGGCATACTTGCTTTTTCACGCTGTAACAATGTGCTGACAGAATTCTGAGTTGTTGGGCTGGCTTGTCCAACACAGGGCGCTGAAGAAGCTTTCTTTGCAAGTCTGGAAATATTAGATGTACTCATTTTGTTGCTCACAGTCTTAGACTTATGTCCCAGGCGTAATCAAGAATCTCCTGTTGTGAGACAAAATTGCCTCCTCCAGTCTCTTCTTATATTTAAAATGTTCTCTTTTCCTTTTTATTTTCCTGAATGGTTTCTATTTACTCTTTAGCCAGTATCAACAAGTATAGCTATGAACAGTTTTTCTTTTATTATCTCAAACCAGGACTTTGTTTTGCTCACACTTTTTCAAGGTCACTGTATTTTTAGTTTTTTAATTCTTATTTTCTGCCAGCAGATGTCCTCGTTGGCTTATTTATCAACTCTTTAGTCCGATATTTGTTATTCATTTAAAATTTCCCCTTAATGTTAAATTTGCCGCTCCAAAGTCTCTCTGGGGGTCTTTCTTCTTTCAAGTTCTCCTTTTTAGGGTCTCAATATTTTAAAGCACAAGGAGAAGGGAAAAATTTCAGCTCACCCAGACATAACTTGTTGGAGATCAGCTATTGCTTCATGATTTCCCTTCCGGCTGCAGGCAACTTGGACTGCTTCAGGCTTCCCCGGCAACCTTTTTTTTGCCCCTTTAGAGGGGGCATTCAGCATGCTTAGATTGATCGCCACCAAATCCAAGCTCCTGAAAGATCCCTCTTTCTTCCTTGCCCCTCCAGAGCAACTTTACGTTTTTTTAAGAGACGCTAGACAAAGTGAAACCAGACTGGGAGGCTGGAGCCTCAGCCTCCTATGTCTGTCCTGATCCCTCATCGGAAGTGCTTCCTGAAGTCCACAAGTCTTAAAGTTGCCATGGTTGAGGACCCCTGTTCAAGTGTATATTCTACTCCAGGGGGTCTTCAAACTTGTCTTTTTATGACTTGTGGACTTCAAGTCCCAGAATTCCTCAGCCAGCGTTCCTGGCTGAGGAATTCTGGGAGTTGAAGTCCACAAGTCATAAAAGGGCCAAGTTTGAAGACCCCTGTTCTACTCTATATTTTAGAGCCGTGGTGGTGCAGTGGTTATAATGCAGTACTGCAGCTCCCTCTGCTGACTGCTAGCTGCCAGCAATTTGGCAGTTCGAGTCTCACTGGCTCAAGGTTGACTCAGTCTTCCATCCTTCAAAGGTCGGTAAAATGAGGACCCAGATTGTTGGGGGCAATATGCTGACTCTGTAAATTGCTTAGAGAAGGCTGTAATCCATTGTGAAGAGGTATATAAGTCTAATTGCTATTGCTAGTGACTTGTCTGTCTGTGTTGGCGGGAATGGTCTTAAAGATTCTTTGATTGGGCTGTTTGCTATTGGCTTCATTGGCAGTTTCTTGATTGGGTTATCGTTTACTTGACTGTTGGTCTGACTTTAACCTTGGAGTTAATCTATGCTTTTCTGGGTGCTGATTGCTAATGGAGAAGTGCTTGAGTCTTTTTGCATCTTTTTGGGCTGGGTGAAAGTCCCTTTTGCCTAGTCTATAGATGTTGTTAATGTCTATGTGTCTATTGAAAAGACATCAACAAGCACCTCTCCACCAGGAACCAGAACCCAGATCAGCATAGATTAACCCCAATGTTAACATCAGACCAATAATCAAGTAAACAATATCCCAAGTATTACTAGGTAACTGAGCAGGTTACCTTGTTTGGGTAATGAAATGTCTGCAAGAAAATGAAAAAGCTCAGAGAGCATCCAGGACCCCTAAAGTATTCTTTATCGGCTTCCTTTATTGATGTCAAACCCAAAGACAGAGAAAATCATTGTGTTCATGTTCCTCATACTTTGTGCTTTGTTTTGTTCTCTGTCATGCAACATACGAAGTTTTGTTGTGGTTTGCTTTTGACCTAATCTCTGTGAACCCAACCTCTGTGATATGTAACTATGATACAGGCTTTGTTACTTTTTGAAGTACAGTGCAAAAGGTGTTAGCAAAGTCAGGATGGGATTGGATTGGATTAAAATTATATTGTGTTAGGTTGGATTGGATTGAAAGTTGGTTATAAGATGGGTGGTGATGTAAATGTTTTAAACAAATAATTAGGCTGTATTTAAAACCAAATTAATTTTCTAGTTGAATGCAACTCTTCCTCTTGACCATTCATGATGCTCAATCTCACCCTCCCATTTCTTTCTGTGGGGGAGTTATTGTGGGAATTAGGTGTTTCTGCTAAAACACACAATTCCCACAATCCTGTCTTATGTCTTACTGTCTTATGTCTAAGGATATAGCTTATCTTTTCTATTACATTCTCTTATGGGTGTCTTATGATTAGATTACTTTATTATTTGTATGTACATTGAGAGTTTATGCACCAGAGACAAATTCCTTGTGTGTCCGATAAAACTTGGCCAACAAAACTATTCTACTCTATTCTGTTCTGTTCTGTTCTGTTCATCTGACTATATAGCTGGTGGGTCCTTTTCTTACAAAACTAGGAAATAGTGACGGAATAGCTGTCACACGAAGCATTGGGGCATTCCTTTTTTACGGAGGGGGGACATGATTGGAGAAATAATGAAAAGAAGTGATCCGTTGAATCATGGGTAGTGTATAATCCCTCTGGAATGTCCAACATATGTAGGAAATATGTCACCTTTTCTCCACTAGAACCATGCTGTGATGACTTAAAAGTCATTGATCTGTATCCAGACACAACACCTTACTTATTTCCTCCCAGCTTCCATAGTTGGATATACCCCTAAATATAAATCATTATTTGTTTATATCATTTCTGTTCTGTTCCCAACTTGCAAATATTTCTCATATAAGACTTAATTTTTAATTAGGAAACAAATCAATTTATGTCAGCTGGTTTTTTTTTCTTAAATACTATTAATCATGCAACCCAAAATGATTTTTTTTTCAAAAGGATGATGTGACAGTTTCACATTACATGGGTGAAAATAATTCTGTTCCTTGCATACTTACACATATATTTGAAACTACATCACCAGTTACATTCCTCTAATAGTAACTTAGAAATTAAAAGCCAAGAAGAGTGAAAGATCAAACAAGAGTGCTGAGATCTAAGGAACAGCCAAGCAATAATTCTAGTCCCACTAGAGGAGAATTTCAGTACTAGTCTTCATTCAATATCAGGATTACAACTAGAAATAGAAATGCAACAATTTCAAAGCATCAAAATATACACAAATTGTTTCCAAGTCCTGAACAATCCATCATAATGTAAAAACCACCTTTCACAAAATTTAACTCTGATGTAACTGTGGCCATACCCATGCTGTTCTTCTAGTAGCAGCACAGAAGCCCTTTTTTCACTGTGCTCTTCTGGAATTATTTTTGAGATCCAAATCTAGTCTACAGCAGTAGGTGATAGTTCTCTTATCCATGTATCAACAAACTCCAACTCTATGTTGATTTGTTTGAGATTAGCCAAGGTTGGCTAAGTGTTTCCAATGCTTTCTTCTCACAAAATACGTTTGTACCTTTGCAAACAGTCTCGGAAAGCATCTTTGACCTTCTCATTCCTCAAAGTGTAAATAAAAGGGTTCAGTAATGGGGTGACTACAGCAGTTAGAGCCACAGTTTTCTGGGCATCCTGAGAATGACCCTTGCTGGGCAAAGAGTACATGAAGATGGCACTGCCGTAGAAGAGGGAAGCGACTGTTAGATGAGAGGCACAGGTTGAAAATGTCTTCCCACGGCTGCCATTGATCTGCATGCTCAAGACAGTCACAATTATGTAGAGGTAAGAGACGACAGTTACACACAAAGAGCTGAGTAACACCAGAGGAGAGAGGGTAGATTCCAGAGTCAGGAGAGTATCTACATCATTGCAAGAAAGCTTTATCAGTGGAACATAGTCACAGAAGAAATGATCAATAATGTTAGAGCTGCAGAAGGATAGTTGGCTTAGGAGAACAATGGGACCAAAATTATTCATGAAAGCACCAGTCCAGCACACCAATATCAAATTCATACAAACCCGTCCATTCATGATGACCGTGTAGCGTAACGGATGACAGATAGCAATGTAGCGGTCAAAGGCCATTACGGCAATCAGGATGATTTCACAGGTACCAAGGAAGAAATAAGAATAGCACTGACTGATGCAGCCCAAGAAAGAGATAGATTTGTTGTGAGAAACTAAATCCATCATCATCTTTGGTGTGATTGTCAGAACAAAAAATATCTCCAAAAAGGAGAGGTTGAAAAGGAAGAAATACATGGGGGTTTGCAAGCGTTGGTCTATGCATACCAGAGTGATAATCATGAGGTTTCCAGCTAAGGTGAAGAAAAACACAATCAGAAACAATGAAAAAAGGAAGAATTCCATGGGCTTAGGTAGTTGGAAGCCAATTAAGATGAATTCTGTCACTTGTGTTGTGCTATTCTGAGTCCTAGTTCTCATTGCGAATTTGCTGGTGGAGAAAAATCAAACAAAGAAACAACCCACTGCAGATTGGTGTCATTAGAAAAATATATATATTGCCTTCTTCTCCTAAGTCCTCAGTTCAAAACTGGAGACCTCTCACAAAAAAACCAGCCTCCTGAAGTCAAGAGATTGGGTTCTAATCCTTCATGCCTCTTCTGATAGAAATGTACCAGCACTGAAATGACTTCTCTCAAGGAGCAGAAACGGAGAACTGTTGGTCAACCTTCCTTCAAAATATAACTCTGCAAAAGAAGATACTTTTGTTGGATCATTGCTTTTCAGTCACTGAGTGTGTGGTTTTTAATAAAACAAGAACTTGTTTTTATGGAGGAAGGTCGCATTGCTGCTATTATGTGATATTCACTCAAATTATTCTTTCCCATATTTCATGATCAAAGACTGTCTATAATATTAAAACTCTAGAATGAATGCCTTTATAGAGTATATGAAGATACTTCTTTTTATATAAGTATATAAAGATATAAAGATACAGTACTGTATATAAACCTCTTGCCCAAAGTAGAAGAGGTCAAGCTATTCTCCAAAACACCTGAGGACAGGACAAGGGGCAATGGATGGAAATTAATCAAGGAGAGACACACCCTAGAAGTAGGGAGAAACTTCCTGACAGTTAAAACAATTAATCAGTGTAACAACCTGCCTCCAGAAGTTGTGAATGCCCCAACACTGAAAGTTTTAAAGAAGAGATAGGACAGCCATTTGTCTGAAATTGTATAGGGTTTCCTGCCTGAGCAGGGAGTTGGGATATATGACCTCCAAGGTCCCTTCCAACTCTATTCTATTCTATTCTATTCTATTCTATTCTATTCTATTCTATTCTATTCTATTCTATTCTATTCTATTCTATTCTATTCTATTCTATTCTATTCTACTCTACTCTACTCTACTCTACTCTACTCTACTCTACTCTACTCTACTCTACTCTACTCTACTCTACTCTACTCTACTCTATTCTATTCTATTCTATTCTATTCTATTCTATTCTATTCTATTCTATTCTATTCTATTCCATTCCATTCCATTCCACTCCACTCCACTCCACTCCACTCCACTCCACTCCATTCCATTCCATTCCACTAAACAATGAGAGCTTCTACACTGGAGATAAATAACACTTGGCCAAGTAAAGTATTCTTTAAGTAAGTATATTCAACAAAATATGTGGAACTCAAAACCACACTAGGGGAACATTAAGAGAACCATGTAGGAACTCTTTTAACTTACCACAAGTGGCTTTCAGTTCTTCTATTGGTACAGGTAAAACACACTGACCATAAAAGACATTTCTTTTAAGTCATGCCGAGCTTGCAATAATAAGATGAAATCTCTTGGGTGACATTGATGTGAAAATAACCATTCCCTCCTGTATTATCTTCTATCAATGGAGTTTTGCATCTTTCTATTTAGTGCTGTTGGTTATACTTTCTTGATCAACAGGCAGAATGATGCCTTCACCTAAGGCTTTTCTTCAGGCATGTATTTACTGAAGTCTATGTCTTCTGGAAGGGAGAACCCAACTGGTTCTCTGGAAGTGAAATTCTATATTATAAATCACTTTAACTATGAAAACATAATTGCTGAGGTTCTGTGAATGGCTCTCATCATCTGTGCTACTTCATATAGCATACTGGAATGTATAGATTTCTGAATTATCATGGATACTGAGGCTGTGATGCTTATAATACCACTGACTGGTAGTGTTAGAAGCCGTTGAGAACAAATGTGAACTAGAATTGTCCTTTTCCAGTTTAAGGTCCTAGACCTTATAGCTCTCCGTATGGTTTCCTATTGGCCATACCTGATATAAGTGTTGGGAGGAAAAGATCACCAGACTGCTCATAATTCCTAGTGGCTTCCTGTTGCTACCTCTGAATCATGCATAGACAATTGCACAATACACACTGTATCTGAAAACATCACAAGAATCCTTCTCATAAGGTGTACATGAACTGGGAGAAACTAGTGGCCCCAAGAATGAAACTTTGGGATGATCATCAGCGAGAGGTCTAGCTTGCATCTGGAAGAAGAAAGGAAGTAGTGGCTCCTATTTTCATCTCCACATCCCAAACTTTCAGCAGGAAGATCTCACGTGGTCACTTCCAATTCAGTCTTCTTTAGACTGGCATGCTGATGGCTTTGCCTACACATAGGATATGTTTTTATTTTCCTCCATCCTGTGACACTTTTCCCCAGAAATAAACTTAGCGTATGATTAATTCCAAGGCAGCAATATCCCTCTTTCACAATCAGTTAAATAAATCAGCATTTAAAAAGTATAAGTTGAGATACGCCCTCGGAGACATTTGTTAATAAGTTCCCCAGAGAGTAAAGTTTGTAAGTAAATTTATTCATTCTGGTGGCATCAAACTTTAATAATATTAGGCCTGGTTTTTCTAGCTTGCAGTGCATATGGTCGTAATATTATCACCACTGGGAATCATATCAATCATTGTAGCATTCACATAATTTTTGAGATCCTTATGCCATTTTGTCATCTTATTTATGCTTTGCTTACTTTGCTTAGTTCTGTAAGCAAAATTGCCACAGTTTAATAATATAGAAAAGAGCATTTACTTCTCTAGATTGTTAAACTATGTCCGTTTTGTTTTCAAATCAGATATTGTTAAAATATTACTCCTTTAATTCAGTTTGTTGAGAAGCATGGCATTTTCCATTCTTAGTACTTTGAGGAGATGTCTTGTCTTCTTGGCTCACATATGTAGCCCCTATGCAGTTTTGCTGCCTTCTTCTATATCTTTTCATGATAATGAAGATGGAAGCAACCTCTCATAAACAATAGAGCGAGTTAGTGTTTTGAAGCAGCTAGGTATCAAATTTTGCTTCCTAGGTTATTTTTCGGATGCAAAATATTTTTCACTCCTTGCAATCTACATAAAAGTTATTTTCTGGTTGGTTAATCTATTTATCATTATGCCTACAAATCAAATTCAATGTTTGGGAGGCATAGCATTCTCCATTCGCAGGGCTTTTAAAAAGAAGCCTTGTCTTCTTCGCTCATGGATGTACCCCTTCTGCAATATCTCAGCCTTCATCTTTAATATATTTCCATAGCAATGAACACAGAAACAACATCTTATATTCAATAGAGCTAGTTACAGTTCTGAAGCATGTGGTATAAGAAGAATTCAAGACTGACTTGTGAAGATCCCTCAGGGACACCTCTGTGCAAAGAAATGCATTTCAAGGAATCTGTATCAAGAATTCTGTATCTCCCTCTATTGTTAATGTCAAACCAAAAGACAGAGAAGACCATTGTGTGCATGTTCAATTGGGGATTTATTTGATTAGCCATTCAATTCAGATCTAATAATACAAATCAGTTCTCTCTCAATCACTTTCGAGTATTTCAAGCAAGCTTTTACAAAACTCATTGAAAATGGTGGGAATCAATTGGACTTGGCCGTGTCTAATTCCATTGGCCATTTGTAATAAAACTGAGCCTTCCATTGGGACAGTGAATTCAGACAGAAAGTATTTGAGGGAGAATTCCAGAGCATCACAGAACATGATCAGACTTGGACGTCGATGTCCATTTCTGATCTGGACTCATATTTCTTTTATTTAACTGTAGTTTTGCCTTCATTCTGAGACATTCAAGAACTTTCCTCTGCTTTCAACCTTTGCTAGATCTTTGGATACCCAAAAATGTTTATAAATGAGAAGTATGAGTCATAGTGAGCAAGATAAAGGAAGGGAGGTCTTGTCTACCATCTTTCTCCAATATCCCAAAGCAACTTTGCATGAATTATTGAAAGGTCTTGAGAAATAAGATGCTGTAATTTAAAAAGTTCATAGTCTTGTGGTTTGGTTTGAATTAACCAACAAAACCTCTTAATTAGAAACTTGTTTTATTCATTTTATTTATGAAACCAAATTTACTGCCCACCTCACATTAAGGTGACTATGAGCACCTTACAACCATTAATTTCTATATTGGCAACATTCTCTACCTCTAGATCTCATCTTTCATACCTTTACTATTTATTTTCTGTTACATTCATCTTTATCAATGGGAGCATTGTCTGCTGATATTCTATAATCACTGAGCTTCATTCTCCAATTCAGTTATTCTACCCTGTAATAAACATCAAGAGGGATAGCTACATTCACCAGTGTTGACTCCATAAGTAAACCAAAACCAAATACCTTATTGTACTGTATTGTATTGCATATGATCCACACAGAATGCCAACTAATAAAACATACTTCAACCCAAGAAACAATCAGGAGACAGTGGCTGTATGTCCTGCTTCTGAAGATAGTAAGAGCTTTGAGGATGCATTAGGTGAAGCTCTCATGTCTCCTAGGTCACAAAATGTGCAACCAGATGTGTTTTGTAAATGGACAAACAGGAGAGATGGGCAATTGTCTTTTTCCATTTTTCTTCACTAGCAAACCAATTTTTTCAGGGCCTTGGCCTTTGATGTCAATCAGATCTTTCCATTCTTGATTATCCCATCCTCTATGCCAGTGACAGTGAAACTTTTAGAGACCGAGTGCCCAAACTGCAACCCAAAACCCACTTATTTATTCCAAAGTGCCAACACCACAATTTATTCTGAATACTGAGGTTTTAGTTTAGAAAAAACAACTCGTAGATTAACATCTTTTGTCTTAAAAGAAAAACACCATAACAAAGATTTCAATGATACAAACAATTTTTTATTGAAAGGTAAACAGATTGCATTAGGCGTGCTTTTGAACCATTAATGTGATTTTTGCTGTATGCATGCTGATAAATTGTCTAACCTTGGCTTATACTTTGTAAGTTTGAAAGCAACATATGCAGCACTCAGGTCATCTGTTAGTCTGTTTCTGGTGTCAGATTTGATATAATTCAAAGCAGAAAACAGCACGCTCGCTCCAGAGGCTTGTTTTGGCTACGAAGGGGCTTGAGAAATGGCATTCTTCATGCCAAAACCTAGCCAAAGAGTGAGGCATGCATGCCCACAGAAAGAGCTCTGAGTGCCCCCTCTGGCATGCATGCCATAGGTTCATCACCACTACTCTATGCTTTCTCAAATCCCCTTGTTAGACCATCTCAATGGGTAATTATTACATCTGAAGGCAGCACAATCCATTCAAAGACATTAAATCTGAACATCTACTTCAGTGCCCTAGCAATAGCCAATCATCTCATTTTTTTGCAAAACCAATCCTTTGTCTCAGTTCAGCCTTCAAAGCATCCTGCAGTTGTCTGTTCCTCAAAGAGTATGCGATTGGGGTGAGAAAGGGAGCGATAACAGTATTCAGAAGAGCCACTATTTTGTTGTAGTCTAATCCAATGGTGCCTTTTGGCTTGATATACATGAAAATACAACTGCTGTAAGAGATAGTGACCACGGTCATGTGAGAAGCAACAGTGGAGAAGGTCTTCTTCCTCCCTGTAGCTGATGGAATATGCAGAATGGTGGAAATGATTTTGACATAAGAGACAATGTTGACGCTTAAGGTCCCAAACAGACTGAATATGCCAACTACAAAATAAGTCATTTCTAGGAAGCTGGTGTCAACACATACCAGCTTCATTAGGGGTCCATAGTCACAAAAGAAATGATTCATGACGTTAGGACCACAAAATGGCATAAGAAATAAAGGAATGGATACAACTAGAATTAGTGATAACCCCCCAACCAAACAAGAAAATACTAATAATGAGCAGATTCGGGGATTCATGATGGTTGTGTAGTGAAGAGGGTTGCAGATGGCTATGTAGCGATCAACAGACATTGTTGCCAGTAGGAAGAATGCAGTGGTGCCAAGGACCAAATAAAGAAATACCTGTATGAAGCAACCAGCTAAAGAGATGCTCTTAGTACCAGTAGCTATGTTGACCAGTGCTTTGGGAATTATAGTACTCATATACCCAACATCTACCCATGCCAAATGTCGGAGGAAGAAATACATTGGGCTGCAGAGTTGAACATTCACCAGTGTGATAATAACAATCAGTGTGTTTCCTATTAATGTCAAAAGATAAATCACAAGCAGGAGGAGAAAAAGGCTAACTTCAAGTGGAGGGTTGGCATTCAGCCCCAACAGTATGAATTCCTTTATTGTGGTCCTATTTGCCATTAGTGGAATCCTGAAAGTGGAGCGAAAAAATTCATCTCCATTCTTCTTTTAATCATATGTTTCAAATGGGCACCGGTTCATCTCTTTTCATTCATTGTATTAAAATCAAAGAGAAGTTAAAAACCCGATGCTTTGAATCAGACCATGATTCTTCTAATATGTTATTCCAAACAGGGCAATTCTTCACTGCAGTCTACTTCTGAGTGTGGTTAATCCACGTGGAGGTACAAGGGATCCCTACATGTTTCAGCCTGTGAAAAACAATTCATCCTTGTGGACATGCAAAGATCTGTTTCTGGATGATGATATTTTTTTTTATCTCACCTTTGGTCAAGTTCTCCAGACTGTTCTTCTGAGATGGGTTCAAATTCTCTTTCTATCTTTTTACCTAAAATCAATGGGAACATCTGAATGTTAACAGAATCAATGTGAACAGATAAAGATGATTTGGGGCCTGAAGGTTAAAATGCATGCAGGAACTGGGTACATCTAATCTAATGAAAAGAAGGACTAGGGATGACATGATAGCAGTTTTCCAATTATTAAGGGGCTGCCACAAACAAGTGGGTGGTCAAGCTATTCTCCAAAACACCAGAAAGCAAGACAAGAAACAATGGATGCAAACTGAACAAAGAGAGAAGTGACCTAGAACTAAGGAGAATTTATTGACAGTGAAAAAAATTAATCAGTTTAACAACTTGCCTCCAGAAGTTATGGTACTCCAATACTGAAAAAAGTATTGAAAAAAAAAGGAACTATCAAATGTTATTCCCTTATTTTTCATGCCTAACATTTTCACCCCTTGCAATCTACATATAAAAGTATTCATATCATTGTTATGATGTTATGCTATTGCCTCATTTTAATTTCTGCTGGTAGAAGCCATTTTGTACATGGTTAAACTGTGTTTCATTATGCCTACAAATCAGAGGCAAAGCAAAAGCATCTGTTAAAATATTACCTCTTAATTCAGTGTTTGGGAAGCATAACATTCTCCATTCTCAGGGCTTTTGAGAAGATGCCTCATCTTCTTGGCTCATGGATGGACCTCCTCTTCAATGTCTGTCTTTGTCTTCAATAACATGTCATGGCAATGAGGACAGAAGCAACCTCTCATAGGCAATGGAACTAGTTACTGTTCTGAAGCATGTGGTATAAGAGGGATTCAAGTTTTGCTCATGAAGATCCCTCAGGAGCAAAGAAATGCATTGCAAGGAATCTGTATCAATTATTCTGTTACTAATAAAGGAGAATATTTGCAGCTCAGGGTTGACTTAAGGGATCCTTGGTGCTCTCTGAGCTTGCTTGTTTCCTTGTAGACATTTCATTACCAAACTAGGTAACATCATCAGTGCTACCGTGTTTCCCCGAAAGCAAGACAGTGTCTTACTTTCTTTTTATCCCTAATACCCCCACTACGTGTTGCCTTCGGGGCATGTCATACGGTATATATCTCCTGCTTACGGTAGTCAGGAGGTCAGGAAGTCAGGAGATTACAAGATACCAGTAATTACAAGATAATATGTTTCCTATAAACTCTTTTAACTGTCGTAGGCTAATTTGGTGTCTGTTTGTGCTGCTTAACTACCGTAACTTCAGTTATCTCAAACAGCCTGAGAAAGATTTGTTTGATCTTTTGATCTGAACAATTGCCTTGCCTGAAGACTTGTACCGTAAATCAGCCAGCAATTAGGGTAGCACAGCCGAAGGCGGGGGCGGCGGGTGCCACGAAGCTTTGCCTGTGCTCTGCTGCCCGGACTGGTCCGGCTGCCCCCGTCTCTTCCCCGCCTCCTTCCCTGCTCCCTCGGCCGACCTTCGGTCCCCTAAGCGAGCGGCTGAGCCGGACCTCAACGGAGGCAAGGACTGGGCGAGACGGAACGCGTACGGCCGCGACTGCCACGGGCCTGCCCTTGCCGCGCACCCCACCCCGCTGGTCCGGGGCCTGCCGAAGGCTCCTTCCCGGCCTCTTTCCTCCTCCTCCTCTGTCTCCCCCACCCCACCTTCGCTGCTGCTCCATGTCGGCCCTGCTGTTCGGCTCCCCGCTGCAGCAGGAGGGATGCGGACACTGACTGGGGATCCACCCCGCCTCCGCCAGCCCAGCCCGCTCCACTACTCGCCTCGCCGTCTTCTTTGCTCCACGCCGCCCGGAGATTCCGGGAGCCGCCTTTGCAGCAGCAGCAGCAGCAGCAGCAAGAGCCACCGCCGCTTCTGCCGCCTTCCGAGCAGCTATTGGGCGCGCTCGCCGCCTCGCCTTGACTGCCCTCGCGTCGAGGGGGGCCCGCCCGCCTGCCCGCGCACCTCGTCGGCGGCTGCCCGGGGAGCCGGACCGGGACAGGCTCCCCGCGCACGGGCCGGGGAAAGACCCGTTCAAGGCCCACCTGGCCGCGCCCGCCTGCTGTGAGCCGCCCGCCCGCCCGCCTGTGCACCTCGTCGGCGGCTGCCCGGGGAGCCAGACCGGGACAGGCTCCCCGCGCACGGGCCGGGGAAAGACCCGTTCGAGGCCCACCTGGCCGCGCCCGCCCGCTGTGAGCCGCCCGCCCGCGCACCTTGTCGGCGGCTGCCCGGGGAGCCGGACCGGGACAGGCTCCCCGCGCACGGGCCGGGGAAAGACCTGTTCAAGGCCTACCTGGCCGCGCCCGCCCGCTGTGAGCCACCCGCCCACCCGCCCGCGCAACTTGGCGGCTGCCCGGGGAGCCGGACCGGGACAGGCTCCCTGCGCACGGGCCGGGGAAAGACCCGTTCAAGGCCCACCTGGCCGCGCCCGCCCGCTGTGAGCCGCCCGCCCGCCTGCCCACCCGCGCACCTTGTCGGCGGCTGCCCGGGGAGCCGGACCGGGACAGGCTCCCCGCGCACGGGCCGGGGAAAGACCCGTTCAAGGCCTACCTGGCCGCGCCCGCCCGCTGTGAGCCGCCCGCCCGCCCGCCCGCCCGCCCACGCACCTCGTCGGCGGCTGCCCGGGGAGCCGGACCGGGACAGGCTCCCCGCGCACGGGCCGGGGAAAGACCCGTTCGAGGCCCACCTGGCCGCGCCCGCCCGCTGTGAGCCGCCCACCCGCGCACCTTGTCGGCGGCTGCCCGGGGAGCCGGACCGGGACAGGCTCCCCGCGCACGGGCCGGGGAAAGACCCGTTCAAGGCCTACCTGGCCGCGCCCGCCCGCTGTGAGCCGCCCGCCCGCCCGCCCGCACACCTTGTCGGCGGCTGCCCGGGGAGCCGGACCGGGACAGGCTCCCCGCGCACGGGCCGGGGAAAAACCCGTTCAAGGCCTACCTAGCCGCGCCCGCCTGCTGTGAGCCGCCCGCCCGCCCGCCCGTGCACCTCGTCGGCGGCTGCCCGGGGAGCCGGACCGGGACAGGCTCCCCACACACGGGCCGGGGAAAGACCCGTTCGAGGCCCACCTGGCCGCGCCCGCCCGCTGTGAGCCGCCCACCCGTGCACCTCGTTGGCGGCTGCCCGGGAAGCCGGACCGGGACAGGCTCCCCGCGCACGGGCCGGGGAAAGACCCGTTCGAGGCCCACCTGGCCACGCCCGCCCGCTGTGAGCCCGGTGGATGGGGAGGCGACAGCGGCAGGGATTGGGTTGAGAGGCCGGCAGGACGCGGCCAGCGCCCACAAATTCGGCCCGTGCCGGCGGAATGCTCCCCTCGCTCCCCCCCGCCACGCCAGCCCCATCGCTGGCGCGATGAAGCGGTGTGTGGGTGAGCGGCGGTGGGGCGGGGAGGGGAGGGGAGCGGAGCAAAGCTCTGGATTCCGCTCCCCCCCACCACGCCAGCTCCATCGCTGGCGCGAGCGAAGCAGTGGGTGGGTGAGCGGCGGCGGGGCGGGGCGGGGAGGGCAGCAGAGCAAAGCTCTGGATTCCGCTCCCCCCCCACCACGCCAGCCCCATCGCCTCACTCACACGCCGCTTCACTCGCGCTGCCTTTTCCGGCGACCAACCTCCCAGTTCAAGTGGGGTGCATTACAACATCCCCTCATAGCCATCCATGTCAACACAGTGGGAACTTTTAAAAAAGCCTCCAAACAAGAAAGGGATGGGGGGAATGACAGACATCAAGTTCCAAATCTGTGCCTGTGTGCGGGTGAGCTTTGGGGTGGGGGAGTGGGACGAGGCGAGAATAACAAGGACAATAATAATCCGAGGTTGTTTTTTTCAGCCAAAGCTTTTACTTTCCCTGAGAACATTATACGGTAGCAAAAATACCCCTGGCTTCTGACTGAATTTACGGTACGGTAGCAGTTTAAAACTTTTGAAGGTTATTTATGTGGATTGCCCAAAGCAAAAGCCCTGAATGCTCCAGCCAGCACACCTCCAAGAAGCACGGACCTCAACCCCCAGAATTCCCCAGCCAGCCACGCTGACTCAGGAATTCTGGGAGCCGAATCTCCAGGCCTCCCAATGCCTGCTGGCTGGAGAACTCCGGGAGCCGAAGTCCGCACACCCCCCAGAGCGCCCTACGGTAGATGGAGAAAACAAAGCAGAAAAGGTTAGAGGACCAGGAAGTAACGGGGAATTTTTTGTTTTAGCCACAAAATTAACATTTATTACCTACGGTAACAACCTGAACAGTATGGTACCGTATTCACCACAAAACAGTTTTATAAAAGGGAGTGCCAAGAATGTCTTGTAACAACATTGCATAACATGTAAAACAATGAAAAATGGTAAGAACGAACAGTGGAATACTGGAAGATAAAACAGATTTATTCCATGACAACCATGTCATCACCCTCAAGCCTTCAGGCAAGGCAATTGTTATACGGTAAGATCAAAAGAGTGCTCCTTACACATAAGCAAACAAATCGTTCTCAGGCTGTATGTTTGAGATAACTGAAGTAGATAAGCACGATCTACCGGTAAAACAGACCCCAAATTACCATAGCCTAAGGTCACATCGTAAGGATTTACAGACCTTTGACAGTTATTACAGACCTTTGACAGTTACCGGTAGCAGTCAGCAGATGGAGCTGCAGTACTGCATTATAACCACTGCACCATCTCGGCTCTATAATAGAGAGTAGAACAGGGGTCTTAAAACTTGGCCCTTTTATGACTTGTGGACTTCAACTCCCAGAATTACACAGCCAGGCATGCTGGCTGAGGAATTCTGGGACTTGAAGTCCACAAGTCATAAAAGGGCCAAGTTTGAAGACCCCCTGGAGTAGAATATACACTGGAACAGGGGTCCTCAACCATGGCAACTTTAAGACTTGTGGACTTCAATTCCCAGAATTCCTCAGCCAGCAAAGCTAGTCTAGAATATAAACTGACAGCAAACCCAACTCCTTACTACGGTAGCTGCCAGCAATTTGGCAGTTCGAGTCTCACTGGCTCAAGGTTGACTCAGTTTTCCATCCTTCCAAGGTTGGTAAAATGAGGACCCAGATTGTTGGGGGCAATATGCTGACTCTGTAAACTGCTTAGAGAAGGCTGTAAACCATTGTGAAGAGGTATATAAGTCTAATTGCTATTGCTATTGCTAGTGACTTGTCTGTCTGTGTTGGTGGGAATGGTTTTAGAGATTCTTTGATTGGGCTGTTTGCTATTGGCTTCATTGGCAGTTTCTTAATTGAGTTATTGTTTACTTGACTGTTGGTCTGACTTTAACCTTGGAGTTAATCTATGCTTTTCTGGGTGCTGATTGCTAATGGAGAAGTGCTTGAGTCTTTTTGCATCTTTTTGGGCTGGGTGATAGTCCCTTTTGCCTAGTCTATAGATGTTGTTAATGTCTATGTGTCTATTGAAAAGACATTAACAAGCACCTCTACACCAGGAACCAGCACCCAGATCAGCGTAGATTAACCCTAATGTTAACATCAGACCAATAATCAAGTAAACAATACCCCAAGTATTACTAGGTAACTGAGCAGGTTACCTAGTTTGGGAAATGAAATTTCTGCAAGAAAATGAACAAGCTCAGAGAGCACCAAGGACCCCTCAAGTATTCTTTATCTGCTTCCTTTATTGATGTCAAACCCAAAGACAGAGAAAATCATTGTGTTCATGTTCCTCATACTTTGTGCTTTCTTTTGTTCTCTGTCATGCAACATACAAAGTTTTGTTGTGGTTTGCTTTTGACCTAATCTCTGTGAACCCAACCTCTGTGATATGCAACTATGATACAGGCTTTGTTACTTTTTGAAGCACAGTGCAAAAGGTGTTAGCAAAGTCATGATGGGATTGGATTTGATTAAAATGATATTGTGTTAGGTTGGATTGGATTGAAATTTGGTTATAAGATGGGTGGCGATGTAAATGTTTTAAACAAATAATTAGGCTGTATTTAAAACCAAATTAATTTTCTAGTTGAAAGCAACTCTTCCTCTTGACCATTAACTTCTTTCTGTGGGGGAGTTATTGTGGGAATTAGGTGCTTCTGCTAAAACACAATTCCCACAATCCTGTCTTATGTCTTACTGACTTATGTCTAAGGATATGGCTTATCTTTTCTATTACATTCTCTTATGGGTGTCTTATGATTAGATTACTTTATTATTTGTATGTACATTGAGAGTTTATGCACCAGAGACAAATTCCTTGTGTGTCCGATAAAACTTGGCCAACAAAACTATTCTGCTCTATTCTGTTCTGTTCTGTTCTGTTCATCTGACTGTGTAGCTGGTGGGTCCTTTTCTTACAAAACTAGGAAATAGTGGTGGAATAGCTGTCACACGAAGCATTGGGACATTCCTGTTTTAGGGAGGGGGGGACATGATTGGAGAAATAATGAAAAGAAGTGATCTGTTGAATCATGGGTAGTGTATAATCCATCTGGAATGTCCAACATATGTAGGAAATATGTCACCTTTTCTCCACTAGAACCATGCTGTGATGACTCAAAAGTCATTGATCTTTATCCAGAGAAAACACCTTACTTATTTCCTCCCAGCTTCCATAGTTGCATACCCCTAAATATACATCATTATTTGTTTATATCATTTCTGTTCTGTTCCCAATTTAGAAATATTTCTCATATATGACTTAAATTATAATTAGGAAATAAATCAATTTATGTCAGCTTTTTTTTCTTAAATAGTATTGATACTGCAACCCAAAATGATTTTTTTTTCAAAAGGATGATGTGACAGTTTCACATTACATCGGTGAAAATAATTCTGTTCCTTGCATACTTACACATATATTTGAAACTACATCAACAGTTACATTCCTCTAATAGTAACTTAGAAATTAAAAGTCAAGAAGAGTGAAAGATCAAATAAGAGTGCTGAGATCTAAGGAAAAGCCAAGCAAGAATTCTAGTCCCAATAGAGGAGAATTTCAGTGCTAGTCTTCATTCAAGATCAGGATTAGAACTATAAATAGAAATGCAACAATTTCAAAGAATCAAAATGTAGACAAATTGTTTCCAAGTCCTGAACAATCCATCATAATCTAAAAACCACCTTTCACAAAATTTAACTCTGATGTAACTGTGGCCATACCCATGCTGTTCTTCTAGTAGCAGCACAGAAGCCCTTTTTTCACTGTGCTCTTCTGGAATTATTTTTGAGATCCCAATCTAGTCTACAGCAGTAGGTGATAGTTCTCTTATCCATGTATCAACAAACTCCAACTCTATGTTGATTTCTTTGAGATTAGCCAAGGTTGGCTAAGTGTTTCCAATGCTTTCTTCTCACAAAATACGTTTGTACCTTTGCAAACAGTCTCGGAAAGCATCTTTGACCTTCTCATTCCTCAAAGTGTAAATAAAAGGGTTCAGTAATGGGGTGACTACAGCAGTTAGAGCCACAGTTTTCTGGGCATCCTGAGAATGACCCTTGCTGGGCAAAGAGTACATGAAGATGGCACTGCCATAGAAGAGGGAAGCGACTGTTAGATGAGAGGCACAGGTTGAAAAAGTCTTCCCACGGCTGCCACTGATCTGCATGCTCAAGACAGTCACAATTATGTAGAGGTAAGAGATGACAGTTACACACAAAGAGCTGAGTAACACCAGAGGAGAGAGGGTAGATTCCAGAGTCAGGAGAGTATCTACATCATTGCAAGAAAGCTTTATCAGTGGAACATAGTCACAGAAGAAATGATCAATAATGTTAGAGCTGCAGAAGGATAGTTGGCTTAGGAGAACAATGGGACCAAAATTATTCATGAAAGCTCCAGTCCAGCACACCAATATCAAATTCACACAAACCCGTCCATTCATGATGATTGTGTAGCGCAACGGATGACAGATAGCAATGTAGCGGTCAAAGGCCATTACGGCAATCAGGATGATTTCACAGGTACCAAGGAAGAAATAAGAATAGCACTGACTGATGCATCCCAAGAAAGAGATAGATTTGTTGTGAGAAACTAAATCCATCATCATCTTTGGTGTGATTGTCAGAACAAAAAATATCTCCAAAAAGGAGAGGTTGAAAAGGAAGAAATACATGGGGGTTTGCAAGCGTTGGTCTATGCATACCAGAATTATAATCATGAGGTTTCCAGCTAAGGTGAAGAAAAACACAATCAGAAACAATGAAAAAAGGAAGAATTCCATGGGCTTAGGTAGTTGGAAGCCAATTAAGATGAATTCTGTCACTTGTGTTGTGCTATTTTGAATCCTAGTTCTCATTGTGAATTTGCTGGTGGAGAAAAATCAAACAAAGAAACAACCCACTGCAGATTGGTGTCATTAGAAAAATATATATATATTGCCTTCTTCTCCTAAGTCCTCAGTTCAAAACTGGAGACCTCTCACAAAAAACCCAGCCTCCTGAAGTCAAGAGATTGGGTTCTAATCCTTCATGCCTCTTCTGATAGAAATGTACCAGTACTGAAATGACTTCTCTCAAGGAGCAGAAACGGAGAACTGTTGGTCAACCTTCCTTCAAAATATAACTCTGCAAAAGAAGATACTTTTGTTGGGTCATTGCTTTTCAGTCACTGAGTGTGTGGTTTTTAATAAAACAAGAACTTGTTTTTATGGAGGAAGGTCGCATTGCTGCTATTATGTGATATTCACTCAAATGATTCTTTCCCATATTTCATGATCAAAGACTGTCTATAATATTAAAACTCTAGAATGAATGCCTTTATAGAGTATATGAAGATACTTCTTTTTATATAAGTATATAAAGATATAAAGATACAGTACTGTATATAAACCTCTTGCCCAAAGTAGAAGAGGTCAAGCTATTCTCCAAAACACCTGAGGACAGGACAAGGGGCAATGGATGGAAATTAATCAAGGAGAACACACCCTAGAAGTAGGGAGAAACTTCCTGACAGTTAAAACAATTAATCAGTGTAACAACCTGCCTCCAGAAGTTGTGAATGCCCCAACACTGAAAGTTTTAAAGAAGAGATAGGACAGCCATTTGTCTGAAATTGTATAGGGTTTCCTGCCTGAGCAGGGAGTTGGGATATATGAC
Organism: Bothrops alternatus; assembly: GCA_034064705.1. NCBI lineage: Eukaryota > Metazoa > Chordata > Lepidosauria > Squamata > Viperidae > Bothrops > Bothrops alternatus. The sequence goes on from JARGCV010000074.1 coordinate 1,363,213, forward strand.
CTCCAAGGTCCCTTCCAACTCTATTCTATTCTATTCTATTCTATTCTATTCTATTCTATTCTATTCTATTCTATTCTATTCTATTCTATTCTATTCTATTCTACTCTACTCTACTCTACTCTACTCTACTCTACTCTACTCTACTCTACTCTACTCTACTCTACTCTACTCTACTCTACTCTACTCTATTCTATTCTATTCTATTCTATTCCATTCCATTCCACTCCACTCCACTCCACTCCACTCCACTCCACTCCATTCCATTCCACTAAACAATGAGAGCTTCTACACTGGAGATAAATAACACTTGGCCAAGTAAAGTATTCTTTAAGTAAGTATATTCAACAAAATATGTGGAACTCAAAACCACACTAGGGGAACATTAAGAGAACCATGTAGGAACTCTTTTAACTTACCACAAGTGGCTTTTAGTTCTTCTATTGGTACAGGTAAAACACACTGACCATAAAAGACATTTCTTTTAAGTCATGCCGAGCTTGCAATAATAAGATGAAATCTCTTGGGTGACATTGATGTGAAAATAACCATTCCCTCCTGTATTATCTTCTATCAATGGAGTTTTGCATCTTTCTATTTAGTGCTGTCGGTTATACTTTCTTGATCGACAGGCAGAATGATGCCTTCACCTAAGGCTTTTCTTCAGGCATATATTTACTGAAGTCTATGTCTTCTGGAAGGGAGAACCCAACTGGTTCTCTGGAAGTGAAATTCTATATTATAAATCAATTTAACCATGAAAACATAATTGCTGAGGTTCTGTGAATGACTCTCATCATCTGTGCTACTTCATATAGCATACTGGAAGGTATAGATTTCTGAATTATCATGGATACTGAGGCTGTGATGCTTATAATACCACTGACAGGTAGTGTTAGAAGCCGTTAAGGACAAATGTGAACTAGAATTGTCCTTTTCCAGTTTAAGGTCCTAGACCTTATAGCTCTCCCAATGGTTTCCTATTGGCCATACCTGATATAAGTGATGGGAGGAAAAGATCACCAGACTGATCATAATTCCTAGTGGCTTCCTGTTGCTACCTCTGAATCATGCATAGACAATTGCACAATACACACTGTATCTGAAAACATCACAAGAATCCTTCTCCTAAGGTGTACATGAACTGGGAGAAATTAGTGGCCCCAAAAATGAAACTTTGGGATGATCATCAGTGAGAGGTCTAGCTTGCATATGGAAGAAGAAAGGAAGTAGTGGCTCCTATTTTCATCTCCACATCCCAAACTTTCAGCAGGAAGATCTCACGTGGTCACTTCCAATTCAGTCTTCTTTAGACTGGCATGCTGATGGCTTTGCCTACACATAGGATATGTTTTTATTTTCCTCCATCCTGTGACACTTTCCCCCAGAAATAAACTTAGCGTATGATTAATTCCAAGGCAGCAATATCCCTCTTTCACAATCAGTTAAATAAATCAGCATTTAAAAATATAAGTTGAGATACGCCCTTGGAGACATTTGTTAATAGGTTCCCCAGAGAGTAAAGTTTGTAAGTAAATTTATTCATTCTGGTGGCATCAAACTTTAATAATATTAGGCCTGGTTTTTCTAGCTTGCAGTGCATATTTTCACCAGTGGGAATATTTTCACCAGTGGGAATCATATCAATCATTGTAACATTCACATAATTTTTGAGATCCTTATGCCATTTTGTCATCTTATTTATGCTTTGCTTACTTTGCTTAGTTCTGTAAGCAAAATTGCCACAGTTTAATAATATAGAAAATAGCATTTACTTCTCTAGATTGTTAAACTATGTCCGTTTTGTTTTCAAATCAGATATTGTTAAAATATTAGTCCTTTAATTCAGTTTGTTGAGAAGCATGGCATTTTCCATTCTTAGTACTTTGAGGAGATGTCTTGTCTTCTTGGCTCACATATGTAGCCCCTATGCAGTTTTGCTGCCTTCTTCTATATCTTTTCATGATAATGAAGATGGAAGCAACCTCTCATAAACAATAGAGCGAGTTAGTGTTTTGAAGCAGCTAGCTATCAAATTTTGCTTCCTAAGTTATTTTTCGGATGCAAAATATTTTTCACTCCTTGCAATCTACATAAAAGCTATTTTCTGGTTGGTTAATCTATTTATCATTATGCCTACAAATCAAATTCAATGTTTTGGAGGCATAGCATTCTCCATTCGCAGGGCTTTTAAAAAGAAGCCTTGTCTTCTTCGCTCATGGATGTACCCCTTCTGCAATATCTCAGCCTTCATCTTTAATATATTTCCATAGCAATGAACACAGAAACAACATCTTATATTCAATAGAGCTAGTTACAGTTATGAAGCATGTGGTATAAGAAGAATTCAAGACTGACTTGTGAAGATCCCTCAGGGACACCTCTGTGCAAAGAAATGCATTGCAAGGAATCTGTATCAAGTATTCTGTATCTCCCTCTATTGTTAATGTCAAACCAAAAGACAGAGAAGACCATTGTGTGCATGTTCAATTGAGGATTTATTTGATTAGCCATTCAATTCAGATCTAATAATACAAATCAGTTCTCTCTCAATCACTTTCGAGTATTTCAAGCAAGCTTTTACAAAACTCATTGAAAACGGTGGGAATCAATTGGACTTGGCCGTGTCTAATTCCATTGGCCATTGGTCATAAAACTGAGCCTTCCAGTGGGACAGTGAATTCAGACAGAAAGTATTTGAGGGAGAATTCCAGAGCATCACAGAACATGATCAGACTTGGACGTCGATGTCCATTTCTGATCTGGACTCATATTTCTTTTATTTAACTGTAGTTTTGCTTGCATTCTGAGACATTCAAGAACTTTCCTCTGCTTTCAACTATTGCTAGATATTTGGATACCAAAAAATATTTATAAATGAGAACTATGAGTCATAGTGAGCAAGATAAAGGAAGGGAGGTCTTGTCTACCATCTTTCTCCAATATCCCAAAGCAACTTTGCATGAATTCTTGAAAGGTCTTGAGAAATAAGATGCTGTAATTTAAAAAGTTCATAGTCTTGTGGTTTGGTTTGAATTAACCAACAAAACCACTTAATTAGAAACTTGTTTTATTCATTTTATTTATGAAACCAAATTTACTGCCCACCTCACATTAAGGAGACTATGAGAACCTTACAACCATTAATTTCTATATTGGCAACATTCTCTAGCTCTAGATCTCATATTTCATTCCTTTACTATGTATTTTCTGTTACATTCAGCTTTATCAATGGGAGCATTATCTGCTGATATTCTATAATCACTGATCTTCATTCTCCAGTTCAGTTATTCTACCCTGTGATAAATATCAAGAGGGATAGCTACATTCACCAGTATTGACTCCATAAGTAAACCAAAACCAAATATCTTATTGTACTGTATTGTATTGCATATGATCCACACAGAATGCCAACTAATAAAACATACTTCAACCCGAGAAACAATCAGGAGATGGTGGCTGTATGTTCTGCTTCTGAAGATGGTAAGAGCTTTGAGGATGCATTAGGTGAAGCTCTCATGTCTCCTATTGATTTATTTATTTATTAATCAAATTTCTATACCGCCCCTCTCCCGAAGGACTCAGGGCGGTGTACAGCCTAAAATTTAAAAAAACATATAAATATACAAAATTTAACATAATTAAAAATGAATTAAATAATTTGGCCGAAATCCCCATTTAAAACCCAAAACATGCAAAGCTTAAAATCTTAAAAAATACTCAGTCCCGGACTTCCGGTGGCTCCGCGGCCCCTGCTGGGTCTCCTTTGTGAGACTCCGCTCTCTGGATTTGTAAAGCCGCGAAAAACAGCGCTCATCAGCTGTTTTTTCGCGGTGAAAAATCCCCTCTCCGGGCAAAGGAGAGGTGTAGAGCATCGGGAGTAAGGTTGAGCCTTCTTAGATCCCTGGAAAATAAGTTTTCAGGGATTAAGAGTGAGCTCCCTATAGCTCCGGAGAACGCTCCTTTCCAGAGACGCTTCTGTCTTCTGACAGAGAAAGATGCCGCGACCACCTCTGCTTCTTCTAAGTTCAACACTGGAGAGACTGCAAGCAGGCTGAATGAATACAGGAGTTTTAAATGGATTGCAAGTATTTTTATTGTTTTTTTTTTGGCTATACATTTCTAACGTTCACAATTAACATAATGCTTCAAGATGGCGCTTAACTTTCACTGCTTTCATTGTTAGGGAAAGTGCTGGATAGTGAAAGTGGATTTGTTATTTCTCACTTCCTGCTTCTTTAAGTGCAGCTAGAGAGATGGCTGTGACTATTTGAAATTTAAAATGGAGTGGAATCTACAGTCAAATGCTAAACCTATGTTGGATTGTACTGATGAATTTTATGAAAAAAGACCTGATACACAGAAGACTTTTACGCAAGAGTTTAAAGAGATTAAAGCACTTTTGAAAGAGGCTTTTACAGAAATATTTACTATATGTGCTGGATACCTTCCTTTGAGTGAAGCTGAACAACTTACTGCTGAACAATTTATATCACAATTTGAATATGGAGAAGAGTTGGAACATTTAACTGGAATCTCTCCTTCAAATGAATTACAATCCTCTGTTGAGTATTATACAATACAAGAGAAATTAGGAGATCAACAGGGAAAGGAAGAGGATACTTCTGAGAATGGGGACTATAACTGGATTTTGCTTGATGAAAAGTTTATTTATGGAGAGGAAGAGGTTTTGTTTCAAGAAAAGGAATTCTATCCAGTTAAGCACCAAGAAGAGGATTTAATTCACAAAAGAGAGACATTGTTTCATCTCAAGAAGCACTTAGGCTACAAAGTGAAATGGACTTTGTTTGATGAGCAGTTTATTTATGGAGAGCAAGAGGAATTGATTCAAGAAAGGAAGATTCAGTTTCAGAAGCAATTTATTTACGGGGCTGAAGAAATAACGAAGAGAGACTTATTATTTGAAAGGGTGGCCCTGTTATGGCGGCTTGTTTGGTTAAGAAAAAAAACCTAGAGTTCGTTTGAAGCAATGAAATTTAAACTTGTATGTAAGGAATTATTGGCAATTTAAAATTATGGACTGAATTGAGGACCAAGATTAGGAGTAAGATGCAAGAGAAGATGTTTAATGGTTGACATAATTAAATTGACGAAGGATGTATTTGTTTTGATGATCTGGGTTTGACATTAGATTGATTTAATGATGAGATAGATAGACTGGATAAAATTGAAGGAATGTAAGTTAGAAATGCTATAGTTTGTTAGATGAGAGAGCCCAGAAGTCGATTGATTAAATGAAATTTATAGATGATAAATATTATTTTTAACAAGATGAGTTAATTGTTTAATAAGGAATTAAGCTTAATTTAAGATTATGGGTTGAATTAAAGATAAATATTATAGCTAAGGTTTTGGTGAGGATGGTTAAATGAAGATATATTAAGATATATTATGAGAAATTAAATTGATTAGAATGTAATTGATATTGCTATTATTATTATTATTACTTTTCTTTTTTGAACTGAGGGATTCATTGATATTGTTATCGTTATTAATATTATCTGTTTAATTCTAATAAGATGAGTTTTTTTAGAATGTAATTGATATTGCTACTACTATTATTATTACTGTTGTGAGTGTCCCTGGACCAGCTTGGGAAGTATCAGAGGATGAGGATCAGCAGCCAGGTTCCTCTGAATGTGTTTCCCTCCCGGCAGCCGAGGATCAGCAGCCAGGCCCCTCTGGGTGGTTTCCCCTCCCGGCAGCCGAGGATCAGCAGCCAGGCCCCTCTGGGTGGTTTCCCCTCCCGGCAGCTGAGAGAGATAATGAAGAGCTTTGTATGCATTCTGAATCAGATTCTCAAAATGATGAGTCAGATTTAGAACAAGAAGATAAATGGATTAATCCGAGGTTCCGAAGGTTTGATAAGCGAAGGTGTCAGTTAACTGGAAAAAGGAAGTAATTGGGGAAGTGACGTATCGGACACTATATTAGAAGGGGAAAGAATGACTACGCCTTTGTCACGAGCAACGTTGATCAAAGAGTGGGCTGAAAACTTTGGCAGTGCTTTGGAACTCAGTATTCTGGTGTTTTGAAAACCTACCGAAGGATAATGAGCTCTTGGACAATGTGATAAAGAAGAAAAGTAAATTAATTGGGATGTAGGAGGAGAAGAGCATGTTTATCTAAATGTAAATAGATTTGATTTGGCCGTTCAGGCCAACATAATGCCAGCAGCTTGCTTTGAAACGAATTCTTTTGAAATGTATTAAATAAACCTCTTAAAGACATATTTACGTGGATATTAATGAGTTATGAGAGGCCAGACATAACAGATTGCTCGTGACCTTCAAAAACAGTAAAGACGAAAATTAGTCCGAGCTTTCAGTGACGTCATGGAGAAACTCCTCGCTGATAACCCGGCTCTGCATCTATTAGTTCAAACTCTCCAGCAACAAATTGGAGATTTGCAACAGCAGATTCAGCAAGCTGCAGCAGGCCCAGCTCCAGCCCCCCCTCCCAGACAGAGCAGATGTTATTTAGCCTTGCCTGATAAGTTTACTGGAGAGCGTAGTAAATTTCCAGCTTTTTTAAACCAATGCAAAACATTCATTGCCTCAACTCCAGCCGACTTCCAGCTTGATGAAACGAAAGTAGCTTTCATTTTAAGTTTACTCTCTGGGACAGCTGCTGATTGGTCGTCTCCTCTGATAGACGGACAAGATCCTGTCCTACGCAATTATGCAGGATTTTGCCAGCTGATGGAAAGAGAATTTGTTGACCCCCTTCGTAGACAAAATGCCACCCGGCGGATACGAGAGCTACGTCAAGGATCGCGCTGCGTAGCGGACTATATATCAGATTTTCGCCGCCTAGCTCAAGAAATTAATTGGAATAATGAGGCTCTCATGGAAATCTTTCAAGATGGCCTGTCTTCTCAGATCTTGAATGGATTGAAAACTACTGTAATACCTGCGACCCTGGATGCATTATACCAACATTGTTTGGCTATTGAGGCGCAAACGCAAGCCATGGATGCCCGCCTGGTCAAACAGATGTTTCCAGTCACCGGAAGTGCCAAGCCAGTTCCTGCACCACGCAGAGGATTCCAGACCCTACCTATCACTCCACCTATCCCGGCACCCAGACGTATTTTCCAAACAGGGCCGGCTTACACTGAGAGGCGCCCTGCACCCATGACCAGAGATGAGCCCATGGATCTTGGTGCAGCCAGATCTCGTTTGACCGAGGCTGAGAAGGCAAGACGGAGAGCTGAGGGCTTGTGCCTGTACTGTGGAGAGATGGGTCACTTCGTCATGGCCTGCCCCCAGAAAAGACGTGGTACGGCAGGTCCTACTCCTGTTCCAGCTCGGCCTCCCACTCAGCAGTTTCAAGCCACCTTGCCGGGAAACGGCCAGAGCCCGGCCTAATGGAAACATTGGGTCGGGCAGGCGCCAAACCCAGTTCCAGTTCCGCAGACAACGACCCCGGTCCTCCGAGACATCTGATCCTAGCAACCAATATACTTCTGGGAAATCATGCCCAGGGCATTCCGGCCCACGCCTTGTTGGATTCTGGAGCCACCACCAATTTTATGAATGAAGCTTTCGCTCGTCAGCATGCCATACCTTTGTGCTCCGTGAAGCCGCCTATGCTGGTTGAGACAATCGATGGTCGTGAGTTGTTGTCTGGACCGATCAAGTTTATGACCCAGCCCATACGCCTGGTCATAGGACAACATGAAGAAGCCATCCAATTCTATGTTACCAAGGGACTTCATTTTCCCTTAGTTCTCGGCCTAGCCTGGTTGAGAACCCATGATCCTTGTGTAGTGTGGTCCCAGAACTTTGTTTCATTTCCCAGTTTGCAATGCGTAGACCACGTACGCCAAGTTTGTGCAGCCCAGCTACCATCCCACCCTGACATCACCTTGCCGGCCGATCTAGCGGACTTTGCAGATATATTCAATGAGAAAGAGGCAGACCAATTGCCTCCGCATAGACCATATGACTGTACCATTGATTTACTACCAAATGCCAAGCTTCCAAGGGGACGCCTTTACTCCATGTCAGAACCCGAGTTGGCCGCATTGAAAGACTTTGTGGACAAAAACCTGGCCAGGGGTTTCATTCGTCCCTCTTCCTCGCCTTTGTCAGCTCCTGTGTTATTCGTGAAGAAGAAAACCGGAGATTTACGCCTATGCTGTGACTATCGCAAGCTCAATGCCATCACGGTGCGCAACCGGTACCCTCTGCCTTTGATTCCTGATCTCATGGACCGTCTCCGATCAGCGACCATCTTCACCAAGATAGATTTAAGGGGTGCTTACAACCTGGTTCGCATTCGAGAGGGGGACGAGTGGAAGACCGCGTTTGGAACCAGGTATGGTCATTTTGAGTATACCGTTATGCCCTTTGGACTCACCAATGCTCCGGCCGTCTTTCAACATTTCATGAATGACATCTTCCGGGATTTATTAGATCAATTTGTGGTGGTTTACCTCGATGACATCCTAATTTATTCCCCGTCACGAGCCACCCATCTTCAACATCTCCGGCGAGTTTTGCAACGCTTGAGAGAGCATCACCTTTACGCCAAGTTAGAGAAATGTCAATTCTATCAAACCACAATTGAGTTTCTGGGACATGTGATTTCTCCACAAGGCATCGCCATGGACCCTGGCAAGGTTGAGGCCTTGCAAACCTGGCAACCACCATGTAAAGCAAAAGATGTCCAAAGACTTTTGGGATTTGCGAACTATTACAGGATATTTATTCCAAGATTTTCTGCCTTGACTGCGCCCCTTACTCGACTGTTACGGAAAGGCGTTAAGTTCCAGTGGGGCGATGCCGAGCAACAGGCGTTTCAGACCCTCAAAAAGGCTTTTGTTCAGGAACCCATTCTCAAGTATCCAGATCCTTGTCGTCCCTTTGTAGTGGAGGCTGACGCCTCAGATGTTGCAGTAGGGGCCGTGCTACTTCAAACACGCCAAGATGGCGGCCCCCTGTTCCCGTGTGCTTATTACTCCAGGAAACTGACTCCCTCCGAACGCCATTATACCATTTGGGAAAAAGAACTATTGGCCATCAAGACTGCTTTTGAGACCTGGAGACACCACCTGGAAGGAGCCCGCTACCAAGTTGAAGTTCGGACTGACCATAAAAACTTGGAATTTTTGCAATCTGCCAGGAAATTGAATCAACGTCAAATCCGTTGGTCTTTGTTCTTCGCTCGATTCAACTTTAAAGTCACCTACATTCCGAAAGGGTACAACAAAAGAGCAGATGCCCTGTCCCGTAAACCTGAGTATCTACAGATCAAGGATCCCTTACCGCTTCGAACCATTCTGCCTATCGAATCGATCGCAGCCGTGCATGATCCAGTAGATCTACGACGACAGATTCGGGAAGCGCAACAACTAGATGACTTTGCAATACGAAAGAGACAAGAGGTGGGTCCCGACTCACCTTGGACCTTGTCCGAGGGACTATTACGCTTCCGCAACCTGTTATATGTTCCAGCAGGCCCACTCCGAGGTCTCATCCTGACTCAATGCCATGATAACCCTGCGGCAGGTCATTTTGGTTTCTTTAAGACTCTTCACTTAGTGTCTCGGACTTTTTGGTGGCCCAGACTTCGCCATGATGTGCAATCCTATGTAAATTCCTGTGTACGGTGCCGTCAGGCAAAACATGCCACAGGAGCCCCTCCGGGATTATTACAGCCTTTACCCACGCCGGAGAGACCCTGGGGAGCTATTTCCATGGACTTCTTGACTTGTCTACCTGTTTCTGCCGGCTACACCGTTGTCTTTGTAGTGGTGGACATGCTGACCAAAATGGCACATTTCATTCCTTGCCGAAGAATACCGACAGCCAAGGTCACTGCTCAGCTGTTCATTCAACATATCTTCCGGCTACACGGTTTGCCTGACAAAATAGTGTCCGACCGAGGAACCCAGTTCACCTCGGAGTTCTGGAGAGAACTCATGTCTGCGCTTCAAGTCCAAGTTAATCTAGCCTCCACGCATCACCCAGAGACTGATGGGGGTACAGAGAAAGTGATTGGCATCCTGGAGCAGTATTTGCGTTGTTTCATCAACGACCAACAGAACGATTGGTCCAAATATCTCTCCGTGGCCGAATTCGCTTTCAACAACTCTCAGCATACTTCCACTCAGACCACCCCGTTTTTTGCCAACTACGGCTATCATCCCAGATTTTTCCCGCTCACGCTCCTCGATTCTCCAGTTCCAGTTGCAGAAGACTATTTAACCGAACTGCAGTCAGTCCACGACATGGTTAAGCAGCACTTGACTAAGGCCAAGGAAGACTACAAGCGGGTTGCAGACCGCTCGCGTCGTGACACGCCGCCGTTAGCTGTTGGAGATCGGGTTTGACTCTCCACCAAGTACTTGTTTCCAGGGAGAATTCACCGCAAGCTTGATCAACGTTTCCTGGGTCCTTTCCCTGTGGAGACGGTCATCAATCCGGTGACCTATCGTTTGACTTTGCCTAGGTCTCTTCGTGTACATCCCGTGTTTCATCGCTCCTTGCTTGTTCCTGTCAACCCTGATTCTCCGCTTCGACCTCCTGATCCGGGCCCGACAGCTCGCCGTGCTCACGTTCCTGTTTCCCGGTTGGAGGTGTCCGGCATCCGAGATTCCCGATGGCTCAACGACCGCTTCCAATATTTGGTTGATTGGACCGGGGATGGGCCAGCCGCTGGCTGTTGGGTCGATGCTCGTGATATTGAGGCTCCTCGGTTAATTTGGGATTTTCATTCTGCGTTTCCCTACAAACCACATCCCCTGCGACGGCCCCGGGGGGAGGGGCCTGCGGGGGGGGATAGTGTTGTGAGTGTCCCTGGACCAGCTTGGGAAGTATCAGAGGATGAGGATCAGCAGCCAGGTTCCTCTGAATGTGTTTCCCTCCCGGCAGCCGAGGATCAGCAGCCAGGCCCCTCTGGGTGGTTTCCCCTCCCGGCAGCCGAGGATCAGCAGCCAGGCCCCTCTGGGTGGTTTCCCCTCCCGGCAGCTGAGAGAGATAATGAAGAGCTTTGTATGCATTCTGAATCAGATTCTCAAAATGATGAGTCAGATTTAGAACAAGAAGATAAATGGATTAATCCGAGGTTCCGAAGGTTTGATAAGCGAAGGTGTCAGTTAACTGGAAAAAGGAAGTAATTGGGGAAGTGACGTATCGGACACTATATTAGAAGGGGAAAGAATGACTACGCCTTTGTCACGAGCAACGTTGATCAAAGAGTGGGCTGAAAACTTTGGCAGTGCTTTGGAACTCAGTATTCTGGTGTTTTGAAAACCTACCGAAGGATAATGAGCTCTTGGACAATGCGATAAAGAAGAAAAGTAAGTTAATTGGGATGTAGGAGGAGAAGAGCATGTTTATCTAAATGTAAATAGATTTGATTTGGCCGTTCAGGCCAACATAATGCCAGCAGTTTGCTTTAAAACGAATTCTTTTGAAATGTATTAAATAAACCTCTTAAAGACATATTTACGTGGATATTAATGAGTTATGAGAGGCCAGACATAACAATTACTATTTTTCTTTTTTTGAATTGAGGGATTTATTGATATTGTTATCGTCATTAATATCATTTGTTTAATTCTAATAAGATGAGTTTTTTTTAATGGATTGTTTTGATTTAGAGAATGTATATATTACATAGTTTAAAATTCTTGTTAAGATTATACAATAATTATGTTTGATGTAGTGGGGTTTTCTTTTGTTATACCCTGTAAGCATTCTGGGAAGTCGTGGGTTAGGGAGGGATTATAATTTTAGATATGATGTTTTCTCAACTGTATTTGGGGTTGGTGGAAGAATAATTAATTATTGTTACTAAAGGGTTGTCTGGGTGGCCTTTGGTGGAGTGAAGATTGATTTAAGTGGAAGTTGATAAGAAGGGGGAATAATAGGATGGAGATAGAGAAGGATGAAGGTTATTTGTTTGAGATGTTTATTTTCAGTTGAGTTATTATCATTAGATGCATTGGAAAATGTATTTATGCTCTGTTTATGGATGATTGTTTATTTTAATACTATGATTTGATATGATTAGTCTCTTTTTTCTGTTAAAATTTTAAAAAAAAACCAATAAAAATATTTAAAAAAAAAATACTCAGTCCCCCTAAAACATTTTGACCCTATTGGAACCGAAGCTTCTATGCCAGGCCGGCCTGTCGAAAAAGGAATGTTTTTAGTTCCCGACGGAAGGTGCGTAAATCTGTTATTATACGGAGTTCGGGGGGGAGCTCGTTCCATAACGTGGGAGCTCCCACAGAGAAGGCTCTCCCCCTGGGGGTCGACAGCCGGCACTGTCTGGCCGACGGCTCCCTGAGGAGGCCTTCTCTGTGGGAGCGTACCGGACGGCGGGAGGTATTTGCTGGCAGTAGACGGTCCTGTAAGTATCCGGGTCCGATGCCATGGAGCGCTTTAAAAGTGGTCACTAACACCTTGAACTGCACCCGAAAGACCACCGGCAACCAGTGCAACTCACGCAGGAGCGGTGTTACGTGGGAGCGCCACGACGCTCCCATCACTACCTGCGCGGCCGCATTCTGGGCAAGTTGGAGCTTCCGGATGCACCTCAAGGGGAGCCCCATGTAGAGAGCATTACAGTAGTCCAGCCTGGAGGTCACGAGGGCATGAGTGACTGTGCGTAGCAAGTCCCGGTCTAGGAAGGGACGCAACTGGCGCACCAGGCGAACCTGGTAGAACATCCTCCCGGCCACGGCCGTCAGATGGTCCTCTAAGGACAGCCGTGAGTCCAGGAGGATTCCCAAATTGCGAACCCTTCCTGTGGGAGCCACTGTTTCGCCCCCAATACACAGCGATGGAATCAGCTGGCTGTACCGGGACGACGGTAACCACAGCCACTCGATCTTGGAGGGGTTGAGCTTGAGTCCGTTTCTCCCCATCCATACCCGCACGGCCTCCAGGCACTGGGTCAGCACGGCAAGGGCATCGTTGGGGTGGTTTGGCGTGGAAATGTACAGCTGGGTATCATCAGCGTACTGGTGGTACTCCACGCCAAAACCACGGATGATCTCACCCAGCGGCTTTACATAAATGTTGAATAGTAGAGGCGAGAGGACCGACCCCTGAGGTACCCCACATACGAGGGGTCTCGGGGTCGACCTCTGGCCCCCTGTCAACACAGACTGCATCCGGCCAGAGAGGAAGGAGGAGAACCACTGCAAGACAGTGCCTCCTATGCCCAGCCCCTCCAACCGTTGCAGCATGATACCATGATCGATGGTATCAAAAGCCACCGAGAGGTCCAATAGCACCAGAACAGAGGAGCAACCCCTGTCTTGGGCCCACCAGAGATCATCCACCAATGCGACCAATGCTGTTTCCGTGCTGTAGCCAGGCCTGAAGCCCGACTGGAACGGATCGAGATATGACGATTCCTCCAGGTGCTGCGGGAACTGTTGGGCAACCACACTCTCAACAACCTTCGCAAGAAAGCGAAGGTTGGAGACGGGACGGTAGTTTGATAAAACAGCTGGATCCAGGGCAGGCTTCTTGAGGAGGGGTCTCACCACTGCCTCTTTCAAGGCAGCGGGAAAGACACCCTCACTCAAGGAAGCGTTGATAATTGCTCGGAACCAGCCTCGTACCACCTCCCGGGAGGCCAGCGCCAACCAGGAGGGGCACGGGTCCAGTAAACATGTGGTCGCCCTAAGTCCCCCCAGCAACCTGTCCACGTCCTCGGGGGTCACGGGGTCAAACTCAACCCAGGTAACAGTCTCAAGACCAGCCTCCGCCTCTCCCATTGGACATACCCAGTTGAAGTCGAAGCCTTCCCGTATCTGAGCGATTTTATCATACAGATATTTTCTGAAATCCTCAGCTCTACCCTCTAAGGGGTCTCCCCTCACCTCCTGATGAAGGAGGGAGCGGGTCACCCTAAACAGGGAGGCTGGGCGGTTATCTGATGACGCAATAAGAGCAGTGAGGTAGGAACACTTCTCTGCTCTTATCGCCATTAGGTAGGACCTAATATGGTCTCTTACCAATGTTCGGTCAGATTCAGTACGGCTCGATCTCCAACTGCTCTCTAGGCGTCTTTTCCAGTGTTTCATCTCTCTCAACCCCTCGTTATACCACGGGGCCAGTCGAGACCCACGCTGAATCAGAGGCCGCAAAGGCACAACTCAATCCAGGGCACCGGCAGCCGCCCTGTCCCAGGCCGCCACCAGCTCTCCAACCGAGTCGTGTGTCAGAACCTCAGGAATTGGCCCAAGCTCTGCCTGGAACCGCTCGGGTTCCATCAGCCGCCTGGGGCGGTACCATCTCACCGGTTCCGCCACCCTGCGGTGGGGTGCAACGGTCCGAAAGTCCAAGCATAGGAGAGAGTGATCAGACCATGACAGGGGTTCAATGACTATATCCCCTACACTCTGACCACTCAGCCACTGTCCAGAGACAAAAACCAGGTCAAGCGTGTTCCCCCCTGTGTGTGTGGGGCCTTGAATTACCTGGGTCAGGTCCATGGCTGTCATGGAAGCCATGAACTCCCGAGCCTCCCTGGACGCCCCGCCCCCAGACGGCAGGTTGAAGTCACCCATGACTATTAGCCTGGGGACCTCAACCACCACCGCGGCGACAACGCTCAGGAGCTCGGGCAGGGAGGTTGATACGTGGCAGGGCGCCAGGTACGTAATCAACACCGCCCTTGGACCCCCTAGGTCCCACTTCACCAGAAGGGATTCACAGCCTGCCATCTGAGGAACAGTGACCTCCCTCGGCCTGAAACCTTCCCTGATCACGACCGCCACTCCCCCACCCCTGCCTTGAGCTCTCGGCTGGTGGAATGCAAGGAAACCCGGTGGGCACATTTCCACCAGAGGGACATCACCCTCTGGTCCCAACCAGGTCTCCATTATACCCGCCAGGTCTGCTCCCCCCTCTGAGATTAAATCTTGAATGAGGGGGGCCTTATTTACCACAGACCTGGCATTGCACAGCATCAGCCTACAGCCAGGGCCCTGTGGTTCTGAACAACCCCGAGAACAGGTTGAGCCTTGGGGGTCGGAGCGCACGACTGCTCGTAAGCAGCGGGTGCGCGCTCCCTTATTATGATACGGCCCCCTGCTCCAACCATACCTGCCCCTCCCACTAACGGTACTTATTGGAACTGAGTTAGTCTTAATCAACCCCCCGTCCGCACCCTCAGGTCTCCGTCCCCTTCTGTCACCTGGCCTGTCTTCTTGTTCCCTTCTGACAATTTCTTCCCCTACCCTAAACACCCCTTCCCCACCCCTCCCCACCCTTAAAACTTTGACTAAATACCTATTTAAAAAACCCCAAAGCCCCTTTTTTGATGCATGCCATCTCTCAGGACTCCAAAGTCCATCCTCGAGATGGGCCCTTGATAGAACAGAGGGCCATAATTGCGAGAGGGGGGAGTCTCGCAATGCAAGAAGCGTCCACTTCGAGTAAGCAGCCAGTCAAGTAAGATGAATCGATAGGGTCCGGCAAGAAACCAGGCAGTCAAGTCTGGATTAAGGTCCAAGTACCAAGTTTCTATCAGGGTGATGGTAAAAATAATAATAATAATAATAACAATAATGAAGGTAGATTTTGAGTGGTCCGAGCAGGAAAGGCCCCTATGTTGTTCCATCCTGCTTCGTTTAATCCACTATCCACAGATTCGCATATGTGCTACCGGGGGCAAGGACCAGGTCTCTGAAAAGGGGTCCATAAGGGCAGCACCAGAGTCATAATCCGGGATTCTTTCTTCAGGGCTGTCTTACTGCCCCTCCTAATAGTGCTCAGTTCAACTTTCCTTCCCGCACAAAGCTCATGGGGTGGGGGAGGCCACTGCAGTTCTCCCATTTGGCCTCACCGTTGGCCGCTCGTTCACCAGTTCACAGGGGAGGGGGAAGCATGACCACATTGTTTCCCTCACTGCCAGGTCCATGCTGCCCCCTCTATCCCCTGCAATTCTCAGCTGTCTCCCCGAACCACTAGCTCACATGATGGTAGGGGGGGGGCGCCGCTGATCTTCCCTTTTGCGGTGGCCTCCCAGCACCAACACCTCTCAATGTGCAACCAGATGTGTTTTGTAAATGGAAAACCAGGAGAGATGGGCAATTGTCTTTTTCCATTGTTCTTCACTAGCAAACCAATTTTTTCAGGGCCTTGGCCTTTGATGTCAATCAGATCTTTCCATTCTTGATTATCCAATCCTCTATGCCAGTGACAGCGAAACCTTGAGAGACCGAGTGCCCAAACTGCAACCCAAAACCCACTTATTTATTGCAAAGTGCCAACACCACAATTTATTCTGAATACTGAGGTTTTAGTTTAGAAAAACCAATTCGTAGATTAACATCTTTTGTCTTAAAAGAAAAACACCATAACAAAGATTTCAATGATACAAACAACTTTTTATTGAAAGGTAAACAGTTTGCATTAGGCGTGCTTTTGAACTATTAATGTGATTTTTGTTGTTGTATGTATGCTGATAATTTGTCTAACCTTGGCTTATACTTTGTAAGTTTCAAAGCAACATATGCAGCACTCAGGTCATCTGTTAGTCTGTTTCTGGTGTCAGATTTGACATAATTCAAAGCAGAAAACAGCACGCTCGCTCCAGAGGCTTGTTTTGGCTACGAAGGGGCTTGAGAAATGGCATTCTTCATGCCAAAACCTAGCCAAAGAGTGAGGCATGCATGCCCACAGAAAGAGCTCTGAGTGCCCCCTCTGGCATGCATGCCATAGGTTCATCACCACTACTCTATGCTTTCTCAAATCCCCTTGTTAGACCATCTCAATGGGTAATTATTACATCTGAAGGCAGCACAATCCATTCAAAGACATTAAAACTTAAAATCTACTTTGGAGCCCTAGCAATAGCCAATCATGTCATTTTTTTTTTGCAAAACCAATCCTTTGTCTCAGTTCAGCCTTCAAAGCATCCTGCAGTTGTCTGTTCCTCAAAGAGTATGCGATTGGGGTGAGAAAGGGAGCGATAACAGTATTCTGAAGAGCCACTATTTTGTTGTAGTCTAATCCAATGGTGCCTTTTGGCTTGATATACATGAAAATACAACTGCTGTAAGTGATAGTGACCACGGTCATGTGAGAAGCAACAGTGGAGAAGGTTTTCTTCCTCCCAGTAGCTGATGGAATATGCAGAATGGTGGAAATGATTTTGACATAAGAGACAATGTTGACACTTAAGGTCCCAAACAGACTGAATATGCCAACTACAAAATAAGTCATTTCTAGGAAGCTGGTGTCAACACATACCAGCTTCATTAGGGGTCCATAGTCACAAAAGAAATGATTCATGACATTAGGACCACAAAATGGCATAAGAAATAAAGGAATGGATACAACTAGAATTAGTGATAACCCCCCAACCAAACAAGAAAATACTAATAATGAGCAGATTCGGGGATTCATGATGGTTGTGTACTGAAGAGGGTTGCAGATGGCTATGTAGCGATCAACAGACATTGTGGCCACTAGGAAGAACGCAGTGGTGCCAAGGACCAAATAAAGAAATACCTGTATGAAGCAACCAGCTAAAGAGATGCTCTTAGTACCAGTAGCTATGTTGACCAGTGCTTTGGGAATTATAGTACTCATATACCCAACTTCTATCCATGCCAAATGTCGGAGGAAGAAATACATTGGGCTGCAGAGTTGAACATTCACCAGTGTGATAATAACAATCAGTGTGTTTCCTATTAATGTCAAAAGATAAATCACAAGCAGGAGGAGAAAAAGGCTAACTTCAAGTGGAGGGTTGTCATTCAGCCCCAACAGTGTGAATTCCTTTATTGTGGTCCTATTTGCCATTAGTCCATTCCTAAAAACAGAGTGAAGATATTAATTTGCAGATCCCCATTTTTCTTTTAATTGAATGTTTCAAATGGGCATCAGTTTATAGGTTTCCATTCTTTGCATTAAAAATCAAAGAGAAGTTAAAAACCTGATGATTTGAATCAGACCACGATTCTTCTAATATGTTATTCCAAACAGGGCAATTCTTCACTGCAGTCTACTTCTGAGTGTTTCAGCCTGTCAAAAACAATTCATCCTTGTGGACATGCAAAGATCTGTTTCTGGATGATGATATTTTTGTTATCTCACCTTTCCTCAATATTCTCCAGACTGTTCTTCTGAGATGGGTTCAAATTCTCTTTCAATATTTTTACCTAAAATCAATGGGAACATCTGAATGTTAACAGAATCAATGTGAACAGATAAAGATGATTTGGGGGCTGAAGGTTAAAATCCATGCAGGAACTGGGTACATCTAATCTAATGAAAAGAAGGACTAGGGATGACATGATTGCAGTGTTCCAATATTTAAGGAGCTGCCGCAAACAAGTGGGGGGTGAAGCTATTCTCCAAAACACCAGAAAGCAAGACAAGAAACTATGGATGCAAACTGAACAAAGAGAGAAGTAACCTAGAACTAAGGAGAATTTTTGACAGTGAAAAAAAATAATCAGTGGAACAACTTGCCTCCAGAAGTTGTGGTACTCCAATACTGAAAAAAGAATTGGAAAAAAGGAAATATCAACTTATTTTTGATGCCTAACATTTTCACCCCTTGCGATCTACATATAAAAGGATTCATATCATTGTTATGATGTTATGCTATTGCCTCATTTTAATTTCTGCTGGTAGAAGCCATTTTGTACATGGTTAAACGGTGTTTCATTATGCCTACAAATCAGAGGCAAAGCAAAAGCATCTGTTAAAATATTACCTCTTAATTCATTGTTTGGGAAGCATAACATTCTCCATTCTCAGGGCTTTTGAGAAGATTCCTCATCTTCTTGGCTCATGGATGTACCTCCTCTTCAATGTCTCTGTCTTTGTCTTCAATAACATGTCATGGCAATGAAGACAGAAGCAATCTCTCATAGGCAATTGAACTAGTTACTGTTCTGAAGCAGGTAGTATAAGAGGGATTCAAGTCTTGCTCATGAAGATCCCTCAGGAGCAAAGAAATGCATTGCAAGGAATCTGTATCAATTATTCTGTTACTAATAAAGGAGAATATTTGCAGCTCAGGGTTGACCTAAGGGATCCTTGGTGCTCTCTGAGCTTGCTTGTTTCCTTGCAGACATTTCATTACCCAAATTAGGTAACATCATCAGTGCTAGTAAGGAGTGGGGTTTGCTGTCAGTTTATATTCTAGACTAGCTTTGCTGGCTGAGGAATTCTGGGAGTTGAAGTCCACAAGTCTTAAATTTGCCATGGTTGAGGACCCCTGTTCTAGTGTATATTCTACTCCAGGGGGTCTTCAAACTTGGCCCTTTTATGACTTGTGGACTTCAAGTCCCAGAATTCCTCAGCCAGCATGCCTGGCTGAGGAATTCTGGGAGTTGAAGTCCACAAGTCATAAAAGGGCCAAGTTTGAAGACCCCTGTTCTACTCTATATTTTAGAGCCGTGGTGGTGCAGTGGTTATAATGCAGTACTGCAGCTCCTTCTGCTGACTGCTAGCTGCCAGCAATTTGGCAGTTCGAGTCTCACTGGCTCAAGGTTGACTCAGTCTTCCATCCTTCCAAGGTTGGTAAAATGAGGACCCAGATTGTTGGGGGCAATATGCTGAATCTGTAAACTGCTTAGAGAAGGCTGTAATCCATTGTGAAGAGGTATATAAGTCTAATTGCTATTGCTAGTGACTTTTCTGTCTGTGTTGGTGGGAATGGTCTTAGAGATTCTTTGATTGGGCTGTTTGCTATTGGCTTCATTGGCAGTTTCTTGATTGGGTTATCGTTTACTTGACTGTTGGTCTGACTTTAACCTTGGAGTTAATCTATGCTTTTCTGGGTGTATATTGCTGATGGAGAAGTGCTTGGGTCTTTTTGCATCTTTTTGGGCTGGGTGATAGTCCCTTTTGCCTAGTCTATAGATGTTGTTAATGTCTATGTGTCTATTGAAAAGACATTAACAAGCACCTCTACACCAGGAACCAGAACCCAGATCAGCATAGATTAACCCCAATGTTAACATCAGACCAATAATCAAGTAAACAATACTCCAAGTCTTACTAGGGAACTGAGCAGGTTACCTTGTTTGGGTAATGAAATGTCTGCAAGAAAATGAACAAGCTCAGAGAGCACAAAGGACCCCTCAAGTATTCTTTATCTGCTTCCTTTATTTTTTATTATAAATATTTTGTTAGTTTTATAATTATAAACAAAAAAAATCAAATTGAATACAACTTAACTTAATACAATCTTTTTCAACTTTCTCCCACACAAAACTAAAAGTACATTCTTTTTTTAAAAAAAAACCTTACATAGGATACTTAAAATAACTATGGGTGTTGCTCGGCAGCACCCCCTCCACCACATCCCCCTCTTCCTTCCTCCCTGTCTCCTACTTCCCTCCCCCTCACCTCTCTCCCTCCCTCAATCTCCACCCTCCTCTCCTACAACCTTCCAACTTCCCTCTACTCCTTCACTCCTCACTCTCCACCCCCTCCAGATGTGGTCCAGAGGTACTGACCGAGCAACCCCTCTTATATCAATAAATATATCATTCTTATATATTGCAAGTGTTGCAGTTGAGTACATTATAACACCCCCCCAACCCACCCACCCGACTTCCCAAAGTGAATACAGGGTAAAACAACCCACTAAATTAAACAAAATTATTATATAAATCCTAATAAAAATTTAACTATATACAAAATACAATTTCTTTAATTGATATTTCCCTTGAATATAGTCTATCCATTTTTTTGTCAATCCAACGTATAAAAATTTAACTATATGCTAAATACAATTTCTTAGATTGATATTTCCCTTGAATATACTCTATCCATTTTTTCCAATCCAACATATATTTTTCATTTGAATGATCTTTCAAATATGCAGATATTTTAGCCATTTCCGCCAAGTTTATAACTTTCAAAGTCCATTCTTCAATGGATGGTAATTCTGGCTTCTTCCAATATTGTCCCACCAACAGTCTTGCTGCTGTAATCAAGTTCAAAATTAAGTTCGTCTCTATGGTGGTGCAATCTTTTATAATACCTAATAAAAACAGCTGTGGTGAAAATTCAATATGTTTTTTCAGAATATTTTGAAGTATCCACCATATTTTTATCCAAAAAGCCTTGATTTTTCTACAAGTCCACCATACATGAAAATAAGTAGCATCCATACATTCACATCTCCAACACTTAGGTTGTAAATTAGGGTACATACATGATACTTTTTTCGGATCCAAATGCCATCTATAGAACATTTTATAAAAATTTTCTCTTAAATGTTGTGCTTGTGTGAATTTCTCACCCAGATCCTCTCCCAAATTTCCATCATGATTGGTTGTCCAAAATTTTGTCCCCACTTTATCATACAGTCCTTAACTAATTCCGTTTCAGAATCAATCTCTATCAATACGTTATACAATCTTTTAATATGCATTGACCTTTGGTCTCTAATTTGTTTAATTAAATTTTCATCTATTTGAGATAAACCCGTCTTCAAATCTTTTTTCCATCTAGTCTGCGATTGTAAATATTGAAACCAAGTAAGGACTATTCCTTCATCTCTTAAAATGTTCAAGGATTTCAATAATAAAAGATTCCCTTCTTTAATTGGGAGTTTCTCATAGGGCACCACATCTTGTAATATCTGCTTCCTTTATTGAAGTCAAACCCAAAGACAGAGAAAATCATTGTGTTCATGTTCCTCATACTTTGTGCTTTGTTTTGTTCTCTGTCATGCAACATACGAAGTTTTGTTGTGGTTTCCTTTTGACCTAATCTCTGTGAACCCAACCTCTGTGATATGTAACTATGATACAGGCTTTGTTACTTTTTGAAGCACAGTGCAAAAGGTGTTAGCAAAGTCAGGATGGGATTGGATTGGATTAAAATTATATTGTGTTAGGTTGGATTGGATTGAAAGTTGGTTATAAGATGGGTGGTGATGTAAATATTTTAAACAAATAATTAGGCTGTATTTAAAACCAAATTAATTTTCTAGTTGAATGCAACTCTTCCTCTTGACCATTCATGATGCTCAATCTCACCTTCCCACTTCTTTCTGTGGGGGAGTTATTGTGGGAATTAGGTGCTTCTGCTAAAACACACAATTCCCACAATCCTGTCTTATGTCTTACTGACTTATGTCTAAGGATATAGTTTATCTTTTCTATTACATTATTTTATGGGTGTCTTATGATTAGATTACTTTATTATTTGTATGTACATTGAGAGTTTATGCACCAGAGACAAATTCCTTGTGTCCAATAAAACTTGGCCAACAAAACTATTCTACTCTATTCTGTTCTGTTCTGTTCTGTTCATCTGACTATGTAGCTGGTGGGTCCTGTTCTTACAAAACTAGGAAATAGTGGGGGAATAGCTGTCACATGAAGCATTGGGACATTCCTGTTTTAGGGAGGGGGGACATGATTGGAGAAATAATGAAAAGAAGTGATCTGTTGAATCATGGGTAGTGTATAATCCCTCTGGAATGTCCAACATATGTAGGAAACATGTCACCTTTTCTCCACTAGAACCATGCTGTGATGACTCAAAAGTCATTGATCTGTATCCAGACACAACACCTTACTTATTTCCTCCCAGCTTCCATAGTTGCATATACCCCTAAATATACATCATTTTTTTTTTATATCATTTCTGTTCTGTTCCCAATTCGGAAATATTTCTCATCTAATACTTAAATTATAATTAGGAAACAAATCAATTTATGTTAGCTGGTTTTTTTTTCTTAAATAGTATTGATAATGCAAGCCAAAATGATTTTTTTTTTCAAAAGGATGATGTGACAGTTTCACATTACATGGGTGAAAATAATTCTGTTCCTTGCATACATTCTTCTAATAGTAACTTAGAAATTAAAAGCCAAGAAGAGTGAAAGATCAAACAAGAGTGCTGAGATCTTAAGGAACAGCCAAGCAAGAATTCGAGTCCCACTAGAGGAGAATTTCAGTGCTAGTCTTCATTCAAGATCAGGATTAAAACTAGAAATAGAAATGCAACAATTTCAAAGCATCAAAATGTACACAGATTGTTTCCAAGTCCTGAACAATCCATCATAATGTAAAAACCACCTTTCACAAAATTTAACTCTGATGTAACTGTGGCCATACCCATGCTGTTCTTCTAGTAGCAGCACAGAAGCCCTTTTTTCACTGTGCTCTTCTGGAATGTATTTTTGAGATCCCAATCTAGACTACAGCAGTAGGTGATAGTTCTCTTATCCATGTATCAACAAACGTCACCCCTATGTTGATTTGTTTGAGATCAGCCAAGGTTGGCTAAGTGTTTCCAATGGTTTCTTCTCACAAAATACATTTGTGCCTTTGCAAACAGTCTCGGAAAGCATCTTTGACCTTCTCATTCCTCAAAGTGTAAATAAAAGGGTTCAGTAACAGGGTGACCACAGCAGTTAGAACTGCCACAGCTTTCTGGGCATCCTGAGAATGACCCTTACTGGGCAAAGAGTACATGAAGATGGCACTGCCATAGAAGAGGGAAGCGACTGTTAGATGAGAGGCACAGGTTGAAAAAGTCTTCCCACGGCTGCCACTGATCTGCATGCTCAAGACAGTCACAATTATGTAGAGGTAAGAGACGACAGTTACACACAAAGAGCTGAGTAACACCAGAAGAGAGAGGGTAGATTCCAGAGTCAGGAGAGTATCTACATCATTGCAAGAAAGCTTTATCAGTGGAGCATAGTCACAGAAGAAATGATCAATAATGTTAGAGCTGCAGAAGGACAGTTGGCTCAGGAGAACAATGGGGCCAAAATTATTCATGAAAGCACCAGTCCAGCACACCAATATCAAATTCACACAAACCCGTCCATTCATGATGATCGTGTAGCGCAACGGATGACAGATAGCAATGTAGCGGTCAAAGGCCATTACGGCAATCAGGATGATTTCACAGGTACCAAGGAAGAAATAAGAATAGCACTGACTGATGCAGCCCAAGAAAGAGATAGATTTGTTCTGAGAAACTAAATCTATCATCATCTTTGGTGTGATTGTCAGAACAAAAAATATCTCCAAAAAGGAGAGATTGAAAAGGAAGAAATACATGGGGGTTTGCAAGCGTTGGTCTATGCATACCAGAGTGATAATCATGAGGTTTCCAGCTAAGGTGAAGAAAAACACAACCAAAAGCAATGAAAAAAGGAAGAATTCCATGGGCTTAGGTAGTTGGAAGCCAATTAAGATGAATTCTGTCACTTGTGTTGTGCCATTCTGAGTCCTAGTTCTCATTGCGAATTTGCTGGTGGAGAAAAATCAAACAAAGAAACAACCCACTGCAGATTGGTGCCGTTAGAAAATATATATCTTGCCTTCTTCTCTTAAGTTCCAAGTTCAGAACTGGAGACCTCTCACAAAAAAAAACACAAAAAAAAAAAAAAAAAAAACCCAGCCTCCTGAAGTCAAGAGATTGGGTTCTACTCCTTCATGCCTCTTCTGATAGAAATGTACCAGCACTGAAATGACTTCTCTCAAGGAGCAGAAACGAAGAACTGTTGGTCAACCTTCCTTGAAAGTATAACCCTGCAAAAGAAGATACTTTGGTTGGATCATTGTTTTTCAGTCACTGAGTGTGTGGTTTTTAATAAAAAAAGAACTTGTTTTTATGGAGGAAGGTGGCATTGCTGCTATTATGTGATATTCACTCAAATTATTTTTTCCCGTATTTCATGATCAAAGACTGTCTGTAATATTAAAACTCTAGCATGAATGCCTTTATAGAGAAGTATATGAAGATACTTATTTTTATATAGGTATATAAAGATACAGTACTGTATATAAACCTCTTGCCCCAAAGTAGAAGAGATCAAGCTATTCTCCAAAACACCTGAGGACTGGACAAGGGGCAATCGATGGAAATTAATCAAGGAGAGACACACCCTAGAACTAAGGAGAAACTTCCTGACAGTTAAAACAATTAATCAGTGGAACAACCTGCCTCCAGAAGTTGTGAATGCCCCAACACTGAAAGTTTTTAAGAAAAGATTGGACAGCCATTTGTCTGAAATGTTTCCTGCCTGAGCAAGGAGTTGGGATATAAGACCTCCAAGGTCCCTTCCAACTCTATTCTATTCTATTCTGTTCTGTTCTGTTCTGTTCTGTTCTGTTCTGTTCTGTTCTGTTCTGTTCTGTTCTGTTCTGTTCTGTTCTGTTCTGTTCTGTTCTGTTCTGTTCTGCTCCATTCCGTTCCGTTCCGTTCCGTTCCGTTCCGTTCCGTTCCGTTCCGTTCCGTTCCGTTCCGTTCCATTCCATTCCATTCCATTCCATTCCATTCCATTCCATTCCATTCTATTCTATTCTATTCTATTCTATTCTATTCTATTCTATTCTATTCTATTCTATTCTATTCTATTCTATTCCATTCCATTCCACTCCACTCCACTCCACTCCACCCTATTCCATTAAACACTGAGAGCTTCTACACCAGAGATAAATCATACCTGGCCAAGTAAAGTATTCTTTAAGTAAGTATATTCAACAAAATATGTGGAGCTCAAAAGCACACCAGGGGAACATTGAGAGAACCATGTAGGAACTCTTTTAACTTACCACAAGTGGCTTTCAGTTCTATTGGTACAACTAAAACACACTGACCATAAAATACATTTCTTTTAAGTCATGCAGAGCTTGCAGTAATAAGATGAAATCTCTTGGGTGACATTGATGTGAAAATAACCATTCCCTCCTGTACTATCTTCTATCAATGGAGTTTTGCATCTTTCTATTTAGTGCTGTTGGTTATACCTTCTTGATCGAGAGGCAGAATGATGCCTTCACCGAAGGCTTTTCTTCAGACATGTATTTACTGAAGTCTATGTCTTCTGGAAGGAAGAACCCAACTGGTTCTCTGGAAGTGAATTTCTATATTATAAATCAATTTAACCATGAAAACATAATTGCTGAGGTTCTGTGAATGACTCTCATCATCTGTGCTACTTCATATAGCATACTGGAAGGTATAGATTTCTGAATTATCATGGATACTGAGGCTGTGATGCTTATAATACCACTGACAGGTAGTGTTAGAAGCCGTTAAGGAGAAATGTGAACTAGAATTGTCCTTTTCCAGTTTAAGGTCCTAGACCTTATAGCTCTCCCAATGGTTTCCTATTGGCCATACCTGATATAAGTGATGGGAGGAAAAGATCACCAGACTGATCATAATTCCTAGAGGCTTCCCTTTGCTACCTCTGAATCATGCATAGACAATTGCACAATACATACTGTATCTGAAAACATCACAAGAATCCTTCTCCTAAGGTGTACATGAACTGGGAGAAACTAGTGGCCCCAAGAATGAAACTTTGGGATGATCATCAGTGAGAGGTCTAGCCTGCATCTGGAAGAAGAAAGGAAGTAGTGGCTCCTATTTTCATCTCCACATCCCAAACTTTCAGCAGGAAGATCTCACGTGGTCACTTCCAATTCAGTCTTCTTTAGACTGGCATGCTGATGGCTTTGCCTACACATAGGATATGTTTTTATTTTCCTCCATCCTGTGACACTTTCCCCCAGAAATAAACTTAGCGTATGATTAATTCCAAGGCAGCAATATCCCTCTTTCACAATCAGTTAAATAAATCAGCATTTAAAAAGTATAAGTTGAGATACGCCCTTGGAGACATTTGTTAATAGGTTCCCCAGAGAGTAAAGTTTGTAAGTAAATTTATTCATTCTGGTGGCATCAAACTTTAATGTACTGGTTTTTATAGCTTGCAGTGTGTATGTTCAGCTTCATAACAGCAATGAAACCCAGGCAGGATATCCAACCCATGCAGTCAACGGATGTGACACAAATCTACAACCAAAGATGAAAAACGTTGGTCTCATTTTCTCCATGTTCTTGAGATTTCACTGAGAAGATCATCAAAACTGAAGTGGCTGCAAATGAGGACGTAAACAATAAAATGAATGAAAACTACTGTCATCAACACTTTTGGCTAGATAAATAGCTTAAAAACAGCGCATCTTTGAAACAGTATATAAAAATCAATGTCTATTCTGGGATGGTGGTCTTTAACACCATGATATGTAGGAATCCTTAGTCTTGAAAAATAAGGACAAATATCTAAGAAAAGAAAGAATGCACTGGTAATGTGGATTTCTTAAGAAAATAGCTTTTGGGGGTAAAATATGGGTAAGGGATGATGCATTAGCTACTGTATGCATGTTAGACTGTTGTTTTTAAATAATATAATTTACCGGGATGTGTGATCCTATTGAAAAGCACGTCAAGACTGAATCCAGAAACAGCACAGAAATGGATATCCTTCATATTCTGAATGTGGACAATTACAAGTTTATATGCTGAAACAATCTGGAATTCTGATAATTTGTTCTGAAGTTTCAGAGTGTGTTTAAATTCTAAGAATTCATGCTGCAAGACCCTTCAGACTCCTATTGGACATGGAACTGAACTCTCCCAACATCACAGAGGTGACTGAGTTCATCTTAGTTGGCTTCCAACTTTCCAGGATCTTGGAATGCTTCTTGTTTTGGATGTTCCTGTTGATTTTTCTGCTTACATTAACTGGGAATTTCACCATCATCACACTGGTATGCATGGACCAACGCCTCCAAACCCCCATGTACTTCTTCCTCTGCAACTTGTCTCTTCTGGAGACTTTCTTTGTCTTGACAATCTGCCCAAAGATGCTTGTCAGCCTGATTTCTTTGAACAAAGCTATTTCTTTTGGGGGATGTATTACCCAATGCTATTTCTACTTCTCCTTGGGTACCTGTGAGTGTGTTCTTATTGCTGTGATGGCCTTTGATCGCTATGTTGCTATCTGCTACCCACTCCGTTATGTCATCATCATGAGCAAACATCTCTGTGTCTTCTTGGTTCTGGGCTGCTGGACTGGGGGATTCCTTCTCCTTCTCGTTCCACTGCTCTTCCTTCTCAGTCTGTCTTTCTGTGGCTCTAACCTCCTTGACCATTATTTCTGTGACTATGCCCCAATTATAAAGCTTTCTTGCAGCAAGAATGTCCATTTCCTTTTGGACTTTGAGATAGCTTTCTCCTTAATGGTGCTGCTCACCTCTTTATCTGTCAACGGGGTCTCCTACCTCTATATTATTTCCACTGTCCTACGGATGCATTCCACCAAAGGCCAGAAGAAGACCTTTTCCACCTGTGCTTCCCACATTACAGTAGCTACCATATTCTATGGCAGTTCCATCTTCATGTACTCCTTACCCACCAAAGGACGTTCGCGGGGTGTGCAAAAATCTGTTGCACTTGTCACTGCAGTTATTACTCCATTATTGAATCCTTTTATTTACACTCTGAGAAATCAGAAGGTCAAGGATGTCTTAAAGGACTGTCTAAAGATCTCATTTCCACATTGAGAAGAACAGCACCATTTATACCTATCTGCATTTAGCAAGCTTCATTTTAGGGTTGCAGAAATTGATGAAAAACTAATTTATGCATGGATAGTATATAGGAAATTGGATTCATATTTGTAGGTCTAGTAATTTCTTTGCCTTTTTATATGTGGAATATACATATTCGTAGATTTTCACGGGTACAGATATGCAGGTCTTGCTGTATTCGGGTCTTTTCCCGTGTAAGATTGAGAGTATCTTGGCGATGTTTTGACGAGGTCCCACTCGTCATCTTCAGGCTTTGTGCTTCTAGGATCACACATTGCTTCATGCTACGATCACACATTGCTCCTAGAAGCACGAAGCTGAAAATGTTCTAATGACATTACTAACTTCTCAATGTATGGCAATAGAAGAGTAGTTAATTTTCAATGGATTTGCATTTTAGCTATGGCAATTTGTCTGCATTTTTGTATATGGACTTTTAAATTCATATATTTCATGGACTGTATATGTTTACCTTATTCTGGCATTCAGAATGACCTAACGACATTACCAACTTCTCAGTGCATGGGAATAGAACAGCACACCAATGTGAGAAATAAAGAACATAAAAAGAGATTTCATCTGAGATCAATGGGAAGCACTGTGCTTTGGCAAATTAGTCTTCTCATCACTGCCTTCCTGGACAGCAGAGAAATTTTGGAGTATGTACACAATAATTTGTTCTGTCTCTAGTTCCATATCCAGCATGGTAGAATATTTTTTATTCTGATTTCTACAAAAAGAAAAGCTGGCATTTATATATACTTACAAAAAATTATGAGGTCACTGAATCAGCATGGATTTCATTTCAAGGTGACAGGTTTTGGATTCTATGTGAAGATGTCATCCAAAAAACAAATAAGAGTTCCTCAAGAAGCTTCACAAAACTGGCTTCAGTTTTAATGCTTAAGTAGAGAAAGTGAAATCAAGGGGGCAGAAGAAATGATGTATATCCATTAAAGCCAAAGGGTCTGATTTACAATTAAATCTTTAATGAATTCTGCATTCTTGGTAGAATTTACATCTGGTGTCACTCCTTGGATCAGAACTTAAACTGCTCGCACCACAACTCACATTTAATGTCATGGGAGACAACTTTTTCACATTCAGGAAGAAAAGCTTTTCAACCATTTTTCAACCAGGAATAATTGCAGAGGTTATAATAGATACTATAGGAGTTTCCCCATCCATTATTAAGAAAGTCTGGTAGTTGGTTTTTGTTCTACTCAGAAATAAATGATGTGAAGATTTCGGTGGTTTGATATGCTTATTTTTCTTCTCAATGAAAAAAGGGTAGGGAACTTGATCTTGTATGTTTTCACTATTGTCCTGTTTCATATTGGAAATTTTGTGGCTCCAAAGGTAAAAAAAATGGGGCATGCTATGGATTTGGGGAGGGCTGAAAATATAAGATTTAGATGCAAGGGAATCTTCAGCCTTCCACCACAACCTCAAAGCAGAGATCTGATTTGTATAAATGTCTTCCTATTGCTTCCATTTGAACAAACCTCCCCAGCAAAGAGTAAAGGAAAAAATTGTTAGTTTGCAGCCAAGCCTGCAGGGAGTGTACTGAAGTTGAGTTGCTCCACTCACTGTTTATATATTGCTATAAGGATAACCATAATATTAGACTCCAATAGAGATATTGATATGTTCAAGTGATCTCCTGCATTAAAAAAATAAGTGTGTCCAATAAAGGGCAATAGAGTATAATTGGTAAATATAGAGTAAAATGGTAAAAAAAAATTGACTGTTGCTTCTTTAAAGATGGATTCCTTTAAAATACAACCCATATATTTCATTTTTATAAGTATTTGATATACTCTAGAGTATTTGATATACTATTCTTACTGTACTGAGCCTGCAGTGTGTGGCAGCAGCCAAAAAAGCTGATACAGTCCTTGATTATATAAACAGAGGCATGGAATGAAAATCACGTGAAGTATTAGTATTGCTTTATAAATCCTGAGTAAGGCCACACCTGGAATATTGCCTCCAGTTCTGGTCACCACGTTACAAAAAGATGTTGAGACTTTGGAAAAAAATGCAGAGAAGAGGAACTGAGATGATTAAAGGCTTGGAGACAAAAACATGAAGAACAGTTGCAAGAACTGAGTAGGCCAATCTAGAGAAAAGGATTATGGGTGACATGATAGCAATATTCCATTATTTGAGGGACTGCCACAAAGAAGAGGGGTCGACTTAATTCCCAAAGTGCCAGAAGGCAAGAAAAGAAACAATGGATAGAAACTAATCAAGGAGAGAGGCAACCTGGAATTAAGGAGAAAATTCTAACCAGTGGAACCGCTTGCCTTCAGAGGTTGTAGGTGCTTCATCAATGGAGGCTTTTAAGAAGAGACTGGCCAATCACCTATTTGGGATGATATAAGATCCCCTGTTTGAGCAGGGGTTGGACTAGAAGACCTACCATGCTTTCCCCAAAACAAGACCCAGTCTTATATACTTTTTGCCTCCAAAAGAGGCACCAGGTCTTGTTTTCAGGGGATGCCTTACTTTAGGACTGCCGCAGCCAGGCCTTCAACACCCTGACACCTGTCACACTGGCTGCTTGACTTCTTTAGCGGCTGCTTGCTGCTGCTTGTGGCCAGATGCCATGTGGCACATAGCGGTGGTGCCGCTGCTGATGGCAGGAGGCCACATGGTGCTTTGGGATGGTGCCACTGCTCAGGGCGGGAGGCCACATGGTGCTTCAGGTAGGTGTGAGTGGCACCAGCTTGAAATGCCGTGCGGTCTCCAGCCATGTTACCAGCCATGCAGCTACAAGCAGCCACAGGCAGTGGCAAGATAGGTGTTGGGGCATGGGAGGTCTGGCTGCAGCGGTCCTACTGGTAAGGTAAACAGGTGTGGGGTGCGTGGGCAGCTCTACCCCCTCACTCCTGCCCTAGCTTGATTTTTAGGCTTGTGCCTAAACTAGGGCTTATTTTTGGGGTAGGTCTTACTTTCGGGGAAATGCAGTACTAGGTCCCTTTCAGCTCTATTCTCTATTCTAATTATTTTGGAAAATAATAAGTTTGTCAGTGTGTCTCTGTGTGTAACAGAATAACAGAATTGGAAGGGACCTTGGAGATCTTCTAGTCCAACCCCCTGCTCAAGCAAGAAACCCTATATCATTTCATACAAATAGTTGTCCAACCTCTTCTTAAAAAAACCTCTAATATTCCAGTTACCATTTGAAAAAGCACCTTTGGGATTATTCTGTTGAAATGACATATCTATTGAACCAAGGCCAGCCAAAGCACGGGGGAAATTACCTATCACTATAGCAAAAGGAGATGACACCATTTTTGCACTCTGTGCTTCAAAAAGTAACAAACCCTAGATCGTGGTTTATAAATCACAGCAGTTGAGTTCACAGATGTGAAGGCAGAACAAAACCACAACCAAACTTGGTGCGTTGCATGAGAGAGGCCCAAATAAAGGGCCACACATGAGGAATGTGCACACAATGATTTCCCCTGTCTTTGGGTTTGACATCAATAGAGGAAGAAGCCATAGAAAACCTGATATAGATTCTCCTGCAATGCATTTCTTCACTGCTTGAGGAGGCTCTGAGGGAGCTTTGCAAGCCAATCTTGAATACCTCTTACACCACATGCTTCAAAACAATAACAAGCTCCATGGTTTATAAGAAGTTACTTCTGTGCTCATTGCCATGAAAGAATACGCATGTATGTATGCAGAAAAATTGTCCTGTGTTTATCTGTGACCCTAGAATCTTCTGAAAGGCACTCTGGATGGTGAATGTTATCTTCTCCCAAATTTGAATTAGGGAGTAAAGCATTGATGGATGCTTTTTCCTTGTTTTTTTAATTTATCGATATATTCAACCCAGTCTAATAAACTAGATGATGGCTTTACTGGCAGAAAGAAGATAGCATAGGGTTCACGAAATTTGTATGAATATTTTAATATAAATTGGAAATGGAGAATATTTTGGAAATGTTTCAATGCTTGGGTCAAGAATATTGAGGTTTAATACTGCTCTGAATATCAAGACCGTGATTGCAGAGTTTCAGATTATTGCAGTAGGTAAAGGCTCTCTAATGTGTGATGTTTAGGATGGGTTTAGAAACAAAACTCAAGCCAATTTTGTTTTACTCCTATAATTCATCATAGGGGAATATGCCCTGCAGAACCCATTAGAACTTACTTCTGAATCAAGTCTCTTTTGATCCTAGTTTACAAGCGTGCAGATTGTATTTGCCTGGCTGACAAATCTGGATGATGAATATTTTGTCAGAGAGTTAATTAGTCTGAAATTTCCCTGAATAAGCTTTATGTTGAATTCATCTCCACACTTTACCCTCATGGCAAGATGCTAAGGAGAGGTTAACCAGCACAAAGATGTTGTCTTAGAGTGAACTTCCAAAAAGGCATTATAGGGACATTTAACAACTAGCAAGTAACCTATTTGCCTTCAGAAGTTCTGGGTGATCCATCACTGGAGGATTTTAAGAAGAGGCAGGAGACCCACTTGTGTGGCATGGTATAGGGTCTCCTGCTTTGGACAGGTTGAACTTAAAGACCTCTAAGGTCCCTAACTACTCTATTCTTCTGTATTATCTCTGTTACTATGAATCCTCTTGTAGACCCAAGAAGGAAATATCATTGGGAAGAAACAAGGGGCTGATGATTTTTCTACTGTGTCTACAATGGAGAGACACATAATATGAAGACTTAGCTTTCCAGAGAAGGATCTAATGCTCAGAAAAGTGAAAGGCACCAAAAGAATAGGACAACCAGCAGTAAGGTGGACAGACTCAGTTCCAGCAATGATGAGTGTATTATTGGAAGATCTGAAGGACCAGGTTAAAGACTGACCTTGTGTTCAGCAGGAATTGGAAATGACTTAATAATTAATCTATATTGGACATCTTTCCAATTTGGCAACACAGAATTCTTTTTTTCTTTTCTTTTATTTCCCATCTTTCTTCCTTATTCAACAATTATCCAAAACTGTGACTGGAGCTGTCACCCTTGTTCAAGAAAGTTCTCAAAAATTATTCCTCTTCAAGCGAGATTCATCATTTTCTACTAGTGCAGCAGGGTAGGTCTTAAACTCAGAGAAGCTGCTAACCTGTCCAGTTATGTTTTCTGAATGCAGCTCCATTGAGAAGAATGATAGGATCGCCTTTTCTTCAGGACTTGAAACATTATCAATTTGAAACACAAGGTTAGTAGAAATAACTACTTAGCATAGTATAGGTAGAAAGCTGTTCAATATTCACTGACCATTATAGAAGATATAAAATTACTGTAAGACTTTTTTTCTCAGAAATACTACACCTGCATTATAGCAATAGCACTTAGATTATATACCACTTCACAGTGCTTTACTGCCCTCTCTAAGCAGAATTTTCTTCTGACAGAAAGAGAAAAATGGCTTTTCTCAGGTGAGATGGGAAGAGAGCACTGACCAAATATGAAATAATTAGATACTTGCTAATTAGGTCTTAAACTCAGAGAAGCTGCTAACCTGTCCAGTTATGTTTTCTGAATGCAGCTCCATTGAGAAGAATGATAGGATCGCCTTTTCTTCAGGACTTGAAACATTATCAATTTGAAACACAAGGTTAGTAGAAATAACTACTTAGCATAGTATAGGTAGAAAGCTGTTCAATATTCACTGACCATTATAGAAGATATAAAATTACTGTAAGACTTTTTTTTCTCAGAAACACTACACCTGCGTTATAGCAATAGGACTTAGATTATATACCGCTTCACAGTGCTTTACTGCACCGTGACTTTTCTCAGGTGAGATGGGAAGAGAGCACTGACCAAATATGAAATAATTAGATACTTCAACCATGCAAAAATAGATTTTTTTCATGACTCCAAGTATGACTCATTTTGGACAGGTGAGAACACAGTGTGGTTTCCTATACTCTCTTAGGCTGATGACTACAAGTACCTTGATCTGATTCAAACCATCATTTATTACTTATGTCAGAGACCAACCATTTGATGGTCTACAAAGAATTAAAGCTGGTGAAATTGTGTTCATTTGTAATGGGCAACTGAAACAAAATTGAAGTTGGAATAATCTCTTCTCACTTCCCTCTGTTTTTAGGAATGAACTAAATGGCAAACAGCACCACAGTGAGGGAATTGATATTGTTAGGGCTGACTAACAACCAACAAATTGCTGTTGGCCTTTTTCTCATCCTGCTTGGGATTTATCTTTTGACATTGATAGGAAACATGTTGATTATTATTATCACCTTGGTGAATGCCCAACTCTGTAGTCCAATGTATTTCTTCCTCCGACATGTGGCATGGATAGAGATTGGGTATATAAGTAGCATCATTCCTAAAACACTGGTCAACATAGCCACTGGCAACAAGAGTATCTCTTTAGCTGGTTGCTTCGTACAGATGTTCCTCTATTTTGTTCTTGGCACCACTGAATTCCTTCTACTGGCCACAATGTCTGTTGACCGCTATATAGCCATCTGTAACCCTCTTCACTACACAACCATCATGAATGAACAAATCTGCTCATTATTGGTACTTTGTTGCTGGATTGGGGGTTTGTCACTAATTCTAGTTCCAGCCATTCTTTTTTTTCAAATGCCATTTTGTGGTCCTAACAACATCATCAATCATTTCTTTTGTGACAGTGGAGCACTAATCAAACTCTCATGTGTTGATACCAGTCTCCTAGAAGTGATTAATTTTGTGATTGCCACATTCTCTCTGCTTGGGACCTTAAGTGTCAACATTGTGTCTTATGTCAAAATCATTTCCACGATTCTGCGTATCCCATCAACTACAGGGAGGAAGAAGACATTCTCCACCTGTGCATCTCACATGACTGTGGTCTCCATCACTTACAGCAGTTGTATTTTCATGTACATAAGACCCAAAGGCAGCAGCAAATTAGATTTCAACAAAATGATAGCTCTTCTGAATACTGTCATCGCTCCACTTTTGATCCCGTTCATATATTGTTTGAGGAACAGACAAGTGCAGGATGCTTTGAGGACTGAACTGAGACAATGGATTGAGTTTTGCAAGAAATTGAAGTGATTTGTCATTGATGTGACCTTGAATCAGATTTTAAAGTTCAACTTCTGCTTTGTTAAATTATGGCATGTGCTGCTTTCAGATGTAATGATCACACACTGGGGTGGTTTACAAGAGGATGTGGTAATCAGGGAGCAAAACATCTGACAATCTCCAACAAAATAAAACACAATATATCAGGAACATGCACACAATATTTTGTTCTGTCTTTGGGTTTGGTATCTACAGAGAAACTGACAGAAAATGCTTGATAGACATTTCTTGCAATTTGCAAAAGACTTCTTTGATCCTCAAGAAGTCCCTGTGGGATCTTCACAGTTAGTCTGGAATACATGTTGCGCCTTATGCTTTAAAATGGTAACTAGCTTCATTGTTTATAAGAGGCGGCTTCCATGTTCATTGCCCTGAAGAGATATGGAAGAAGAAGGCAGCAAAATTGCACAGAGGGTACATCTAAGAATGGAGAAAGTTATGCTTCCCAAACATTGAATTAAGGGGTAACAATTTAACAGACACATTTGCTTTGCCTCTGATTTGTAAGCAAAATCAGCACCATTTCACAATCTAGAAAAATGACTATTACTCACAGAAAATTGCAAGACCATAGCCTAGAGACCATGAACAATTTCTGAATCTGTGTGTATATTCTAAGTGGTGAAAATACTGCCTGCCACATATAAACTAAGGAGAAAAAAAATGATATATATTTTGTTGCTTTGCCTCTGATTTGTAACATTATTAAACATATTTATGGGACCGTCTGCTGCCTCATGAATCCCAGCGGCCGGTTAGGGCCCACAGAGTGGGCCTTCTCCAGGTCCCGTCAGCGAGACAGTGTCGCCTGGCGGGGCCTAGGGGAAGAGCCTTCTCTGTTGCGGCCCCGGCCCTCAGGAACCAACTTCCCCCGGAGATCCGTGTCGCTCCCACCCTCTCCGCCTTTCATAAATTGCTTAAAACATACTTTTGCCTGCAGGCCTGGGGCAGCTAACACCTTGCCCCTAGCCAGTGTATGTTTGTGTGTATGCTTGTGGATGATTGTTTTTTCTTTTTTTAACTTAAGGGTTTTTATATTTATGTATGTTATTGTAATTTCTATCATGTTGTGAGCCGCCCTGAGTTCTCCGGAATAGGGCAGCATAGAAATTAAATAAATAAATAATAAATAAATAAATATCCTCTGGGAAACGCTCTATTTCTTAGCTGAGAGAGCCAGTGTTGTCAAAAACAAAACAAAAAC
The DNA here is from genome assembly GCA_034064705.1 of Bothrops alternatus. Lineage (NCBI taxonomy): Eukaryota > Metazoa > Chordata > Lepidosauria > Squamata > Viperidae > Bothrops > Bothrops alternatus. Next base: position 1,399,875 of record JARGCV010000074.1, read on the forward strand.
CCTCTTTGGTGGTCATGCGGCCAGCATGACTATATGTCGAGGCACACAGAATGCTGCCCCCTTCCTATTTAAGGAAGAAAGAAATGGAAAGTGTTAAATTTTTCTGTAGAAAGCGAAACTAACATTGTTGCAATGTATAACAAAGAACCCCTTAGAGTGAGCCAAGGACGTAGGGAATCATTGTGTCGCTTTTCTATAGGTTTGTAACCCACTACGCCAGAATAGCTGATGTAGAATGGGAGGAGGATAAAAGGGTATAATTGCTATAGTGCTTCTGTAACAAGGTGTGGTCTTTTCCTATAATGGTCGAGATCCACCACGCTTTGCAAACCGTTCTTAGAAATAAAATTGTTTCCTTTCTTCAACCGAACGCCTCCTGGGAATTCATTGAAATTCCGCATACACTATCAAAGTGGTACCTATTTATCTACTCACATTTCTATGCTTTAGAACTGCTAGGTGGGCAGGAGCTGCAGCAAATTATGGAAGATCAACCTGTTGCACAGCATTCAGGTCTCAAATGTAGTCTGTCGGTTTTCCAGCTAACAAGCTCAGCATCTTTAACTGCTGAGGCATCATGCCCTCCTTCAAAAATATACTTCCCTTCTACTGTCCAGTATTCAATAGTGGTGAATATCTGTAGCTCAGGTGTAGGATGAAGGTAAAAGTTCATTCTCTGAGCTTGTGGGTTGGTTTCCGAACATTTCGTTACCAGGCCAGGTAACATCTTCAGCAGAGCTTAGGGGATGTCAGTGTCAGCATTCCTCTGTTTATAAAGGCTTCAGGTATGGATGTGTCAAGTGAGGGTCTTGTGATGGGTCTTGTAATGGGGAGGCTACAGTAGGTCAAGCTCATTGGGAGGTGAACTGCTGATGGAGGGATGACTTGCATGGGTTGGTTGAGCATTGGTGCTATCTCTGGTTGGCGGTATGATTGATTTAGATTCTGAGGGGTTTGTAGATTGGTTGTAGGTCAATGGTGGGATTCAGCTGGTTCGCACTGGTTCGATAGAACTGATAGATAAATTTTGTTGAGTTCGGAGAACCGGTTGAACCCATGCTGTTTCTGGAAGTCTGTTCTAGGCCTCGGAAGTCTGGAGGAGGTCTCCCAGGCCTAGACTGGCCCACCAGAAGTGCATTGATGTCATTTCTGGAAGTCCGTTCTATGCCTTGGAGGCCCAGGGCTGCATCCACACAGAGAACCGGATGTTCAGGTATTTGAATCCCACCACTGTTGTAGGTCGATGTGTTTATTGATGAAATTGCTTGTGGAGTGCCAGGCTTTTATTATCCAATATCCCCTGAGGAAAAAAAAGGATTCTGGAGTAGAACTGTAATCTGAGAAAACATTTCAGACGTGACCCTCCCTAGTTCTTATGAAGATAAGAAAAGGGAGAAACAATATGCATTCAGACTTGCAAGATTCTATTACTACAGTCTTATAATCAAAAGATTGTTAGTGTGATGGAATGTAGTAAGAAGATAGATTTCCAGGAGGGAGGAGTTACATTCCAGAACAGCAAGAGACAACTCAGTCCAGGTATTACATAGGAAAGAGGTTGAAGACAGCCCCACACTAATACCTCAGAGAGTGTATTGTAGGTGCATATAGTAGTATTCTGGCAAGATTTTGTCTATAGATGTGACGCAATAAAGAACTCAGCTATGAAGAATCGCCATTCTTAGCTTTGGATTGGTCAATCAGTTTGATGTTTTTGGTTAACAAGTTTGGTCTACCTTGGAGGGCTGACACCTAATTGTTTGAGAAAATTGTCTCAAGTTATAGAAGAATCAGGTGAACTTTTTTCATAGAGAGAATGAATTCCCTAAACAACTAGTGGTGCTTGTAAACAAATTAACAAGTTTATCTCTTTAATTAAGATGGGAATTGCTACAGAAGGAACATACAGAAAACCTTCAAGGACATGAGCATAACTTTTTTGATTTACAAAAATGGGAGGATTAATAGAAAAAGAAGAAAGGGTTTGGAGAAGATATTTCTCCTTCTCATATTGATCTGCATTAGTATTCACTTTGTTTCTCCAATAACACTTTCCTCCATTGGTAGTTGTAGACTTTCTGACTAGCATTTTCTATAATGTAAATTTAATTTTACATTCAATTTAATAATCTCTCAACTATTCTATTTTTTCAAACTCTTCTTATTGACCACTACAACTTCAAAAGGGATCAAATTATTATTTTTTATTCCAATGTTCTGAAAGAAAGTTTGGATGCATCAGACCGTTCCCATTTTTCTAGAGATTTTGTTCCAGAAATAACCCATAATGGAATGGCAGAAATATTGAACAAGACAGCTATGGTAACGGAGTTCATTCTTGTAGGCTTCACCCACATCCGATGGCTGCAGATTCTCCTCTTTTGGGTCATCCTTCTCACTTACCTTTTGACCATCATGGGAAACCTTCTCATCATCTACATCACTCTGGTTGACCATCGCCTCCATACCCCTATGTACTTTTTTCTCAGAAACTTCTCTGTCTTGGAAATAGGGTTTACTTCTTCTGCCATCCCTAAGGCTTTGTTTAACTTGGCCTCAGGCAACAACACCATTTCTCTTGCTGGCTGCTTTTCACAAGCCTTTTTCTATTTTATTTTGGGCACCGCTGAATTCTTTATTCTGTCCACAATGTCCTTTGACCGGTACGTAGCTATCTGCAACCCTCTTCGCTACACAGTCATTATGAACAGCCAATTGTGTACTCAGTTAGTGGTAGGATCTTGGATTATCAGCTTCCTTTATGTCATAATGCCCTGTATTCTGTTATTTCATTTGCCCTTCTGTGGTCCAAATATCATCAATCACTTCTTCTGTGACGATATACCACTGATCAAACTTGCCTGCACCAACACCCAATTTCTGGAATTGATGGATTTTCTCATGGCCACCTTTACTGTGCTGGGGACTTTGGCCATCACAATAATTTCGTACATTAAAATCATTGCTGCTGTCATGCACATTCCTTCCAGAACTGGAAGGCAAAAGGCTTTCTCCACTTGTGCTTCTCACATTGTGGTAGTTTTCATCACCTACGGAAGCTGCATTTTCATGTATGTCAAGCCCACGCGAAGTGGTGGGCTGGACCTCAGCAAGACGGTAGGTGTTCTGAACAATGTGGTTTCTCCTTTGCTCAACCCCTTCATTTACAGCCTGAGAAACAAGCAGGTGAAAACAGCTTTGAAGGATGCTTGTGGATGGAGATGAGCATCTTCTAATCAGGGGAGTGAGATATGTGAGAATAACTATAAGGGCATGTACAACATCAATCCGATGACAGCATGTAGATTCCATACTTCAATCCTTCAGATGGGAAAGTTAATGAACTAAGAGAAAAGACAGAGAGAGTCAGAGAAAGAAAAAAGGACTTTGAAGAATATTTGTTATCCTTTGTTATCCTTGTAGATACTGCTCAATTAATAAAAGGCTTAAAGACTGGGATCTACCAGTTGGCCTGCGGTTCAAATGGTGGAGTTCCACTCTGGAGATGGCTGTTGAATTGCTGGCAGACTACACACACACACACACACACTCACACAGACACACACACAAACACCCCTTGTTCTCTGCGCTGTATCTGTCCATGTCTATTTTTTTGGTAATCATATAGCTGTATTTCTCATTATGTTCTTTTTCATGGTTTATTTCATTGCTTTGTTACCTTATTCCTGTTTCTTTTCACATTTTTTTCATTTCTCCTTTTTATGGTTATAAACCCACCATGGTGAGATAGCGGGCAAATAATTTTAATAAATAAATAAACATTGTATGTACCAGATGAAAAGATTAATTATATGAAAAGGTTTACTCAGTCACATTCAGCTAGTGATGACTTTATTTTTTATACAACTTTTTTTTATTATTCAGAATATTAAAATACAAACTTCAAAAAAAAGAAGAATAAAATTACAGACAAAACAAAACTAGACAAGGCATTTTTGTTAAGTGCACTTTTTTTTTAAAAAAAGACAAGAACACACACATATATATTGTCTTCCTTAGTTGAATACTAATAGATGTATTACAGCAATAATAGTTCCCCCCCCCAGCAAAATAGGCTCACCATTATAAACTTATAAAGTTTCTTTTTCACTTGAAAAACCTGGAAAACATTTTTGTAGTTTAGTGTGGTGAATGAATAAGACATGTGGTGCGTTTGTGATACAGCTTATTTTGGACATGGGCTGAAAAATGAGCTCATTGAATATCTATCTTCCTGAAGTAGAAATTAAGGGTTGATTCAGAAGTGTGAAGACCCAGCTTCAGTTCCGTTCTCAGCCATGTAAACCATTAACAGACTTGGACCAGCTCTCTTCATTTATTTCACCTCCTTCATCTTGCAAGGCTACCATTGAAATGAAGAGAGATCCCATGGAAACTACTGTATCTTAAATTCCTACCAAAATGGCAAGATCTAAATTTTACAAAATGAATTTGTAACATGGCCATTTTGATGATTGTGCCAGCTTGAAGCCAGCTTGCCAGGTGAGTAGAAGATCAGAGAGAGGGAGAGAGGGTGGGGAGAGAGAAAGAAAGAAAGGAAGAAAGAGTGAGAGAGGGAGGGAGGGAGAGGGGGGAGGGGGAGAGAGAGAGGGAGAGGAGAGAGAGAGGGAGAGAAAGAAAGAGAAAAAGAGAGAGAGAAAGAAAGAAAAAGAGAGGGAGAGAAAGAGAGAGAGGGAGAGGAAAGATAGAAAGAGAGAGAAAGGAGAGAGAGAGGGAGAGAGGGAAAGAGAGAAAGAGAAAGAGGGAGATAAAGAAAGATAAAAAGAGAGAGAGGAAAGAGAGAAAGAGAGAGAGGGAGAAGAAAGAGAGAAAGAGAGAGAAAGAGAGAGAGGGAGAGGAAAGAAAGAGAGAGGGGGAGAGGAAAGATAGAAAGAAAGAGAAAGAGAGAGAGAGAGGAAAGAGAGAAAGAGAGAGAGGGAGAAGAAAGAGAGAAAGAGAGAGAGGGAGAGAGAGAAAGAGAGGGGGAGAGAGAGGGAGAGAAAGAAAGAGAAAGAGAGAGGGAGAGGAAAGAGAGAAAGAGAGGGAGAGGGAGAGGAAAGAGAGCGAGAGAGAAAGAGAGAGAGGAAAGAGAAAGAGAGAAAGAGAGAGAGGGAGAGGAAAGAAACAAACCACTACTATCATGTCACATCAATATTTGGGGATCTACACTGCTTGCTTATTTATTTCCAGGGATATTTCAAAGTTGTGTTGAGCAAATTCTGAATGTCTTGAAAGTATCTGATACCAGTCTCCTAGAACAGATTAATTTTGTGATTGCCACATTCTCTCTGCTTGGGACCTTAAGTGTCAACATTGTGTCTTATGTCAAAATCATTTCCACGATTCTGCGTATCCCATCAACTACAGGGAGGAAGAAGACATTCTCCACCTGTGCATCTCACATGACTGTGGTCTCCATCACTTACAGCAGTTGTATTTTCATGTACATAAGACCCAAAGGCAGCAGCAAATTAGATTTCAACAAAATGATAGCTCTTCTGAATACTGTCATCACTCCACTTTTGATCCCGTTCATATATTGTTTGAGGAACAGACAAGTGCAGGATGCTTTGAGGACTGAACTGAGACAATGGATTGAGTTTTGCAAGAAATTGAAGTGATTTGTCATTGATGTGACCTTGAATCAGATTTTAAAGTTCAACTTCTGCTTTGTTAAATTATGACATGTGCTGCTTTCAGATGTAATGATCACACACTGGGGTGGTTTACAAGAGGATGTGGTAATCAGGGAGCAAAACATCTGACAATCTCCAACAAAATAAAACACAATATATCAGGAACATGCACACAATATTTTGTTCTGTCTTTGGGTTTGGTATCTACAGAGAAACTGACAGAAAATGCTTGATAGACATTTCTTGCAATTTGCAAAAGACTTCTTTGATCCTCAAGAAGTCCCTGTGGGATCTTCACAGTTAGTCTGGAATACATGTTGCGCCTTATGCTTTAAAATGGTAACTAGCTTCATTGTTTATAAGAGGCGGCTTCCATGTTCATTGCCCTGAAGAGATATGGAAGAAGAAGGCAGCAAAAGTGCACAGAGGGTACATCTAAGAATGGAGAAAGTTATGCTTCCCAAACATTGAATTAAGGGGTAACAATTTAACAGACACATTTGCTTTGCCTCTGATTTGTAAGCAAAATCAGCACCATTTCACAATCTAGAAAAATGACTATTACTCACAGAAAATTGCAAGACCATAGCCTAGAGACCATGAACAATTTCTGAATCTGTTTTGTGTATATTCTAAGTGGTGAAAATACTGCCTGCCACATATAAACTAAGGAGAAAAAAAATGATATATATTTTGTTGCTTTGCCTCTGATTTGTAACATTATTAAACATATTTACGGGACCGTCTGCTGCCTCATGAATCCCAGCGGCCGGTTAGGGCCCACAGAGTGGGCCTTCTCCAGGTCCCGTCAGCGAGACAGTGTCGCCTGGCGGGGCCTAGGGGAAGAGCCTTCTCTGTTGCGGCCCCGGCCCTCAGGAACCAACTTCCCCCGGAGATCCGTGTCGCTCCCACCCTCTCCGCCTTTCATAAATTGCTTAAAACATACTTTTGCCTGCAGGCCTGGGGCAGCTAACACCTTGCCCCTAGCCAGTGTATGTTTGTGTGTATGCTTGTGGATGATTGTTTTTTCTTTTTTTAACTTAAGGGTTTTTATATTTATGTATGTTATTGTAATTTCTATCATGTTGTGAGCCGCCCTGAGTTCTCCGGAATAGGGCAGCATAGAAATTAAATAAATAAATAATAAATAAATAAATATCCTCTGGGAAACGCTCTATTTCTTAGCTGAGAGAGCCAGTGTTGTCAAAAACAAAACAAAAACCCTCTTTGGTGGTCATGCGGCCAGCATGACTATATGTCGAGGCACACAGAATGCTGCCCCCTTCCTATTTAAGGAAGAAAGAAATGGAAAGTGTTAAATTTTTCTGTAGAAAGCGAAACTAACATTGTTGCAATGTATAACAAAGAACCCCTTAGAGTGAGCCAAGGACGTAGGGAATCATTGTGTCGCTTTTCTATAGGTTTGTAACCCACTACGCCAGAATAGCTGATGTAGAATGGGAGGAGGATAAAAGGGTATAATTGCTATAGTGCTTCTGTAACAAGGTGTGGTCTTTTCCTATAATGGTCGAGATCCACCACGCTTTGCAAACCGTTCTTAGAAATAAAATTGTTTCCTTTCTTCAACCGAACGCCTCCTGGGAATTCATTGAAATTCCGCATACACTATCAAAGTGGTACCTATTTATCTACTCACATTTCTATGCTTTAGAACTGCTAGGTGGGCAGGAGCTGCAGCAAATTATGGAAGATCAACCTGTTGCACAGCATTCAGGTCTCAAATGTAGTCTGTCGGTTTTCCAGCTAACAAGCTCAGCATCTTTAACTGCTGAGGCATCATGCCCTCCTTCAAAAATATACTTCCCTTCTACTGTCCAGTATTCAATAGTGGTGAATATCTGTAGCTCAGGTGTAGGATGAAGGTAAAAGTTCATTCTCTGAGCTTGTGGGTTGGTTTCCGAACATTTCGTTACCAGGCCAGGTAACATCTTCAGCAGAGCTTAGGGGATGTCAGTGTCAGCATTCCTCTGTTTATAAAGGCTTCAGGTATGGATGTGTCAAGTGAGGGTCTTGTGATGGGTCTTGTAATGGGGAGGCTACAGTAGGTCAAGCTCATTGGGAGGTGAACTGCTGATGGAGGGATGACTTGCATGGGTTGGTTGAGCATTGGTGCTATCTCTGGTTGGCGGTATGATTGATTTAGATTCTGAGGGGTTTGTAGATTGGTTGTAGGTCAATGGTGGGATTCAGCTGGTTCGCACTGGTTCGATAGAACTGATAGATAAATTTTGTTGAGTTCGGAGAACCGGTTGAACCCATGCTGTTTCTGGAAGTCTGTTCTAGGCCTCGGAAGTCTGGAGGAGGTCTCCCAGGCCTAGACTGGCCCACCAGAAGTGCATTGATGTCATTTCTGGAAGTCCGTTCTATGCCTTGGAGGCCCAGGGCTGCATCCACACAGAGAACCGGATGTTCAGGTATTTGAATCCCACCACTGTTGTAGGTCGATGTGTTTATTGATGAAATTGCTTGTGGAGTGCCAGGCTTTTATTATCCAATATCCCCTGAGGAAAAAAAAGGATTCTGGAGTAGAACTGTAATCTGAGAAAACATTTCAGACGTGACCCTCCCTAGTTCTTATGAAGATAAGAAAAGGGAGAAACAATATGCATTCAGACTTGCAAGATTCTATTACTACAGTCTTATAATCAAAAGATTGTTAGTGTGATGGAATGTAGTAAGAAGATAGATTTCCAGGAGGGAGGAGTTACATTCCAGAACAGCAAGAGACAACTCAGTCCAGGTATTACATAGGAAAGAGGTTGAAGACAGCCCCACACTAATACCTCAGAGAGTGTATTGTAGGTGCATATAGTAGTATTCTGGCAAGATTTTGTCTATAGATGTGACGCAATAAAGAACTCAGCTATGAAGAATCGCCATTCTTAGCTTTGGATTGGTCAATCAGTTTGATGTTTTTGGTTAACAAGTTTGGTCTACCTTGGAGGGCTGACACCTAATTGTTTGAGAAAATTGTCTCAAGTTATAGAAGAATCAGGTGAACTTTTTTCATAGAGAGAATGAATTCCCTAAACAACTAGTGGTTCTTGTAAACAAATTAACAAGTTTATCTCTTTAATTAAGATGGGAATTGCTACAGAAGGAACATACAGAAAACCTTCAAGGACATGAGCATAACTTTTTTGATTTACAAAAATGGGAGGATTAATAGAAAAAGAAGAAAGGGTTTGGAGAAGATATTTCTCCTTCTCATATTGATCTGCATTAGTATTCACTTTGTTTCTCCAATAACACTTTCCTCCATTGGTAGTTGTAGACTTTCTGACTAGCATTTTCTATAATGTAAATTTAATTTTACATTCAATTTAATAATCTCTCAACTATTCTATTTTTTCAAACTCTTCTTATTGACCACTACAACTTCAAAAGGGATCAAATTATTATTTTTTATTCCAATGTTCTGAAAGAAAGTTTGGATGCATCAGACCGTTCCCATTTTTCTAGAGATTTTGTTCCAGAAATAACCCATAATGGAATGGCAGAAATATTGAACAAGACAGCTATGGTAACGGAGTTCATTCTTGTAGGCTTCACCCACATCCGATGGCTGCAGATTCTCCTCTTTTGGGTCATCCTTCTCACTTACCTTTTGACCATCATGGGAAACCTTCTCATCATCTACATCACTCTGGTTGACCATCGCCTCCATACCCCTATGTACTTTTTTCTCAGAAACTTCTCTGTCTTGGAAATAGGGTTTACTTCTTCTGCCATCCCTAAGGCTTTGTTTAACTTGGCCTCAGGCAACAACACCATTTCTCTTGCTGGCTGCTTTTCACAAGCCTTTTTCTATTTTATTTTGGGCACCGCTGAATTCTTTATTCTGTCCACAATGTCCTTTGACCGGTACGTAGCTATCTGCAACCCTCTTCGCTACACAGTCATTATGAACAGCCAATTGTGTACTCAGTTAGTGGTAGGATCTTGGATTATCAGCTTCCTTTATGTCATAATGCCCTGTATTCTGTTATTTCATTTGCCCTTCTGTGGTCCAAATATCATCAATCACTTCTTCTGTGACGATATACCACTGATCAAACTTGCCTGCACCAACACCCAATTTCTGGAATTGATGGATTTTCTCATGGCCACCTTTACTGTGCTGGGGACTTTGGCCATCACAATAATTTCGTACATTAAAATCATTGCTGCTGTCATGCACATTCCTTCCAGAACTGGAAGGCAAAAGGCTTTCTCCACTTGTGCTTCTCACATTGTGGTAGTTTTCATCACCTACGGAAGCTGCATTTTCATGTATGTCAAGCCCACGCGAAGTGGTGGGCTGGACCTCAGCAAGACGGTAGGTGTTCTGAACAATGTGGTTTCTCCTTTGCTCAACCCCTTCATTTACAGCCTGAGAAACAAGCAGGTGAAAACAGCTTTGAAGGATGCTTGTGGATGGAGATGAGCATCTTCTAATCAGGGGAGTGAGATATGTGAGAATAACTATAAGGGCATGTACAACATCAATCCGATGACAGCATGTAGATTCCATACTTCAATCCTTCAGATGGGAAAGTTAATGAACTAAGAGAAAAGACAGAGAGAGTCAGAGAAAGAAAAAAGGACTTTGAAGAATATTTGTTATCCTTTGTTATCCTTGTAGATACTGCTCAATTAATAAAAGGCTTAAAGACTGGGATCTACCAGTTGGCCTGCGGTTCAAATGGTGGAGTTCCACTCTGGAGATGGCTGTTGAATTGCTGGCAGACTACACACACACACACACACACTCACACAGACACACACACAAACACCCCTTGTTCTCTGCGCTGTATCTGTCCATGTCTATTTTTTTGGTAATCATATAGCTGTATTTCTCATTATGTTCTTTTTCATGGTTTATTTCATTGCTTTGTTACCTTATTCCTGTTTCTTTTCACATTTTTTTCATTTCTCCTTTTTATGGTTATAAACCCACCATGGTGAGATAGAGGGCAAATAATTTTAATAAATAAATAAACATTGTATGTACCAGATGAAAAGATTAATTATATGAAAAGGTTTACTCAGTCACATTCAGCTAGTGATGACTTTATTTTTTATACAACTTTTTTTTATTATTCAGAATATTAAAATACAAACTTCAAAAAAAAGAAGAATAAAATTACAGACAAAACAAAACTAGACAAGGCATTTTTGTTAAGTGCACTTTTTTTTTAAAAAAAGACAAGAACACACACATATATATTGTCTTCCTTAGTTGAATACTAATAGATGTATTACAGCAATAATAGTTCCCCCCCCCAGCAAAATAGGCTCACCATTATAAACTTATAAAGTTTCTTTTTCACTTGAAAAACCTGGAAAACATTTTTGTAGTTTAGTGTGGTGAATGAATAAGACATGTGGTGCGTTTGTGATACAGCTTATTTTGGACATGGGCTGAAAAATGAGCTCATTGAATATCTATCTTCCTGAAGTAGAAATTAAGGGTTGATTCAGAAGTGTGAAGACCCAGCTTCAGTTCCGTTCTGAGCCATGTAAACCATTAACAGACTTGGACCAGCTCTCTTCATTTATTTCACCTCCTTCATCTTGCAAGGCTACCATTGAAATGAAGAGAGATCCCATGGAAACTACTGTATCTTAAATTCCTACCAAAATGGCAAGATCTAAATTTTACAAAATGAATTTGTAACATGGCCATTTTGATGATTGTGCCAGCTTGAAGCCAGCTTGCCAGGTGAGTAGAAGATCAGAGAGAGGGAGAGAGGGTGGGGAGAGAGAAAGAAAGAAAGGAAGAAAGAGTGAGAGAGGGAGGGAGGGAGAGGGGGGAGGGGGAGAGAGAGAGGGAGAGGAGAGAGAGAGGGAGAGAAAGAAAGAGAAAAAGAGAGAGAGAAAGAAAGAAAAAGAGAGGGAGAGAAAGAGAGAGAGGGAGAGGAAAGATAGAAAGAGAGAGAAAGGAGAGAGAGAGGGAGAGAGGGAAAGAGAGAAAGAGAAAGAGGGAGATAAAGAAAGATAAAAAGAGAGAGAGGAAAGAGAGAAAGAGAGAGAGGGAGAAGAAAGAGAGAAAGAGAGAGAAAGAGAGAGAGGGAGAGGAAAGAAAGAGAGAGGGGGAGAGGAAAGATAGAAAGAAAGAGAAAGAGAGAGAGAGAGGAAAGAGAGAAAGAGAGAGAGGGAGAAGAAAGAGAGAAAGAGAGAGAGGGAGAGAGAGAAAGAGAGGGGGAGAGAGAGGGAGAGAAAGAAAGAGAAAGAGAGAGGGAGAGGAAAGAGAGAAAGAGAGGGAGAGGGAGAGGAAAGAGAGCGAGAGAGAAAGAGAGAGAGGAAAGAGAAAGAGAGAAAGAGAGAGAGGGAGAGGAAAGAAACAAACCACTACTATCATGTCACATCAATATTTGGGGATCTACACTGCTTGCTTATTTATTTCCAGGGATATTTCAAAGTTGTGTTGAGCAAATTCTGAATGTCTTGAAAGTATCTGATACCAGTCTCCTAGAACAGATTAATTTTGTGATTGCCACATTCTCTCTGCTTGGGACCTTAAGTGTCAACATTGTGTCTTATGTCAAAATCATTTCCACGATTCTGCGTATCCCATCAACTACAGGGAGGAAGAAGACATTCTCCACCTGTGCATCTCACATGACTGTGGTCTCCATCACTTACAGCAGTTGTATTTTCATGTACATAAGACCCAAAGGCAGCAGCAAATTAGATTTCAACAAAATGATAGCTCTTCTGAATACTGTCATCACTCCACTTTTGATCCCGTTCATATATTGTTTGAGGAACAGACAAGTGCAGGATGCTTTGAGGACTGAACTGAGACAATGGATTGAGTTTTGCAAGAAATTGAAGTGATTTGTCATTGATGTGACCTTGAATCAGATTTTAAAGTTCAACTTCTGCTTTGTTAAATTATGACATGTGCTGCTTTCAGATGTAATGATCACACACTGGGGTGGTTTACAAGAGGATGTGGTAATCAGGGAGCAAAACATCTGACAATCTCCAACAAAATAAAACACAATATATCAGGAACATGCACACAATATTTTGTTCTGTCTTTGGGTTTGGTATCTACAGAGAAACTGACAGAAAATGCTTGATAGACATTTCTTGCAATTTGCAAAAGACTTCTTTGATCCTCAAGAAGTCCCTGTGGGATCTTCACAGTTAGTCTGGAATACATGTTGCGCCTTATGCTTTAAAATGGTAACTAGCTTCATTGTTTATAAGAGGCGGCTTCCATGTTCATTGCCCTGAAGAGATATGGAAGAAGAAGGCAGCAAAAGTGCACAGAGGGTACATCTAAGAATGGAGAAAGTTATGCTTCCCAAACATTGAATTAAGGGGTAACAATTTAACAGACACATTTGCTTTGCCTCTGATTTGTAAGCAAAATCAGCACCATTTCACAATCTAGAAAAATGACTATTACTCACAGAAAATTGCAAGACCATAGCCTAGAGACCATGAACAATTTCTGAATCTGTTTTGTGTATATTCTAAGTGGTGAAAATACTGCCTGCCACATATAAACTAAGGAGAAAAAAAATGATATATATTTTGTTGCTTTGCCTCTGATTTGTAACATTATTAAACATATTTACGGGACCGTCTGCTGCCTCATGAATCCCAGCGGCCGGTTAGGGCCCACAGAGTGGGCCTTCTCCAGGTCCCGTCAGCGAGACAGTGTCGCCTGGCGGGGCCTAGGGGAAGAGCCTTCTCTGTTGCGGCCCCGGCCCTCAGGAACCAACTTCCCCCGGAGATCCGTGTCGCTCCCACCCTCTCCGCCTTTCATAAATTGCTTAAAACATACTTTTGCCTGCAGGCCTGGGGCAGCTAACACCTTGCCCCTAGCCAGTGTATGTTTGTGTGTATGCTTGTGGATGATTGTTTTTTCTTTTTTTAACTTAAGGGTTTTTATATTTATGTATGTTATTGTAATTTCTATCATGTTGTGAGCCGCCCTGAGTTCTCCGGAATAGGGCAGCATAGAAATTAAATAAATAAATAATAAATAAATAAATATCCTCTGGGAAACGCTCTATTTCTTAGCTGAGAGAGCCAGTGTTGTCAAAAACAAAACAAAAACCCTCTTTGGTGGTCATGCGGCCAGCATGACTATATGTCGAGGCACACAGAATGCTGCCCCCTTCCTATTTAAGGAAGAAAGAAATGGAAAGTGTTAAATTTTTCTGTAGAAAGCGAAACTAACATTGTTGCAATGTATAACAAAGAACCCCTTAGAGTGAGCCAAGGACGTAGGGAATCATTGTGTCGCTTTTCTATAGGTTTGTAACCCACTACGCCAGAATAGCTGATGTAGAATGGGAGGAGGATAAAAGGGTATAATTGCTATAGTGCTTCTGTAACAAGGTGTGGTCTTTTCCTATAATGGTCGAGATCCACCACGCTTTGCAAACCGTTCTTAGAAATAAAATTGTTTCCTTTCTTCAACCGAACGCCTCCTGGGAATTCATTGAAATTCCGCATACACTATCAAAGTGGTACCTATTTATCTACTCACATTTCTATGCTTTAGAACTGCTAGGTGGGCAGGAGCTGCAGCAAATTATGGAAGATCAACCTGTTGCACAGCATTCAGGTCTCAAATGTAGTCTGTCGGTTTTCCAGCTAACAAGCTCAGCATCTTTAACTGCGGAGGCATCATGCCCTCCTTCAAAAATATACTTCCCTTCTACTGTCCAGTATTCAATAGTGGTGAATATCTGTAGCTCAGGTGTAGGATGAAGGTAAAAGTTCATTCTCTGAGCTTGTGGGTTGGTTTCCGAACATTTCGTTACCAGGCCAGGTAACATCTTCAGCAGAGCTTAGGGGATGTCAGTGTCAGCATTCCTCTGTTTATAAAGGCTTCAGGTATGGATGTGTCAAGTGAGGGTCTTGTGATGGGTCTTGTAATGGGGAGGCTACAGTAGGTCAAGCTCATTGGGAGGTGAACTGCTGATGGAGGGATGACTTGCATGGGTTGGTTGAGCATTGGTGCTATCTCTGGTTGGCGGTATGATTGATTTAGATTCTGAGGGGTTTGTAGATTGGTTGTAGGTCAATGGTGGGATTCAGCTGGTTCGCACTGGTTCGATAGAACTGATAGATAAATTTTGTTGAGTTCGGAGAACCGGTTGAACCCATGCTGTTTCTGGAAGTCTGTTCTAGGCCTCGGAAGTCTGGAGGAGGTCTCCCAGGCCTAGACTGGCCCACCAGAAGTGCATTGATGTCATTTCTGGAAGTCCGTTCTATGCCTTGGAGGCCCAGGGCTGCATCCACACAGAGAACCGGATGTTCAGGTATTTGAATCCCACCACTGTTGTAGGTCGATGTGTTTATTGATGAAATTGCTTGTGGAGTGCCAGGCTTTTATTATCCAATATCCCCTGAGGAAAAAAAAGGATTCTGGAGTAGAACTGTAATCTGAGAAAACATTTCAGACGTGACCCTCCCTAGTTCTTATGAAGATAAGAAAAGGGAGAAACAATATGCATTCAGACTTGCAAGATTCTATTACTACAGTCTTATAATCAAAAGATTGTTAGTGTGATGGAATGTAGTAAGAAGATAGATTTCCAGGAGGGAGGAGTTACATTCCAGAACAGCAAGAGACAACTCAGTCCAGGTATTACATAGGAAAGAGGTTGAAGACAGCCCCACACTAATACCTCAGAGAGTGTATTGTAGGTGCATATAGTAGTATTCTGGCAAGATTTTGTCTATAGATGTGACGCAATAAAGAACTCAGCTATGAAGAATCGCCATTCTTAGCTTTGGATTGGTCAATCAGTTTGATGTTTTTGGTTAACAAGTTTGGTCTACCTTGGAGGGCTGACACCTAATTGTTTGAGAAAATTGTCTCAAGTTATAGAAGAATCAGGTGAACTTTTTTCATAGAGAGAATGAATTCCCTAAACAACTAGTGGTGCTTGTAAACAAATTAACAAGTTTATCTCTTTAATTAAGATGGGAATTGCTACAGAAGGAACATACAGAAAACCTTCAAGGACATGAGCATAACTTTTTTGATTTACAAAAATGGGAGGATTAATAGAAAAAGAAGAAAGGGTTTGGAGAAGATATTTCTCCTTCTCATATTGATCTGCATTAGTATTCACTTTGTTTCTCCAATAACACTTTCCTCCATTGGTAGTTGTAGACTTTCTGACTAGCATTTTCTATAATGTAAATTTAATTTTACATTCAATTTAATAATCTCTCAACTATTCTATTTTTTCAAACTCTTCTTATTGACCACTACAACTTCAAAAGGGATCAAATTATTATTTTTTATTCCAATGTTCTGAAAGAAAGTTTGGATGCATCAGACCGTTCCCATTTTTCTAGAGATTTTGTTCCAGAAATAACCCATAATGGAATGGCAGAAATATTGAACAAGACAGCTATGGTAACGGAGTTCATTCTTGTAGGCTTCACCCACATCCGATGGCTGCAGATTCTCCTCTTTTGGGTCATCCTTCTCACTTACCTTTTGACCATCATGGGAAACCTTCTCATCATCTACATCACTCTGGTTGACCATCGCCTCCATACCCCTATGTACTTTTTTCTCAGAAACTTCTCTGTCTTGGAAATAGGGTTTACTTCTTCTGCCATCCCTAAGGCTTTGTTTAACTTGGCCTCAGGCAACAACACCATTTCTCTTGCTGGCTGCTTTTCACAAGCCTTTTTCTATTTTATTTTGGGCACCGCTGAATTCTTTATTCTGTCCACAATGTCCTTTGACCGGTACGTAGCTATCTGCAACCCTCTTCGCTACACAGTCATTATGAACAGCCAATTGTGTACTCAGTTAGTGGTAGTATCTTGGATTATCAGCTTCCTTTATGTCATAATGCCCTGTATTCTGTTATTTCATTTGCCCTTCTGTGGTCCAAATATCATCAATCACTTCTTCTGTGACGATATACCACTGATCAAACTTGCCTGCACCAACACCCAATTTCTGGAATTGATGGATTTTCTCATGGCCACCTTTACTGTGCTGGGGACTTTGGCCATCACAATAATTTCGTACATTAAAATCATTGCTGCTGTCATGCACATTCCTTCCAGAACTGGAAGGCAAAAGGCTTTCTCCACTTGTGCTTCTCACATTGTGGTAGTTTTCATCACCTACGGAAGCTGCATTTTCATGTATGTCAAGCCCACGCGAAGTGGTGGGCTGGACCTCAGCAAGACGGTAGGTGTTCTGAACAATGTGGTTTCTCCTTTGCTCAACCCCTTCATTTACAGCCTGAGAAACAAGCAGGTGAAAACAGCTTTGAAGGATGCTTGTGGATGGAGATGAGCATCTTCTAATCAGGGGAGTGAGATATGTGAGAATAACTATAAGGGCATGTACAACATCAATCCGATGACAGCATGTAGATTCCATACTTCAATCCTTCAGATGGGAAAGTTAATGAACTAAGAGAAAAGACAGAGAGAGTCAGAGAAAGAAAAAAGGACTTTGAAGAATATTTGTTATCCTTTGTTATCCTTGTAGATACTGCTCAATTAATAAAAGGCCTAAAGACTGGGATCTACCAGTTGGCCTGCGGTTCAAATGGTGGAGTTCCACTCTGGAGATGGCTGTTGAATTGCTGGCAGACTACACACACACACACACACACACTCACACAGACACACACACAAACACCCCTTGTTCTCTGCGCTGTATCTGTCCATGTCTATTTTTTTGGTAATCATATAGCTGTATTTCTCATTATGTTCTTTTTCATGGTTTATTTCATTGCTTTGTTACCTTATTCCTGTTTCTTTTCACATTTTTTTCATTTCTCCTTTTTATGGTTATAAACCCACCATGGTGAGATAGCGGGCAAATAATTTTAATAAATAAATAAACATTGTATGTACCAGATGAAAAGATTAATTATATGAAAAGGTTTACTCAGTCACATTCAGCTAGTGATGACTTTATTTTTTATACAACTTTTTTTTATTATTCAGAATATTAAAATACAAACTTCAAAAAAAAGAAGAATAAAATTACAGACAAAACAAAACTAGACAAGGCATTTTTGTTAAGTGCACTTTTTTTTAAAAAAAAGACAAGAACACACACATATATATTGTCTCCCTTAGTTGAATACTAATAGATGTATTACAGCAATAATAGTTTTCCCCCCCAGCAAAATAGGCTCACCATTATAAACTTATAAAGTTTCTTTTTCACTTGAAAAACCTGGAAAACATTTTTGTAGTTTAGTGTGGTGAATGAATAAGACATGTGGTGCGTTTGTGATACAGCTTATTTTGGACATGGGCTGAAAAATGAGCTCATTGAATATCTATCTTCCTGAAGTAGAAATTAAGGGTTGATTCAGAAGTGTGAAGACCCAGCTTCAGTTCCGTTCTGAGCCATGTAAACCATTAACAGACTTGGACCAGCTCTCTTCATTTATTTCACCTCCTTCATCTTGCAAGGCTACCATTGAAATGAAGAGAGATCCCATGGAAACTACTGTATCTTAAATTCCTACCAAAATGGCAAGATCTAAATTTTACAAAATGAATTTGTAACATGGCCATTTTGATGATTGTGCCAGCTTGAAGCCAGCTTGCCAGGTGAGTAGAAGATCAGAGAGAGGGAGAGAGGGTGGGGAGAGAGAAAGAAAGAAAGGAAGAAAGAGTGAGAGAGGGAGGGAGGGAGAGGGGGGAGGGGGAGAGAGAGAGGGAGAGGAGAGAGAGAGGGAGAGAAAGAAAGAGAAAAAGAGAGAGAGAAAGAAAGAAAAAGAGAGGGAGAGAAAGAGAGAGAGGGAGAGGAAAGATAGAAAGAGAGAGAAAGGAGAGAGAGAGGGAGAGAGGGAAAGAGAGAAAGAGAAAGAGGGAGATAAAGAAAGATAAAAAGAGAGAGAGGAAAGAGAGTAAGAGAGAGAGGGAGAAGAAAGAGAGAAAGAGAGAGAAAGAGAGAGAGGGAGAGGAAAGAAAGAGAGAGGGGGAGAGGAAAGATAGAAAGAAAGAGAAAGAGAGAGAGAGGAAAGAGAGAAAGAGAGAGAGGGAGAAGAAAGAGAGAAAGAGAGAGAGGGAGAGAGAGAAAGAGAGGGGGAGAGAGAGGGAGAGAAAGAAAGAGAAAGAGAGAGGGAGAGGAAAGAGAGAAAGAGAGGGAGAGGGAGAGGAAAGAGAGCGAGAGAGAAAGAGAGAGAGGAAAGAGAAAGAGAGAAAGAGAGAGAGGGAGAGGAAAGAAACAAACCACTACTATCATGTCACATCAATATTTGGGGATCTACACTGCTTGCTTATTTATTTCCAGGGATATTTCAAAGTTGTGTTGAGCAAATTCTGAATGTCTTGAAAGTATCTGATACCAGTCTCCTAGAACAGATTAATTTTGTGATTGCCACATTCTCTCTGCTTGGGACCTTAAGTGTCAACATTGTGTCTTATGTCAAAATCATTTCCACGATTCTGCGTATCCCATCAACTACAGGGAAGAAGAAGACATTCTCCACCTGTGCATCTCACATGACTGTGGTCTCCATCACTTACAGCAGTTGTATTTTCATGTACATAAGACCCAAAGGCAGCAGCAAATTAGATTTCAACAAAATGATAGCTCTTCTGAATACTGTCATCACTCCACTTTTGATCCCGTTCATATATTGTTTGAGGAACAGACAAGTGCAGGATGCTTTGAGGACTGAACTGAGACAATGGATTGAGTTTTGCAAGAAATTGAAGTGATTTGTCATTGATGTGACCTTGAATCAGATTTTAAAGTTCAACTTCTGCTTTGTTAAGTTATGGCATGTGCTGCTTTCAGATGTAATGATCACACACTGGGGTGGTTTACAAGAGGATGTGGTAATCAGGGAGCAAAACATCTGACAATCTCCAATAAAATAAAACACAATATATCAGGAACATGCACACAATATTTTGTTCTGTCTTTGGGTTTGGTATCTACAGAGAAACTGACAGAAAATGCTTGATAGACATTTCTTGCAATTTGCAAAAGACTTCTTTGATCCTCAAGAAGTCCCTGTGGGATCTTCACAGTTAGTCTGGAATACATGTTGCGCCTTATGCTTTAAAATGGTAACTAGCTTCATTGTTTATAAGAGGCGGCTTCCATGTTCATTGCCCTGAAGAGATATGGAAGAAGAAGGCAGCAAAAGTGCACAGAGGGTACATCTAAGAATGGAGAAAGTTATGCTTCCCAAACATTGAATTAAGGGGTAACAATTTAACAGACACATTTGCTTTGCCTCTGATTTGTAAGCAAAATCAGCACCATTTCACAATCTAGAAAAATGACTATTACTCACAGAAAATTGCAAGACCATAGCCTAGAGACCATGAACAATTTCTGAATCTGTTTTGTGTATATTCTAAGTGGTGAAAATACTGCCTGCCACATATAAACTAAGGAGAAAAAAAATGATATATATTTTGTTGCTTTGCCTCTGATTTGTAACATTATTAAACATATTTACGGGACTGTCTGCTGCCTCATGAATCCCAGCGGCCGGTTAGGGCCCACAGAGTGGGCCTTCTCCAGGTCCCGTCAGCGAGACAGTGTCGCCTGGCGGGGCCTAGGGGAAGAGCCTTCTCTGTTGCGGCCCCGGCCCTCAGGAACCAACTTCCCCCGGAGATCCGTGTCGCCCCCACCCTCTCCGCCTTTCGTAAATTGCTTAAAACATACTTTTGCCTGCAGGCCTGGGGCAGCTAACACCTTGCCCCTAGCCAGTGTATGTTTGTGTGTATGCTTGTGGATGATTGTTTTTTCTTTTTTTAACTTAAGGGTTTTTATATTTATGTATGTTATTGTAATTTCTATCATGTTGTGAGCCGCCCTGAGTTCTCCGGAATAGGGCAGCATAGAAATTAAATAAATAAATAATAAATAAATAAATATCCTCTGGGAAACGCTCTATTTCTTAGCTGAGAGAGCCAGTGTTGTCAAAAACAAAACAAAAACCCTCTTTGGTGGTCATGCGGCCAGCATGACTATATGTCGAGGCACACAGAATGCTGCCCCCTTCCTATTTAAGGAAGAAAGAAATGGAAAGTGTTAAATTTTTCTGTAGAAAGCGAAACTAACATTGTTGCAATGTATAACAAAGAACCCCTTAGAGTGAGCCAAGGACGTAGGGAATCATTGTGTCGCTTTTCTATAGGTTTGTAACCCACTACGCCAGAATAGCTGATGTAGAATGGGAGGAGGATAAAAGGGTATAATTGCTATAGTGCTTCTGTAACAAGGTTACAAGGTCTTTTCCTATAATGGTCGAGATCCACCACGCTTTGCAAACCGTTCTTAGAAATAAAATTGTTTCCTTTCTTCAACCGAACGCCTCCTGGGAATTCATTGAAATTCCGCATACACTATCAAAGTGGTACCTATTTATCTACTCACATTTCTATGCTTTAGAACTGCTAGGTGGGCAGGAGCTGCAGCAAATTATGGAAGATCAACCTGTTGCACAGCATTCAGGTCTCAAATGTAGTCTGTCGGTTTTCCAGCTAACAAGCTCAGCATCTTTAACTGCGGAGGCATCATGCCCTCCTTCAAAAATATACTTCCCTTCTACTGTCCAGTATTCAATAGTGGTGAATATCTGTAGCTCAGGTGTAGGATGAAGGTAAAAGTTCATTCTCTGAGCTTGTGGGTTGGTTTCCGAACATTTCGTTACCAGGCCAGGTAACATCTTCAGCAGAGCTTAGGGGATGTCAGTGTCAGCATTCCTCTGTTTATAAAGGCTTCAGGTATGGATGTGTCAAGTGAGGGTCTTGTGATGGGTCTTGTAATGGGGAGGCTACAGTAGGTCAAGCTCATTGGGAGGTGAACTGCTGATGGAGGGATGACTTGCATGGGTTGGTTGAGCATTGGTGCTATCTCTGGTTGGCGGTATGATTGATTTAGATTCTGAGGGGTTTGTAGATTGGTTGTAGGTCAATGGTGGGATTCAGCTGGTTCGCACTGGTTCGATAGAACTGATAGATAAATTTTGTTGAGTTCGGAGAACCGGTTGAACCCATGCTGTTTCTGGAAGTCTGTTCTAGGCCTCGGAAGTCTGGAGGAGGTCTCCCAGGCCTAGACTGGCCCACCAGAAGTGCATTGATGTCATTTCTGGAAGTCCGTTCTATGCCTTGGAGGCCCAGGGCTGCATCCACACAGAGAACCGGATGTTCAGGTATTTGAATCCCACCACTGTTGTAGGTCGATGTGTTTATTGATGAAATTGCTTGTGGAGTGCCAGGCTTTTATTATCCAATATCCCCTGAGGAAAAAAAAGGATTCTGGAGTAGAACTGTAATCTGAGAAAACATTTCAGACGTGACCCTCCCTAGTTCTTATGAAGATAAGAAAAGGGAGAAACAATATGCATTCAGACTTGCAAGATTCTATTACTACAGTCTTATAATCAAAAGATTGTTAGTGTGATGGAATGTAGTAAGAAGATAGATTTCCAGGAGGGAGGAGTTACATTCCAGAACAGCAAGAGACAACTCAGTCCAGGTATTACATAGGAAAGAGGTTGAAGACAGCCCCACACTAATACCTCAGAGAGTGTATTGTAGGTGCATATAGTAGTATTCTGGCAAGATTTTGTCTATAGATGTGACGCAATAAAGAACTCAGCTATGAAGAATCGCCATTCTTAGCTTTGGATTGGTCAATCAGTTTGATGTTTTTGGTTAACAAGTTTGGTCTACCTTGGAGGGCTGACACCTAATTGTTTGAGAAAATTGTCTCAAGTTATAGAAGAATCAGGTGAACTTTTTTCATAGAGAGAATGAATTCCCTAAACAACTAGTGGTGCTTGTAAACAAATTAACAAGTTTATCTCTTTAATTAAGATGGGAATTGCTACAGAAGGAACATACAGAAAACCTTCAAGGACATGAGCATAACTTTTTTGATTTACAAAAATGGGAGGATTAATAGAAAAAGAAGAAAGGGTTTGGAGAAGATATTTCTCCTTCTCATATTGATCTGCATTAGTATTCACTTTGTTTCTCCAATAACACTTTCCTCCATTGGTAGTTGTAGACTTTCTGACTAGCATTTTCTATAATGTAAATTTAATTTTACATTCAATTTAATAATCTCTCAACTATTCTATTTTTTCAAACTCTTCTTATTGACCACTACAACTTCAAAAGGGATCAAATTATTATTTTTTATTCCAATGTTCTGAAAGAAAGTTTGGATGCATCAGACCGTTCCCATTTTTCTAGAGATTTTGTTCCAGAAATAACCCATAATGGAATGGCAGAAATATTGAACAAGACAGCTATGGTAACGGAGTTCATTCTTGTAGGCTTCACCCACATCCGATGGCTGCAGATTCTCCTCTTTTGGGTCATCCTTCTCACTTACCTTTTGACCATCATGGGAAACCTTCTCATCATCTACATCACTCTGGTTGACCATCGCCTCCATACCCCTATGTACTTTTTTCTCAGAAACTTCTCTGTCTTGGAAATAGGGTTTACTTCTTCTGCCATCCCTAAGGCTTTGTTTAACTTGGCCTCAGGCAACAACACCATTTCTCTTGCTGGCTGCTTTTCACAAGCCTTTTTCTATTTTATTTTGGGCACCGCTGAATTCTTTATTCTGTCCACAATGTCCTTTGACCGGTACGTAGCTATCTGCAACCCTCTTCGCTACACAGTCATTATGAACAGCCAATTGTGTACTCAGTTAGTGGTAGGATCTTGGATTATCAGCTTCCTTTATGTCATAATGCCCTGTATTCTGTTATTTCATTTGCCCTTCTGTGGTCCAAATATCATCAATCACTTCTTCTGTGACGATATACCACTGATCAAACTTGCCTGCACCAACACCCAATTTCTGGAATTGATGGATTTTCTCATGGCCACCTTTACTGTGCTGGGGACTTTGGCCATCACAATAATTTCGTACATTAAAATCATTGCTGCTGTCATGCACATTCCTTCCAGAACTGGAAGGCAAAAGGCTTTCTCCACTTGTGCTTCTCACATTGTGGTAGTTTTCATCACCTACGGAAGCTGCATTTTCATGTATGTCAAGCCCACGCGAAGTGGTGGGCTGGACCTCAGCAAGACGGTAGGTGTTCTGAACAATGTGGTTTCTCCTTTGCTCAACCCCTTCATTTACAGCCTGAGAAACAAGCAGGTGAAAACAGCTTTGAAGGATGCTTGTGGATGGAGATGAGCATCTTCTAATCAGGGGAGTGAGATATGTGAGAATAACTATAAGGGCATGTACAACATCAATCCGATGACAGCATGTAGATTCCATACTTCAATCCTTCAGATGGGAAAGTTAATGAACTAAGAGAAAAGACAGAGAGAGTCAGAGAAAGAAAAAAGGACTTTGAAGAATATTTGTTATCCTTTGTTATCCTTGTAGATACTGCTCAATTAATAAAAGGCCTAAAGACTGGGATCTACCAGTTGGCCTGCGGTTCAAATGGTGGAGTTCCACTCTGGAGATGGCTGTTGAATTGCTGGCAGACTACACACACACACACACACACACACAGACAGACACACACACACACACACACACACACACACACACCTTGTTCTCTGCTCTGTATCTGTCCATGTCTAATTTTTTGTAATCATATAGCTGTATTTCTCATTATGTTCTTTTTCATGGTTTATTTCATTGCTTTGTTACCTTATTCCTGTTTCTTTTCACATTTTTTTCATTTCTCCTTTTTATGGTTATAAACCCACCATGGTGAGATAGCGGGCAAATAATTTTAATAAATAAATAAACATTGTATGTACAAGATGAAAAGATTAATTATATGAAAAGGTTTACTCAGTCACGTTCAGCTAGTGATGACTTTATTTTTTACACAACTTTTTTTATTATTCAGAATATTAAAATACAAACTTCAAAAAAAGAAGAATAAAATTACAGACAAAACAAAACTAGACAAGGCATTTTTGTTAAGTGCACTTTTTTTTTAAAAAAAAGACAAGAACACACACATATATATTGTCTCCCTTAGTTGAATACTAATAGATGTATTACAGCAATAATAGTTTTCCCCCCCAGCAAAATAGGCTCACCATTATAAACTTATAAAGTTTCTTTTTCACTTGAAAAACCTGGAAAACATTTTTGTAGTTTAGTGTGGTGAATGAATAAGACATTTGGTGCGTTTCTGATACAGCTTATTTTGGACATGGGCTGAAAAATGAGCTCACTGAATATCTATCTTCCTGAAGTAGAAATTAAGGGTTGATTCAGAAGTGTGAAGACCCAGCTTCAGTTCCGTTCTCAGCCATGTAAACCATTAACAGACTTGGACCAGCTCTCTTCATTTATTTCACGTCCTTCATCTTGCAAGGCTACCATTGAAATGAAGAGAGATCCCATGGAAACTACTGTATCTTAAATTCCTACCAAAATGGCAAGATCTACATTTTACAAAATGAATTTGTAACATGGCCATTTTGATGATTGTGCCAGCTTGAAGCCAGCTTGCCAGGTGAGTAGAAGATCAGAGAGAGGGAGAGAGGGTGGGGAGAGAGAAAGAAAGAAAGGAAGAAAGAGAGAGAGAGGGAGGGAGGGAGAGGGGGGAGGGGGAGAGAGAGAGGGAGAGGAGAGAGAGAGGGAGAGAAAGAAAGAGAAAAAGAGAGAGAGAAAGAAAGAAAAAGAGAGGGAGAGAAAGAGAGAGAGGGAGAGGAAAGATAGAAAGAGAGAGAAAGGAGAGAGAGAGGGAGAGAGGGAAAGAGAGAAAGAGAAAGAGGGAGAGAAAGAAAGATAAAAAGAGAGAGAGGAAAGAGAGAAAGAGAGAGCGGGAGAAGAAAGAGAGAAAGAGAGAGAAAGAGAGAGAGGGAGAGGAAAGAAAGAGAGAGGGGGAGAGGAAAGATAGAAAGAAAGAGAAAGAGAGAGAGAGAGGAAAGAGAGAAAGAGAGAGAGGGAGAAGAAAGAGAGAAAGAGAGAGAAAGAGAGAGAGGGAGAGAGAGAAAGAGAGGGGGAGAGAGAGGGAGAGAAAGAAAGAGAAAGAGAGAGAGAGAGGAAAGAGAGAAAGAGAGGGAGAGGGAGAGGAAAGAGAGCGAGAGAGAAAGAGAGAGAGGAAAGAGAAAGAGAGAAAGAGAGAGAGGGAGAGGAAAGAAACAAACCACTACTATCATGTCACATCAATATTTGGGGATCTACACTGCTTGCTTATTTATTTCCAGGGATATTTCAAAGTTGTGTTGAGCAAATTCTGAATGTCTTGAAAGTATCTGATACCAGTCTCCTAGAACAGATTAATTTTGTGATTGCCACATTCTCTCTGCTTGGGACCTTAAGTGTCAACATTGTGTCTTATGTCAAAATCATTTCCACGATTCTGCGTATCCCATCAACTACAGGGAAGAAGAAGACATTCTCCACCTGTGCATCTCACATGACTGTGGTCTCCATCACTTACAGCAGTTGTATTTTCATGTACATAAGACCCAAAGGCAGCAGCAAATTAGATTTCAACAAAATGATAGCTCTTCTGAATACTGTCATCACTCCACTTTTGATCCCGTTCATATATTGTTTGAGGAACAGACAAGTGCAGGATGCTTTGAGGACTGAACTGAGACAATGGATTGAGTTTTGCAAGAAATTGAAGTGATTTGTCATTGATGTGACCTTGAATCAGATTTTAAAGTTCAACTTCTGCTTTGTTAAGTTATGGCATGTGCTGCTTTCAGATGTAATGATCACACACTGGGGTGGTTTACAAGAGGATGTGGTAATCAGGGAGCAAAACATCTGACAATCTCCAACAAAATAAAACACAATATATCAGGAACATGCACACAATATTTTGTTCTGTCTTTGGGTTTGGTATCTACAGAGAAACTGACAGAAAATGCTTGATAGACATTTCTTGCAATTTGCAAAAGACTTCTTTGATCCTCAAGAAGTCCCTGTGGGATCTTCACAGTTAGTCTGGAATACATGTTGCGCCTTATGCTTTAAAATGGTAACTAGCTTCATTGTTTATAAGAGGCGGCTTCCATGTTCATTGCCCTGAAGAGATATGGAAGAAGAAGGCAGCAAAATTGCACAGAGGGTACATCTAAGAATGGAGAAAGTTATGCTTCCCAAACATTGAATTAAGGGGTAACAATTTAACAGACACATTTGCTTTGCCTCTGATTTGTAAGCAAAATCAGCACCATTTCACAATCTAGAAAAATGACTATTACTCACAGAAAATTGCAAGACCATAGCCTAGAGACCATGAACAATTTCTGAATCTGTTTTGTGTATATTCTAAGTGGTGAAAATACTGCCTGCCACATATAAACTAAGGAGAAAAAAAAATGATATATATTTTGTTGCTTTGCCTCTGATTTGTAACATTATTAAACATATTTACGGGACCGTCTGCTGCCTCATGAATCCCAGCGGCCGGTTAGGGCCCACAGAGTGGGCCTTCTCCAGGTCCCGTCAGCGAGACAGTGTCGCCTGGCGGGGCCTAGAGGAAGAGCCTTCTCTGTTGCGGCCCCGGCCCTCAGGAACCAACTTCCCCCGGAGATCCGTGTCGCCCCCACCCTCTCCGCCTTTCGTAAATTGCTTAAAACATACTTTTTCCTGCAGGCCTGGGGCAGCTAACACCTTGCCCCTAGCCAGTGTATGTTTGTGTGTATGCTTGTGGATGATTGTTTTTTCTTTTTTTAACTTAAGGGTTTTTATATTTATGTATGTTATTGTAATTTCTATCATGTTGTGAGCCGACCTGAGTTCTCCAGAATAGGGCAGCATAGAAATTAAATAAATAAATAATAAATAAATAAATATCCTCTAGGAAACGCACTATTTCTTAGCTGAGAGAGCCAGTGTTGTCAAAAACAAAACAAAAACCCTCTTTGGTGGTCATGCGGCCAGCATGACTATATGTCGAGGCACACAGAATGCTGCTCCCTTCCTATTGAAGGAAGAAAGAAATGGAAAGTGTTAAATTTTTCTGTAGAAAGCGAAACTAACATTGTTGCAATGTATAACAAAGAACCCCTTAGAGTGAGCCAAGGACGTAGGGAATCATTGTGTCGCTTTTCTATAGGTTTGTAACCCACTACGCCAGAATAGCTGATGTAGAATGGGAGGAGGATAAAAGGGTATAATTGCTATAGTGCTTCTGTAACAAGGTGTGGTCTTTTCCTATAATGGTCGAGATCCACCACGCTTTGCAAACCGTTCTTAGAAATAAAATTGTTTCCTTTCTTCAACCGAACGCCTCCTGGGAATTCATTGAAATTCCGCATACACTATCAAAGTGGTACCTATTTATCTACTCACATTTCTATGCTTTAGAACTGCTAGGTGGGCAGGAGCTGCAGCAAATTATGGAAGATCAACCTGTTGCACAGCATTCAGGTCTCAAATGTAGTCTGTCAGTTTTCCAGCTAACAAGCTCAGCATCTTTAACTGCTGAGGCATCATGCCCTCCTTCAAAAATATACTTCCCTTCTACTGTCCAGTATTCAATAGTGGTGAATATCTGTAGCTCAGGTGTAGGATGAAGGTAAAAGTTCATTCTCTGAGCTTGTGGGTTGGTTTCCGAACATTTCGTTACCAGGCCAGGTAACATCTTCAGCAGAGCTTAGGGGATGTCAGTGTCAGCATTCCTCTGTTTATAAAGGCTTCAGGTATGGATGTGTCAAGTGAGGGTCTTGTGATGGGTCTTGTAATGGGGAGGCTACAGTAGGTCAAGCTCATTGGGAGGTGAACTGCTGATGGAGGGATGACTTGCATGGGTTGGTTGAGCATTGGTGCTATCTCTGGTTGGCGGTATGATTGATTTAGATTCTGAGGGGTTTGTAGATTGGTTGTAGGTCAATGGTGGGATTCAGCTGGTTCGCACTGGTTCGATAGAACTGATAGATAAATTTTGTTGAGTTCGGAGAACCGGTTGAACCCATGCTGTTTCTGGAAGTCTGTTCTAGGCCTCGGAAGTCTGGAGGAGGTCTCCCAGGCCTAGACTGGCCCACCAGAAGTGCATTGATGTCATTTCTGGAAGTCCGTTCTATGCCTTGGAGGCCCAGGGCTGCATCCACACAGAGAACCGGATGTTCAGGTATTTGAATCCCACCACTGTTGTAGGTCGATGTGTTTATTGATGAAATTGCTTGTGGAGTGCCAGGCTTTTATTATCCAATATCCCCTGAGGAAAAAAAAGGATTCTGGAGTAGAACTGTAATCTGAGAAAACATTTCAGACGTGACCCTCCCTAGTTCTTATGAAGATAAGAAAAGGGAGAAACAATATGCATTCAGACTTGCAAGATTCTATTACTACAGTCTTATAATCAAAAGATTGTTAGTGTGATGGAATGTAGTAAGAAGATAGATTTCCAGGAGGGAGGAGTTACATTCCAGAACAGCAAGAGACAACTCAGTCCAGGTATTACATAGGAAAGAGGTTGAAGACAGCCCCACACTAATACCTCAGAGAGTGTATTGTAGGTGCATATAGTAGTATTCTGGCAAGATTTTGTCTATAGATGTGACGCAATAAAGAACTCAGCTATGAAGAATCGCCATTCTTAGCTTTGGATTGGTCAATCAGTTTGATGTTTTTGGTTAACAAGTTTGGTCTACCTTGGAGGGCTGACACCTAATTGTTTGAGAAAATTGTCTCAAGTTATAGAAGAATCAGGTGAACTTTTTTCATAGAGAGAATGAATTCCCTAAACAACTAGTGGTGCTTGTAAACAAATTCTCACTTACCTTTTGACCATCATGGGAAACCTTCTCATCATCTACATCACTCTGGTTGACCATCGCCTCCATACCCCTATGTACTTTTTTCTCAGAAACTTCTCTGTCTTGGAAATAGGGTTTACTTCTTCTGCCATCCCTAAGGCTTTGTTTAACTTGGCCTCAGGCAACAACACCAATTCTCTTGCTGGCTGCTTTTCACAAGCCTTTTTCTATTTTATTTTGGGCACCGCTGAATTCTTTATTCTGTCCACAATGTCCTTTGACCGGTACGTAGCTATCTGCAACCCTCTTCGCTACACAGTCATTATGAACAGCCAATTGTGTACTCAGTTAGTGGTAGGATCTTGGATTATCAGCTTCCTTTATGTCATAATGCCCTGTATTCTGTTATTTCGTTTGCCCTTCTGTGGTCCAAATATCATCAATCACTTCTTCTGTGACGATATACCACTGATCAAACTTGCCTGCACCAACACCCAATTTCTGGAATTGATGGATTTTCTCATGGCCACCTTTACTGTGCTGGGGACTTTGGCCATCACAATAATTTCGTGCGTTTGTGATACAGCTTATTTTGGACATGGGCTGAAAAATGAGCTCATTGAATATCTATCTTCCTGAAGTAGAAATTAAGGGTTGATTCAGAAGTGTGAAGACCCAGCTTCAGGTCCATTCTCAGCCATGGAAACTATTAGAAGACTTGGACCAGCTCTCTTCATTTATTTCACCTCCTTCATCTTGCAATGATGAAGAGAGATCCCATGGAAACTACTGTATCTTAAATTCCTACCAAAATGACAAGATCTAAATTTTACAAAATGAATTTGTAACATGGCCATTTTGATGATTGTGCCAGCTTGAAGCCAGCTTGCCAGGTGAGTAGAAGATCAGAGAGAGGGAGAGAGGGTGGGGAGAGAGAAAGAAAGAAAGAAAGAAAGGAAGAAAGAGAGAGAGAGAGGGAGGGAGGGAGGGAGGGAGAGGGGGGAGGGGTGACAGAGAGGGAGAGGAGAGAGAGAGGGAGAGAAAGAAAGAAAAAGAGAGTGAGAGAAAGAGAGAGAGGGAGAGGAAAGAGAGAAAGAGAGAAAGGAGAGAGAGAGGGAGAGAGGGAAAGAGAGAAAGAGAAAGAGGGAGAGAAAGAAAGATAAAAAGAGAGAGAGAGGAAAGAGAGAAAGAGAGAGAGGGAGAGGAAAGATAGAAAGAGAGAGAAAGAGAGAGAGGGAGAGGAAAGAAAGAGAGAGGGGGAGAGGAAAGATAGAAAGAAAGAGAAAGAGAGAGAGGAAAGAGAGGAAAGAGAGAAAGAGAGAGAGGGAGAAGAAAGAGAGAAAGAGAGAGAGGGAGAGGAAAGAAAGAGAGAGGGGGAGAGGAAAGATAGAAAGAAAGAAAAAGGAGAGAGAGAGAGGGAGAGGGAGAGAGAGGGAGAGAGAGAAAGAGAAAGAGAGGGGGAGAGAGAGGGAGAGGGGAGGGAGAGAAAGAAAGAGAAAGAGAGAGAGAGGAAAGAGAGAAAGAGAGAGAGGGAGAGGAAAGAGAGAAAGAGAGAGAGAGGGAGAGGAAAGAGAAAGAGAGAGAGGGAGAGGAAAGAAACAAACCACTAATATCATGTCACATCAATATTTGGGGATCTACACTGCTTGCTTATTTATTTCCAGGGATATTTCAAAGTTGTGTTGAGCAAATTCTGAATGTGTTGAAAGTATCTGAGATGCCCTCCTCAAAAGACAAGCTTCCCATAAAAAAAATCCCAATTAAGGTTTCACCAGTGGGCAGCTTCAGTGAGTATTTTTGGTGTTTTCTCTTTAAGAGATAGCAGAGACATGATAGCAGTGTCCCAAAATTTGAGGGGCTGCCACAAAGAAGGGGTTAACCTATTTTCCAAAGCACCCAAAGGCAGCACAAGAAGAACTGATGGAAACTAATCAAAGAGAGAAGCAACCTGGAATTAAGGAAAAACTTTCTAACAGTGAAACAATTAAGTGAAGCAACCTAGAAATAAAGAGACATTTCCTGACAGTTGGAAGAATTAATCAGTGGACAACTTGCTCCAGAAGTTTTGGATGCTACAACACTTGAGGTTTTGAAGAAGGGATTGGACAACCATTTGTCTGATTTCCTGCCCAAGATCAAAGATTTTCTGGCTGTAGACCAGCATGTTGGATAAATATTTTCCCTTATTCTCTTTTGGGTGATTGATTCCATTACAAATAATAAAAAAGACATTTATGCATATAGATCATATCTATAATTTGAAAGGGTGATAACTGTTTCCCAGTTACTCTTATTAGAGGAAATGCATTGCTTCTGTTTATCTCTAGTAACTAACTTTTTTTCTATTTAAATTCTTTGCACACTCCATTAAAATAAGTGGAGGAAGGAAACTGCAGGAAAAGAGGCAGGTAATCTGAAAATAAGTTAATTTGTGGTCTATGGAGATGAAGTTCAATTTACAATAAACACACTGATGTTAATGATACATTAAGTTGTGGTTAACTATTTTTATTGATTTTTTTTGTTTGGTGTGATTCAACATATTGAGATTTATTGTGCAGGACACTTGCCATTCGTTTCATATCTAAAAGGACTGCAGTAATATTTTGAGTTGTAATGATGTATAAAGTGTACCTTATTAAACCATTGCAAGCTCTTCTATCTGTCACAATTCCTTTATTAACTATAATAAAACAAAGTAAACTGAAAGGTCCCTGTGAACAAAATGTTCCCTATTATAAATTCTTAACCTGTTAATTAATTTTCTGGAGAATAAGAGAAAGAAAAGAAAATATTAATCTTCTTGCTTGATCTTCAATAACCTTAATAGAGAGCAAGAGATGTAATTTTCATACACTGTGCAATAAGCCATTTTCAAAAAAAAAGAAAAATCCTCTCTTATAAAATACACAGTTTTTTCTATTTTTATTTATTAAAAACAGTTAAAATACAAAACTCCTAATTTTTTAACAGAAACAAACTAACAATAACAAAAAACCCACAAAACAAACAAGGCATTTAAAAAGTGCATTAAAAAACCACTAACACATATACACATATTATTTGCCCTTAGTTGAATGCTGATAAATATATTAGAACAATATTAGTTTCCTACTCCTTGAGAAATAGGCCCCCATTTTTTAAAAACTAATAATTCTGTTTGCAGAGAGGTTACCACATTAATCAGTCATCTATCCACTATATTAATGACAAAAATAGCTAGCAGGTAAAACAATAATTACAAAAGCAAGATTAAAATTTCAAAACCCTCTGTTAGCAAACTGTTATTGTAATCAACTCGTAAAAAGTTTACCACAGTTTCTTATCTATAAAATACAAACAGTTTGTGACATCTTCAGACTAAATGTCTATGGAGATTTTCAGTCATGCATATCACAGTTGTCCCAAAGATGCTTTTTTATGAGGCAACTGGACTTTCTTATTTTTCCTTTGAAGATGTTTCGCTTCTCATCCAAGAAGCTTCTTCTGCAAGGAGTATAAATCCTTCCATTCCCCACCATCCAGTCAAAGCTGAAGAAACCTCTTGGATGAGAAGCGAAACGTCTTCAAAGAAAAACAAGAATGTTCAGTTGCCTCATGAAAAAGCATCTTCAGACTAGTTATCTTTATAGGTAATCCTTCAGATACAATTGTAATTGAGCTTGGAATTATGATTGTATGTCAACAGACCACTGGTTGCCGGTGGTCTTCCGGGTGCGCTTCAAGGTGTTGGTCACCACCTTTAAAGCGCTCCATGGCCTAGAACCCAGTTATTTACAGGACCGTCTACTGCCAGTAAATATCTCCCACCGACCAGTTCACTCCCACAGGGAGGGCCTCCTCAGGGTGCCATTGGCTAAGCAATGTCGGCTGGTGGTGCTCAGGAGGCACCGATGATGTGGAACGAGCTCCCTCCGGAACTCTGGACATGTCATCATCTCTGCACCTTCAGAAGACAATTGAAGACTTATCTTTTCAATCAAGCCGGCCTGGCCTAGAGCTCCTCGGGTTTTTTATGTAATTTTAAATTAAGTAGTTAGGGTTTTAGTATGGGATTTTAATTTGGTTTTTAGTACAGCCTAGGTTATTTAATTCTGTTTTAAATATTTATTATTGTTACGTTTTAAATTTGGCTGTAAACTGCCCCGAGTCCTACGGGAGAGGGGCGGTATAAAAGTTTACAAAATAAATAAATAAATAAACAAACAAACAAGCAAACAAACAAACAAACAAACAAATAAATAAATAAGTGGTCCCCATGTGACTGTGTCATATTTTATAACCAGTTTTGAGGTTGTTGTTCATTGAATCATCACAGTTTTTAAGCAAACCTGGCAGTTCTTAAAAGAATTCATTATCTGCAATGTGCGTCTTTTTGTCAGAAGCCAGAAGTGAATGCCAGATTTTGGCAAATATCGTACTAAATTGTGGCTAAATGTGACTGTAGGAGGCTAAAAACATCACAATTGTAGGCCAAGTGCCCAGCACTCAAAATGCAGTCCTAGGGGTGTTGTAACTTTGAATCTGGATTGTAAATAGTCCTGAGGAGATCCACTGTAATTTTGGTCATTAAATAAGTGACTGTTCATAACTTATACTGGGGCATAGGTTTTGGGGAGCAGCAAAATGTTGTTGGTTTGGTGATTGCAGGGATGTGCAGAGTGTTGGCAAAGTTTCCTTTTCCCCAACACAATTGCCCTGAAGTTAACAAGGAAATATATAAGAACCTGAAACTTGTCCTGTTGCTACTTTAATTCTGATGTTCACTTTCAGTTTCTTTATTCACTTGCTCAGAGTTTGAGTAGTTTGCCCTATGTAGAATTTGGAGGGGCATATAAAGAAAGACTAAAGTATTATACAGGTAGTCCATGACTTATAACTGAACACAAAGTTTCTATTGCTAAGCAAGGCAGTTGTTAAGCGAGTTGCACCTAATTTTACGACATTTTGGGCACAGTTGTTAAGTGAATGCTACAGCTGTTAATTGAATCATATGGTCGTTAAGTGAATCTGGCTCCACCCATTGGCTTTGTGGTCAGAAAGCAGCTGGGAAGGTTACCAATGGTGCACACATGAGCCTGGGACAGTGAAATTATCCTAAATACACCCTAGTTTCCAAGTGCCCGAATTTTAATCACATGACCATGGGGATCCTGTAACGGTTGTAAATGTGAAAACTGGTCATAGGTTGCTTTTTTTCCAGTGCCATTGTAACCTCAAAGAGACATTAATCAAATAGTTGTAAGTTGAGGACTATCTTAATACATTAGAAAAATATTAGCTTATTAGCATCTGACCTTGCTTCTCCCCTCTTTCTTCCTTTAATTCTTTGTATTTAAAGTCCTGTAAGTGTGAATTCGACTCTACCTGTCAAGATGGAATGGAATGAGAATAGAACAGAACAGAACAGAACAGAATATTTCTGGTGCAATATCTAAACTGAATGAAGTCCCCTAGTTCTTACATTATGCAGTTTCTTTGCTATTATGTTCATTGGAAATAAAATAAGAGACAAATTAGCAGTGCTTAGTCATGCCTCATGGGGGTTCTGTAATGAGCAGCCAATATGAACATATACTGTAGTAGACATTGATTTGTATATAGAGAGCTTGCCCAAAAAGATATCCAAGAGAAAAAAAAATCTTTACATCTGTGGCTTGCCTGCTCTGACACATTTATGAAATAACTACTGTACATAATTTTCAAGGTATATTTTAGGAGGGTGACCTGATTCAAAAGTCATTAGTGGCATGTATCGTGGGCCAGTGATCTATCAGAATGTGTTTGGGGTTAGATAAAAGGCATATTTAGTAGAAACAAGGAATGGGGTATGTCTAGTTTAATAAAAAGAAGGACTAGGGGTGACATGATAGCAGCCTTCCAATATCTCAGAGGTTACCACAAAGAAGAGAGGGTCAACCTTTTTTTCCAAAGCACCAGAAGACAGGACAAGAAGCAATGGATGGAAACTAATCAAGGAGCAAAGCAATCTAGAACTAAAGAGGAATTTCCTGACAGTTAGAACAATTAATGAGTGAAATAACTTGCCTCTAGAAGTTGTGAATGCTCCAACATTGGAAGTTTGGACAACCATTGTTCTAAAATGATATAGGTCTCCTGCTTGACCACGGAGTTGTACTAGAAGATTTCCCAGGTCCTTTCCAACTCTGTTATTTGTTATTCTGTTAAGGACTCACACCCCAGAAGGAACATATTGATTTGCTAAATATCTTCAATGGGATGTCTTCTATCAGGATTCTACAGCCTTAAGATGATTAAGGTGGTGAAAAGATCACCAAAGATATCTAATGTAAAAAAATAGGACCCCTTAGCAGTCTCAACAGAGGATTTGTCTGCGGTTGCTTAAAACAATTTACCCAGCTTATCTTAGCTGTCTTCACCAGGTCTTTTTTTATATATAAAAAAGTACTTTATTAATTTTCTAATTGTTACAATTCAGTAGTGCTTGATGAACAATGTATTGTCTGGGATATACATATATATTTATGTATTTGCCTAGTAATAGAAGGTAAATTCTTACTCTCTGTCTCATTTTTCCAGCCATTGGTAAAATAAGGACCTCTTAGCAGTCTCAACAGAGGATTTGTCTGCAGTTGTTTCAAACAATTAACCAGCTTATCTTAGCTGCCTTCACCAGGTCTTGAATGATGCTAAGGAAAAATGAATTTCTATGAAGGAATCAGAGAGAATTTCTGTCTTCGTATCACCACTTCCCCACATTCACCATTTAGTCTTTGCTTCTGAATTACAGCACAACCTACCATTTAATAGAAATTTTCAAAGATGCTTCAATTGGGATTTGGTTAAGGGAAATATATGGACACACGGATCCTGAGGTGCCTAGCATGTTATTCAGACTAGGATCATCCTCTGTTTTAGAGTTTCAGGAAGATGAACCATATCATTTGAATGTATATTACTTATTCCAAAGATTTGTTCACTTAAAGGGCCAATGAATTAAATTGATTTAAAAGCACAATGTAATGTAGAACAAAAAGGTTGCATTCTTCTTTTTAACATATAGAGCTTTTTAAATATATATATATATATATATATATATATATATATATATATATATATATATATATATATATATATATATATATATATATATATATATATATATATATATATATATATATATATATATATAATCATTTTTTTTAAAAAAGTTATTTAGAACTGGAGGAGAAATAATTTTGATTCACATTTTGCGGTGAATTTACTTATAATTAGACTCACACACTGTAAAACATCCACAACAATTATTGTCCTTCAGTATTTGCATTTTTTAAAAAAAAGTTTGTACTTCAAGGTTTAGAAAAATGAACACTTAAAAGTTATATGACAATTAGAAAAAAGGCAGATTCCCACAATAGCAGAAAAGAACAGAATAACAGAAATAACAGAAAATATTTTCATATTTTCATAAAATTCAATGTGAAACAAATAATTTCCTGTTTTCCTAAAATTCAGCAAAGCCCCATTTCTCTAAGAGGTACTCATCAATTCATCAAATGTTTTGAAAAGAACTGATATCCTTTCCATGTAAATATTTCTTCAGGAAAAAATCATCCTCCTGAGAGAACTGGGCATCTTCAGAAGACAAAAGGAACTTGAAGGAATTGGGTCATAATGAAATTCTGGTTACTGGAGAGGTTTCAAGGCAAGATAACTCAGCTGAATATTGAAATTACATGAAAGTACCTTCTATCAATTCCTGATCACGGTTCCATAGTAACCATGAAAAGTAATGAAACAAGAATCAGTGAGTTCATACTTCTGGGCTTCACAGACATTCGAAAACTGCAGCTCCTGTTCTTCATCATCCTTCTCTTTTCCTACTTCTTCACAATTACTGGAAATGCTCTGATCATTATCCTGGCTAATATAGACTACCGCCTA
Organism: Bothrops alternatus; assembly: GCA_034064705.1. Taxonomy (NCBI): domain Eukaryota; kingdom Metazoa; phylum Chordata; class Lepidosauria; order Squamata; family Viperidae; genus Bothrops; species Bothrops alternatus. The sequence continues at coordinate 1,437,104 of JARGCV010000074.1, forward strand.
CACACTCCAATGTATTTCTTCCTCTGGAATTTTTCTGTTTTGGAGATTGGATTTACCACTGTTGTAACTCCCCAAACCTTGTCCCATCTTTTGAAGGCCCATAAAATTGTTCCCTATGTTGGTTGCATGATACAGTTTTTCATGTATTTACATCTGGGCACCACTGAGTTCTTCCTCTTAGCGGTCATGTCCTATGATAGATACCTGGCCATCTGTAACCCCTTACGCTACCCATCCATCATGCAGAAGAGTTTATGCACTTTGCTGGTTTTCTGTTGCTGGATTGGAAGCTTCCTCCTCATCATTTGTCCCTTTGTGATCTTCCTACAGCTTCCAATGTGCAACTCAAACATCCTGGACCATTTCTTTTGCGACAACACACCATTGCTCCAACTCCTTTGTGGGGACACTAGACTTTTTGAACTGTCTGGGTTCGTCACTGCTGCATTTTCATTGTTGGGAACTTTAACCATTTCAATAGCTTCCTATGTCAACATAATAAAAACTATCTTGAACATCCCATCTGCTACAGGGAGAAAGAAGGCATTTTCCACCTGTGCCTCTCACTTCATTGTTGTGTCCATCACCTACGGGAGCTGCATCTTCCTTTATATCAACCCATCCCAGGCAAGCAAAGTGGAGTTTGGCAAAATAGTGGCCATTCTCAACACCATTGTTTCCCCTTTGCTCAATCCTTTCATTTACAGCTTGAGAAACCTACAAGTTCAGGAAGCCTTGAAAGATCTGTTGAGACAGGTTGCAGTCTTTATTAAAGGTCCAAGGAAAACCTGAGAACATCGTTCTTTGTGGACTTGGTGTATCTGATATCTGGTTTGTGGGGCTGACCAATATGCCTTTACTTGGTAGTTCGAAGTACCATTTCCGTTCATCAAAGCCTTATGGTTGAACCTGCTAATTTTATGGAATATCCATTGAAGTTCTCCAGCACTGAAGGGTCTGATAAATGTGGTCTTCATGTTAGGTTACATATAACTGTCATGGGTTTTTTTATCTGTTTCTTTTCCCCTAAATCTTAAGAGTAGATAGAGATTTTTCAAAGGTGGAAGTTGAGGAAAGAGGATTTCCTTGGAGCACCTCAATGTTTCAGACCATAAAATCACAGGATTAGAAGGGACTTTGGATGTTTTCTTGTCCAGCCCTCTGCTCAAGGGAAGAGACCTTATACCAGTCAGGTCAAATGGTTGTCCAGTCTATTTTGAAAACCTCCGCTGATGGAGCACCCACAACTGTGAGAGGCAAGTTAATTGTTTTCACCATCAGAAAACCTCTCCTTACTTCTAGGTTGGATCTTTCTTTAACAAGCTTCCTCCATTCTTTGGTCCATTCCATAAACTTCAGATTCATATGTCCAAATTTATCTTCCAAGAATGTTTCCACTCATGTTGGTTCTATCTAAAACGTCTTCCCCACAGAGGTCCCATGCAGCTGTCAGAGAATTAATGCAACATGACATGTAATCTCCCCACTATTACATACACACAATACACCTTCCTGAAGATCTTTGGTTTGGGTGTTGAAGGTTGGGACTGGCAACCATTCCAAACCACTATTGGATTGAGCCTTGCATTCTAAGGATGAGAATGGACAAGGCCATGTTCGTGTTGGAAACAGGTGAATGTCAAACTCTGAAGAACTCTTACATTGTTTCATCCATTAATGCTTCTTAGACTCAGGGGGAGGAGAGGGGTGAATGAAATGCAGACTTCAGATATTGAACTGCTGGTCTGTGAGAGCCAAGGTCTCTCAAAAGTTGTTTACTGAGAACTAAAGACTTTCTTTCATAACAAGTGTCTAACTCTTAACTGGAGAATGCGACCTGCTTGATTGAGGGGAGGGAGACTTCTATGCTTTTAATATACTGATTTAGGCTCCAGTTAACCAGAATTAGTTTTCCTTTCACGTGTGCCAAAATGATGTACTCAATAAAGCCTTACATTGGAGATTGGATCATCTCAGCTACTTCATTGGGTTTGTCAGTCAGAACCTTGACAGTGAAATGAATTAGTAGTGAAGAGAACATGGTTGGACAAATCAGAATCTCTCAATATCCATTCTGAAGAAAGTTAACATTATTGAGTTCTAGATTCTCAGTGTTCAAGAAATCACATGTTTGCCTCTATGTTTAACTTCATAAATATCTATGTAGTAAAACCTCAGTTTAATGACTCATATGGGGAGGAGGAGATCTGTCCATTGCATCTGGTTCTCCATTAAATCCAAATTTATGAAACTGATCTAATTTACTCCTCCAACTAATACAAGTGACGTCAATTATGTGATTCCACAGATGATGTACATTAATGCAAACAGCATAAATAAGCAGCTGATATGCCTTATTTTTGTAGCTATATATATATATATGCACAAGGACACACATATACAGACCATAAAATATTCATGTTATGTACCCATGTTAAGCTGATTTGGGATAGAATGGGTAAAACAGGAGTCCAGTCTTCAATCCCACAAATGTGGACATGTGTGAATGGGTTTAGGTGGGGGTGGGTGCCTATAGCCTATCATTTCTATATAGGATAGATGATAAATAGATTAGATGACAGAAGATAGATAGATAGATAGATAGATAGGTAGATAGGTAGATAGGTAGATAGGTAGATAGGTAGATAGGTAGGTAGGTAGATAGATAGATAGATAGATAGGTAGATAGATAGATAGATAGATAGATGGATGGATGGATGGATGGATGGATGGATGGATGGATGGATGGATGGATGGATGGATGGATGGATGGATAGTTAGATAGATGGATAGGAGAGAGAGAGAGAAGAGAGAGAGAGAGAGAGAGAGAGAGAGAGAGAGAGAGAGAGAGAGAGAGAGAGAGAGAGAGAGAGAGAGAGAGAGAGAGAGAGAGAGAAGACAGGAAAGCAGGCAGGCAAATGTGGATAAATTGATAATTAATTAAACAATCAGAAACTTTGATGACTGTTTTTGATTTAATTCATCCTTCTATTTGGCTTTTATATTACCCAGATTTTTCATATACTTTGGTGACGAGATTTTTCTCTCTTTTTTTAAATGAAATTTTATTAATTTTTATAATTGTAAATATAACAAATAAAAAATATTCAAATTAAAACAACTCAACTGAATACAAACATCTGTGACTTTTTCAAACATGAGAACAAAACATAAAATAACTATGGATATTGCTCGGTGGCACCCCCCACCACCACATCCTCCTCCTCCTTTCTCCCTTCCTGTACCTCTATCCACCCACCATCTCTACCCCCACTCTCTCCACCCTCCTCTTACCACCTCCCTACTTCCCTCAACCTTCACTCCTCAGTCTCACCCCCTCCAGATGTGGTGCCGAGGAGCCGCCCGAGCAACCCATCCTTTATCTAAATATATATATTTATCTTTCTTACATAATCCCAATATCATGTTATAGTTGAGAAGATTATAGATTATAAATTATAACTCCCCCACCCCCCACCCCCGACTTCCCAAAGTGAATACAGGGTAAAAAAAAACACAAGAAAACCCACTAAAGTTCTCTAACATATTATATAAGAGATTTTTCTCCACTGGATACTGGAGAATGGAAGGATTTATATTCCTTACAGTCATCTGGCCATTAGTACTCTTTTTGAGAATCCTTCTCTTGGACGTGTTAACAACCAGATGTCTGCAAAGAATATAAATCCTCTCATTCTGCACCATTCAGTCAGAACTGAAGAAGCTTCTTGGATGAGAAGCAAAACATCTTCAGGTTAAACAAAGACAGTCCAGTTGCTTTTTGGAAAAAAAAATCACATTCGGGAAAACCATGACCTGGATAACTGAGAATCTCCATAGAGGTGTCTTGGATTGGGGGAAAGGGGTCTTTAGTAGAACTAAGGCAGAGCCTACATTGTTTGATTTCAGCTATTCCCCAATTTTGAAATTGTTAAATGAAGAAGGATTGCCACTCAAGAAAGGACATCAGGATTTGCTCAACATCTACAGCAAGAAGTTCTCAAAAGTTTCTACCTGGATTCTATAGCCTTGAGATGATTATGGTAATGGAGAAGTAATTTTAGACACCAGCATATTTGCTAAACAGAATCCATCAGGGACATCAATGTAACATCCCTCAGCTGCTTAAAGCAAATGCATTTTCCCAGCTTCCCCTGAACATCTTGTGCATTTACTGAAGAAAGATTTCTTTGATGGAATCACACCTGTTACCTGCATATCACCACATGCTCATATTCATCTTTTCAATTTGCGCATATGAACTGCAGTACACTCTAGATTTAACAATTGTTTTTGAAAGAGGCTTCAGCTGATATTTGGTGAAGAAAAATACATGGACACGAATGCTGAGGAATCTGGCTTGTTCATTCCATTCTAAGATCTTCTTCCCCTGTTTTAGTACTCCAAGACTGAAGAAATATAAAGTGGGAGTATATTCTATATTTGTGCAAATAAAAGTAAAGTTTTCTAAGCTTAGGAGCCCAATGAATTATGTGAACTTTTAGAAATAGGAATAGGAATATTCTTTATTGTCCAAGTGTGATTGGACACACAAGGAATTTGTCTCTGACACATAAGCTCTCGGTGTACATACAAACAACAAAGTGGTAAGTCATAGATCATAAATCATAAGATATAAATCATAAGATATAAACAACAAGTGATAAATCATAAGATACCAATAGGAGAAGGTAATAGGAAAGATGAAAACATGAGAAAAATGAGAAGAAGAATAATAGCAATACCGTCCTACCACATGAGTAATAAAACTGCTGCTACATGGGTATTACCGGTAGTTAAAACATGTGTAATCTAGAATGAAAAGTGCTAGATTCTTCTTTAAGTATATATAGTCTTTTATAAGATTTTACTATAATATTTGAAATGTAACCATGTCCTTTCAATGGTGCAAGATACAAACCACATTTTGAAGGTGATTTGGGAAATCATTTCATTATTTGCATTTCTTTTCTAGCTTTTTGTAAAGCTGTTAGGTGTTTTCCTGTGTTTTCCAAGGACATCAGGTTGTTTACTTTCACTTTTTTCTATACCACGTATAGATTATTAATCCCCCAGAAATGGAAAAATTTGTTGTGGAACCAGAGATGTAGGAATCATTTTCAGAACACAATTAATTCAAAGAATCCCATTCAAATACTATACTTAGAGTAGTGTTTTCAAGGTAAGTATGAAATTATTCAGCAGAATATTAATATTAAGTGAACTAATTGTCATCTTCTATTAAATTCCTGATCAGAGTTCTATAGTAACCATGAAAAGCAATGAATCAAGAATCACCGAGTTCATACTTCTTGGTTTCACGGACATTCGGAAACTGCAGCTCCTGTTCTTTGTCATCCTTCTCTTTTGCTACTTATTGACCATCACAGGAAATTCGGTGATTATTATCCTGACTAACCTGGACCATCGTCTACACACCCCAATGTATTTTTTCCTCTGGAATTTCTCTATTATGGAAATTGGTTTCACCACTGTCATCACCCCTCCAACCTTGTCACATTTGCTGATGGGTCATAAAAATGTGCCCTATGTTGGTTGCATGGTACAGTCTTTCATGTATTTCCATCTGGGTACCACTGAGTTTTTCCTCTTAGCGGTCATGTCCTATGATAGATACCTGGCCATCTGTAACCCCTTACGCTACCCATCCATCATGCAGAAGAGTTTATGCACTTTGCTGGTTTTCTGTTGCTGGATTGGAAGCTTCCTCCTCATCATTGGTCCCTTTGTGGTCTTCCTACAGCTTCCAATGTGCAACTCAAACATCCTGGACCATTTCTTCTGCGACAACACACCATTGATGCAACTCCTTTGTGGGGACACTAGACTTCTTGAACTGTTTGGGTTTGTCACTGCTGTGCTTTCATTGCTGGGGACTTTAACCATTTCAGTAGTTTCCTATGTCAACATAATAAAAACTATCTTGAACATCTCATCTGCTACAGGGAGAAAGAAGGCGTTTTCCACCTGTGCCTCTCACTTCATTGTTGTGTCCATCACCTACGGGAGCTGCATCTTCCTTTATATCAGCCCATCCCAGGCAAGCAAAGTGGAGTTTGGCAAAATAGTGGCCATTCTCAACACCATTGTTTCCCCTTTGCTCAATCCTTTCATTTACAGCTTGAGAAACCTACAAGTTCAGGAAGCCTTGAAAGATCTGTTGAGACAGGTTGCAGTCTTTATTAAAGGTCCAAGGAAAACCTGAGAACATCGTTCTTTGTGGACTTGGTGTATCTGATATCTGGTTTGTGGGACTGACCAATATGCCTTTACTTGGTACTTTGAAGTACCATTTCTGGTCACCAAAGCTTTATGGTTGAACCTGCTAATTTTTTAGAATATCCATTGAAGTTCTCCAGCACTGAAGGGTCTGAAAAACGTGGTCTTTGTGTTAGGTTACACATAAGTGTCATGGGGTTCCTTTAGGTCATAGGAAAATCTGTCAGATGCTCTCAGAAGGACCTGAGACACTGCCACCATCATAAATATTTTTGATCATATGACCATGATGCTGCTGCAACATTTGTAAGTGTGAAGAACGATTGTAAGTCATCTTTTTCAATGCCAGTGTAACTTTGAAAGGTCACTTGTAAGTCAAGATAATACTACCAGTTGTATTATCAACAACCATACTGATGAAAGGATATATTCCTGAACTATATGAAAGTGGTTTAGAAAGGCTATTTGGACATAGTTTTTTTTCTGAGGAATTATCTAATAGAATGTTTCTATTTTTTTAGTTACTACCCACCCAAATGCATATGAACTAAATTTCTGTATTGTAAAAGCTCAGTTTAATCATTCAAAAAAGGGAAAGGGAGTAAGTGCCTACTGTATCTGTCAAAACTGCCATCCTGAGCTTTAGTCTTGCTTTGCTAAATGCCAGCCTGCATTTATAAACTATTGGGGGAGTGTTCTGGACCATGGTAAACCTGAAAAGAGCATGTATCTGCATGTTAGGATATCTGGCATTTATTGGGTTAAGTGCTCTCTCCCTAAGAGATGGCTTATGGGAAATGTAGTTTTAGCTAGTTAGCTATCTCATGTTAAGAGGTCAGTAGTAGGAGCAGCCTCTGAGCTCTTCTCAGGACATACTGGCTACCTGCCCAGTTTGGAATGCCTTTGTTTCATCCAGCCTCATGTCTCCCAGCCACACGGCTTGGAGGTCCTATGCCAACATGTGAGTCTTATGCAGAAGAAAAGGGGAAAATCCATCATCAAATTACCTATGGAATGAGCTATATTGCTGAAATATGTTTCTGGATGTATCTCTACATAATAGTAAGTTATTCTTTAGGATTCCTAGAAATAAAGCGATATTCTTTGTTTATTCCTCTGAGTTTTATGTCTGTCCTGGATGGGACTAAAGCAATCTGTTCTGTCTGGGGCAGAACAGGGAGGGAACTGCTGGGAAGGAGAAAACTGAAACTACTCATCCTGCCATCCTGAGACATCGGCTCATCGCCCCAAGGCCAGAAGCCTGGGAAAGGAAGTGCAACAGCTCATCACGTAGCCCACCAATGCAGGCACCATTACCAAAATAAATCTTTTGAATATAACTGGACAATAGGGAGATAACAGGGGGGGGAATGGGAAAGGGAAAGTTACTAGGGAAACTTTGTGCACAAACTTTTAGTTCTGGCTCTGCTGTACTGTCACCACTTGGTCTTTAATAAAAGTATACCTTTCCCACAAATAGAGTGGAGGGTCTTTCTTTTCTAAAAATCCAAGTCAGGGCAGTATCTGGATGTCAATTAAATTGGAATATGTGATATTGAAATTATTTATTGTTACACAGAGGTAACTTAATCAACTATGTTATTCCACAAATGATGTCAATTCATGCAAAGAGCATAAATGATGTCAAATCTGCTTATACATATCCATAGTCAAAAGTTCTTCACAAATTAAAATATTGATCTGATACTGAAGTCCTATGTAAGGATGTTAGGAAGGATAATAGACAATCCCAAGTATTGTTGACAATTTCTGCTTAATTTGTCTTTATTTTGGTTTGCCCATTGGGTCCTTCTAGGGTATTCTCTCCCCATTCAGGACCAAAAATAGAAAAACCTTGACACTGGAGGTTCCAAGCACCCAGAACCACCCAGTCTTGCTTGGGTGAGTCAAAGCCCATTGCACCCCATCCAGGGCCTCCAGGAACTGGGACAAGACAAATATGTATTCCCTAGGCCACCTGGGATGAAGATGTAAAGCTGGGTAACATCAGGATCACTACAAACCATCCAATCCAGCATCCTCAGGTAGTTGTTAGAGAAGAGGGAAGAAAGAACTGAACCTTATGGCACCACATAAAGTAGGGACTGTAGTCTAGGTCTCTCCTACCTTCAACACCAAATTTTGCCATGAAGTTCAAGAAGGCTTTCCAACTTATTAAAAAAAACCAACATCTAGGACTGGTTATAGATGGAGGGAGAGAGGGAGAGGGAGAGGGAGAGGGAGAGGGAGAGGGAGAGGGAGAGGGAGAGGGAGAGGGAGAGGGAGAGGGAGAGGGAGAGGGAGAGGGAGAGGGAGAGGGAGAGAAAGAAAGAGAAAAAGAGAGAGAGAAAGAAAGAAAAAGAGAGGGAGAGAAAGAGAGAGAGAGGGAGAGGAAAGATAGAAAGAGAGAGAAAGGAGAGAGAGAGGGAGAGAGAGGGAGAGAGAGAAAGAGAAAGAGGGAGAGAAAGAAAGATAAAAAGAGAGAGAGAGGAAAGAGAGAAAGAGAGAGAGGGAGAGGAAAGAAAGACAGAGAAAGACAGAGAGGGAGAGGAAAGAAAGAGAGAGGGGGAGAGGAAAGAAACAAACCACTACTATCATGTCACATCAATATTTGGGGATCTACACTGCTTGCTTATTTATTTCCAGGGATATTTCAAAGTTGTGTTGAGCAAATTCTGAATGACTTGAAAGTATCTGAGATGCCTTCCTCAAAAGACAAGCTTCCCATTAAAAAAAATCCCAAGTAAGGTTCCCCCAGTGGGCAGCTTCAATGAGTATTTTTGGTGTTTTCTCTTTAAGAGATAGCAGAGACATGATAGCAGTGTCCCAAAATTTGAGGGGCTGCCACAAAGAAGGGGTTAACCTATTTTCCAAAGCACCCAAAGGCAGGACAAGAAGAACTGATGGAAACTAATCAAAGAGAGAAGCAACCTGGAATTAAGGAAAAACTTTCTAACAGTGAAACAATTAAGTGAAGCAACCTAGAAATAAAGAGACATTTCCTGACAGTTGGAACAATTAATCAGTGGACAACTTGCTCCAGAAGTTTTGGGTGCTACAACACTTGAGGTTTTGAAGAAGGGATTGGACAACCATTTGTCTGAAATGGTATAGGGTTGAACTAGAACAGGGCTTTTCAACTAGTGGTATGGGTACCACCTGTGGTACATTGGCACCTGGCAGGTGGTACGTGACCATCCTAGAAAAGTGGTAATGGGGGAGGGGAATGAGCTGAACAGGTGACAGCACCGCACAAGCCTGAGCGAGAGTTGGCTGGAGCTGCAGGGCTGTCAGGGCTCAGCGGAAGCGCCAGGCTCCAGCTGGAGCTTGGTGCTGATCCTGGCGCTTCTGCTGAGCCCTTAAGAAGCACCAATCAGCTTGAAAGCAGCACTGATCCTGGTGCTTCTGCTGAGCCCAGAAGAAGCACCGATCAGCTGGAATGTTGCATCTCCAGGGTCTTGTGATTTACATTCAGATGCTTGGCAATTGATTCATATTTATGATGGTCACAGTGTCCCAGGGTCATGTGAAGTGACCAAAACCTGCTGCAACCACCCAGCAGACGGGGGGGGAATAAAACCCAAACACCCTCCCCGCCCCATCCCCGCTGCCAATCCTCAACAGAAATGCTCACAACAATGAAAACCTTGGACAGGAGGAAGAGTGCCACCGGGTGGGCAGGCAGGTGTCTTGCTTGGCTGTGGCTTGGGGTGGGCGTTTTTTCAGTGCCATTGTAGCTTCAGTCACTAAGTGAACTGTTGTATGTCGAGGACTACCTGTACTTTATTACTTTTTTTCTTTTTTTTGGTCATCAAGTTTTTGACACCTTGCTAGGATATTGCCATATCCTAAAAGTGGTACAATGGATGAAAAGGTTGAAAAGCCTTGGACTAGAAGATCTCCAAGGTCCGTTCCCACTCTATTATTCTGTTAAGAAGGTCAGAGGACAAGATTTCCTGCCCATGATCAAAGATTTTCTGGCTGTAGACCAGTATGTTGGATAACTATTTCCCCTTATTCTCTTTTAGGTGATCAATTCCATTAAAAATAATAAAAAAGACATTTATGCAGATAGATCATATCTATAATTTGAAAGGGTGATAACTGTTTCCCAGTTACTCTTATTAGAGGAAATGTATTGCTTCTGTTTATCTATAGTAACTAACTTTTTTTTCTATTTAAATTCTTTGCACACTCCATTAAAATAAGTGGAGGAAGGAAACTGCAGGAAAAGAGGCAGGTAATCTGAAAATAAGTTAATTTGTGGTCTATGGAGATGAAGTTCTATTTTCAATAAACACATTGATGTTAATGATACATTAAGTTGTGGTTAACTATTTTTATTGATTTTTTTGTTTGGTGTGATTCAACATATTGAGATTTATTGTGCAGGACACTTGCCATTTGTTTCATATCTAAAAGGACTGCAGTAATATTTTGAGTTGTAATGATGTATAAAGTGTACCTTATTAAACCATTGCAAGCTCTTCTATCTGTCACAATTCCTTTATTAACTATAATAAAACAAAATAAACTGAAAGGTCCCTGTGAACAAAATGTTCCCTATTATAAATTCTTAACCTGTTAATTAATTTTCTGGAGAATAAGAGAAAGAAAAGAAAATATTAATCTTCTTGCTTGATCTTCAATAACCTTAATTGAGAGCAAGAGATGTAATTCTCATACAATGTGCAATAAGCCATTTTCAAAAAGAAAAAAGAAAAATCCTCTCTTATAAAATACACAGTTTTTCTATTTTTATTTATTAAAAACATTTCAAATACAAAACTCCTAATTTTTTAACAGAAACAAACTAACAATAACAAAAAACTCACAAAACAAACAAGGCATTTAAAAAGTGCATTAAAAAACCACTAACACATATACACATATTATTTGCCCTTAGTTGAATGCTGATAAATATATTAGAACAATATTAGTTTCCTACTCCTTGAGAAATAGGCCCCCATTTTTAAAAAACTAATAATTCTGTTTGCAGAGAGCTTACCACATTAATCAGTCATCTATCCACTATATTAATGACAAAAATAGCTAGCAGGTAAAACAATAATTTAAAAAGCAAGATTAAAATTTCAAAACCCTCTGTTAGCAAACTTATTGTAATCAACTCGTAGAAAGTTTACCACAGTTTCATATCTATAAAATACAAACAGTTTGTGACATCTTCAGACTAAATGTCTATGGAGATTTTCAGTCATGCATATCACAGTTGTCCCAAAGATGCTTTTTCATGAGGCAACTGGACTTTCTTATTTTTCCTTTGAAGATGTTTCGCTTCTCATCCAAGAAGCTTCTTCTGCAAGGAGTATAAATCCTTCCATTCCCCACCATCCAGTCAAAGCTGAAGAAACCTCTTGGATGAGAAGCGAAACGTCTTCAAAGAAAAACAAGAATGTTCAGACTAGTTATCTTTATAGGTAATCCTTCAGATACAATTGTAATTGAGCTTGGAATTATGATTGTATGTCAACAGACCACTGGTTGCCGGTGGTCTTCCGGGTGCACTTCAAGGTGTTGGTCACCACATTTAAAGCGCTCCATGGCCTAGAACCCAGTTATTTACAGGACCGACTACTGCCAGTAAATACCTCCCACCGACCAGTTCGCTCCCACAGGGAGGGCCTCCTCAGGGTGCCATCGGCTAAGCAATGTCGGCTGGTGGCGCTCAGGGGGAGAGCCTTTTCTGTGGGGGCACCGACGATGTGGAATGAGCTCCCTCCGGAACTCCGGACATATCATGATCTCCGCATCTTCAGAAGAGAATTGAAGACTTATCTCTTCAATCAAGCCGGCCTGGCCTAGAGCTCCTCAGGTTTTTATGTAATTTTAAATTAAGTAGTCAGGGTTTTAGTATGGGATTTTAATTTGGTTTTTAGTACAGCCTAGGTTATTTAATTCTGTTTTAAATATTTATTATTGTTACATTTTAAATTTGGCTGTAAACCACCCCGAGTCCTACGGGAGAGGGACGGTATAAAAGTTTACAAAATAAATAAACAAACAAACAAACAAAAAAACAAAAAAACAAATAAATAAGTGGTCCCCATGTGACTGTGTCATATTTTATAACCAGTTTTGAGGTTGTTGTTCATTGAATCATCACAGTTTTTAAGCAAACCTGGCAGTTGTTAAAAGAATTCATTATCTGCAATGTGAGTCTTTTTTGTCAGAAGCCAGAAGTGAATGCCAGATTTTGGCAAATATCGTACTAAATTGTGGCTAAATGTGACTGTAGGAGGCTAAAAACATCACAATTGTAGGCCAAGTGCCCAGCACTCAAAATGCAGTCCTAGGGGTGTTGTAACTTTGAATCTGGATTGTAAATAGTCCTGAGGAGATCCACTGTAATTTTGGTCATTAAATAAGTGACTGTTCATAACTTATACTGGGGCATAGGTTTTGGGGAGCAGCAAAATGTTGTTGGTTTGGTGATTGCAGGGATGTGCAGAGTTTTGGCAAAGTTTCCTTTTCCCCAACACAATTGCCCTGAAGTTAACAAGGAAATATATAAGAACCTGAAACTTGTCCTGTTGCTACTTTAATTCTGATGTTCACTTTCAGTTTCTTTATTCACTTGCTCAGAGTTTGAGTAGTTTGCCCTATGTAGAATTTGGAGGGGCATATAAAGAAAGACTAAAGTATTATACAGGTAGTCCATGACTTATAACTGAACACAAAGTTTCTATTGCTAAGCAAGGCAGTTGTTAAGCGAGTTGCACCTCATTTTACGACATTTTGGGCACAGTTGTTAAGTGAATGCTACAGCTGTTAATTGAATCATACGGTCGTTAAGTGAATCTGGCTTCCCCCATTGGCTTTGTGGTCAGAAAGCAGCTGGGAAGGTTACCAATGATGCACACATGAGCCTGGGACAGTGAAATTATCCTAAATACACCCTAGTTTCCAAGTGCCCAAATTTTAATCACATGACCATGGGGATCCTGTAACGGTTGTAAACGTGAAAACTGGTCATAGGTTACTTTTTTTCCAGTGCCATTGTAACCTCAAAGAGACATTAATCAAATAGTTGTAAGTTGAGGACTATCTTAATACATTAGAAAAATATTAGCTTATTAGCATCTGACCTTGCTTCTCCCCTCTTTCTTCCTTTAATTTTTTGTATTTAAAGTCCTGTAAGTGTGAATTCGACTCTACCTGCCAAGATGGAATGGAATGAAAATAGAATAGAATAGAATAGAATAGAATAGAATAGAATAGAATAGAATAGAATAGAATAGAATAGAATAGAATAGAATAGAATAGAATAGAATAGAACAAAACAGAACAACAGAACAGAACAAAACATTATTACATTATGCAGTTTCTTTGCTATTATGTTCATTGGAAATAAAATAAGAGACAAATTAGCAGTGCTTAGTCATGCCTCATGGGGGTTCTGTAATGAGCAGCCAATATCAACATATACTGTAGTAGACATTGATTTGTATATAGAGAGCTTGCCCAAAAAGATATCCAAGAGAAAAAAAATCTTTACATCTCTGGTTTGCCTGCTCTGACACATTCATGAAATAACTACTGTACATAATTTTCAAGGTATATTTTAGGAGGGTGACCTGATTCAAAAGTCATTAGTGGCATGTATCGGGGGCCAGTGATCTATCAAAATGTGTTTGGGGTTAGATAAAGGACATATTTAGTAGAAACAAGGAATGGGGTATGTCTAGTTTAATAAAAAGAAGGACTAGGGGTGACATGATAGCAGCCTTCCAACATCTCAGAGGTTGCCACAAAGAAGAGAGGGTCAACCTTTTTTCCAAAGCACCAGAAGACAGGACAAGAAGCAATGGATGGAAACTAATCAAGGAGCAAAGCAATCTAGAACTAAAGAGGAATTTCCTGACAGTTAGAACAATTAATCAGTGGAATAACTTGCCTCTAGAAGTTGTGAATGCTCCAACACTGGAAGTTTGGACAACCATTTGTCTAAAATGATATAGGTCTCCTGCTTGACCAGGGAGTTGTACTAGAAGATTTCCCAGGTCCTTTCCAACTCTGTTATTTGTTATTCTGTTAAGGACTCACACCCCAGAAGGAACATATTGATTTGCTAAATATCTTCAATGGGATGTCTTCTATCAGGATTGTACAGCCTTAAGATGATTAAAGTGGTGGAAAGATCACCAAAGATATCTAATGTAAAAAAATAGGACCTCTTATCAACCTTAATAGAGGATTTGTCTGCGGTTGCTTAAAACAATTTACCCAGCTTATCTTAGCTGTCTTCACCAGGTCTTATATATATATATATATATAAAAGTACTTTATTAATTTTCTAATTGTTACAATTTAGTAGTGCTTGATGAACAATGTATTGTCTGGGATATTTTTTTTAAACTAGTAATAGAAGTTAAATTCTTAGTCTCTGTTTCGTTTTTCCAGCCATTGGTAAAATAAGGACCCCTTAGCAGTCTCAACAGAGGATTTGTCTGCAGTTGTTTAAAACAATTAACCAGCTTATCTTAGCTGCCTTCACCAGGTCTTGAATGATGCTAAGGAAAGATGAATTTCTATAAAGGAATCAGAGAGAATTTCTGTCTTCGTATCACCACTTCCCCACATTCACCATTCAGTCTTTGCTTCTGAATTACAGCACAACCATTTAATAGATATTTTCAAAGATGCTTCAACTGGGATTTGGTTAAGGGAAATATATGGACACACGGATCCTGAGGTGCCTAGCATATTATTCAGACTAGGATCATCCTCTGTTCTAGAGTTTCAGGAAGATGAACCATATCATTTGAATGTATATTACATATTCCAAAGATTTGTTCACTTCAGTATTTGCATTTTTTTTTAAAAAAAAGTTTGTACTTCAAGGTTTAGAAAAATGAACACTTAAAAGTTATATGACAATTAGAAAAAAAGGCAGATTCCCACAATAGCAGAACAGAACAGAATAACAGAAATAACAGAAAATAATTTCATATTTTCATAAAATTCAATGTGAAACAAATAATTTCCTGTTTTCCTAAAATTCACCAAAGCCCCATTTCTCTAAGAGGTACTCATCAATTCATCAAATGTTTTGAAAAGAACTGATATCCTTTCCATGTAAATATTTCTTCAGGAGAAAATCATCCTCCTGAAAGAGAGAACTGGGCATCTTCAGAAGACAAAAGGAACTTGAAGGAATTGGGGCATAATGAAATTCTGGTTACTGGAGAGGTTTCAAGGCAAGGTAACTCAGCTGAATATTGAAATTACATGAAAGTATCTTCTATCAATTCCTGATCACGGTTCCATAGTAACCATGAAAAGTAATGAAACGAGAATCAGTGAGTTCATACTTCTGGGCTTCACAGACATTCGAAAACTGCAGCTCCTGTTCTTCATCATCCTTCTCTTTTCCTACTTCTTCACAATTACTGGAAATGCTCTGATCATCATCCTGGCTAATATAGACTACCGGCTACACACTCCAATGTATTTCTTCCTCTGGAATTTTTCTGTTTTGGAGATTGGATTTACCACTGTTGTAACTCCCCAAACCTTGTCCCATCTTTTGATGGCCCATAAAATTGTTCCCTATGTTGGTTGTATGATACAGTTTTTCATGTATTTACATCTGGGCACCACTGAGTTCTTCCTCTTAGCGGTCATGTCCTATGATAGATACCTGGCCATCTGTAACCCCTTACACTACCCATCCATCATGCAGAACAGTTTATGCACTTTGCTGGTTTTCTGTTGCTGGATTGGAAGCTTCCTCCTCATCATTTGTCCCTTTGTGATCTTCCTACAGCTTCCAATGTGCAACTCAAACATCCTGGACCATTTCTTCTGTGACAACACACCATTGATCCAACTCCTTTGTGGGGACACTAGACTTCTTGAACTGTTTGGGTTTGTCACTGCTGTGCTTTCATTGCTGGGGACTTTAACCATTTCAGTAGCTTCCTATGTCAACATAATAAAAACTATCTTGAACATCCCATCTGCTACAGGGAGAAAGAAGGCATTTTCCACCTGTGCATCTCACTTCATTGTTGTGTCCATCACCTATGGGAGCTGCATCTTCCTTTATATCAACCCATCCCAGGCAAGCAAAGTGGAGTTTGGCAAAATAGTGGCCATTCTCAACACCATTGTTTCCCCTTTGCTCAATCCTTTCATTTACAGCTTGAGAAACCTACAAGTTCAGGAAGCCTTGAAAGATCTGTTGAGACAGGTTGCAGTCTTTATTAAAGGTCCAAGGAAAACCTGAGAACATCGTTCTTTGTGGACTTGGTGTATCTGATATCTGGTTTGTGGGGCTGACCAATATGCCTTTACTTGGTAGTTCGAAGTACCATTTCTGGTCACCAAAGCTTTATGGTTGAACCTGCTAATTCTTTAGAATATCCATTGAAGTTCTCCAGCACTGAAGGGTCTGATAAATGTGGTCTTCATGTTAGGTTACATATAACTGTCATGGGTTTTTTAATCTGTTTCTTTTCCCCCTAAATCTTAAGAGTAGATAGAGATTTTTCAAAGGTGGAAGTTGAGGAAAGAGGATTTCCTTGGAGCACCTCAATGTTTCAGACCATAAAATCACAGGATTAGAAGGGACTTTGGATGTTTTCTTGTCCAGCCCTCTGCTCAAGGGAAGAGACCTTATACCAGTCAGGTCAAATGGTTGTCGAGTCTATTTTGAAAACCTCCGCTGATGGAGCACCCACAACTGTGAGAGGCAAGTCAATTGTTTTAACCATCAGAAAACCTCTCCTTACTTCTAGGTTGGATCTTTCTTTAACAAGCTTCCTCCATTCTTTGGTCCATTCCATAAACTTCAGATTCATATGTCCAAATTTATCTTCCAAGAATGTTTCCACTCATGTTGGTTCTATCTAAAATGTCTTCCCCACAGAGGTCCCATGCAGCTGTCAGAGAATTAATGCAACATGACATTTAATCTCCCCACTATCACATACACACAATACACCTTCCTGAAGATCTTTGGTTTGGGTGTTGAAGGTTGGGACTGGCAACCATTCCAAACCACTATTGGATTGAGCCTTGCATTCTTAGGATGAGAATGGACAAGGCCATGTTCGTGTTGGAAACAGGTGAATGTCAAACTCTGAAGAACTCTTACATTGTTTCATCCATTACTGCTTCTTAGACTCAGGGGGAGGAGAGGGGTGAATGAAATGCAGACTTCAGATATTGAACTGCTGGTCTGTGAGAGCCAAGGTCTCTCAAAAGTTGTTTACTGAGAACTAAAGACTTTCTTTCATAACAAGTGTCTAACTCTTAACTGGAGAATGCGACCTGCTTGATTGAGGGGAGGGAGACTTCTATGCTTTTAATATACTGATTTAGGCTCCAGTTAACCAGAATTAGTTTTTCTTTCACGTGTGCCAAAATGATGTACTCAATAAAGCCTTACATTGGAGATTGGATCATCTCAGCCGCTTCATTGGGTTTGTCAGTCAGAACCTTGACAGTGAAATGAATTAGTAGTGAAGAGAACATGGTTGGACAAATCAGAATCTCTCAATATCCATTCTGAAGAAAGTTAACATTATTGAGTTCTAGGTTCTCAGTGGATGTTGTCTGTTCAAGAAATCACATGTTTGCCTCTATGTTTAACTTCATACACAAACACAAAAATATCTATGTAGTAAAACCTCAGTTTAATGACTCATATGGGGAGGAGGAGATCTGTTCATTGCATCTGGTTCTCCATTAAATCCAAATTTATGAAACTGATCTAATTTACTCCTCCAACTAATACAAGTGATGTCAATTATGTGATTCCACAGATGACGTGCATTAATGCAAAGAGCATAATTAAGCAGCTGATATGCCTTATTTTTGTAGCTATATATATATGCACAAGGACACACATATACAGACCATAAAATATTCATGTTATGTACCCATGTTAAGCTGATTTGGGATAGAATGGGTAAAACAGGAGTCCAGTCTTTAATCCAACAAATGTGGACATGTGTGAATGGGTTTAGGTGGGGGTGGGTGCCTATAGCCTATCATTTCTATATAGGGTAGATGATAAATAGATTAGATGACAGAAGACAGGAAAGCAGGCAGGCAAATGTGGATAAATTGATAATTAATTAAACAATCATTAACTTTGATGACTCTTTTTGATTTAATTCATCCTTCTATTTGGCTTTTATATTACCCAGATTTTTCATATACTTTGGTGACGAGATTTTTCATCACTGGATGCTGAAGAATGGAAGGATTTATATTCCTTACAGTCATCTGGCCTTTAGTACTCTTTCTGAGAGTCCTTCTCTTGGACGTGCTACCAACCAGATGTCTGCAAAGAATATAAATCCTCTCATTCTCCACCATTCAGTCAGAACTGAAGAAGCTTCTTGGATGAGAAGGAAAACATCTTCAGGTTAAACAAAGACAGTCCAGTTGCTTTTTGAAAAATCACATTTGGGAAAACCATGACCTGGATAACTGGGAATCTCCATAGAGGGGTCTTGGATTGGGGGAAAGGGGTCTTTAGTAGAACTAAGGCAGAGCCTACATTGTTTGATTTCAGCTATTCCCCAATTTTGAAATTGTTAAATGAAGAAGGATTGCCACTCAAGAAAGGACATCAGGATTTGCTCAACATCTACAGCAAAAAGTTCTCAAAAGTTTCTACCTGGATTCTATAGCCTTGAGATGATTATAGTAATGGAGAAGTAATTTTAGATACCAGCATATTTGCTAAACAGAATCCATCAGGGACATCAATGTAACATCCCTCAGCTGCTTAAAGCAAATGCATTTTCCCAGCTTCCCCTGAACGTCTTGTGCATTTACTGAAGAAAGATTTCTTTGATGGAATCACACCTGTTACCTGCATATCACCACATGCTCATATTCATCTTTTCAATTTGCGCATATGAACTGCAGTACACTCTAGATTTAACAATTGTTTTTGAAAGAGGCTTCAGCTGATATTTGGTGAAGAAAAATACATGGACACGAATGCTGAGGAATCTGGCTTGTTCATTCCATACTAAGATCTTCTTCCCCTGTTTTAGTACTCCATGACTGAAGAAATATAAAGTGGGAGTATATTCTATATTTGTGCAAATAAAAGTAAAGTTTTTTAAGTTTAGGAGCCCAATGAATTATGTGAACTTTTAGAAATAGGAATAGGAATATTCTTTATTGTCCAAGTGTGATTGGACACACAAGGAATTTGTCTCTGGCACATAAGCTCTCGATGTACATACAAACAACAAAGTGGTAAGTCATAGATCATAAATCATAAGATATAAATCATAAGATACAAACAACAAGTGATAAATCATAAGATACCAATAGGAGAAGGTAGTAGGAAAGATGAAAAGATGAGAAAAATGAGAAGAAGGATAATAGCAATACAGTCCTACCACATGAGTAATAAAACTGCTGCTACATGGGTATTAGTTAAAACATGTGTAATCTAGAATGAAAAGTGCTAGATTCTTCTTTAAGTATATATAGTCTTTTATAAGATTTTACTATAATATTTGAAATGTAACCATGTCCTTTCAATGGTGCAAGATACAAACCACATTTTGAAGGTGATTTGGGAAATCATTTCATTATTTGCATTTCTTTTCTAGCTTTTTGTAAAGCTGTTAGGTGTTTTCCTGTGTTTTCCAAGGACATCAGGTTGTTTACTTTCACTTTTTTCCATACCATGTATAGATAATTAATCCCCCAGAAATGGAAAAATTTGTTGTGGAACCAGAGATGTAGGAATCATTTTCAGAACACAATTAATTCAAAGAATCCCATTCAAATTCTATACTTAGAGTAGTGTTTTCAAGGTAAGTATGCAATTATTCAGCAGAATATTAATATTAAGTGAACTAATTGTCATCTTCTATTAAATTCCTGATCAGAGTTCTATAGTAACCATGAAAAGCAATGAATCAAGAATCACCGAGTTCATACTTCTTGGTTTCACGGACATTCGGAAACTGCAGCTCCTGTTCTTTGTCATCCTTCTCTTTTCCTACTTACTGACCATCATAGGAAATTCGGTGATTATTATCCTGACTAACCTGGACCATCGTCTACACACCCCAATGTATTTTTTCCTCTGGAATTTCTCTATTATGGAAATTGGTTTCACCACTGTCATCACCCCTCCAACCTTGTCACATTTGCTGATGGGTCATAAAAATGTGCCCTATGTTGGTTGCATGGTACAGTCTTTCATGTATTTCCATCTGGGTACCACTGAGTTTTTCCTTTTAGCGGTCATGTCCTATGATAGATACCTGGCCATCTGTAACCCCTTACGCTACCCATCCATCATGCAGAAGAGTTTATGCACTTTGCTGGTTTTCTGTTGCTGGATTGGAAGTTTCCTCCTCATCATTGGTCCCTCTGTGATCTTCCTACAGCTTCCAATGTGCAACTCAAACTTCCTGGACCATTTCTTCTGCGACAACACACCATTGATCCAACTCCTTTGTGGGGACACTAGACTTCTTGAACTGTTTGGGTTTGTCACTGCTGTGCTTTCATTGCTGGGGACTTTAACCATTTCAGTAGTTTCCTATGTCAACATAATAAAAACTATCTTGAACATCTCATCTGCTACAGGGAGAAAGAAGGCGTTTTCCACCTGTGCCTCTCACTTCATTGTTGTGTCCATCACCTACGGGAGCTGCATCTTCCTTTATATCAGCCCATCCCAGGCAAGCAAAGTGGAGTCTGGCAAAATAGTGGCCATTCTCAACACCATTGTTTCCCCTTTGCTCAATCCTTTCATTTACAGCTTGAGAAACCTACAAGTTCAGGAAGCCTTGAAAGATCTGTTGAGACAGGTTGCAGTCTTCATTAAAGGTCCAAGGAAAACCTGAGAACATCGTTCTTTGTGGACTTGGTGTATCTGATATCTGGTTTGTGGGGCTGACCAATATGCCTTTACTTGGTAGTTCGAAGTACCATTTCCGTTCATCAAAGCCTTATGGTTGAACCTGATAATTTTATGGAATATCCATTGAGGTTCTCCAGCACTGAAGGGTCTAATAAATGTGGTCTTCATGTTAGGTTACATATAACTGTCATGGGTTTTTTTATCTGTTTCTTTTTCCCTAAATCTTAAGAGTAGATAGAGATTTTTCAAAGGTGGAAGTTGAGGAAAGAGGATTTCCTTGGAGCACCTCAATGTTTCAGACCATAAAATCACAGGATTAGAAGGGACTTTGGATGTTTTCTTGTCCAGCCCTCTGCTCAAGGGAAGAGACCTTATACCAGTCAGGTCAAATGGTTGTCCAGTCTATTTTGAAAACCTCCGCTGATGGAGCACCCACAACTGTGAGAGGCAAGTTAATTGTTTTCACCATCTGAAAACCTCTCCTTACTTCTAGGTTGGATCTTTCTTTAACAAGCTTCCTCCATTCTTTGGTCCATTCCATAAACTTCAGATTCATATGTCCAAATTTATCTTCCAAGAATGTTTCCACTCATGTTGGTTCTATCTAAAATGTCATCCCCACAGAGGTCCCATGCAGCTGTCAGAGAATTAATGCAACATGACATGTAATCTCCCCACTATTACATACACACAATACACCTTCCTGAAGATCTTTGGTTTGGGTGTTGAAGGTTGGGACTGGCAACCATTCCAAACCACTATTGGATTGAGCCTTGCATTCTAAGGATGAGAATGGACAAGGCCATGTTCGTGTTGGAAACAGGTGAATGTCAAACTGTGAAGAACTCTTACATTGTTTCATCCATTAATGCTTCTTAGACTCAGGGGGAGGAGAGGGGTGAATGAAATGCAGACTTGAGATATTGAACTGCTGGTCTGTGAGAGCCAAGGTCTCTCAAAAGTTGTTTACTGAGAACTAAAGACTTTCTTTCATAACAAGTGTCTAACTCTTAACTGGAGAATGCGACCTGCTTGATTGAGGGGAGGGAGACTTCTATACTTTTAATATACTGATTTAGGCTCCAGTTAACCAGAATTAGTTTTTCTTTCACATGTGCCAAAATGATGTACTCAATAAAGCCTTACATTAGAGATTGGATCATCTCAGCTACTTCATTGGGTTTGTCAGTCAGAAACTTGACAGTGAAATGAATTAGTATTGAAGAGAACATGGTTGAACAAATCAGAATCTCTCAATATCCATTCTGAAGAAAGTTAACATTATTGAGTTCTAGATTCTCAGTGTTCAAGAAATCACATGTTTGCCTCTATGTTTAACTTCATAAATATCTATGTAGTAAAACCTCAGTTTAATGACTCATATGGGGAGGAGGAGATCTGTCCATTGCATCTGGTTCTCCATTAAATCCAAATTTATGAAACTGATCTAATTTACTCCTCCAATTAATACAAGTGACGTCAATTATGTGATTCCACAGATGATGTACATTAATGCAAAGAGCATAATTAAGCAGCTGATATGCCTTATTTTTTTAGCTATATATATATATGCACAAGGACACACATATACAGACCATAAAATATTCATGTTATGTACCCATGTTAAGCTGATTTGGGATAGAATGGGTAAAACAGGAGTCCAGTCTTCAATCCCACAAATGTGGACATGTGTGAATGGGTTTAGGTGGGGGTGGGTGCCTATAGCCTATCATTTCTATATAGGATAGATGATAAATAGATTAGATGACAGAAGATAGATAGATAGATAGATAGATAGGTAGATAGGTAGATAGGTAGATAGGTAGGTAGATAGATGGATAGATAGATAGATAGATAGATAGATAGATAGATAGATGGATGGATGGATGGATGGATGGATGGATGGATGGATGGATGGATGGATGGATGGATAGTTAGATAGATGGATAGGAGAGAGAGAGAGAAAGAGAGAGAGAGAGAGAGAGAGAGAGAGAGAGAGAGAGAGAGAGAGAGAGAGAGAGAGAGAGAGAGAAGACAGGAAAGCAGGTAGGCAAATGTGGATAAATTGATAATTAATTAAACAATCAGAAACTTTGATGACTGTTTTTGATTTAATTCATCCTTCTATTTGGCTTTTATATTACCCAGATTTTTCATATACTTTGGTGACGAGATTTTTCTCTCTTTTTTTAAATGAAATTTTATTAATTTTTATAATTGTAAATATAACAAATAAAAAATATTCAAATTAAAACAACTCAACTGAATACAAACATCTGTGACTTTTTCAAACATGAGAACAAAACATAAAATAACTATGGATATTGCTCGGTGGCACCCCCCACCACCACATCCTCCTCCTCCTTTCTCCCTTCCTGTACCTCTATCCACCCACCATCTCTACCCCCACTCTCTCCACCCTCCTCTTACCACCTCCCTACTTCCCTCAACCTTCACTCCTCAGTCTCACCCCCTCCAGATGTGGTGCCGAGGAGCCGCCCGAGCAACCCATCCTTTATCTAAATATATATATTTATCTTTCTTACATAATCCCAATATCATGTTATAGTTGAGAAGATTATAGATTATAAATTATAACAACTCCCCCACCCCCCACCCCCGACTTCCCAAAGTGAATACAGGGTAAAAAAAACATAAGAAAACCCACTAAAGTTCTCTAACATATTATATAAGAGATTTTTCTCCACTGGATACTGGAGAATGGAAGGATTTATATTCCTTACAGTCATCTGGCCATTAGTACTCTTTTTGAGAATCCTTCTCTTGGACGTGTTAACAACCAGATGTCTGCAAAGAATATAAATCCTCTCATTCTGCACCATTCAGTCAGAACTGAAGAAGCTTCTTGGATGAGAAGCAAAACATCTTCTGGTTAAACAAAGACAGTCCAGTTGCTTTTTGAAAAAAAAAATCACATTCGGGAAAACCATGACCTGGATAACTGAGAATCTCCATAGAGGTGTCTTGGATTGGGGGAAAGGGGTCTTTAGTAGAACTAAGGCAGATCCTACATTGTTTGATTTCAGCTATTCCCCAATTTTGAAATTGTTAAATGAAGAAGGATTGCCACTCAAGAAAGGACATCAGGATTTGCTCAACATCTACAGCAAAAAGTTCTCAAAAGTTTCTACCTGGATTCTATAGCCTTGAGATGATTATAGTAATGGAGAAGTAATTTTAGATACCAGCATATTTGCTAAACAGAATCCATCAGGGACATCAATGTAAAATCCCTCAGCTGCTTAAAGCAAATGCATTTTCCCAGCTTCCCCTGAACATCTTGTGCATTTACTGAAGAAAGATTTCTTTGATGGAATCACACCTGTTACCTGCATATCACCACATGCTCATATTCATCTTTTCAATTTGCGCATATGAACTGCAGTACACTCTAGATTTAACAATTGTTTTTGAAAGAGGCTTCAGCTGATATTTGGTGAAGAAAAATACATGGACACGAATGCTGAGGAATCTGGCTTGTTCATTCCATTCTAAGATCTTCTTCCCCTGTTTTAGTACTCCAAGACTGAAGAAATATAAAGTGGGAGTATATTCTATATTTGTGCAAATAAAAGTAAAGTTTTTAAGTTTAGGAGTCCAATGAATTATGTGAACTTTTAGAAATAGGAATAGGAATATTCTTTATTGGCCAAGTGTGATTGGACACACAAGTAATTTTTCTCTGGCACATAAGCTCTTGGTGTACATACAAACAACAAAGTGGTAAGTCATAGATCATAAATCATAAGATATAAATCATAAGATACAAACAACAAGTGATAAATCATAAGATACCAATAGGAGAAGCTAGTAGGAAAGATGAAAAGATGAGAAAAATGAGAAGGATAATAGCAATACAGCCCTACCACATGAGTAATAAAACTGCTGCTACATGGGTATTAGTTAAAACATGTGTAATCTAGAATGAAAAGTGTTAGATTCTTCTTTAAGTATATATAGTCTTTTATAAGATTTTACTATAATATTTGAAATGTAACCATGTCCTTTCAATGGTGCAAGATACAAACCACATTTTGAAGGTGATTTGGGAAATCATTTCATTATTTGCATTTCTTTTCTAGCTTTTTGTAAAGCTGTTAGGTGTTTTCCTGTGTTTTCCAAGGACATCAGGTTGTTTACTTTCACTTTTTTCCATACCATGTATAGATAATTAATCCCCCAGAAATGGAAAAATTTGTTGTGGAACCAGAGATGTAGGAATCATTTTCAGAACACAATTAATTCAAAGAATCCCATTCAAATACTATACTTAGAGTAGTGTTTTCAAGGTAAGTATGAAATTATTCAGCAGAATATTAATATTAAGTGAATTAATTGTTGTCTTCTATTAAATTCCTGATCAGAGTTCTATAGTAACCATGAAAAGCAATGAATCAAGAATCACCGAGTTCATACTTCTTGGTTTCACGGACATTCGGAAACTGCAGCTCCTGTTCTTTGTCATCCTTCTCTTTTCCTACTTATTGACCATCATAGGAAATTTGGTGATTATTATGCTGACTAACCTGGACCATCGTCTACACACCCCAATGTATTTTTTCCTCTGGAATTTCTCTATTATGGAAATTGGTTTCACCACTGTCATCACCCCTCCAACCTTGTCACATTTGCTGATGGGTCATAAAAATGTGCCCTATGTTGGTTGCATGGTACAGTCTTTCATGTATTTCCATCTGGGTACCACTGAGTTCTTCCTCTTAGCGGTCATGTCCTATGATAGATACCTGGCCATCTGTAACCCCTTACGCTACCCATCCATCATGCAGAAGAGTTTATGCACTTTGCTGGTTTTCTGTTGCTGGATTGGAAGCTTCCTCCTCATCATTTTTCCCTTTGTGATCTTCCTACAGCTTCCAATGTGCAACTCAAACATCCTGGACCATTTCTTCTGTGACAACACACCATTGATCCAACTCCTTTGTGGGGACACTAGACTTTTTGAACTGTCTTTGTTTGTCACTGCTGCATTTTCATTGTTGGGGACTTTAACCATTTCAGTAGTTTCCTATGTCAACATAATAAAAACTATCTTGAACATCCCATCTGCTACAGGGAGAAAGAAGGCGTTTTCCACCTGTGCCTCTCACTTCATTGTTGTGTCCATCACCTACGGGAGCTGCATCTTCCTTTATATCAACCCATCCCAGGCAAGCAAAGTGGAGTTTGGCAAAATAGTGGCCATTCTCAACACCATTGTTTCCCCTTTGCTCAATCCTTTCATTTACAGCTTGAGAAACCTACAAGTTCAGGAAGCCTTGAAAGATCTGTTGAGACAGGTTGCAGTCTTTATTAAAGGTCCAAGGAAAACCTGAGAACATCGTTCTTTGTGGACTTGGTGTATCTGATATCTGGTTTGTGGGGCTGACCAATATGCCTTTACTTGGTAGTTCGAAGTACCATTTCCATTCATCAAAGCCTTATGGTTGAACCTGCTAATTTTATGGAATATCCTTTGAAGTTCTCCAGCACTGAAGGGTCTGATAAATGTGGTCTTCATGTTAGCTTACATATAACTGTCATGGTTTTTTTTTAATCTGTTTCTTTTCTCCTAAATCTTAAGAGTAGATAGAAATTTTTTAAAGATGGAAGTTGAGGAAAGAGGATTTCCTTGGAGCACCTCAATGTTTCAGACCATAAAATCACAGGATTAGTAGGGACTTTGGATGTTTTCTTGTCCAGCCCTCTGCTCAAGGGAAGAGATCTTATACCAGTCAGGTCAAATGGTTGTCGAGTCTATTTTGAAAACCTCCGCTGATGGAGCACCCACAACTGTGAGAGGCAAGTTAATTGTTTTCACCATCAGAAAACCTCTCCTTACTTCTAGGTTGGATCTTTCTTTAACAAGCTTCCTCCGTTCTTTGGTCCATTCCATAAACTTCAGATTCATATGTCCAAATTTATCTTCCAAGAATGTTTCCACTCATGTTGGTTCTATCTGAAATGTCTTCCCCACAGAGGTCCCATGCAGCTGTCAGAGAATTAATGCAACATGACATGTAATCTCCCCACTATTACATACACACAGATACACCTTTCTGAAGATCTTTGGTTTGTGTGTTGAAGGTTGGGACTGGCAACCATTCCAAACCACTATTGGATTGAGCCTTGCATTCTAAGGATGAGAATGGACAAGGCCATGTTCGTGTTGGAAACAGGTGAATGTCAAACTCTGAAGAACTCTTACATTGTTTCATCCATTACTGCTTCTTAGACTCAGGGGGAGGAGAGGGGTGAATGAAATGCAGACTTCAGATATTGAACTGCTGGTCTGTGAGAGCCAAGGTCTCTCAAAAATTGTTTACTGAGAACTAAAGACTTTCTTTCATAACAAGTGTCTAACTCTTAATTGGAGAATGCGACCTGCTTGATTGAGGGGAGGGAGACTTCTATGCTTTTAATATACTGATTTAGGCTCCAGTTAACTAGAATTAGTTTTCCTTTCACATGTGCCAAAATGATGTACTCAATAAAGCCTTACATTGGAGATTGGATCATCTCAGCTACTTCATTGGGTTTGTCAGTCAGAACCTTGACAGTGAAATGAATTAGTAGTGAAGAGAACATGGTTGAACAAATCAGAATCTCTCAATATCCATTCTGAAGAAAGTTAACGTTATTGAGTTCTAGGTTCTCAGTGGATGTTGTCTGTTCAAGAAATCACATGTTTGCCTCTATGTTTAACTTCATACACAAACACAAAAATATCTATGTAGTAAAACCTCAGTTTAATGACTCATATGGGGAGGAGGAGATCTGTCCATTGCATCTGGTTCTCCATTAAATCCAAATTTATGAAACTGATCTAATTTACTCCTCCAACTAATACAAGTGACGTCAATTATGTGATTCCACAGATGATGTGCATTAATGCAAAGAGCATAAATAAGCAGCTGATATGCCTTATTTTTGTAGCTATATATATATATGTACAAGGACACACATATACAGACCATAAAATATTCATGTTATGTACCCATGTTAAGCTGATTTGGGATAGAATGGGTAAAACAGGAGTCCAGTCTTCAATCCCACAAATGTGGACATGTGTGAATGGGTTTAGGTGGGGGTGGGTGCCTATAGCCTATCATTTCTATATAGAATAGATGATAAATTGATTAGATGAGAGAAGATAGATAGATAGATAGATAGATAGATAGATAGATAGATAGATAGATAGATAGATAGATAGATAGATGGATGGATGGATGGATGGATGGATGGATGGATGGATGGAGGGATGGATGGAGGGATGGATGGATGGATGGATGGATGAATAGATAGATGGATGGATGGATGGATGGATAGATAGATAGATAGATAGATAGATGGGTAGGAGAGAGAGAGAGAGAGAGAGAGAAGACAGGAAAGCAGGCAGGCAAATGTGGATAAATTGATAATTAATTAAACAATCAGAAACTTTGATGACAGTTTTTGATTTAATTCATCCTTCTATTTGGCTTTTATATTACCCAGATTTTTCATATACTTTGGTGACGAGTTTTTTCTCCACTGGATGCTGGAGAATGGAAGGATTTATATTCCTTACAGTCATCTGGCCATTAGTACTCTTTCTGAGAGTACTTCTCTTGGACGTGCTAACAACCAGATGTCTGCAAAGAATATAAATCCTCTCATTCTGCACCATTCAGTCAGAACTGAAGAAGCTTCTTGGATGAGAAGCAAAACATCTTCAAGTAAAACAAAGACAGTCCAGTTGCTTTTTGAAAAATCACATTTGGGAAAACTATGACCTGGATAACTGAGAATCTCCATAACAGTGTCTTGGATTGGGGGAAAGGGATCTTTAGTAGAACTAAGGCAGAGCCTACATTGTTTGATTTCAGCTATTCCCCAATTTTGAAATTGTTAAATGAAGAAGGATTGCCATTCAAGAAAGGACATCAGGATTTGCTCAACATCTACAGCAAGAAGTTCTCAAATGTTTCTACCTGGATTCTATAGCCTTGAGATGATTATAGTAATGGAGAAGTAATTTTAGACAACAGCATATTTGCTAAACAGAATCCATTAGGGACATCAATGTAACATCCCTCAGCTGCTTAAAGCAAATGTATTTTCCCAGCTTCACCTGAACATCTTGTGCATTTACTGAAGAAAGCATTTCTTTGATGGAATCACACCTGTTACCTGCATATCACCATATGCTCGTATTCATCTTTTCAATTTGCGCATATGAACTGCAGTACACTCTAGATTTAACAATTGTTTTTGAAAGAGGCTTCAGCTGATATTTGGTGAAGAAAAATACATGGACACGAATGCTGAGGAATCTGGCTTGCTCATTCCATACTAAGATCTTCTTCCCCTGTTTTAGTACTCCAAGACTGAAGAAATATAAAGTGGGAGTATATTCTATATTTGTGCAAATAAAAGTAAAGTTTTTTAAGCTTAGGAGCCCAATGAATTATGTGAACTTTTAGAAATAGGAATAGGAATATTCTTTATTGGCCAAGTGTGATTGGACACACAAGGAATTTGTCTCTGGCACATAAGCTCTCGGTGTACATACAAACAACAAAGTGGTAAGTCATAGATCATAAATCATAAGATATAAATCATAAGATACAAACACAAGTGATAAATAATAAGATACCAATAGGAGAAGGTAGTAGGAAAGATGAAAAGATGAGAAAAATGAGAAGAAGGATAATAGCAATACAGTCCTACCACATGAGTAATAAAACTGCTGCTACATGGGTAAAACATGTGTAATCTAGAAAGAAAAGTGCTAGATTCTTCTTTAAGTATATATAGTCTTTTATAAGATGTTACTATAATATTTGAAATGTAACCATGTCCTTTCAATGGTGCAAGATACAAATCACATTTTGAAGGTGATTTGGGAAATCATTTCATTATTTGCATTTATTTTCTAGCTTTTTGTAAAGCTGTTAGGTGCTTTCCTGTGTTTTCCAAGGACATCAGGTTGTTTACTTTCACTTTTTTCTATACCACGTATAGATTATTAATCCCCCAGAAAGGGAAAAATTTGTTGTGGAACCAGAGATGTATGAATCATTTTCAGAACACAATTAATTCAAAGAATCCCATTCAAATACTATACTTAGAGTAGTGTTTTCAAGGTAAGTATGCAATTATTCAGCAGAATATTAATATTAAGTGAACTAATTGTCGTCTTCTATTAAATTCCTGATCAGAGTTCTATAGTAACCATGAAAAGCAATGAATCAAGAATCACCGAGTTCATACTTCTTGGTTTCACGGACATTCGGAAACTGCAGCTCCTGTTCTTTGTCATCCTTCTCTTTTCCTACTTATTGACCATCACAGGAAATTCAGTGATTATTATCCTGACTAACCTGGACCATCGTCTACACACCCCAATGTATTTTTTCCTCTGGAATTTCTCTATTATGGAAATTGGTTTCACCACTGTCATCACCCCTCCAACCTTGTCACATTTGCTGATGGGTCATAAAAATGTGCCCTATGTTGGTTGCATGGTACAGTCCTTCATGTATTTCCATCTGGGTACCACTGAATTCTTCCTCTTAGCGGTCATGTCCTATGATAGATACCTGGCCATCTGTAACCCCTTACGCTACCCATCCATCATGCAGAAGAGTTTATGCACTTTGCTGGTTTTCTGTTGCTGGATTGGAAGCTTCCTCCTCATCATTGGTCCCTCTATGATCTTCCTACAGCTTCCAATGTGCAACTCAAACATCCTGGACCATTTCTTCTGCGACAACACACCATTGATCCAACTCCTTTGTGGGGACACTAGACTTCTTGAACTGTTTGGGTTTGTCACTGCTGTGCTTTCATTGCTGGGGACTTTAACCATTTCAGTAGTTTCCTATGTCAACATAATAAAAACTATCTCGAACATCTCATCTGCTACAGGGAGAAAGAAGGCGTTTTCCACCTGTGCCTCTCACTTCATTGTTGTGTCCATCACCTACGGGAGCTGCATCTTCCTTTATATCAGCCCATCCCAGGCAAGCAAAGTGGAGTTTGGCAAAATAGTGGCCATTCTCAACACCATTGTTTCCCCTTTGCTCAATCCTTTCATTTACAGCTTGAGAAACCTACAAGTTCAGGAAGCCTTGAAAGATCTGTTGAGACAGGTTGCAGTCTTTATTCAAGGTCCAAGGAAAACCTGAGAACATCGTTCTTTGTGGACTTGGTGTATCTGATATCTAGTTTGTGTAGCTGATCAATATGCCTTTACTTGGTACTTTGAAGTACCATTTCTGGTCACCAAAGCTTTATGGTTGAACCTGCTAATTTTTTAGAATATCCATTGAAGTTCTCCAGCACTGAAGGGTCTGAAAAACGTGGTCTTTGTGTTAGGTTACACATAAGTGTCATGGGGTTCCTTTAGGTCATAGGAAAATCTGTCAGATGCTCTCAGAAGGACCTGAGACACTGCCACCATCATAAATATGAGTAAGTTGTCAAACATTTCAATTTTGATCATATGACCATGATGCTGCTGCAACATTTGTAAGTGTGAAGAACAATTGTAAGTCATCTTTTTCAATGCCAGTGTAACTTTGAAAGGTCACTTGTAAGTCAAGATAATACTACCAGTTGTATTATCAACAACCATACTGATGAAAGGATATATTCCTGAACTATATGAAAGTGGTTTAGAAAGGCTATTTGGACATAGTTTTTTCTGAGGAATTATCCAATAGAATGTTTCTATTTTTTAGTTACTACCCACTCAAATGCATATGAAGTAAATTTCTGTATTGTAAAAGCTCAGTTTAATCATTCAAAGAGGGAAAGGGAGTAAGTGCCTACTGTATCTGTCAAAACTGCCATCCTGAGCTTCAGTCTTGCTTTGCTAAATGCCAGCCTGCATTTATAAACTATTGGGGGAGTGTTCTGGATCATGGTAAACCTGACTAGAGCATGTATCTGCATGTTAGGATATCTGGCATTTATTGGGTTAAGTGCTCTCTCCCTAAGAGATGGCTTATGGGAAATGTAGTTTTAGCTAGTTAGCTATCTCATGTTAACAGGTCAGTAGTAGGAGGAGCCTCTGAGCTCTTCTCAGGACATACTGGCTACGTGCCCAGTTTGGAATGCCTTTGTTTCATCCAGCCTCATGTCTCCCAGCCACACGGCTTGGAGGTCCTATGCCAACATGTGAGTCTTATGCAGAAGAAAAGGGGAAAATCCATCATCAAATTACCTTTGGAATGAGCTATATTGCCGGAACATGTTTCTGGATGTATCTCTACATAACAGTAAGTTATTGTTTAGGATTCCTAGAAATAAAGCGATATTCTTTGTTTATTTCTCTGAGTTATCTGTCTGTCCTGGATGGGACTAAAGCCATCTGTTCTGCCTGGGGCAGAACAGGGAGGGAACTGCTGGGAAGGGGAAAACTGAAATTATTCATCGTGCCATGCTGAGACATCGGCTCATCGCCCCAAGGCCAGAAGCCTGGGAAAGGAAGTGCAACAGCTCATCACCTAGCCCGCCAATTCAGGCACCATTACCAAAATAAATCTTTTGAATATAACTGGACAATAGGGAGATAACAGGGGGAGGAATGGGAAAGGGAAAGTTACTAGGGAAACTTTGTGCACAAACTTTTAGTTCTGGCTCTTCTGTACTGTAACCACTTGGTCTTTAATAAAAGTAAAACACAAAAGTAGAGACTGTAGTCTGGGTCTCTCCTACCTTCAACACCAAATTTTGCCATGAAGTTCAGGAAGGCTTTCCAACTTATTAAAAAAAAACCAACATCTAGGACTGGTTATAGATGGAGAGAGAGAGAGAGAGAGAGAGAGAGAGAGAGAGAGAGAGAGAGAGAGAGAGAGAGAGAGAGAGAGAAAGAAAGAAAAAGAGAGCGAGAGAAAGAGAGAGAGGGAAAGAGAAAGAGGGAGAGAAAGAAAGATAAAGAGAGAGAGAGGAAATAGAGAAAGAGAGAGAGGGAGAGGAAAGAGAGAAAGACAGAGAAAGACAGAGAGGGAGAGGAAAGAAAGAGAGAGGGGGAGAGGAAAGATAGAAAGAAAGAGAAAGGAGAGAGAGAGGGAGAGAGGGAGAAAGAGAAAGAGAGAGGGAGAGAGAGGGGGAGGGAGAGGGAGAGAAGGAAAGAGAGAGAGAGGAAAGAGAGAAAGAGAGAGGGAGAGGAAAGAAGGGAGAGAAAGAAAGAGAGAGAGGAAAGAGAGAAAGAGAGAGAGGGAGAGGAAAGAGAGAAAGAGAGAGAGAGAGAGGGAGAGGAAAGAAGGGAGAGAGAGAAAGAGAGAGAGGGAGAGGAAAGAGGAAGAGAGAGAGAGAGGGAGAAGAAAGAGAGAAGAGAGAGAAAGACAGAGAGAGGAAAGAGAAAGAGAGAAAGAGAGAGAGGGAGAGGAAAGAAACAAACCACTACTATCATGTCACATCAATATTTGGGGATCTACACTGCTTGCTTATTTATTTCCAGGGATATTTCAAAGTTGTGTTGAGCAAATTCTGAATGTCTTGAAAGTATCTGAGATGCCTTCCTCAAAAGACAAGCTTCCCATTAAAAAAATCCCAATTAAGGTTCCCCCAGTGGGCAGCTTCAGTGAGTATTTTTGGTGTTTCCTCTTTAAGAGATAGCAGAGACATGATAGCAGTGTCCCAAAATTTGAGGGGCTGCCACAAAGAAGGGGTTAACCTATTTTCCAAAGCACCCAAAGGCAGGACAAGAAGAACTGATGGAAACTAATCAAGGAGAGAAGAAACCTGGAATTAAGGAAAAACTTTCTAACAGTGAAACAATTAAGAGAAGCAACCTAGAAATAAAGAGACATTTCCTGACAGTTGGAACAATGAATCAGTGGACAACTTGCTCCAGAAGTTTTGGGTGCTACAACACTTGAGGTTTTGAAGAAGGGATTGGACAACCATTTGTCTGAAATGGTATAGGGTTGAACTAGAACAGGGCTTTTCAACTAGTGGTATGGGTACAACCTGTGGTACATTGGCACCTGGCAGGTGGTACGTGACCATCCTAGAAAAGTGGTAATGGGGGAGGGAATGAGCTGAACAGGTGGCAGCACCGCACAAGCCTGAGCGAGAGACGGCTGGAGCTGCAGGGCTGTCAGGGCTCAGCGGAAGCGCCAGGCTCCAGCTGGAGCTTGGTGCTGATCCTGGCGCTTCTGCTGAGCCCTTAAGAAGCACCAATCAGCTTGAAAGCAGCACTGATCCTGGTGCTTCTGCTGAGCCCAGAAGAAGCACCGATCAGCTGGAATGTTGCATCTCCAGGGTCTTGTGATTTACATTCAGATGCTTGGCAATTGATTCATATTTATGATGGTCACAGTGTCCCAGGGTCATGTGAAGTGACCAATACCTGCTGCAACCACCCAGCAGACGGGGGGGAATAAAACCCAAACACCCTCCCCGCCCCGCCAATCCTCAACAGAAATGCTCACAACAATGAAAACCTTGGACAGGAGGAAGAGTGCCGCCGGGTGGGCAGGCAGGTGTCTTGCTTGGCTGTGCCTTGGGGGGGGGCGTTTTTTCAGTGCCATTGTAGCTTCAAACAGTCACTAAGTGAACTGTTGTATGTCGAGGACTACCTGTACTTTATCACTTTTTTTCTTTTTTTTGGTCATCAAATTTTTGACACCTTGCTAGGATATTGCCATATCCTAAAAGTGGTACAATGGATGAAAAGGTTGAAAAGCCTTGGACTAGAAGATCTCCAAGGTCCGTTCCCACTCTGTTATTCTGTTAAGAAGGGCAGAGGATGAGATTTCCTGCCCAAGATCAAAGATTCTCTGGCTGTAGACCAGCATGTTGGATAAATATTTTCCCTTATTCTCTTTTGGGTGATTGATTCCATTACAAATAATAAAAAAGACATTTATGCAGATAGATCATATCTATAATTTGAAAGGGTGATAACTGTTTCCCAGTTACTCTTATTAGAGGAAATGTATTGCTTCTGTTTATCTCTAGTAACTAACTTTTTTTTCTATTTAAATTCTTTGCACACTCCATTAAAATAAGTGGAGGAAGGAAACTGCAGGAAAAGAGGCAGGTAATCTGAAAATAAATTAATTTGTGGTCTATGTAGATGAAGTTCTATTTACAATAAACACATTGATGTTAATGATACATTAAGTTGTGGTTAACTATTTTTATTGATTTTTTTTGTTTGGTGTGATTCAACATATTGAGATTTATTGTGCAGGACACTTGCCATTCATTTCATATCTAAAAGGACTGCAGTAATATTTTGAGTTGTAATGATGTATAAATTGTACCTTATTAAACCATTGCAAGCTCTTCTATCTGTCACAATTCCTTTATTAACTATAATAAAACAAAGTAAACTGAAAGGTCCCTGTGAACAAAATGTTCCCTATTATAAATTCTTAACCTGTTAATTAATTTTCTGGAGAATAAGAGAAAGAAAAGAAAATATTAATCTTCTTGCTTGATCTTCAATAACCTTAATAGAGAGCAAGAGGTGTAATTCTCATACACTGTGCAATAAGCCATTTTCAAAAAAAAAGAAAAATCCTCTCTTATAAAATACACAGTTTTTTCTATTTTTATTTATTAAAAACAGTTAAAATACAAAACTCCTAATTTTTTAACAGAAACAAACTAACAATAACAAAAAACCCACAAAACAAACAAGGCATTTAAAAAGTGCATTAAAAAACCACTAACACGTATACACATATTATTTGCCCTTAGTTGAATGCTGATAAATATATTAGAACAATATTAGTTTCCTACTCCTTCAGAAATAGGCCCCCATTTTTAAAAAACTAATAATTCTATTTGCAGAGAGGTTACCACATTAATCAGTCATCTATCCACTATATTAATGACAAAAATAGCTAGCAGGTAAAACAATAATTAAAAAAGCAAGATTAAAATTTTTAAAAAAATTAAGATTAAAAACCCTCTGTTAGCAAACTGTTATTGTAATCAACTCGTAGAAAGTTTACCACAGTTTCTTATCTATAAAATACATGATCATGTCATGATCTCCGCACCTTCAGAAGAGAATTGAAGACTTATCTCTTCAATCAAGCTGGCCTGGCCTAGAGCTCCTCGGGTTTTTTATGTAATTTTAAATTAAATAGATAGGGTTTTAGTATGGGATTTTAATTTGGTTTTTAGTACAGCCTAGGTTATTTAATTCTGTTTTAAATATTTATTATTGTTACGTTTTAAATTTGGGTGTAAACCACCCCGAGTCCTACGGGAGAGGGGCGGTATAAAAGTTTACAAAATAAATAAATAAATAAATAAATAAATAAATAAATAAATAAATAAATAAATAAATAAATGAATAAATAAATAAATAAATAAATAAATGAATGAATGAATGAATGAATGAATGAAGAATGAATGAATGAATGAATGAATGAATGAATGAATAAATAAATAAATAAATAAATAAATAAATAAATAAATAAATAAATAAATAAATAAGTGGTCTCCATGTGACTGTGTCATATTTTATAACCAGGTTTGAGGTTGTCATTCATTGAATCATCACAGTTGTTAAGCAAACCTGGCAGTTGTTAAATGAATTCATTATCTGCAATGTGCATCTTTTTTGTCAGAAGCCAGAAGTAAATGCCAGATTTTGGCAAATATCGTACTAAATTGTGGCTAAATGTGACTGTAGGAAGCTAAAAACATCACAATTGTAGGCCAAGTGCCCAGCACTCAAAATGCAGTCCTAGGGGTGTTGTAACTTTGAATCTGGATTGTAAATAGTCCTGAGGAGATCCACTGTAATTTTGGTCATTAAATAAGTGACTGTTCATAACTTATACTGGGGCATAGGTTTTGGGGAGCAGCAAAATGTTGTTGGTTTGGTGATTGCAGGGATGTGTAGAGTGTTGGCAAAGTTTCCTTTTCCCCAACACAATTACCCTGAAGTTAACAAGGAAATATATAAGAAACTGAAACTTGTCCTGTTGCTACTTTAATTCTGATGTTCACTTTCAGTTTCTTTATTCACTTGCTCAGAGTTTGAGTAGTTTACCCTATGTAGAATTTGGAGGGGCATATAAAGAAAGACTAAAGTATTATACAGGTAGTCCATGACTTATAACTGAACACAAAATTTCTATTGCTAAGCAAGGCAGTTGTTAAGCGAGTTGCACCTCATTTTACGACATTTTGGGCACAGTTGTTAAGTGAATGCTACAGCTGTTAATTGAATCATACGGTCGTTAAGTCAATCTGGCTTCCCCCATTGGCTTTGTGGTCAGAAAGCAGCTGGGAAGGTTACCAATGGTGCACACATGAGCCTGGGACAGTGAAATTATCCTAAATACACCCTAGTTTCCAAGAGCCCGAATTTTAATCACATGACCATGGGGATCCTGTAACGGTTGTAAACGTGAAAACTGGTCATAGGTTACTTTTTTTCCAGTGCCATTGTAACCTCAAAGAGACATTAATCAAATAGTTGTAAGTTGAGGACTATCTTAATACATTAGAAAAATATTAGCTTATTAGCATCTGACCTTGCTTCTCCCCTCTTTCTTCATTTAATTCTTTGTATTTAAAGTCCTGTAAGTGTGAATTCGACTCTACCTGCCAAGATGGAATGGAATGAGAATAGAATAGAATAGAATAGAATAGAATAGAATAGAATAGAATAGAATAGAATAGAATAGAATAGAATAGAATAGAATAGAATAGAATAGAATAGAATAGAACAAAACAAAACATTATTACATTATGCAGTTTCTTTGCTATTATGTTCATTGGAAATAAAATAAGAGACAAATTAGCAGTGCTTAGTCATGCCTCATGGGAGTTCTGTAATGAGCAGCCAATATCAACATATATTGTAGTAGACATTGATTTGTATATAGAGAGCTTGCCCAAAAAGATATCCAAGAGAAAAAAAATCTTTACATCTCTGGTTTGCCTGCTCTGACACATTTATGAAATAACTACTGTACATAATTTTCAAGGTATATTTTAGGAGGGTGACCTGATTCAAAATTCATTAGTGGCATGTATTGTGAGCCAGTGATCTATCAAAATGTGTTTGGGGTTAGATAAAGGGTATATTTAGTAGAAACAAGGAATAGGGTATGTCTAGTTTAATAAAAAGAAGGACTAGGGGTGACATGATAGCAGCCTTCCAATATCTCAGAGGTTGCCACAAAGAAGAGAGGGTCAACCTTTTTTCCAAAGCACCAGAAGACAGGACAAGAAGCAATGGATGGAAACTAATCAAGGAGCAAAGCAATCTAGAACTAAAGAGGAATTTCCTGACAGAACAATTAATCAGTGAAATAACTTGCCTCTAGAAGTTGTGAATGCTCCAACACTGGAAGTTTGGACAACCATTTGTCTAAAATGATATAGGTCTCCTGCTTGACCACGGAGTTGTACTAGAAGATTTCCCAGGTCCTTTCCAACTCTGTTATTTGTTATTCTGTTAAGGACTCACACCCCAGAAGGAACATATAGATTTGCTAAATATCTTCAATGGGATGTCTTCTATCAGGATTCTACAGCCTTAAGATGATTAAGGTGGTGGAAAGATCACCTAAGATATCTAATGTAAAAAAATAGGACCCCTTAGCAGTCTCAACAGAGGATTTGTCTGCGGTTGCTTAAAACAATTTACCCAGCTTATCTTAGCTGTCTTCACCAGGTCTTTTTTATATATAAAAAAGTACTTTATTAATTTTCTAATTGTTACAATTCAGTAGTACTTGATGAACAATGTATTGTCTGGGATATTTTTTTTTTTTTGCCTAGTAATAGAAGTTAAATTCTTACTCTCTGTCTCGTTTTTCCAGCCATTGGTAAAATAAGGACCTCTTAGCAGTCTCAACAGAGGATTTGTCTGCAGTTGTTTAAAACAATTAACCAGCTTATCTTAGCTGCCTTCACCAGGTCTTGAATGATGCTAAGGAAAAATGAATTTCTATGAAGGAATCAGAGAGAATTTCTGTCTTCGTATCACCACTTCCCCACATTCATCATTCAGTCTTTGCTTCTGAATTACAGCACAACCTACCATTTAATAGAAATTTTCAAAGATGCTTCAATTGGGATTTGGTTAAGGGAAATATATGGTCACACGGATCCTGAGATGCCTAGCATGTTATTCAGACTAGGATCATCCTCTGTTTTAGAATTTCAGGAAGATGAACCATATCATTTGAATGTATATTACATATTCCAAAGATTTGTTCACTTAAAGGGCCAATGAATTAAATTGATTTAAAAGCACAATGTAATGTAGAACAAAAAGGTTGCATTCTTCTTTTTAACATATAGAGCTTTTTAAATATATATATAATCATTTTTTAAAAAAGTTAATTAGAACTGGAGGAGAAATAATTTTGATTCACATTTTGCGGTGAATTTACTTATAAATAAACTCACACACTGTAAAACATCCACAACAATTATTGTCCTTTAGTATTTGCATTTAAAAAAAAAATTGTACTTCAAGGTTTAGAAAAATGAACACTTAAAAGTTATATGACAATTAGAAAAAAAGGCAGATTCCCACAATAACAGAACAGAACAGAATAACAGAAATAACAGAAAATAATTTCATATTTTCATAAAATTCAATGTGAAATAAATTATTTCCTGTTTTCCTAAAATTCAGCAAAGCCCCATTTCTCTAAGATGTACTCATCAATTCATCAAATGTTTTCAAAAGAACTGATATCCTTTCCATGTAAATATTTCTTCAGGAGAAAATCATCCTCCTGAAAGAGAGAACTGGGCACCTTCAGAAGACAAAAGGAACTTGAAGGAATTGGGCCATAATGAAATTCTGGTTACTGGAGAGGTTTCAAGGCAAGGAAACTCAGCTGAATATTGAAATTACATGAAAGTATCTTCTATCAATTCCTGATCACGGTTCCATAGTAACCATGAAAAGTAATGAAACGAGAATCAGTGAGTTCATACTTCTGGGCTTCACAGACATTCGAAAACTGCAGCTCCTGTTCTTCATCATTCTTCTCTTTTCCTACTTCTTCACAATTACTGGAAATGCTCTGATCATCATCCTGGCTAATATAGACTACCGGCTACACACTCCAATGTATTTCTTCCTCTGGAATTTTTCTGTTTTGGAGATTGGATTTACCACTGTTGTAACTCCCCAAACCTTGTCCCATCTTTTGATGGCCCATAAAATTGTTCCCTATGCTGGTTGCATGATACAGTTTTTCATGTATTTACATCTGGGTACCACTGAGTTATTCCTCTTAGCAGTCATGTCCTATGATAGATACCTGGCCATCTGTAACCCCTTACGCTACCCATCCATCATGCAGAAGAGTTTATGCACTTTGCT
Source organism: Bothrops alternatus (assembly GCA_034064705.1). Classification (NCBI taxonomy): domain Eukaryota; kingdom Metazoa; phylum Chordata; class Lepidosauria; order Squamata; family Viperidae; genus Bothrops; species Bothrops alternatus. The sequence goes on from JARGCV010000074.1 coordinate 1,477,555, forward strand.
GGTTTTCTGTTGCTGGATTGGAAGCTTCTTCCTTATCATTTCTCCCTTTGTGATCTTCCTACAGCTTCCAATGTGCAACTCAAACATCCTGGACCATTTCTTCTGTGACAACACACCATTGCTCCAACTCCTTTGTGGGGACACTAGACTTTTTGAACTGTCTTTGTTTGTCACTGCTGCATTTTCATTGTTGGGGACTTTAACCATTTCAGTAGTTTCCTATGTCAACATAATAAAAACTATCTTGAACATCCCATCTGCTACAGGGAGAAAGAAGGCATTTTCCACCTGTGCCTCTCACTTCATTGTTGTGTCCATCACCTATGGGAGCTGCATCTTCCTTTATATCAACCCATCCCAGGCAAGCAAAGTGGAGTCTGGCAAAATAGTGGCCATTCTCAACACCATTGTTTCCCCTTTGCTCAATCCTTTCATTTACAGCTTGAGAAACCTACAAGTTCAGGAAGCCTTGAAAGATCTGTTGAGACAGGTTGCAGTCTTTATTAAAGGTCCAAGGAAAACCTGAGAACATCGTTCTTTGTGGACTTGGTGTATCTGATATCTGGTTTGTGGGGCTGACCAATATGCCTTTAATTGGTAGTTCAAAGTACCATTTCCATTCATCAAAGCCTTATGGTTGAACCTGATAATTTTATGGAATATCCATTGAGGTTCTCCAGCACTGAAGGGTCTGATAAATGTGGTCTTCATGTTAGCTTACATATAACTGTCATGGTTATTTTTAATCTGTTTCTTTTCCCCTAAAACTTAAGAATAGATAGAGATTTTTCAAAGGTGGAAGTTGAGGAAAGAGGATTTCCTTGGAGCACCTCAATGTTTCAGACCATAAAATCACAGGATTAGAAGGGACTTTGGATGTTTTCTTGTCCAGCCCTCTGCTCAAGGGAAGAGACCTTATATCAGTCAGGTCAAATGGTTGTCCAGTCTATTTTGAAAACCTCCACTGATGGAGCACCCACAACTGTGAGAGGCAAGTTAATTGTTTTCACCATCAGAAAACCTCTCCTTACTTCTAGGTTGGATCTTTCTTTAACAAGCTTCCTCCATTCTTTGGTCCATTCCATAAACTTCAGATTCATATGTCCAAATTTATCTTCCAAGAATGTTTCCACTCATGTTGGTTCTATCTAAAACGTCTTCCCCACAGAGGTCCCATGCAGCTGTCAGAGAATTAATGCAACATGACATTTAATCTCCCCACTATTACATACACACAATACACCTTCCTGAAGATCTTTGGTTTGGGTGCTGAAGGTTGGGACTGGCAACCATTCCAAACCACTATTGGATTGAGCCTTGCATTCTAAGGATGAGAATGGACAAGGCCATGTTCGTGTTGGAAACAGGTGAATGTCAAACTCTGAAGAATTCTTACATTGTTTCATCCATTACTGCTTCTTAGACTCAGGGGGAGGAGAGGGGTGAATGAAATGCAGACTTCAGATATTGAACTGCTGGTCTGTGAGAGCCAAGGTCTCACAAAAGTTGTTTACTGAGAACTAAAGACTTTCTTTCATAACAAGTGTCTAACTCTTAACTGGAGAATGTGACCTGCTTGATTGAGGGGAGGGAGACTTCTATGCTTTTAATATACTGATTTAGGCTCCAGTTAACCAGAATTAGTTTTTCTTTCACGTGTGCCAAAATGATGTACTCAATAAAGCCTTACATTGGAGATTGGATCATCTCAGCTGCTTCATTGGGTTTGTCAGTCAGAACCTTGACAGTGAAATGAATTAGTAGTGAAGAGAACATGGTTGGACAAATCAGAATCTCTCAATATCCATTCTGAAGAAAGTTAACATTATTGAGTTCTAGGTTCTCAGTGGATGTTGTCTGTTCAAGAAATCACATGTTTGCCTCTATGTTTAACTTCATACACAAACACAAAAATATCTATGTAGTAAAACCTCAGTTTAATGACTCATATGGGGAGGAGGAGATCTGTCCATTGCATCTGGTTCTCCATTAAATCCAAATTTATGAAACTGATCTAATTTACTCCTCCAACTAATACAAGTGACGTCAATTATGTGATTCCACAGATGACGTGCATTAATGCAAAGAGCATAATTAAGCAGCTGATATGCCTTATTTTTGTAGCTATATATATATGCACAAGGACACACATATACAGACCATAAAATATTCATGTTATGTACCCATGTTAAGCTGATTTGGGATAGAATGGGTAAAACAGGAGTCCAGTCTTTAATCCAACAAATGTGGACATGTGTGAATGGGTTTGGGTGGGGGTGGGTGCCTATAGCCTATCATTTCTATATAGGATAGATGATAAATAGATTAGATGACAGAAGACAGGAAAGCAGGCAGGCAAATGTGGATAAATTGATAATTAATTAAACAATCAGAAACTTTGATGACAGTTTTTGATTTAATTCATCCTTCTATTTGGCTTTTATATTACCCAGATTTTTCATATACTTTGGTGACGAGATTTTTCTCCACTGGATGCTGGAGAATGGAAGGATTTATATTCCTTACAGTCATCTGGCCATTAGTACTCTTTCTGAGAGTCCTTCTCTTGGACGTGCTAACAACCAGATGTCTGCAAAGAATATAAATCCTCTCATTCTCCACCATTCAGTCAGAACTGAAGAAGCTTCTTGGATGAGAAGGAAAACATCTTCAGGTTAAACAAAGACAGTCCAGTTCCTTTTTGAAAAATCACATTTGGGAAAACCATGACCTGGATAACTGAGAATCTCCATAGAGGTGTCTTGGATTGGGGGAAATGGGTCTTTAGTAGAACTAAGGCAGAGCCTACATTGTTTGATTTCAGCTATTCCCCAATTTTGAAATTGTTAAATGAAGAAGGATTGCCACTCAAGAAAGGACATCAGGATTTGCTCAACATCTACAGCAAGAAGTTCTCAAAAGTTTCTACCTGGATTCTATAGCCTTGAGATGATTATAGTAATGGAGAAGTAATTTTAGACACCAGCATATTTGCTAAACAGAATCCATCAGGGACATCAATGTAACATCCCTCAGCTGCTTAAAGCAAATGCATTTTCCCAGCTTCCCCTGAACGTCTTGTGCATTTACTGAAGAAAGCATTTCTTTGATAGAATCACACCTGTTACCTGCATATCACCACATGCTCATATTCATCTTTTCAATTTGCGCATATGAACTGCAGTACACTCTAGATTTAACAATTGTTTTTGAAAGAGGCTTCAGCTGATATTTGGTGAAGAAAAATAAATGGACACGAATGCTGAGGAATCTGGCTTGTTCATTCCATTCTAAGATCTTCTTCCCCTGTTTTAGTACTCCAAGACTGAAGAAATATAAAGTGGGAGTATATTCTATATTTGTGCAAATAAAAGTAAAGTTTTTTAAGCTTAGGAGCCCAATGAATTATGTGAACTTTTAGAAATAGGAATAGGAATATTCTTTATTGGCCAAGTGTGATTGGACACACAAGGAATTTGTCTCTGGCACATAAGCTCTCGATGTACATACAAACAACAAAGTGGTAAGTCATAGATCATACATCATGAGATATAAATCATAAGATACAAACAACAAGTGATAAATCATAAGATACAAATAGGAGAAGGTAGTAGGAAAGATGAAAAGATGAGAAAAACAAGAAGAAGTATAATAGCAATACAGCCCTACCACATGAGTAATAAAACTGCTGCTACATGGATATTAGTTAAAACATGTGTAATCTAGAATGAAAAGTGCTAGATTTTTCTTTAAGTATATATAGTCTTTTATAAGATTTTACTATAATATTTGAAATGTAACCATGTCCTTTCAATGGTGCAAGATACAAATCACATTTTGAAGGTGATTTGGGAAATCATTTCATTATTTGCATTTCTTTTTTAGCTTTTTGTAAAGCTGTTAGGTGTTTTCCTGTGTTTTCCAAGGACATCAGGTTGTTTACTTTCACTTTTTTCTATACCATGTATAGATTATTAATCCCCCAGAAAGGGAAAAATTTGTTGTGGAACCAGAGATGTAGGAATCATTTTCAGAACACAGTTAATTCAAAGAATCCCATTCAAATACTATACTTAGAGTAGTGTTTTCAAGGTAAGTATGCAATTATTCAGCAGAATATTAATATTAAGTGAACTAATTGTCGTCTTCTATTAAATTCCTGATCAGAGTTCTATAGTAACCATGAAAAGCAATGAATCAAGAATCCCCGAGTTCATACTTCTTGGTTTCATGGACATTCGGAAACTGCAGCTCCTGTCCTTTGTCATCCTTCTCTTTTCCTACTTATTGACCATCACAGGAAATTTGGTGATTATTATCCTGACTAACCTGGACCATCGTCTACACACCCCAATGTATTTTTTCCTCTGGAATTTCTCTATTATGGAAATTGGTTTCACCACTGTCATCACCCCTCCAACCTTGTCACATTTGCTGATGGGTCATAAAAATGTGCCCTATGTTGGTTGCTTGGTACAGTCTTTCATGTATTTCCATCTGGGTACCACTGAGTTCTTTCTCTTAGCGGTCATGTCCTATGATAGATACCTGGCCATCTGTAACCCCTTACGCTACCCATCCATCATGCAGAAGAGTTTATGCACTTTGTTGGTTTTCTGTTGCTGGTTTGGAAGCTTCCTTTTCATCATTGGTCCCTCTGTGATCTTCCTACAGCTTCCAATATGCAACTCAAACATCCTGGACCATTTCTTCTGCGACAACACACCATTGATCCAACTCCTTTGTGGGGACACTAGACTTCTTGAACTGTTTGGGTTTGTCACTGCTGTGCTTTCATTGCTGGGGACTTTAACCATTTCAGTAGTTTCCTATGTCAACATAATAAAAACTATCTTGAACATCTCATCTGCTACAGGGAGAAAGAAGGCCTCTCACTTCATTGTTGTGTCCATCACCTACGGGAGCTGCATCTTCCTTTATATCAGCCCATCCCAGGCAAGCAAAGTGGAGTTTGGCAAAATAGTGGCCATTCTCAACACCATTGTTTCCCCTTTGCTCAATCCTTTCATTTACAGCTTGAGAAACCTACAAGTTCAGGAAGCCTTGAAAGATCTGTTGAGACAGGTTGCAGTCTTTATTAAAAGTCCAAGGAAAACCTGAGAACATCGTTCTTTGTGGACTTGGTGTATCTGATATCTGGATTGTGGGGCTGACCAATATGCCTTTACTTGGTACTTTGAAGTACCATTTCTGGTCACCAAAGCTTTATGGTTGAACCTGCTAATTTTTTAGAATATCCATTGAAGTTCTCCAGCACTGAAGGGTCTGAAAAACGTGGTCTTTGTGTTAGGTTACACATAAGTGTCATGGGGTTCCTTTAGGTCATAGGAAAATCTGTCAGATGCTCTCAGAAGGACCTGAGACACTGCCACCATCATAAATATGAGTAAGTTGTCAAACATTTCAATTTTGATCATATGACCATGATGCTGCTGCAACATTTGTGTGAAGAACGATTGTAAGTCATCTTTTTCAATACCAGTGTAACTTTGAAAGGTCACTTGTACGTCAAGATAATACTACCAGTTGTATTATCAACAACCATACTGATGAAAGGATATATTCCTGAACTATATGAAAGTGGTTTAGAAAGGCTATTTGGACATAGTTTTTTTCCTGAGGAATTATCTAATAGAATGTTTCTATTTTTTAGTTACTACCCACCCAAATGCATATGAAGTAAATTTCTGTATTGTAAAAGCTCAGTTTAATCATTCAAAGAGGGAAAGGGAGTAAGTGCCTACTGTATCTGTCAAAACTGCCATCCTGAGCTTCAGTCTTGCTTTACTAAATGCCAGCCTGCATTTATAAACTATTGGGGGAGTGTTCTGGACCATGGTAAACCTGACTAGAGCATGTATCTGCATGTTAGGATATCTGGCATTTATTGGGTTAAGTGCTCTCTCCCTAAGAGATGGCTTATGGGAAATGTAGTTTTAGCTAGTTAGCTATCTCATGTTAACAGGTCAGTAGTAGGAGGAGCCTCTGAGCTCTTCTCAGGACATACTGGCTACGTGCCCAGTTTGGAATGCCTTTGTTTCATCCAGCCTCATGTCTCCCAGCCACACGGCTTGGAGGTCCTATGCCAACATGTGAGTCTTATGCAGAAGAAAAGGGGAAAATCCATCATCAAATTACCTGTGGAATGAGCTATATTGCTGAAATATATTTCTGGATGTATCTCTACATAACAGTAAGTTATTGTTTAGGATTCCTAGAAATAAAGCGATATTCTTTGTTTATTCCTCTGAGTTATCTGTCTGTCCTGGATGGGACTAAAGCCATCTGTTCTGTCTGGGGCAGAACAGGGAGGGAACTGCTGGGAAGGGGAAAACTGAAACTACTCATCGTGCCATCCTGAGACATCGGCTCATCGCCCCAAGGCCAGAAGCCTGGGAAAGGAAGTGCAACAGCTCATCACCTAGCCCGCCAATGCAGGCACCATTACCAAAATAAATCTTTTGAATATAACTGGACAATAGGGAGATAACAGGGGGAGGAATGGGAAAGGGAAAGTTACTGGGGAAACTTTGTGCACAAACTTTTAGTTCTGGCTCTGCTGTACTGTAACCACTTGGTCTTTAATAAAAGTATACCTTTCCCACAAATAGAGTGGAGGGTCTTTCTTTCCTAAGAATCCAAGTCAGGGCAGTATCTGGATGTCAATTAAATTGGAATATGTGATATTGAAATTATTTATTGTTACACAGAGGTAACTTAATCAACTATGTTATTCCACAAATGATGTCAATTCATGCAAAGAGCATAAATGATGTCAAATCTGCTTATACATATCCATAGTCAAAAGCTCTTCACAAATTAAAATATTGATCTGATACTGAAGTCCTATGTAAGGATGTTAGGAAGGATAATAGACAATCCCAAGTATTGTTGACAATTTCTGCTTAATTTGTCTTTATTTTGGTTTGCCCATTGGGTCCTTCTAGGGTATTCTTTCCCCATTCAGGACCAAAAATAGAAAAACCTTGACACTGGAGGTTCCAAGCACCCAGAACCACCCAGTCTTGCTTGGGTGAGTCAAAGCCCATTGCACCCCATCCAGGGCCTCCAGGAACTGGGACAAGACATATATGTATTCCCTAGGCCACCTGGGATGAAGATGTAAAGCTGGGTAACATCAGGATCACTACAAACCATCCAATCCAGCATCCTCAGGTAGTTGTTAGACAAGAGGGAAGAAAGAACTGAACCTTGTGGCACCACATAAAGTAGGGACTGTAGTCTGGGTCTCTCCTACCTTCAACACCAAATTTTGCCATGAAGTTCAAGAAGGGTTTCCAACTTATTAAAAAAACCCAACATCTAGGACTGGTTGTAGATGGAGAGAGAGAGAGAGAGAGAGAGAGAGAGAGAGAGAGAGAGAGAGAGAGAGAGAGAGAGAGAGAGAGAGAGAGAGAGAGAGAGAGAGAGAGAGAGAACCTGTCCCTAAACTTCCTAGTGTCTCTGAACTATAAAAGGGATTTTGAACTCAAAGCTTCCTGAACTGGATCCAGTTCCTCTATGTACTATGACACTTCTATTTGCCCTTTCACCTAGTCTAGTGGATGATTCTGCCACATCTATTGGCTATTGGATGACTATCTATTGGCTTCCACTAACTGGGAAAAAGCAAACAAACACAATCAAATTAGTGATATCATGTGGGGGTTCAGAGAATCTATAATGTGCAATCACTATAAGCATATAATACGTATTGATCAAATCAGTAATGAAAAGAACATTGAGCCAATGTTTACTTAAAATGGTTCTGGGCTATAGTGAAACATTGTTTATAAAAGAAGCATATTTACTATTTTTTGAGACCAGGAGAGGCTATTTCCTCTTCTAGGACTTTTTTAAAGAAGGAAAAGGGATTTACACTTTAGTAAGAGCTTATGTGAATTTACATAACATTTCAGTTAGATAATGTTCTCCTTTGGTATGCAATGTTGTGTTTTAAGGTTTTGACTAAGGAAGATCTAAAATTCTGCAACAATTTGGGACAAGCGCAAACAGAAAATGTTTTCCATTTGAAAACAGAATTCTTCTCATAATCTAAATAGTGTCACAAGGGGAAATCATCTTTTTAAAATGCAGAGATGTGGGTGTGATTTTCAGGACACCCACAGTTTGAATGACAACAAAATTCCAGTTACAGCAACATTTTCAAAGCAGATGTACTCAGCTGGGTATTAATAATTTTCTTTTTCATCAGTTTCTTGATCCCAGTTCTACGGTAACCATGAAAAGCAATGAAACAAGAATCAGTGAGTTCATATTGGTTGGTTTGACAGATGTTCGGAAACTGCAGCTCCTGTTCTTCGCCATCCTTTTCTTTTCCTACCTACTGACAATTACAGGAAATTTTATGATTATTCTTCTGGCTAATGTAGACCACAGGCTACACACCCCGATGTATTTCTTCCTCTGGAATTTCTCCATTATGGAAATTGGTTTCCCTCAAACCTTGTCACATTTGCTGATGGGCAATAAAAATATTTCCTATGTTGGTTGCATTGTGCAATGCTTCCTGTATTTTTATCTGGGCACTACAGAGGTCTTCTTCTTTGTTGTCATGTCCTATGATCGATACCTGGCCATTTGTAACCCTTTGCACTACCCATCTATCATGCACAAGCGTTTATGCACCTTGCTGGTTTTCTGTTGCTGGATTGGAAGCTTCCTCATTCACATAGGTCCATTTGTGGTCTTCCTACAGTTTCCAATGTGCAACTCAAACATCCTGGACCATTTCTTCTGTGACAGTGCACCATTGATGCATCTCCTGTGTGGAGACACCAGACTTCTTGAATTGGTTGTATCCTTGATTGCCATTGTTTTATTGTTCGGAACTTTGTTCATTTCAGTGGTTTCCTATATCAACATAATCAAAACTATCTTGAACATCCCAACTGCTACAGGGAGAAAGAAGGCGTTTTCCACTTGTGCTGCTCACTTCATGGTTGTGTCCATCGCCTACAGGAGCTCCCTCTTCCTTTATATCAGCCCAGCCCAGACAAGCAAAATGGAGTTTGCCAAGAGACTGGCCATTCTCAACACAATTGTTTCTCCTTTGTTGACTCCTTTCATCTACAGTTTGAGAAACCAACAAGTTCGGAAGCTTTGAAAGATTTATGGAAACAGATTGCAGTCGTTATTAAGGGTTCAAGGAAAGCCTGAAAACACCATTCCTTGCAGAGTTGGTGTATCTGGTCTCATGTTTGAAGGGCTGACAAATATACAATTATTTGATAGTTTGAAGGAGCGTTTCCTGTTGCCAAAGCCTTTTGATTGAACCTACTAATTTCATGGAATAGTTGTTGACATTCTCAGGTACTGAAGGGTCTGCAAATAGGGTCTTCATGTTAAATTACACAATCTAGGGGAAACCATACAAGTAGTTCTCAACTTACGGCCTTAGTTGGGATTTGAACATCCATTGCTAAGTGAAGCAGCTGTTAAGTGAATCTCTGTCAGGCTCCGAAACAAAAAACAACCCATAGAGTTAGAGTCCTTTTTTATTGTTCTCTACCTATAAACAGAATCTTGCCAGACTAAAGCAATCATCCAAATAACTATAGATATACTCTAGGAACTGTTATGGATAAGCCATTTTAATCCACTTCCTGCTGGCCAAATCTTTCAAACTCTGCTTCCTCTTTACCCTCTTGAAATGAATCCTTCCCTCCTGGGAATACAAACCACTTTCCACCACAGTTGCACCCAATTTATACAAAATATTTCTTGTAGTCATTGTGTGAATCACCATGATTGTTAAGTTCATCATATGGCTGATAAGCAAATCTGATGTTCCCCATTGACTTTGCTTGTTGAATGCCAACTAGAAAAGTTAAAAATGGTGATGACCTGACCCCAGGACACTGCATACATCAAAAATAAAGAGGGGCAATTGAGAGCATCCTGTCACATTGCATTACAGTCTGGTTTGGAATCATTACTGCTTCAGGCAGGAAGGTGGTGCAGAGAGTGGTGAGGATGGCAGAAATTATTATCAGCAGTTCACTCCCTTCTATCCAGGACATGGCATATAAGTGATGCTTGAGCAAGGTCTCCAGTATCATCTGGGGTGCTACGCATCCTCTCCACAACCTGTTTTCCTTGATACCTTCTGGGAGGAGGCTTCATGGTATCCAAAGAAGAACATCCAGATTCAGTCACAGTTTTGTACCATACAGCATCAACCTTGTGAACTCTTAAGTTACCCTTTTCTGCTATGTATTCAAGATGGACAGTGAATAATATTTATATGTATTTATATGCAAGGATGTAGGTGTAGGTGTGTGTCTATATATATATATATATATATATATATATATAGGTCTTTGGTTCTTTGGGTTTTCTCCCATTCATTGTTGAATGAACAACGCTTAGTCACATCATATGGGGATTCAGACAACCTCTAATGAGTACCTAATATCAACCAATAGTATAAATTGTTTGGTATAGATAGATACTAAGTAAATAAGGAGTCCCTGAGGATTTTACTCTGCTAGTCATTGCTGACAAAAGGGGGCGGTACTCATCTTCATTTCAAGACTATTGAGCTAGTGTTGTCCAAAGACATTTCTACAGTCATGTGGCCAGCATGATGTCACGAAGCACGGTTACCTTTCCACCAAAGTGGTACCTATTTATCTATTTGCATTTGCATGTTTTTGAATAGCTAGGTTGGCAGGAGCTGGGATGAGGATGGGAGCTTACCCCATTGTGTGGTGCTTGGGTATCGAACCTGGGCTGTCTGGCTTTCCAACCAACAAGCCTGTATCAGCCACCGTATCACCCCTTATAGATAGAAGTTGCCCCAAGGGCTACTCTAAATAAGCATAACTATATCTCTGAAATTGTTTGCTCTGGAATAACACGTATACCTATCACACCAAAGTAAATAACTTTTAAGGTAAGCATTGGAAGGTCAAAATTATCCGAAGTTCATTAGTGGTCCATCAAAATATTTTTTTTTATTTAGGTGAAAGGCATTTTTTTTTAGTAAAAATAGGTCAATATTGTTTGAGATCAGGAAGAGCTATTCCCCAATCTTGAACTTGTTAAATGAAGAGGAAGGATTTACAGTCAAGAAGGGATAGGTGGATTTTCTTAATATCTATGAGAAAATGTTCTCAAAAGCTTCTTTCTGGAGTCTACATCCTTTAACTGTTTGTGGTGGTGGAGAAGTAACTTGAAGAACTTTCAATTTTTCTGTAGCTAAGAACTTCAAACAAAATCCCTTAGGGACATCAGTATGGTATCTCTCAGCTGCTTAAAGCAAATTATCTTTTCGAAGCTTCTCCTGGCTGTTTTTTGTAGGTCCTACAGAAAGAAGCATTTCTTTGAAAGAGCTTCTATCTTCATATCACCACATGCTTACCATTTAGTCTTTGGACCTGAATCACAGCACAACCTAACATTTAATAGTAAAAGAGCCTTCAACTGAGGTTTAGTCAACACATGGACACATGGATTCTCAGGTGCCTAGCTTATTCATTCCATACCAAGTTCATTCTTTTTTTTTTAGTACTATTATTAATTCTTATAAGGACAAAGATTTGCTGCTTTTAGGGAGTTAATAAATTGAACTTTTTTAAAAGAAAAGACAAATTTGTAATCTACTATTATTTATTTGATTCTTGTTTATCCCATCTTTATAAGTAACTCAAAGCAAAGGGTTAGAGTCTTCTTATGTATACAGTATTTTCTAAACTATTTGAAATGTATCCATCTCCTTTCAGCGGCTGTAAGATTCCAATTTCCTTTTGAAGGTTTTGGAAGCTGAGGGAGAAATCACTCTGATTCACATTTTCTTGGTGGATTTATTTAATTTAACATAATGGGAAATATGTAGGAGAAGGAGTAGCAAAACCTGGGTGTTGAGTTAAAAGAAGGATCAGCCTAGAATTCCTACATAGCCACAAGTGAGCTAACTCCAATCCTCCTTGATTTTGTTGACCCTTATCTAACTCTAAGCAGGTTCTGACCATCAGTTGAGAAGATTTCTGTGCATAGGCTTTTTAACAATAAATCAGTTTACAAGGACCTTCATGTCAGGACCTGGTCTTTTGCTCCTGACAAAATTATGTTTGAGCCTTTGCGTTCCTTTACAAAACCCTTTTCTGGATTTTGTAAAGCTGTGTTTTACAGCTTAGCAGGGACACTTAAAACTCTACAGCAATTTGGGGAAATTGCTACAGTTAGTTAAGTGTAATAGGAAGCCTTGCATGCCTTCCAATAATTAAGCAAATGATTACAAATGGACTCAAAACCCTGATTTGAAAATTGCATAATAGGAGGAAGAATGAAAGGATTTTATGGAGCAGACAGACATTTAACTGTATTTTTATAGTATAGTACAGCCAATATCAAATGATAATCTGACTTTTTTTTCCCCTGCCCATTTGTTTTATTGTCATCATAATCCAATATTTCAGATGTAGATCTGACTTGGAGGTCTGATCTGTCAATCTTCCATATGCAAGAAGATAATTTATTGAAACACTTGGCTAAGTACTGCTATATTTTATTTTATTTTATTTTATTTTAAAAAGTCACATTTATATCTGTAAAAGGACAAGGAAAAATATTGGGGGACTTAATTTAGAAAAAGGATACACATGAGTATATAAGTATATACAAATGTAGGACTGAGAAAGATTCCCCCCAAAAAACCTTCACAACACTAAAAAACAGCCACAGAACAAGGAAAGAAAAAACCCCACAAAACTGAATTAATGTTCATCATTTTCTCTGAAGAAATGTGTTAGGCTGAAGAGGGATTGCATGGTCATCTGAATTCAAAAACAAGAATAAATAACTACACTATAGTTGGGCAGAAGACAGTCAATTAACAGAGAATAAACCCAAGGTTATGATAATCTTCCTGTACAGGGTCAGTGTTAGAAGAATAAATTTGGGCCAATCTAAGATGGAATTACGTAAGAATGAGACTGGACATGCTGTTTGAAAAGGAAGATGCTTATTCGGAGAACATAAGAGACATCATTCAAAAGTAGGCTTCAGTTTCAAATCTTGAGGTTGGGGGTATTTATAGGGAAAATAGCTCTTTGTGTTTTGAACTGTTTATCTTTGGCAAATTCCTTCAGCCTGTCAACATTGGGGAGTCCTCCTTGTGTGTGTTCCTAAAAGCCATACATACTAAATGATTTATCTTGTTAGCTATTCTTTGAAATGAATACAGTTTCAGCCTGACAATGGACTATTAGACTGAAAGATAAGCAATCTTTCCTGGATTGTGTTTATCTCTGTCCTTTCAGCTATTGACAGATGATATTGTTGATTTAAGGAGTTCATGGGGAGTGCATGAATAAATTGATTTCTAAATTGATTTTCTTCCCACCTTAGTTTTCCAAAAGGCCTAAATATCCTGAATCAATTGTTATACCAGTGATGAATAGAATAGAATAGAATAGAATAGAATAGAATAGAATAGAAGAGAAGAGAAGAGAAGAGAAGAGAAGAGAAGAGAAGAGAAGAGAAGAGAAGAGAAGAGAAGAGAAGAGAAGAGAAGAGAAGAGAAGAGAAGAGAAGAGAAGAGAAGAGAAGAGTTGGAAGGGACCTTCTAGGTCATCTAGTCCAACCCCCTGTTCAGGCAGGAAACCCTATACCATTTCAGACAAATGGTTGTCCAGTCTCTTCTTAAAAACTTCCAGTGTTGGAGCATTCACAACTTCTGGAGGCAGAATTCCACTGATTAATTGTTCTCACTGTCAGGGAATGTCTCCTTAGTTCCAGGTTGCTTCTCTCCTTGATTAGTTTCCATCCGTTGTTTCTTGTCCTGCCTTCTAGTGCTTTGGAAATAGCTTGACTCCCTCTTCTTTGTGGCAACTCCTTAGATAGTGAAACAGTGCTATCATGTCCCCCCCTCGTCCTTCTCTTCATTAGACTAAACATACCCAATTCCAACAATCATTCCTTATATGTTTTTCCCTCCAGTCCCCTGATCATCTTTGTTGCTCTTCTCTGTACTGTTTCTAGAGTGTCAAGACCTTTTTTACATCGTGGTGACCAAAACTGGATGCAGTATTCCAAGTGTGGCCTTACCCAGGCATTGTAAAGTGGTATCAACACTTCACATGATCTTATTAACACTTCATTTGATCTTGCCTAGTTTCAGATTATTAACCAATGAAAGCTCACCTAATTCATCAAGGGTTTATGCCACAGATTGCTCACAACTAAGATAAGATGGGGAACCAAACCAAGACTGAGGAGATCTTATTGCTAGGATTTACTGAAAGTCACCAGCCTGAGATGCTATTATTTTCCCTTATCTTGGTCATGTACCTGATGGCCATAGCTGGAAACATTCTGATTGTTATTATCACCCTTGTGGATGTCCACCTCAGGACCCCAATGTATTATTTCCTCAGGAATTATGCCATCTTGGAAATTGGATACACTTCATCTGTCATTCCCAAAGCTTTGAGCAATTTGGCGTTGGGGAAGAAAACCATCTCTTATGTGGGATGTATAAGCCAATTGTTTTTTTATTTCTTTTTGGGCACTACTGATTTTTTCCTTCTGACGGTTATGTCTTTTGACCGTTATGTGGCCATCTGCAATCCTTTAAGATATACCACCATCATGAACCAATGTATCTGCACTTGGATGGTGCTGATTTCTTGGGTTGCAGGATTCAGCTTGATTTTTGGTCAAACCGTATCTTTTGCACAATTCCCTATATGTGGCTCAAACATCATTGACCATTTTTTTTGTGACAGTAAACCACTGCTGAAACTTCTCTGTGGGGATACACGTCTCCTGGAGCTGGTTGGCTTCATCCTTTCTGTTTTTTCACTTCTAGGGACTTTAGCCATTACTGCAATATCCTACACAGTCATAATTTCCACCATCCTTCACATTCCAACTGCTGCAGGAAGGAAGAAAGCCTTCTCCACCTGTGCCTCCCACATCATTGTGGTCTCTATTACGTATGGTAGTTGCATCTCTATGTACCTCATACCCATGGAAAGTGAAGGGAAAAATTTCAACAATGCGGTGGCCATTCTCAACAATGTGGTTTGTCCCCTCATGACCCCATTTGTCTACACTCTAAGGAACAAGCAGGTCAAAGATGCTTTGAAAGACACCTTGGGCTGCAAGAGGACAACTCGCAAAATATGAGGAACATCAACATACTTGAAAGAGGAAAGAAAAAAAAGAGAATAAATGTGAACAGAGTAAAAATAGATCAGTGATCTCTGTTCAACCTGTGATGTACTAATTGATTGATTGATCAGATGCCTATGTAATTCTTTTGGGGTGGTAGTTGAGGGGTGGTGAAATAATTTATATTGGAAGTTTTGGTACTGGTTCATTGCAAAAAGTTTCTTAATACATGCTTACAATAAAATAGACTCATCTAGTGGTGTTTCCTGTCTGGTCTACCTCACAAGGTGGAAATCCATCTTGCAAATCTGAAATTACACCAGTTCACTCCCCCTATCCCCAACTTTCCCTTTACAGGTTAAGAAATTAGGAGAGTCTCTTCTGAGCCTCTTGGCCCACCCACATATCTGCTGGGATAAATTTTACCTGATTGTTCTGTTGACCATGCCTTGTCTCCCAGGGTGTTTCCCATTTCCCATTACACTATTTTCCAAGGTACTTGAAGGCAGGACAAGAAGCAACGGATGGAAACTAATCAAGGAGAGAAGCAACCTAGAACTAAGGAGAAACTTCCTGACAGTGAGAACAATTAACCAGTGGAACAACCTGCCTCCAGAAGCAGTGAATGCTCCAACACTGGAAATGTTTAAGAAGAGACTGGACAGCCATTTGTCTGAAATTGTATAGGGTTTCCTGCCTGAGCAGGGGGTTGGACTAAATGACCTCCAAGGTCCCTTCCAACATTATTATTATTATTATTATTATTATTATTATTATTATTATTATTATTATTATTATTATTATTATTATTATTATTATTATTATTGTTGTTGTTGTTGTTATTTAGATAAGCTTGAAAGGGGAAGGCATAATTAGAATTAATATTGTTTTCCTAAAAGAAGCACTCAGCACATAAATATCTATGGAGGTTCTCAGTCATCCAGGTCATAGTTGTCCCAAAGCTGCTTTTTCTAGGAAGCAACTGGACTTTTTTTTCCTTTGAAGACGTTTTGCTTCTTATCCAAGAGGCTTCTTCAGGAGAAGAAGCTTCTTGCATGGGAAGCGAAACGTCTTCAAAGAAAAAAAAAACAGAAAGTCCTGTTGCCTCCTGGAAAAAGCACCTGTGGGACTACATGAATAGTTTTAGAATTACCAGTAGGGGGCGACAAAGACCAGGCTGAGCAAGAATCTACCCAACTATGTCAGAAAACGTATTTAAAAAATAGACATTTTTCTAGCACATGTAGTGACCAAGGTGATGGTGAAGCAGTTTATTCAACAGAGAAGCAGACCATTGCCTTCTTGTGTGGCTTCCTTTTGCCTTGCAGACTTTGGAGGTCCACATGTAACACTGCAGTAGCTGGAAGATACTGCTATGCATGAATTTCACCACTTGTGCTTCATATTTAGAAGCAAGCCCCCTCTTCTCACTGCTAAAACAGGCTGAAAGGGGCCCTTCACCTGAAGCACCCCTTAGAACCATTTCATTTGGCCTCTTCACTGGCCTAATAAGTGTAATTCCAGCTGCAACTTTGAAAAAAATAGAGAGCAAAAATGAT
Source organism: Bothrops alternatus (assembly GCA_034064705.1). Taxonomy (NCBI): domain Eukaryota; kingdom Metazoa; phylum Chordata; class Lepidosauria; order Squamata; family Viperidae; genus Bothrops; species Bothrops alternatus. The sequence goes on from JARGCV010000074.1 coordinate 1,494,276, forward strand.
CACTTGTATGGAGGTGGCAGGTGGGAAGGGAAGGGTGAAACGGCCTCATCCCAGATGCTGCAGACCCAGTGCAAACGTGTCCACATGCAAGCTAATCCAATCCCACCCCTGGATTGATTGTGCACTGTGTTACTGTGTGCTAATGTAATACGCACAGGTGGCCCTCGACTTATAAAAGTTCATTTAGACACCGTTTCAAGATACAATGGCACCAGAACGAGATAAGATGAGATAAGATGGGGTAAGGTAAGGTAAGGTGAAGTGAGGTGAGGTGAGCTCAGCTGGGATGGGATGGGATGGGATGGGATGGGATGGGATAGGATAGGATAGGATAGGATAGGATAGGATAGGATAGGATAGGATAGGATAGGATAGGATAGGATAGAACAGAGCTAGAAAGGACCAGACCTCTGCTCAAGAAGGAAAAGATAGATGAGATGGGATGGGATGGGACGGGATGGGATGGGATGGGATAGAACAGCGCTGGAAAGGACCTTGGAGGTCTTCTAGTCCAGCCCCTGCTCAAGCAGGAGAAGATAGATGAGATGAGATGAAGAGATGAGATGAGACGGGACGGGACAGGATGGGATGGTATGGGATGAGATGGGATAGGATAGGATAGGATAGAAAAGCGCTGGAAAGGACCTTGGAGGTCTTCTAGTCCAGCCCCTGCTCAAGCAGGAGAAGATAGATGAGATGAGATGAGATGATGAGATGAGACGGGACGGGACGGGACGGGACGGGATGGGATAGGATAGAACAGTGCTGGAAAGGACCTTGGAGATCTTCTAGTCCAGCCACTGCTCAAGCAGGAGAAGATAGATGAGATGAGATGAGATGATGAGATGAGATGAGATGAGATGAGATGAGACGAGACGGGATGGGACGGGACGGGACGGGACAGGATGGGATGGGATGGGATAGGATAGAACAGTGCTGGAAAGGACCTTGGAGGTCTTCTAGTCCAGCCACTGCTCAAGCAGGAGAAGATAGATGAGATGAGATGATGAGATGAGATGAGATGAGACGGGACAGGATGGGACGGGACGGGACGGGATGGGATGGGATGGGACGGGATGGGACGGGATGGGATAGGATAGAACAGCACTGGAAAGGACCTTGGAGGTCTTCTAGTCCAGCCCTCTACTCAAGCAGGAGAAGATAGATGAGATGAGATAGGATAGGATAGGATAGGATAGGATAGGATAGGATAGGATAGGATAGGATAGGATAGGATAGGATAGGATAGAGCTGGAAAGGACCTTGGAGGTCTTCTAGATAAGATGAGATAATATTTATTGCCATTTGTTTTACTATGAGCACACTGAGCTACATTAAAAATGTAATTCTATTGCCTGCTCTCAAAAGAAAGTATATACAGTATCTACCTATAACATACAAGCTGTTTCACTGGTTAATTGTCCTCACTGTTAGAAAGTTTCTCCTTAACTTCAGGTTGCTTCTCTCCTTGATTAGTTTCCATCCATATTTTCTTGTCCTGCCCTCTGGTGCTTTGGAGACTGGGTTGACCCCCTCTTCTTTGTGGCAGCCCCTCAAATACTGGAATACTGCTATCATGTCCCCCCTTGTCCTTCTTTTTTCTAGACTAGCCAAACACAAATTCTGCAACCGTTCTTCATACGTTTTTGTCTCCAGGCCTTTAATCATCTTAGTTCTTCCCCTTTGCACTTTTTCCAAAGTCTCAACATCTATTTGGTAATGTGGTGATCAGCATTCCAGGTGTAGCCTTACTTAGGATTTATAAATCAGTACTAATACTTCATGTGATTTTGATTTTATGCTTCTGTTTATACAACCAAGGATTGTGTTAACTTTTTTGGCTGCTGCCGCACACTGCTGGCTCATATTTAAGTAATCATCCACTAGGAATCAGGCGCCTCTCATAGTTACTGTTTTCGAGCAAAATTTTTCCTAATCTGTACTTGTACCTTTGGTTTTTTCTGCCTACGTGTAATCTAAGTATACTATGTTCACAGCATTTCATTTGGCTAATTTAATCAGTTTCTCAAAGAATTAACAAAGATTGGTTTGGCATGATCTGTTTTTAGCTATTTTTTTGTGTAAAAAATTCTTTTATTAAAACAATCAACATCAAACATAAGATCGTATTAAAAAGCAATCATCATATAACCTGCAATACAACACTAAGGATTAGTCTTTGTAAACGTCTGGTTTAGTATTTGATTAAATTTTAAAATTAAAAATAAAATTTATTTAATTTTGCTCTATGATTCTATTCTATTCTATTCTATTCTATTCTATTCTATTCTATTCTATTCTATTCTATTCTATTCTATTCTATTCTATTCTATTCTATTCTATTCTATTCTATTTTCTCTTTATCATTTCTCTCTCTCTATCCTCCATCTCTTTCTCTCTTATCTGTCTGTCTGTCTGTCTGTCTGTCTGTCTGTCTGTCTGTCTGTCTGTCTGTCTATCTATCTATCTATCTATCTATCTATCTATCTATCTATCTATCTATCTATCTATCTATCTATCTATCTATCTATCTATCTATCTATCTATCTATTGTCTGCCTGCCCATCTGTCATCTCTTACTGCTCTATTATCTATCTGCCTATGTATTTTATCTGTCCCCCACCAGATGGCAGCATCTACACATGTCTGCTCCAGCTTGGAAGGTAAGATGGGCCTAGTCTCTTTAGCCTCTGGTAGGAAAGCTACCAAGAAACTAGTTCAGGGGTCTTCAAACGTGGCCTTTTTATGACTTGTGGACCTCAACTCCCAGAATTCCTCAGCCAGGTATTGTGGCTGAGGAATTCTGGGAGTTGAAGTCCACAAGTCATAAAAGGGCCACATTTCGAAGACTCACATTTGAAGACCCCTGAACTAAATTGAGGAGGTAGAAAACATTTCTGAATCAGGGGAAAAAAACACAACTTTTTTTTCCCAGATTATTGTTAGGAAATCTGCTCAGGGTGATCAATGATTTTCTTGTGAGATATTTCCAAATAAAATACTTTTCATTGTAGGGTGTTTTGCTCTGATTTCTTCCAAGTCATGCTATGTACAAAATGTACAATGTTTACAAAATCTTTGGCCTGTGTGTGTGTGTGTGTGTTTGTGTGTGTGTATGTGTGTATGTATGTATGTGTGTGTGTGAAATGAAGACTGTGCCCCTGAAACCTATGGCACCAACATAACATTAATTACATTTGTGAAGAGTTATCCAGAGAATATTCATATTTCCATTTGACTTTGAAAATCAAGAACCTACTTTCTCCCGTTTGAGCCTGTCAGCTGTAGCAGTTAAAATGGTGGACTGGGAAAACCCCATCCTTGCTAAATGGTTTGGGACCCTTCAACCTTTCAACAACTAAGCCCACCTCACAAGGTTGGTGTCTGGGAACTGAAGTCAAGAGAAGGCTTTGCGGAGACCAACTCAATCTGAATGAGAAGGACAGAACTGTAACAAGGGCAGGAGACAAGGGCTTGGTTATTCACTTAACAACTCTCTGATTCACTTCGCAGTGATTTGTTTAGCAAAAAAAAGTCATAGGTTGCTCAACAAACATTGAAATTCTGTTCCCAATTTTGGTCGTTAAGTCAAGGACTACATAGAATATTAGAGTATGATGAGAAATGGACACTTAATTGAATCAAACTGGAAGGTCAAGTGCCCTGGTCTTTCTAGTTCCAACATCTGCCTGAGTTTGCTGGTCACTGGAGCTAATGGCTAATTTAAACCTCAATGAGGGCCTGCCCCATTATAAACATAAAAAATTGCACCCTACTGGTGTCCAGCTATTCACTAAGAGGAACTGTTAAAACTTCCAGCTCCTTACAGCACAATACAAATTGGCCATGTTCGTTTCTCTTTGAACATCTCCCTGGATACCCCTGAGAAAGTACAAAATGCTTTAATTAACCCGGAGAAGTTTTGTGCCTTTGGAGACATGAAGCTAAAAAGGAATCAAGAAGAACCAAAGTTAATTGATAAGCATGGGAGTTAGCTGTAAAGTTTTAGAGAGAAGGAAGCAAACTGCCCCCCCTTCTTGGTGTATTGGTAGAAGACGATAATGAGTCTTCTGTGAATGGTGAACAAAGATAATGAGAGTTTTCTTTTAGTTAAATCAATTTGGATTTGAACAGGAGCTAGCTTGTTTGAAAGGAAAGCAGCAAAGTCCCATTTGGGCCACCAGAGGCCAAATGGTTCAGTGAAACTAGCAAAGAAGACATCACATTAATATTAATAATAACAGAATAACAGAGTTGGAAGGGGTCTTCTGGTTCGGCCCCCTTCTCAAGCAGAAGAACCTACACCATTTCAAACAAATGGTTGTCCAATCTCTTCTTAAAAACCTCCAGTGATAGAGCACCCACGACTTCTGAAGACTTCTGATTAATTGTTGTCATGGTCAGGAAATTTAGTTTGGTTAGTATTTTATTGACAATAAAAATAATAAATCTCAGCAGCAGAATCTCCTGAGGTGTCTTATGACTATTAAAGGCAGAAGTGTCTTAAACTGAGTTTCATATTAGTTGACAAAATAGACCGATCCCTGGGCATTTCTCTCTGTGTGTCTCTGCATTTCTCTCTGTGTATTTGTGTGAGAGAAAGGGAGAGGGAGAGGGAGAGAGACAGAGAGAGACAGAGAGATCAAAAGAATGGCCAGGAATCAAGGCCTTTCCTTTTTTAAATGCATCATGCTTGAAAAAGGGGAAAAGCTTCAGTGGAATGGGGTTAAGGTGCTGGCCTAGAAACCAGGAGACTGTGAGTTTTAGGCCTACCTCAGACATGAAAGAAAGCCAGTTTGGTGTAATTGTTAAGATATCAGAGTAGAAATCAGGAGACAGTGAATTCTAGTCCCACCTTGGACATGAAACCAGCTGGACGACCTTGGGCCAATCCAATGGTGGGATTCAAATATGTGAACAACCAGTTCTCTGTGTGGATGCCACTTCCGGAAGTCCATTCTGGGCCTGGGCAACAAAAAATTAGCTATCGATTCTGCCGAACTGGTGCGAACCATCTGAATTCCACCACTGGGCCAATCACTCTATCTTATACCTAGGAAAGGAGCAATGGTAAACCACCTCTGAAAAATCTTGCTAAGAAAATTGTTAAGGCCTTGTTCAGGCAGTCTCTCTGAGAATCAGACATGACTGGATGAAAGGGGAAAAAAGATATGAAAGCCAGCTGTGTGACTTTGAGATAATCACCAGCAGACTGGGAGTTCAAGTCCTGCCTTAGACGTGAAAGCCAATTGGAGAACTTTGGGCCAATCAACAGGAGATAGTGAGTTCTAGTCCCTCCTTAGTCATGAAAGCTGGTTGGGTGACTTTGGCCCAAGCTCCTGGAGACTGTGAGTTCTAGTCCTGCCTTAGGCATGACGACAAGCTGGGGGACTTTGGATCAATTACTCGCTCTCGTGTGAACCCAAGCAGGAAGAAGTAGTATATTAAGTATGACTGATACCTTGAGCTTATGAAGTGATATAAAAAAGACAGGATAAAAATACAATGGTAATGATTGTGGCTACTATATTGAATTTTTACTTTTTTTTTTTTTTGACATATATCCCTAGATGTCAGTGAACCCATTCAGGCAGGATTCTTGGTCATAGGATGGAATAAGAGAAAAAGAAGGTAGATTATTCTGGGCACAGGGCAGCCATACAACAGCAACTCGGTTAAATGAAGCTTAAAGTCAAATTCAAAGCATCTATGGAGATTCTCAGCCATCCAGGTCTTGGTTGTCCCAAAGGTGCTTTTTTCACTTCTCATCCAAGAAAGCTTCTTCAGTTCTCAAGCTTCAAAACTGAAGAAGCACCTTTGGGACAAATTCAAAACAGTCACAACATTATTTTGGTTTACTCAGGTCTTGACATGCTGTAATAGCCACCATAAACAAATTACCCCCTCTTTTTGAAGGTACCTTAATCCCCACCTGATAACAGAAAGATTGCACAATGTTCTTCCAGCCAAGGTTTTCCAAAATGTTGATCCCCAAAGTCTACAAGAAACACCAAGTGAGTTATTTGCTTGTTTGTTTATTCCTGATTTATATGGCTGCCCATGCTAAACTATGACTTTGGGCAGCATCCAAAGATTAAAACTATAATAAAAATCAACTTAACGGGTACTCCTCAACTTATGATTAGCCGCTTAGCAGCTGTTCAAAGTTATGACTGACCCCATCCCCAAAAGGTACTTAAGACACAGTTACGAAGTTCTGTTGGCCATTCCCACCCTCAGTCACATGACCACATTTTTAAGTGCATGGCAATAGGCCCACATTTATGGCAGTTTGTAATGTCCCATGGTCACATGATCCCAATTTATAAAGTTTTTGTTGAAAGCTGGGGTTTACTTACAGTTTCTGGCAAAACCTGCCCATATCGAACAATAGGTGTGCTTAACATGATATTCCCTTAATAACCACTGCAAAAAAGGTATTAAAACTGGGTTGGTTGGGTGCTCCAATTATGGACACAAGTCAAGGGCTACCTGTACAGGTAAGAAGAGACTGAGTCATAGATATCATTCAAATTGTAATAGTGAAGCAAATTATGAAAGCCAATCAATGAGCAGAATATGCTCAACCTCTCATTGGTCTTATGAAAGACTAATCAGATCAGGTCCATCCAGATCTCTGGAGGGGATGTTCTTCCACAGAGCCAGGAACAGAGAAGGCATACAGTAGTCCAAGGTCCAGCAAGATGGCCTTGTTTAGTAGAAAGGAAGGGTATGTACTAAACCATGTAAACTCTCTGCTGCCATCTACTGGTGCTTTGCTTTTTGCAATCCAGATCTTATCGCCTTGACTGTTATGCTGATTGATTGATTAATAATGGTTGATTATATGTCATCAAGTTGTTGTCAACTCTTCGCAACCACACAGGGAGACCTTATCCATGATGATCTGTGCCTAACTAGGCCTTTCAAGGCTCCCAACGGTTACCTCCACTGCCATTGTAATTGAATTGATCCCCCTTGCTATTGGTCATCCCTACCTCTCTCCTTCCACTTTCCTTAGCCTTAGCCTTCTGCAGAGAGTTGGGTCTTCATATCATATGCTTGAAGTAGGATAATAATTTAAGCCTGACCATTTATGGCTTGAGTGAGAACTCTGGGTTGATTCATTTCATCGTCCATTGTTTTTTTTCCTTGTCTGCCCACCTATTCATTACAATTGGTATACTATTTTTTTGTTCTATTTTCTGTTGAATTGATGACTTTCCAAAACAGGTATAATATATAATATGTTCCAACCATCTCAATAACCCAAAAGTGATGGCTCTCCATTTTAATGTTCTCCTAGGCAAAAGTGTGAAAGAAGGAGGATATTGGCAGGGATGTCCATGAGGGATGGTCAGAAAAGATCAAGATGATGGCCACAACTATGTATTTGGCCCCATCCCTTTATTGCATGTGTGTTAACATTACATGTCCATGTTAGGGGGTGAGTGTTTATTCCTGTAGTTGCAACCACTATCTTCACTTTGTTGTGCATGTTGGTGGATGTTATGGAAGACCAAAATAAGATCATTAAAATATTGCAAAGCAGTGGCTGGAAAAATGGATAGAGAGTAGGATTTTATTACATGTAATTAGAATAAAACCCAGACAATCATATTGTTTATTAAGTACTTATGAGTTGTACACTTAAAGATAAATAAATAAAATATATACTAAAAAAATATTGCAAAGTAGAAGCTCTTTTTTATGAGCAATGAACTTGTAAGACTGTCCTGAAGAAGCAGGACTTGGTCTAAAACCAACCATTGATGTTTGTGAAAATATTTTATTACTTGTCCTAGGGCCAATAAAATTACCTCAGAATGAGTGACAGTGAGATCCAGATATACTTCTAAGGCTGTAAGATCACAATCCCATGGCTTATTCTAACCAAGAGAATTAAGTTGCCCATTCCAGAGCTAAGAGTGAGAACTTTCATCAATAGATTTGTGCTTCCTAAGTTGAATAAGAGCTTATTCATTGTTGGACATAGTCAAAAAATGACTTATGAGCATAGAACTGATATTCTGATATATTGATGATATAGTCCTATCACAAAATTTGAGCAAAATTTTCTAGTTGCAAGTAGAACTGGTTTGTCATTACTGTATTACTATTATCCTTCTCACCTTTCCTATTACCTACTCTTATTGGTATCTTATGACTGTCACTTTGTTGGTTGTATCTTATGATTTATGATTGTATCTTATGATTTATGATTTATCACTTTGTTGATTATTTATATACTAAGAGTTTATGCACTAGAGACAAATTCCGTGTGTGTTCAATTATACTTGGCAAATAAAGAATATTCTATTCTATTCTATTCTATTCTATTCTATTCTATTCTATTCTATTCTATTCTATTCTATTCTATTCTATTCTATTCTATTCTATTCTATTCTATTCTATTCTTTCTTCTAGCATAACAAGCACAAATGACAAGCAAAACCAAGAGAAACAAAACCAATAATTGAATTCCAACAGCACAAATGTATGTGGTACTATATGTCTACTATTCACTGTAATTTCAGCATCATGCCATACATTTAATACTGAAAATCAGTAGAGTAATACTGTCAGTCAGTTACTTTATTGTTCTTCCCTTTGCACAACTTCAATGAGTATTCATTTTAGTAGTTCAGGGTTCATCTTGTTCAAAATCTGATCTAAAAAACAACAGATATTGGTGAGATATTTTACAAGGTATCTTTTTTGAAGGACTTTGGGGTTATTTCCAAATGGGACGGTTGATTGCAGCTCTGAAACAGCCACCTGGGATTGTTCAGCACGGTCTCATCTGCTATTCTGGAACTTCAGAAGTGAGAAATCTCTGATGTGTGATCACCCATGAATGTCAAGCATGTTTCTAATAAAAAATAGGGGATTTTGAGCTGGTGATGTCTTAATTTAGCAGTGAGGTCAGCCATTCCTGATAGAGAATCCATCTGTGCAAAGACTAAGACAATGATGGGTCAATGGAAGTCATTCTTCCTTGGTCGCTAGCTTCTGTCTCATCTGGCTTTCTGGAAAAAGATGTTTAAAATAAGAATTTAAAAATAATAATGAAGAAGAATGTTATAAAGTATCAGCTTATAGTATCTTCTTTATTTGTAGGATTGCTTTCTTTCTTAATTTATAGGCTTGCTTGTTGTGGTGGACAAGCTATTTAAATCCAGGAGGACTCTGGGCAACCAAGATTCCATTCTTTCATGAAGAAGACTGAAATACTAAGACAATATAGCAAATTAAATTCCAAAGGAAACCACGACTACTAAGGAACAATAAAAAAATATCCACCACCCACCACCACTCCACAATTTAGGGGACATGCCATTGATTTTGTGTGACTACATTGTCAGAACTTCAGATGGGTTCAGAGAACTGGTATATGAATGAAGCTGTGTCCACCAAATATAAAATCACATTCTTTGAAGGGTTTGGAAAACCAACCAACCATCTATTTCAATTGTAGAGTCTCAAGGAGTCTGGGTTCAAAGGATGTCACTAACATTGCCGCTTATGAGAAATTGTAGAATATTTCAGAGTCTGGATGGATTTGGATGGTTCTGGGAGTGTTCTTGGTGAAATTAGCACTTTGCCTGACAGAAAGGCCATTAAATTATAGCTGAACTGTGGAATAAGAAGGTGACCCAAAATTGATAATATTGATATCCATTGCTCTTTCCTTTGCCAAGAAGTTGAGGGCAATGAAGCAGACATACAGAAGATTGGAAAGAAATTATAATATATGTAGATGATAAGCCAGAATTATTTCTTTTAGGTATAACCTCAGAAAATTATGATAAAGAATGTATATATTTCATGTTACATGTATTAACAGCAGCGAGAATTGCATTTGCACAGCATTGGAAAAATGAAGAAATACCAGCTGAAGAAGAGATAATTAAGAAAAATTTTGGACTGTGCAGAAATGGATAGGCTTACATTGAAAATGAAAGGAAAAGAAGATACAGAATACTTTCAAACATGAGCAGATCCATCTTTCTGGATCATTTGAAATCTTGTTCCACAGTGATGGATGCACAGAAGGCCTTCTTCTCTGCCTCTATTGTGCCTACTCAGACCCAGTCAATGACATTTTTCCAGACTGGGTGGTATCTCTTTCATCCAGATGTTGGAGGATAGTATCCAGTAAAGCTGGAAATTGATTCACAGAAAATGTTCAAGAATGGTTCACATCATTCTTGATCAGATTAACCAATTTGGGCTCCAACATGAACCAGATCATAGGAAAGTAAGAACTTGCCAATTTCTGGTCTGGTTCATATGGGCCAGCAGCTTGCTTGTTTGATCCTTGCTCTCCTGATTGATTAAATCAGCCAGGTTGGGACCAGTACCATGTCTATGGAGATTCCCAGTCATCCAAATCATGATTGTCCCAAAGGTACTTTTTCAGGAAGCAACTGGACTTTCTTGTTTTTATTTGAAGTCGTTTCACTTCTCATCCCATTCCCCACCATCCAGTCAGAGCTGAAGAAGTTTCTGGGATGTGAAGTGAAACATCTTCAAAGAAAAACAAAGTCCAGTTGTCTCTTGAAAAAGCACCTTTGGGACAACCAGTCCCATGGTTAAAAAAGGTGAACAAGGTCTCTTAGACTGTAGGATGAGTCCTTGTATGCTTAAAGAAGCTAAATAAGATCATGATATCCTTCTGGCCATCTGGAAGAACTTAACCTTACAGTTACTGATTGTTTCTCTTAGAACATTATCAAAAAGTAATGTTAAGGGATCTCAAAGGTGCTTTTTCATGAGACAACTGAAGGTTCTTTAGCTTCTTGGGTGAGAAGTGAAACGTCTTCAAAGAAAAACAAGAAAGTCCATTTGCCTCCTGAAAAATCATCTTTGGGATAACTATGACCTGAGAATCTCCATAGACATAACGCTAAGGGACAACTGTTCCATATACTTGGTGGCACATTGGGTCTTATCTTACTGATTATGATGTTTGACATCTACATGAAACCACTAGGACAGGCCACTTGGAACTCTAGAACAGGAAATCATTAAATGGTTTATGATCTCCAGCTCTGTTGTATTCTAATTTTTCATTCCAACAAAGCGATTACTTTCTTTTAATGTTGCTGAAACTTAATAATAGTCAGGTCCTTGATGTTCTTTGAGCTTGGCACCAAGGTCAGAGAGCATCAAGGACCCCACAGTTCAACCCCAGATACAAATATTCTTTCCTATTGGTTCTTGCTGTGGCCAGAAAGGTTGCAAAATCAGGCAAACTCGTTTAACAAATATTTCACTTAGCAACAAAAAAATTGGGCTCAATTGTGGTCATAAGTCGAGGACTATCTATTGAGGTTCACAAAAGACAAGCCTGGGATTGTGACCACATGATCAAGGTCTCACCCTTTAAAGGCCATGCTTGGAGTACGGCATACAGTTTTGGACACCACGATGTAAAAAACATGTTGAGTCTCTAGAAACAGTACAGAGAAGAGCAACAAAGATGATCAGGCTAAAACATATAAGGAACGGTTGCTGGAATTGGGTATGTCTAGTTTAATGAAGAGAAGGATGAGGGGGTGACATGATAGCAGTGCTACAATATCTCAGGAGTTGGCACAAAGAAGAGAGAGTCAAGCTATTCTCCAAAGTACCTGAAGGCAGGACAAGAAACAATGGATGGAAACTAACCTGGCCTAGAAACTCATGGAAGAAAATTTGCTGATGTATTTGTATGATTAGATGGTATTAGATCAATAGGCCTACCATATCTGGATTACAACCATCAAGGCAAAGAGAGACTGAAAATCCAAACTATTGGCTGCCATGGAACCTATGTGTCAGATCCCCAGAGAAATGTCTTATTATTCCTTCACTCTGTGTATGCGTGTGTAACCATTTCTTAGGGCCTGCCATTCTGTTGGAGGGGGATTCTTATGTGGGATATAACTTTGTTCTGTTTGTGCCATAGTGCTCTTCCCCCAGGGGAAGGAATGTATCCAAATACCAACACCTTTATCTAGAAGATGGTTTAAGCTTGGAGCCAGAGGGAAACAAAACCAACAGAGACTTTGAAGAGCACACCTAAAGAGCCAGTTACGAAAACATTATACCACCTGTGGATTGACCAGAATTCAAATGGACAGTGAGACCCTGGAGGGAGGAGTAAAGAATGCTGCTTTTGACATACTGCTTGTGCGGTTGTTTTCCTCAGACCTCGCTTTGATTCTTTGCTATCACTAGCTCCTAATACAAGTTCCTTTTGAGACGATGCCTGTTTCAAGAGTTCTGCTTTCTTGGGAGGTCCTTACACTAATAAATATCTACAATTTTACAGCCCAAATTGGATAGGCCTTTTTTTTTTTTTTAGCAGAATCAGGTTCTTTGAAAAACAGAGATCTTATGATCAGTTTCTCAGATCATCCTCTCATAAGAAAATGGAGATTTCCAGATAAAACCTACTAATTAATGCTCCAAATAATGATTAGATGCTATTACAAAGCCTGAGCAAGACCACACTTTGTACATTGCATCCAGTTTTGGACCCTGCATTATAGAAAAGAGTGCAAAGAAGGGCAACAAAGATGATTAGGGGACCGGAGGCTAAAAGTTATGAAGAACAGTTGCAGTAATTGGGTATGCTAGTCTAGAGAAAAGAAGGACTAGGGGTGACATGATAGCAATGTTCCAATATTTGAGGGGCTACCACAAAGAAGAGGGGGGTCAACCTATTTTCCAAAGCACCAGAGGGCAGGACAAGAAACAATGGATGGAAACTAATCAAGGAGAGAAGCAACCTGGAATTAAGGAAAAATTTACTCATGGTGAGAGGAATAAACCAGTGAAACAGCTTGCTTTCAGAAGTTGTGGGGTGCCCCATCACTGGAGGCTTTCAAGAAGACACTGGACAGCCAATTGTCTGAAATGGTATAGGGTCTCCTGCTTGAGCAGGGGGCTGGACTAGAAGACCTCCAAGATCCCTCCCAACTCTGTAATTCTATGTTCTATCAGACATCCATCATTCCCCACTCATTTTGTTCATTTGAAAGTACCTTCTAAAAATAGCCTTTTGTGACTCAATTATTGCTCTCAAACATTTCCCCAAATGGCAGATGTCTTCAGTGCAAAGGAAGGCAAAAATGAATCAACTATCTAGATATTCACTTCCTGTTTCAGCTGTAACTGTAACTAGTGTACAAAGGACATTACTAATTAAAGTTAAGTAGAGAATTCTTAAATAAGTAAATAAGATAAGATAAGAAAAAAAACATATGTCCAAAGTAGCATGCAGGGTTTAGGGTAGAGAGAATTTTCTAGAAAGTTCTCCCAGATACATGTGTGACCCCCATCTTACCAAATTTTTTTTCTGCATAAAAGTTCCACAAAAATTGTTAAAAACGGAAGGAGCAAAGTTAAAACAATAACATAATGTATACATTACACAATAATATTTAAATGTAAAAAACTTGATGTTGCTGAATACTTGTGAAAAGTAAACTATGTAGAGACAATTGCAATAAAATATACTCATCCTTCACTTAAACTGATGTCTTAAACCTTATGCATGAATTATTGAACATTTATATTCATATAAATGTTCAATAATTCTTGCATAAGATTAAGACATCAGTCTTTATATATATATATATATATATATATATATATATATATATATATATATATATATATATATATATATATATATATATATATATATATATATATATATATATATATATATATATATATATATATATATATATATATATATATATATATATATATATATATATATATATATATATATATATATATATATATATATATATATATATATATATATATATATATATATATATATGTTTTCTGAGGTTTTCGCGGGTGTCTGTATGCAGGTCTTTGGTTCTTCGGGTTTTCTCCCACGTAGAATTTGAAGTGTTTTGGCAACGTTTCGATGAAATCTCATTCATCATCGTCAGGCTGGTGCTTTTGGCTTCTGCTACTAGGAGCAATGTGTGGAATACCTGTACAAACCACACATTGCTCCTAGTAGCAGAAGCCAAAAGCACCAGCCTGACGATGATGAATGAGATTTCATCGAAACGTTGCCAAGACACTTCAAATTCTACGTGGGAGAAAACCCGAAGAACCAAAGACCTGCATATATATATATATATATATATATATATATATATATATATATATATATATATATATATATATATATATATATATATATATATATATATATATATATATATATATATATATATATATATATATATATATATATATATATATATATATATATATATATATATATATATATATATATATATATATATATATATATATATATATAACATTTATATAACATTTCACATTCCACAGAAATTGTAAAAAAAAGGAAAGAGCAAAGTTAAAACAATAATATAATGTATGTATACACAATAATATCTAAATTTAAAAGATTTGATGTTACTGAATATTTGGGAAAAGTAGATTACATAGAGACAATTGCAATAAAATATACTTATCCTTCACTAAAACTGATGTCTTAAACCTTATGCATGAATTATTGAACATTTATATGAATATAAATGTTCAATAATTCATACATAAGGTTTAAGACATCGGTCTTTATATATATCTTTATATAACATTTATATTCATATAAATATTATATAAAGATATATTTATATGAAAAACCTATATTTGGGGTTGTTGTTCCTTTAATGTTTTTTTTTCTTTATATTTCCCCTGCTGTTTCATTAATTTTGCATTTTCTGTTGTGTTTAATCAAAGGCATAATAATTATTATTTTTGATAAGTAAGTCCAAAATGTCTGGATAGTGGCATCACACTACTTGGAGCAGAACAGAAGAGAAAGAGCTGAGCAAATCACAAAATTCAATGACCTGCAAATCGAAGTAGAATGACAGTGGCAAAAGAAAGCAAAAATAATAATGATAGACACTTTGGGTCCAATCCCAAAACATCTAGAGCACTTTTTGAATGCCATCGGCATTGACTAAATCCCCATTAATCAATTACAAAAGGCAGTTTTACTTGGAAGAGCTGAGATCCTGCAACAATACCTTTAATATTATTAAACGACATCTGTCTATCCCAGGTCCTTGGGATGGACTCAATAGATGGACAAAAATGCCAAATCTAGTCTAAACATCTGGATGACCAATCATAAAGACAGCATTTTTATTTAACCTTCAAATGATATGGCTATGAACTCTTATTAGTTTTTGATTGCTGATGTGTTTACACTGAACTTTTTAAAGGATGTATAAATGCTGTAGTGAATCAGTTCAAAATGTGTGATTAAAACACGAGCCAACAAAGAGTGGGATAAAAAAAAAAGCTGTTTCTTTGCTTTTTGTGTTGACATCTAATTCAACACAACACAACACAACAAAATAGCAGAGCTTAAATTGTATCAGTAGGACCACCATATTGACTTTTGACCTCCATTATGAACAAGCCTGAATTAAAGCACGCTTAAAGATTTCATAGAGAGACAGGCTTAAGGCATCAAGCTAGAAAGTAAGAGATCCTGCCGGTCAGTTTTCTCAGCCCTAGGAAAGAAGCAATGGCAAAAAAAAAAACATTCCTGGAATACTTTGTGAAGAAAACTGAAAGGTTTGGGCAGTTTCCAAAAATCAGACGTGATTCAATAGAAGAAGAAAAAGATAATATTAACAGCACATCAAATATCCAATTGAGCAAAACAGATATATTCATCATTGCCTCAATTTCATTCAGCCCCAACTTTTAAGACAATTTTGCATGGACATTTCCAGATGATAACCAGGAGTTCAGCTCAGCTTGAATGAGAGTACAGAGAAGAGCATCAAAGATGATCAGGGGACTGTAGGCTAAAACATATAAGGAACAGTTGCCGGAATGTCTAGTTTAATGAAGAGAAGGATGAGGGGTGATGTGATCACAGTGTTCCAATATCTCAGGGGTTGCCCCAAAGAAGAGGGAGTCAAGCTATTCTCCAAAGCACCTGAGGGCAGGACAAGAAGCAACGGATGGAAACTAATCAAGGAGAGAAGCAACCTAGAACTAAGGAGAAACTTCCTGACAGTTAGAACAATTAATCAGTGGAACAACCTGCCTCCACAAGTTGTGAATGCTCCAACACTGGAAGTTTTTAAGAAGAGACTGGACAGCCATTTGTCTGAAATAGTATAGGGTTTCCTGCCTGAGCAGTGGGTTGGACTAGATGACCTCCAACCTCCCTTCCAACTTTATTATTATTATAGATTGTACAGGTATTCCTCAACTTACCACAGTTACCATTCAAAGTTGTAATGGCATTGAAAACAGTGACTTATGACTGTTTTCCACATATATGACCATTATCATATCCCCATGACCATGTGATTAAAATTCAGATGCTTGGCAACTGACTCATATTTTTGACGGTTGCATTGTTCCAGAATGTTCTCCTTTTGGGACTGTCTGACAAGCAAAGTCAATGGGAAAGCCAGATTCACTTAGCAACCGTGTTACTTTACAACTGTAGTGATTCACTTCCAACTTTATTATTATTATAGATTGTACAGGTATTCCTCAACTTACCACAGTTACCATTCAAAGTTGTAATGGCATTGAAAACAGTGACTTATGACTGTTTTCCACATATATGACCATTATCATATCCCCATGACCATGTGATTAAAATTCAGATGCTTGGCAACTGACTCATATTTTTGACGGTTGCATTGTTCCAGAATGTTCTCCTTTTGGGACTGTCTGACAAGCAAAGTCAATGGGAAAGCCAGATTCACTTAGCAACCGTGTTACTTTACAACTGTAGTGATTCACTCAACAACTTCATCAGGAAAGATTGTAAAATGGAGCAAAATTCACTTAACAACTGTCTCGCTTAACAACAGAAATTTTGGACTCAACTGTAGTTGTAAGTCGAGGCTACCAGTATCTTTTTCGTACTATTATAAGGAATCATTGGACCTAAATAATACAGGGATGACCATCAAGAAATCTCTATGCGATACAAAGAAGGCTCCCTCTGTTGTTGTTAATTGCGAAGTCGTGTCTGACCCATCGTGACCCCATGGACAACGTTTCCCTCTACACACACATAAAGAGGCAGTTCTAGAAAAAGGCAAGAACAAATCAGTAACCTAACTTTGCTAGGAGGTATTCACAAAATCACCAAGACCTGAAGTCAACATGAAGGACACTTCTCCTTTTTAAAAAAGCAGAAAAACAGCACATGAGGAATTTGCTCCAATCATGAACACCAAACCATCATAATCTGGTGCACTGATGATGTTATCTAGTTTGGTAATGAAACATCTGCAAGCAAACAACCAAGGTCAGAAAGCACCAAGGATCCCATAGTCACAATATATTGTGTTGTGTTGTGTTGTATTGCATTGCATTGCATTGCATTGCATTGCATTGCATTGTAGTATCTTTATTATGTTAAAGTAAATTATATTACAGTATATTTATTATATACTATATTATGTCACAGTATAGTATAGTATAGTATAGTATAGTATAGTATAGTATAGTATAGTATAGTATAGTATAGTATAGTATAGTATAGTATAGTATAGTATAGTATAGTATAGTATAGTATAGTATAGTATAGTATAGTATAGTATAGTATAGTATAGTATAGTATAGTATAGTATAGTATAGTATAGTATAGTATAGTATAGTATAGTATAGTATAGTATAGTATAGTATAGTATAGTATAGTATAGTATAGTATAGTATAGTATAGTATAGTATAGTATAGTATATTTATTATATCTTATCATATTATACACTAAAGCAGTAGGCGTGAGCTTAAATGGAATCCAGATGATGGTAGAGGACAGGAAGGCCTGGAGGAACATTGTCCATGGGGTCGTGATGGGTTGGACACAACTTCACAACTAACAACAACAACAATCATATTATATCACATCATATCAATTATATTAATTATATTATAGTATATTATATTTATTATATTGTATTATATTATATTAATTATATTGTAGTGTAGTGTAGCTTAGCGTAGCGTAGTATAGTATAGTATTAATAATATTGATATGTATTTACTTATTTTTATTTATTTATATTTCATACTTCTTAACCTGCCATCTCCCTCAAATATTATACAGATATCATTCATATTAGAGGCCTAAATACATCATCCTTTATGCATACGATGTTTCAGGATTTCTTCATTCAGAAAAATTGAAAAGTTTAAATTATGGACTCAAGTGGAGACAAATTAAAGAAATCACTAGTTAATATTTCACAATCTTTTGACTTCTAGATCATTAGAGCTCCCAGCTATTGACCATGCCGGAGAGGAATACTTTAAAAAAAAAGTCTGGAAGATCTAATGGGGAAAACTACATTATCATTCAATAGTTTCACTTTGGGTAGCCTAGATTTAAAACAAGAAAACAAAACAAAACCCCAAACAAGGAATGAAACTTAAACCATTGAGGTTCTCTGGAAGTTGAGGCACCACTTTGTAACAATAGAAAGCATAACTAAAATTATATATATATATATATCAATTCACAATTATAGTAGGTGGCGGTTGGGCTAAACCACCATCTTTACACTCTATTAGTCTAGATATTTCTCAGAATTCAACATCTGGGACTTTCAAGATGCTGCTTGTGGTTTGAAAGTCTCTGTGAAAACCAACGAGATACTATTTTGGAGTTACGAGAAAGCAGAAGCACAGGGAATTTGGGGAGAACGTTGAAACCAAAAGCTTTGAACTTTGAGGGTAATTCAGAAACAGCAAAACTCTTGGGACAAATGTTCTTTCAAGGCACAAATGCTTTTTCTTGAGGATGAAAAAAAATCTTAATGATTTATTTTGCCTTGATTAAAACCCAGGTGCAATGGGTGGGGGAGGGAAGAAGTGTATGCAGGTCAAAAAAGTCAAGATGGAAGCTACAACCATGTGATAGAAACTCTGCACATTTTTAACAGATGTGGCTTGAGCAACGCACATGAAAGGAGCAAGACTTTGATTGATTGCATGGATGGGGCCACCATTTTGAATTTTTGGATTCCCTCATGGATAACCCCACTCTGTACCATAATGAAGTTGCTCTAATATATATGTTTGTATGCTTGTGAGTGTTTTTACATTGTTAAATATTTAAGCTGCTAACTTTTATTAAAAACAACACATATAAAGAGAATATCTAAGGGGCTGCCCCAACGAAGAGGGAGTCAACCTCTTCTCCAAAGCACCTGAAGGCAGGACAAGAAGCAATGGATGGAAGCTTATCAAGAACTTATCAAGCTTATCAAGAAGCAACACAGAACTAAGGAGAAATTTCCTGACAGAACAGTTAATCAATGGAAAAACTTGCTTTCAGAAGCTCCAATTCTTGAGATTTTTAAGAAGAGACTGGACAACCATTTTTCTGAAACAATATAGGATTTCCTGCTTGAGCAGGGGGTTGGACTAGAAGACCTCCGAGGTCCCTTCGAACTCTGTTATTCTGTTACATAAAAATCAAAGCTAAAAACACAAGGGTTATACTACCAGATTATACTACCAATTAATCCTCTTAGTATCATCTCAGAAGAAATTCAAAACAAATGTTAAAAAATAAAGGAAAGGTAAAAAAAATAATGAGGCATGTTTTGTGGAACACATTTTGGAGTTGGTTAAGGCATACAAATAGTTTAAAATATACTATAGTACTGCACAGGACATACTTGTGCTACTAATAATTTACCTTTGGTACAGTTATTGAACACATGAAGAAAGTCATGGATTCACATTCCCATTGTTCTTGCTCTTAGTGTTGATATAATTATTGTTATTAGGGATTTCTGAAATGATCACCACCTTATGTGTCTGTATCTTAATGGAAACAACTTGTGATGTGCGTGCAATTTTGTGCAGTGATGGACATATATCTTAATTTTGGAGATGCTGATGGTGGATGGGACAGTAACATGGCAGAATCTAAAGAAGGAAAGGGCAATAAATAATCCAAGAAACAGAAGTGGACCCATTTCCATAGCCCTCAGTTCCTCCTATATTCATCCTGAAAGCCAAGATTCATGGTTCATCTCCTCACTTAGTGAGATGGGAAAGAAATGAAAACAGTAATGGGAGTTGCAAAGTTGGCATATCATTGTTTAAACTCTGCATTAAGTGTTTGACCTCTCTGAGAAACTCTGCCCCAGTCACACAGGTAGTCCCCGACTGTTGTACATCAAGGACTACTTGTAATGTACTCTCTTTGTAATCTCTGTCCTTCTAAAAGAGTGTTTCTCAACCTTAACAATTTTAGAATTGGTGAACTTCAACCCCCAGAAATCCCTGGAGGTCAGGGAATTCTGGGAGTTGAAGTTCACCCATCTTAAACTTACCAAAGTTGAGAAACACTGCCCTCAAATGGAGGACTTCACAATCTGTTTCTGCCCAATTCCATGTGGACCACGTGGATCAGAACTTCTGCAGTGTTATCCACATCACTGAGAGCAATTGGTAATATATTGGCATTTGGCGCTGGGATGTAGAAGTTTAGTCAGCTTCCTTTTTTGTCTTAGGGAAAAAGCGGATGAAGGTAATGGTCCATGTGTGCCACCAGATCCTGACGAAATATCTGGTACAATAGACCAGTTCTCCAAACATTTAAGTGTGTTACTTCTCTGTGGCTGGATCTTCTTTGACTATATTTCAAACTGATCAATTGCCAAAGTCATCTGTTCACCTATCCACCTATCCTCCTATTCCATCTATCCACCTATCCACCTTCCCACCTATTCCACCTACCCACCTACCCACCTACCTACCTATCCACCTACCCATTTATTCCATATATCCACTTATCCACTTACCCACCTATTCCATCTGTACACCTATCCACCTACCCATCTATTCACCTATTCATCTACCCACCTATTCCATCTGTCCACCTATCTACCTATCCACCTATTCCATCTATCCATTTATTTGAGGGAAATATTATAGGGTTTCCTGCTTGAGCAGGGAGTTGGACAAGAAGATCTCCAAGGTTCCTTCCAAATATGTTATTCTGTTATCTATCTATCTATCTATCTATCTATCTATCTATCTATCTATCTATCTATCTATCTATCTATCTATCTATCTATCTATCTATCTATCTATCTATCTATCTATCTATCTATCTATCTATCTATCTATCTATCTGAGGGATATTGTACAACTTCATCATTCATTCCAAACCCATGCCACCTAGAGTTGTTGGGATGCAATTACAAATAATGGATTTTGGAAAGAACTTTACAAATATGATAAAAACAATATATAGTAACCAGATAGCAAAAGTGATAGTGAATGGAGATTATACTGAGAGCTTTGAGATAAGAAAAGGCACGAGACAAGGGTGTCCACTATCTCCTTTATTATTTATCTTTGCTTTGGAAGTATTAAATAGAAGGATAAGACAAGATACAGAAATTAAAGGATTGAAAGTAAAAGATGAAACATATAAATTACAAGCATTTGCTGATGATCTAGTATTTATTTTGGAAGAACCTTTAGAGATGATTCCTAAACTATGGGGAAAGATAGAAGAATATGGAGAAGTGGCAGGACTAAAAATAAATAAAGATAAAACTAAAGTAATAGTAAACCTCACAGATAAACAAAAAAGGCAAATACTAGAGAAAACAGAGGTACAAATAGTGAAAAAAGTTAAATATTTAGGTATTTATCTTTCAGCTAGGTGTTCGTCAATAAAAGAAGACAATTATATAAAATTATTGAAGCAAATAAAGCTAGACTTGGAAAGATGGAAAAATCTCCAATTATCAATATTAGGAAGAATTGCTACAGTAAAAATGAATGTGTTGCCAAAGATTTTATTTTTATTTCAAACGATTCCGATAAAACTTGAGAGAAAATTCTTTCAAAATTTAAATTCATTGGTTTTGAATTTTATTTGGCAGGGAAAAAAAGGTAGAATTAAGATGAAAACATTACAAGATGCTAAGAAAAATGGAGGTTTTGGGTTGCCGGAATGGACATTGTATTATCAAGCATCGGTGTTAACATGGGTGAAAGAGTGGATAACACTTAGAAACAAAAGGTTATTGTATTTAGAAGGACGTGATTTACAATTGGGGTGGCATGCTTTTTTATGGTATGGGAAAAACAGAGTCCATAAGTACTTTCAAAATCATTTTATAAGAAATGCATTCCTTGTTAACAGTATGGGAAAAAATTAAAGCTAAAATATATTTAAAACTTCCACGGTGGTTATCAATGATGGAGGCATTTATACATCCAAATCTGGTAGATTTTGAAAAAGTATGGACATATAAAGATATTTTAGATATTGATGGGAAATTAAAATCTAAACAGGAATTGGAAAATTTAGGAATTAATCTGTCCTGGTGGGCACATTTACAGATACAAAGTAGATATGAAAAAGATGTAAAAATGTATGGATTTTACAAGGATCAAACTGTGTTTGATAAGATTTTGTTAACCTCAGATGAGAAATTAATTAAGAAAATGTATAATTTTTTGTTAATTTTAGATATAGAAAGTGAACAAGTGAAAGAAACAATGATAAGATGGGCAAAATTTTTTGGTTATAATATAGAAGTAGAAAAATGGCAAATGTTATTGGAGAGAAACTATAAATTAACAATGTCAACTTCATACAAAGAAAATCTGTATAAAATGTTTTATAGATGGCACCTTCCACCAGCAAGATTAACAAAAATGTTTAAAAATATGTCAGATAGATGTTGGAAATGTAAACATAACATAGGCACGTATTATCATATTTGGTGGACATGCGGGAAGGCAAAGGCTTATTGGAAAAATATACATATGTGGTTAGAAAAAATATTGGACAAACAATTGGATTTTAAACCTGAACTTTTTTTACTAGGCATTATGTCTGAAAAGACTAATAAGCAGAAATTATATTTAACCCTACATATTATCACAGCAGCGAGAATAATTTTTGCACAATATTGGAAGAATGAAAGACTGCCATCAGAGGAAGAAATAATCAGGAAGATATTGGAATGTGCAGAGAGGGACAGATTAACTATGAGGCTAAAAGACAAAGAAGATACAGACTACTATCAAATTTGGAATTTATTTTATTCTTGGTTAGAGAAAAGAATGAAGGATTAGGAATTGAACATGTATTAGCTTAGCAAACTCCAGACAACTTGTTGATTGGAAAAATTAACATATGTTGATGAAAAAAAATAATAAAAAATATTGGAAAAAAAATAGAGTTGTTGGGATGCAAAACTAATATTTTGTGGGGGCCACCAAGTTCCAGAAGATGACATTAAATAAATATTAGCTTTGTTAATTTTGAGGGGGGGGGAAGTGAAGGAAGAACCTGCAGTTAATATGATAGTTTTGGGGAATTTTAAGAACTTATTTCTCCAAATAAAAGTTTTTAATAGGAAATAATATTTGTTCTCTAAAAGTCAAGAGTAAGAAATGGCTGTCTGCTAAGCCCCATCACAAGGAAGAACCAGGTGGTCTTCTCAGTTTCAGAAAAAGAACTAACATTTTAGATTTTAAGTTTCAGTTCAAGTACAGATATCTGAAAATGAGAATTCATGTTGAAACTGTTCATGTCCAAAGGTGATTTACAGGAACAATAATGCTTTTAGTTCAGCCCTTCAAGAATATGTGATATTTTGTTCATTATTCCAGATCTTTAACTCTTTGTTCATAATTTTTAAGCAGTGATCTCTAATATGTTATGGCATAATTTACAACAAACTCCTACCTTTGTGTTTTGTGTGTGTGTTTGTGTGTGTATATGTGAATATGTTCATTCCTGTTCATTCACAGGAATACACACACATACACACAAACAGACACACTACAGTATGTGATATTAAAAATGGCAAAAGAGACTGAGAGATTAAAGGGTAATAATGTCATTTTTTTTGGTAGTGGATTGCAGGACCCTTGCATTTTTCAGGCTGCATAATTTTTAGGGTCCTGCATTTTATTCATGTCTACCCAATCTCATTCCTAGATCACTGATGAAGAAAATACTCATTTCCAGGTCATAGAAAATAGAACACTGAATAACAGAATTGGAAGGCACCTTGAAGGTCATCTAGTCCAACTCCTTGCACAAGCAGGAGAGTCTATACCAGGCATGTTAAACTCGCAATGTCACATGATGTTGCACAACGTATCGGGCCGATTTTGCCATTGCTGGCAATGGGGTGGGCGTGGCTTCCACATGATGTGTCCGGCCTGCAGGCCGGCAGTTTGACACCCCTGGTCTATACCATTTCAGACAAGAGGCTGTCCAGTCTCTTCTTGAAAACCTCCAGTGATCTGGCACCCACAACTTCTGAAGGCAAGCCATTCCACTGATTGATTGTTCTCACTGTTTTCAAGGAACATAAGAACATACATAAGAACATAAGAAGAGCCATGCTGAATCAGGCCTAAGCCCATCGAGTCCAGCATTCTGTGTCACACAGTGGCCCACCAATTGTACATGGGGATCTTGAGCAGAAAGAGAAGGCAAAACCCTCCCTTTCCCTTGACCCCCAACAAATGGTACTCAAGGGAATCCTGTCTGCCTCAACCAACATAGAGGCGGCACATGGACATCCATTTTAATAACCACCCATACACTTGGCATCCATGAATCTATCTAACCCTGCCTTGAAGCTGTCAAGGCTTACAGCTGTCACGACCCCTTCTGGAAGTGAATTCCATAAATCAACGACCGAACGAAATTCCTCCTTAATTCCAGGTTGCTTCTCTCCTTGATTAGTTTCCATCCATTGTTTCTTGTTTGCTTTCTGGTGCCTTGGTAAATAGTTTCCCCCCCTCTTCTTTGTGGCAGACCCTCAAATACTGGAACCTTGCTATCATATCACCCCTAGTCCTTCTTTTTACTAGGCTAGACATACCCATATCCAATTCCTGCAACTGTTCTTCATGTGTTTTAGCCTCCAGTCCCCTAAAAAAAGTTGTTGCTCTTTTCTGCACTCTTTCTAGAATTCCAACATCTTTTTTTAATATCGTGGTGACCAAAACTTTGTAAAGTGGTATGAATACTTCACGTGATCTTGATTCTATTCCTCTAATGCAGGGGTCTTCAAACTTGGCCCTTTTGTGACTTGTGGACTTCAACTCCCAGAATTCCTCAGCCAGCATGTCTGGCTGAGGAATTCTGGGAGTTGAAGTCCACAAGTCAAGGGCCAAGTTTGAAGACCCCTGCTCTAATGTCAAATGAACAAGTTTTGATTTGACTCGAACAGTGCAAGAATGTTGTCCGTCTCACATTCTAATTTTATTACTGAGTTCCCATATTTTATTGCAGGTCATTTGCAGACTTCACTGATCACTGAGAAAGAAACTTCCATTATGTGATCAAATTATAGACTTGATTAAACATTACAAGATTTGAGAGAAGTTAAAACATTAAGTAACTCACTAGTGACATTATGGATAAAATCCCACAAGGACAAAATCAGGTAAGAGTAATTTTGCACATCTCTTGGGAAGTTGTCCAAAATGATCTTTTTTAAAAAATATTTAAAAAAAATGTTAAAACGCCTAAGTTTTAACCAACTTCATGACTGTCAGGGAAAAATCTCAGAATGTCATCCATGATTAACTAGATGGGGGATAGAAAAGAAAGAGAATGAGTTTATGGAGACATGAATGCCCACTTAAATTAGAGCCAGCAGTGTGTGGCAGCAGCCAAAAAAGTTAACACAACCTTGGTTGTATAAACAGAAACATAAAATCAAAATCACATGAAGTATGAGTTTTATAAATCCTTAGTAAGGCTACACCTGGAATACTGCATACAGCTTTGATCACCACATTACCAAATAGATATTGAGACTTTGTAAAAAAGTGCAAAGGGGAAGAACTAAGATGATTACAGGCTTGGAGGCAAAAACATATGAAGAGCGGTTGCAGGAATTGGGTATGGCTAGTCTAGAGAAAAGAAGAAATATGGGTGATATGATAGCAACATTCCAGTATTTGAGGGGCTGCCACAAAGAGGAGGGGATCAACTTATTTTTTTCAAAGCACCAAAAAGCAAGACAAGGAACAATGGATGGAAACTAGTCAAGGAGAGAAGCAACCTGCAATTAAGGAGAAACTTCCTAACAGTGAGGACAATTAACCAGTGGAACAGCTTGCTTTCAGATGTTGTGGGTGCTTCATCACTGGAGGTCTTTAAGAATGGACTGGACAATTACTTGTCTGAACTGGTATAAGATCTCCTGCCTGAGGAGGCAGCTGGACTAGAAGACCTCCAAGATCCTTTCCAGCTCTGTTCTGATTGAAGATTCAAAGAAAAATTATTTACATTTTCTGATTACTGATTCCTTTTTCAAAGTGAGAAATTCACACACATATAGAGGCACACAAGTACATAAAGCTCTTCTTCTATTTGCTTAGCTTAAATATAGGAATCTGGGACAAAATCATTAAAATTTTATAATTGAAGAAATTACATTTTTTTCAGAAATGGGAAGATGCTTCTGTTTCTCCTTTCCCATTGTGATTGCATCCAGGATTAAAATAGTTCCTCTCCCACTATCTGTAATTCCATCCATTTATCTCTAATTGATAAATTAATTGTATTTAAAACTTTAAATACATATCTGGTCCAAAAATCCAGATATCTCTGACATGTGAACTGCAACTAGGTCATAAAAAAGCAGATGGCCTTCATCATCAGAAGGGTACATGGATAAATGTTCCATCATACAAGTATTTCTTGATTTACGACCATATCCGAAACAGGAATTTTGCTCCTTTAAGTAATGTGGTCATTAAATGAATCATCATGTGACCAGACCCAATTGTTTTAACTTGGTTTAGTGAATCACAAGGTCATTAAGCAAGCAAATTTGCTTGTTGAAAGTCATCTAGGAAGGTTGAAAATCACAATCAGGTGACTGCAAGATATTGCAACCATAACAAACGCAAGCCAGTTGCCAAGTGCCCAAATTGTGAACATATGACCACAGGTGTCATAACTCTGAGAACAAGTTAGGGTTAGGGTTAGTCACTTTCTCAGCACTATCATAATTTTGAACCATCCAATATAAACAGGTAGTCCTTGATTTATGACAGTGATGGCGAACTTTTTAGAGACTGAGTGCCCAAAAACTGGCCCCACCCCCACTTCACCCCCTGCCCCTCCCCCACCCCATCTGCCCCAGGGCCACTCACCACCTCCAGGGCCTGCCACAGATCGCCAAGGCAGTCCAGCAGCACCATTGCGGCCATGCCCTCTGCCCACGCCCCACAGCATCAACTGTGCACGATGGGGTATGAGGGCAGAGTCTTGTCTATGCTGCCTGGCTGCCATGTCCTTGGCTGCGCTGCTCTGCGCGGGCCATGCTCGGGGGGGACTCTTCTCTAGGGGGGCTGCTGGTGAGGAGGGGGGTCATGGGATGAGGCAAGGCTGGGACAATGGTACATGTGCCCACAGAGAGGCCTCCGAGTCCCGCCTCTGGCACGCGTGCCATAGGTTCGCCACGACTGATTTATGATTATTATTTTAACTAATGTGCATAAATCAAGGATTACCTGTATATATTAAATCTCCTTTTAACTGCAAAACCCCCTTTTAACTACAAAAGTAGTTCTACATAGGGTAAGAATATAGAGAAATTGGTGGTTAAGTGAATCCGGCTTCTGCCAGCTTTGCTAATCAGAAGGTCATAAAAGGTGATCACATGATCTTGGGATATTACAATCATTATAAATATGAGTCACCTGCCAAGGTTGTCAGTTTTGATCACATGATCATGCAGCAGTCATAAGTGTGAAAAATGGTCATAAGTCATTCTATTCTATTCTATTCTATTCTATTCTATTCTATTCTATTCTATTCTATTCTATTCTATTCTATTCCACTCCATTCCATATCTTCTCTTCTCTTCTCTTCTCTTCTCTTCTCTTCTCTTCTCTTCTCTTCTCTTCTCTTCTCTTCTCTTCTCTTCTCTTCTCTTCTCTTCTCTTCTCTTCTCTTCTCTTCTACTCCACTCCACTCCACTCCACTCCACTCCATATATTCTATTCTATTCTATTCTATTCTATTCTATTCTATTCTATTCTATTCTATTCTATTCTATTCTATTCTATTCTATTCTATTCTATTCTATTCTATTCTATTCTATTACATATCTTCTCTTCTCTTCTCTTCTCTTCTCTTCTCTTCTCTTCTCTTCTCTTCTCTTCTCTTCTCTTCTCTTCTCTTCTCTTCTCTTCTCTTCTCTTCTTTTCCACTCCACTCCACTCCACTCCACTCCATATCTTCTATTCTATTCTATTCTATTCTATTCTATTCTATTCTATTCTATTCTATTCTATTCTATTCTATTCTATTCTATTCTATTCTATTCTATTCTATTCTATTCTATTCTATTCCATTCCATTCCATTCCATTCCATTACATTCCATTACATTACATTATATCACTTTTTTCAGTGGTGTTGTAACTTTGAACAGTCACTAAGTTGAATTGTTGTTAGTTTAGGACCACCTGTAGAGTTAGTTAGAGAGCTACATATCCATTGAAACACTGGGAGTTAAATAATCCAGATGGTGCTTTCAGGTTCACTTTGAACATTAAGTTTCAGTACAAGTGCAGACTTTTGAAAGTGAGAATTGGGACAAATGATCAATGTCTGAAACTTTTCACACAGAGACAGATGTGGATGTACAGGAACAAGAAAACTTTTAAGTTTAGCACCTTGGCTAAAATGAATTATTTTATTTTTATTTTTTAATTCTGTCATGCTATCAGGTTATTTTTGGAATAAATTAAAGTATTTCTACATCCATGTATGTGTTGTTATGCATATTATTTTATGCATATTGTATCATATATTATATTAGTAATATAATAATAAAAAAGGGTTTGCCCTGTCCTTTTTTTTTTTTTTTTGGCTTTCCTGTTTTTGCTAATGCCTAAGTTCAGTTTCTCACACTTGGGGACAGTTTCAGTTTTTTCAAGTTTCAAAAAAAGTTGGTATGCATTTCGATGCACACTTTTTTAAAAGATATATTTTTATCTGCAAACTCATATGTGAACCATTTTCATATATTATCTCTAACTGAATGCACTTGGGATATTTTTATGAATTTGTGACTTTCATATAGATGCTTCCTTTAAAGATACTCTCTTCTATACTTATCAAATTCATTACAAATTCAATTTTGAATACTTTAATTAAAGATCTATGTTCATTCAAAAAGGCAATATTAGAAAAATTCCCCATGAATGTTCAATACCCGTTTTCCTTCTTTCCTTCCTTCCTTCCTTCCTTCCTTCCTTCCTTCCTTCCTTCCTTCCTTCCTTCCTTCCTTCCTTCCTTCCTTCCTTCTCCTCATTCCCATCTCCTTCCTTCTTTCTCATTCCCATCCCATCCCATCCCATCCCATCCACCCCACCCCATCCACCCCACCCCACCCCATCCCATCCCATCCCATCCCATCCCATCCCATCCCATCCCATCCTATCCTATCCTATCCTATCCTATCCTATCCTATCCTGTCCTGTCCTATCCTACCCCATCTCATCCCATCCCATCCCACCCCACCCCACCCCATCCCATCCTGTCTCATCCCGTCCCGCCCGTCCCGTCCCGTCCCGTCCCGTCCCATCTCATCCCATCCCACCCCACCCCACCCCACCCACCTCACCCCACCCCACCCCACCCCACCCCATCCCGCTCTGCCCCACCCCGCCCCGCCCTGCCCCACCCCATCCCATCCCATCCCATCCATTCCCATCCCGTCCTGTCCCATCCTATCCTATCCTATCCTATCCTATCCCATTCCACCCCACCTCACCTCACCTCACCCCATCCCACCTCACCCCACCCCACCCCACCCCGTCCCGTTCTGTCCTGTCCTGTCCTGTCCTGTCCCATCCTGTCCCGCCCCATCCCATCCCATCCCATCCCATCCCATCCCATCCCATCCCATCCCATCCCATCCCATAGAAAATAGGATTAGCAGTTTTTTCCTGCCAAAAATTAGACCCAGCCAAGAATTCTTAATTGAACAGTAACACTTTTAGTTCCCTTGGATCCTACCTTCACCTTATTAAAAATAATAAATAAATAACCTCAGCAATGTGAGCTCTAAAGCTACTATGGGTAATTTTTCCCCCTTTCACTTCCATGGAAAAAGAGAACATTTCATAAGAAAAATAGTATGGGAAGAAAAACATTATGTGGAAGAACCCCAAATTATTGAATTTACTGAGCCTTCAAGACTCAGCAGAATTAATCATATATACCCAGAAGATGACAAATCTTGGAGCCAAGGTTAGTATTTGATCCAAACTTATATCAAGTTCATGCCTTGGTGAGTCAAGATATTATTTTCTTAGCATCATGTCTGGATTCACATGGGAAATGAGAAACAGACTCCTCTGGAGATGTTATCCCAAGTGTCTATGAAAAAAAATCACTCCATATCTTCTCATTTCTATGACCTAATGTCCAGAAAAGACTTTAAATACTAGATAAAGCATTTTTTTAAACCAGAGTGGATAAAAATGTTTCTTTGAAATCCACTGAAACCAGAATATCACATTTGCAGTTCCAGAATCTCCATGAGAACTTGTAAAAAGAGGTTTTTTTTATTATTACTTCTTATTCTTAAGAATGCTTAGATATGTGCATGTGGAAATATGTTACTTGTGTTCTTCCAGTGGGTTAGGATGTAACCAAGATTACACAAGGAGAGAGAGAAATTTACTAAATATTCATCTACAAGAATCTATGTGGATGTTTACAAATTATTCCAAAGTTGCTTTTTCAAGAGGCAACTGGACCTTCCTTTGTTTTTCCTTGAAGACATTTCAGTTGAAGAAGCTACTTGGATGAGAAGTGAAACAACTTCAAGGGAAAACAAACAAAGTCTAGTTGCCTCTGAAAAAGCATCTTTGGGAGAACTATGACTTGGATGGCTGAGAATCTCCATAAAATGTCTATGAGCTAATGACCATGAATTTTATTATTTATTTGGTGGGATATTCTGCACTGATTTTCTTCACTATCTCAACATATTTCCTATTTGCAGAATATCATAATTTTCTATCTTACCTTCATAACTGCTTATCCATTCACCATCTTCATTTTCTTCCTGGTGTTTGCAGCAGAACATCCAGATTCAGAACATCCAGATTCAGCCAGAGTTTCATTCCAGACAGCATTAACCTTGTGAACTCTCAAACCTCCTCCTTCCGTTATATATAGTATTTAATATTTATTTGTTAAGTATATGTAGGGGTGTGGGTCTATGCATATGTTGCATATAGTATGTTTTAGGTGGGTGTCATGTATGTGCTTCACTTTGAGAGCGGGCAACTAAATTTCATTTTTGATGTGAGCCATTGTGCCCATAGTAAAAAAATAACAATAAAGGTTATCTTGTCTTGTCTTGTCTTACCTTACCCTACCTTACCTTACCTTACCTTACCTTGCCTTATCTCATCTTTCTCTCAGCAACGCATTTGTGTTCCATATCCAGATGAGTTTCCATCTACAAATGTTCTCCTACTATTCTCAACATCTTCCATCAAACTCTGGATTTTGTTCATCAATATTTTCTATCTACAGAAGATTCAAAAGCTGGAAGGATGAATAATGCTTTAAATGAAAGACCTGAAATTCCAATAAATTAAGTCTTGGCAATAGTACAAGTGTATTTATCGTACTAAATGTGCTACTAGGTTTTACATGTTCCAAATACAACAGTAATTCATGAAAACTGTGTTTAGAAATGTGCTTAAAGAGTAACTCAGTGAAAACCTCATATTTTCCCTTCTTATAGGAGAACATGAATTTGACCAACTGTACGAGAGCAGTAGAGTTTATCCTGGTTGGACTGCCAAGTGTAGAGCAAATGGAAAGTGTGATGCATACAGGCATCTTTCTGCTCTACCTTCTCTGTCTGATGGGCAATGGGCTCATCATTGTCATGGTAATTTTGGACCCCCATCTCCAGAAGCCCATGTATTTCTTCCTTAGCAACCTGTCTTGCATTGACATTGGACACACCACAGCCTTTATTCCTAAATTGCTGGTCAACTATCTCTCTGCAAACAATTCCATCTGCTTCTACTGCTGTATAACACAGCTGTTCTTTTACTTCTTCTTTGGCATTACAGAATTTTTCATCATCACTTTGATATCTTTGGACAGATTCTTAGCCATTTGCTATCCTTTGAGATACACCACCATCATGACTTCTGGAGTTTGCTTGAAGCTATCGATGACCGCCTGGTTTGTGGTTCTTGTCTATATGATTTGTCAAGTAATAATGATAGCTAACCTACCCTATTGCACATTCAACATTATCAATCATTTCTTTTGTGATGTTGGACCTGTATTAAAGATTGCAGGAGGAGATACGCATCTAATTGAAGCCCTGGGTTTCCTTATTACTGTAGTTGTGGTGATGTCCTCCCTGCTTTTCACCCTCATTTCTTACATCTTCATCATCTTCACCATTCTCCGAATGTCTTCAACAACCAGACAGCAGAGGGCCTTTTCTACCTGCGCTTCCCACCTGGTTGTGGTCTGCATTTTGTATGGGTCAGTCTTTTTTGTCTATTTAAGGCCTACTATTAAGAATTCTTCCTTTGGTATAATCCGCTCTGTTTCTATGGTGCATACTACCGTTGCTCCAGTGCTCAATCCATTTGTTTATACTATTAGGAACAATGAAGTGAAAGAAGCCATTTGGAAAGCATTAAGAAAAAAGACTCCAGCTTTCCCTAAAATCTAACCCCAGACTTGTTTTGAAGGAGCAATCCCAATTCTTCAAGATGAGGAGTGGGTGAACTATCCATCAGCAATAGTGTACCATAACTTTACTCAAGCTAAGATTGAAGCAGCAACAGGTCAACATCCATAATCCAGTATTTGAAATTATGGTGATGGTAGAATCCATGGCTTCAATCCAAGTTGAATCCCAGGAAGAATTTATAATGGAAAGATAGATTTTGAATGTTCTTCAATCATGACAAAACAGATGTCAGTTTTCTTGTGAATCTGTACCAACAGTAATAGTTGTTGTGTCCTGAGCCTGCAAAGGCAGGCTCGGGACATTGCAATGGTCCTGGGCTTTGCAAAAGCTGCCCGGGACCAGACTGAGTGGTGCTGGCCTCGCGCATATGCGCAAGGCGCGAAAGCCATCTGTTTTTTGTTACTTTTCTGTCCGAGAATCTGGGCAGATAAGAGAGGCCTGTGTGCCTTGGATTGTTGTTGGAGTTGTGGATGCAATGAATAAAGAGCTGTTAGAAGAACAATGAGTCTTCATCATTCACAACCGATCAAAGGACTTAACACTGGCGATGAAGGTGGGATGATTTACAAGCAAAAGAAAGTGAAGCTGTAAAAACTCACCCCAAGAAGTCCTGCAGAAGGAAAAAAAGGCATCGAAATCAGCGTCCCAGCCTGCCAGTACAGCTTTGCTAGAGGGTGAGTTCAGCTGAAAGACCCTTTTCCCTAAAAATAGAGTAACAGGAGTGAGTGGTGAAGTTGTAACTGGAGGATGGCGAAGATTGGACGTATTTCTGAATTTGATGTCTCCCACCCAGAAAGATGGGACTCATACATTGCAAGAGTGGAGAATTATTTCAGGGTAAATCAGGTCAGAGAAGATGGCTTGAAAGCTGCAACCTTATTGTGTGTCTGTGGTCAGGAGGCATTCGAGATTGCAGAGAACCTGGCGGCCCCTGCACCTCTGGAGTCAGTAACATACACTGACTTGAAGAAACTACTCAAAGAACATTTCCAGCCCAAATTGTCTGTGATTGCATGGAGACACACGTTTGAGCAAAGGGACCAGAGGGCAGGTGAATCTGCTAAGGACTTTATTGCAGCCTTAAGGAGAACAGCCAGACCGTGTGAGTTCAAGGATCTGGAAGAGAGGCTGCGAGACCGTTTTGTATGCGGATTAAGGAACAGAGACTTACAGCAAAAGATTTTTGCTAGAGAGGATGTCTCTTTCCAAGATGCACTAAGAGAGGTGACAACTGAAGAAGCAGCAGGCAGGGCTGTGAAGACTCTATGGCCCACCAGGAGTCCTCCAGAGATAGCTACCATCCATCAGGAGGACGTCCAAGAAGGGGCAGATGCAGATCCTGAAGAAGAGGTGAATAGACTTTACCAGCCAGCTGGAAGGAGGCAGAAGGAGTGTCAGGACAAGGCTGCAGCGTCCCTCAAATGCTTCGGATGCGGAGGAAGCCATAGAAGAGCTGACTGCAGATTCTGTTCCACCATTTGCAGAGCATGTGGAAAGCAAGGCTACATTGCAGCCGTCTGTCTGGGCCACCAGAAGATTCAACCATGTGAAGAATTGCATCTGAAAAGTACCAGGGTCCCCAGCCAAAATAGGGTGGGTTTTTGTGCATCACGCAGGAGTGTATTAAGGACAGGCACACACAAACCACTAAAGAAGAAGCTGTCCCTTAAAGTAAGGTTGCAAGGGGTTCCTTTATCCATGGAGTTGGACACTGGGTCCGCTCTATCCATTATATCCATCAGTACATTCAAAATGATTTGTAGCAGCAGTGGCCTTCGAGCCAAGCTTAAGCCATCTAATATAGTCCTCATGGATTTTCAGAATTCTACGGTGTGTGTTAAGGGGGAGGGCACCCTTAATGTACAGCACAAGGATTTTGATGGTCCCTTAGATGTGTTGGTTGTAGGGGGAGAACGCACCAGTCTTATTGGACTTGATTGGTTCGAGGCTCTGGGAATCCAAATTACAGGGCTGCACCATTTGTAAACGTTAAGCCTGGCAGAGGTCTGCAAGGAGTTTGCAGATGTGTTCAGCTAAGAGCTTGGATCCTATAAGGGGCCTCCAGTTTCACTAAGGCTAGACCCAACCATCACACCCATCAGGGTTAAGCCTAGAAGGGTACCTTTCGCCCTCAAAGGCAAGACTGATGCTGAGCTGGACAAATTGCTCCAGCAAGACATTTTACAACCTGTAGATTCAAGCCCATGGGAATCCCCAATAGCAATGCCTCTAAAGGCTAATGGGGATATACGTATATGTGCAGACTACAAGTGCACAATAAACAAGGCCCTACAACAGCACGCTTATCCAGTACCTGTGGTAAGTCACATTCTGGCATCCCTCAAGGGGGGCCGCATATTTGCAAAGCTTGACCTGGCACAGGCCTATCAACAGCTACCTGTTGATGAGGCAGCTGCAGAGGCACAAACCATTGTAATTCACAGAGGGACATTCAAAGTCAAGAGAATGCAATTTGGGGTAAATGTAGCCCCTCACATATTTCAAAGTGTCATTGAGAGCACATTACGTGGCATTCCTGGGGTCTGCCCCTACTTTGATGATGTCCTCGTTGCTGGAGAGTCATCCCAAAATTTGGCTGAGAGATTAAGGTCTGTCTTGCTTCGTTTTCAAAAAGCAGGCCTTAAACTCAAGAAGGATAAATGCAAAATAGGAGTCAATTCCACTGACTTCTTAGGATTCAGGATAGATGCTCAAGGAATTCACCCTGCTGAATCAAAATTACAAGCCATTCAGAAGGCCCCAAGTCCTAAATCCAAGAGTGAATTGCAAGCCTTCTTGGGCCTATTAAATTTTATCATGCTTTCCTGCCTCACAAGGCTGCTGTGGCAGAGCCATTACACAGGCTCTTGGACAAACAGGCTCCTTGGCAGGGGACTAAAGTCCATGACAAGAGCTTCAATGAGGTTAAGGCCTTGCTCACATCTAATGCTGTTTTAGATCATTTTAATGAGCAACTGCCTGTTTGCATCGCCTGCAATGCCTCCTTACGGGGTTGGAGCAGTATTCAGCCATCTGATGGCTGATGGGACTCAGGTCCCTGTGGCCTACTATTCCTGGACTCTGTTTTCTGCAGAGCGGAATTACACTCAGATTGACAGAGAGGCTTTGGCCGTAGTGGCTGGCATTAAGAAATTTCATGATTTCTTATACGGCCACCAATTCACGGTCTATACTGACCATAAGCCTCTTCTGGGATTGTTTACTACCACCAAGCAGACTTCACATATCATTTCTCCTCGTATGCTGAGATGGTCCATTTTCCTGTCAGCATATGACTTCACACTAATTCACAAACCTGGAAAGGAAATGGGTCATGCAGATGGCCTGAGTAGATTGCCCCTACAACAATTGGAGCCTGATCCTGCTCCAGCCATACATATCCTGTCCATCCAGGAGTTACCAGAGTCTCCCCTCAATGCTAGGGATGTGGCTGCAGAAACTGCCACTGATCACACGCTTACATGTGTGCTGACATGGGTGTTGTCAGGATGGCCTGACAAGCGCCCAGATGCTGAATTCCAAAGCTTCTGGAAAAAGAAACATGATGCCTGTTATGGGGCAGCAGGGTAGTGATCCTAGCCTCATTGAGGTCTAGAATCTTGACCTCCTTACATGAGGGACATCCTGGTATTATCAGAATGAAAGCGTTTGCTCGCAGCCATCTTTGGTGGCCTGGACTTGATAAGGCCATTGAGGCTCAGGTGCACGGGTGCCATGCGTGCCAACAGTCCCGCCCTGAAATGCCTCAGGCCCCAGTACATAGGTGGGAGGAAACTCAATCCCCATGGTCCAGGGTGCATATAGATTATGCTGGGCCCTTTCAGGGGCAATTCTTCCTGGTTGTTGTTGATAGCCATTCTAAGTGGCTAGAGGTTGTTCCTGTTTCCTCCACTACCACTGCCAGAACCATCCAGGTATTGAGAGGAGTTTTTGCTGCACACGACCTTCCAGATGTTCTGGTTTCGGACAATGGTCCTCAATTTACATCTTCTGAGTTCCAGGGTTTCCTCCAAACCAACATGATCCGGCATGCAACTTCAACTCCTTTCCATCCTTTCTCCAATGGAATGGCTGAGAGAATGGTGTGCACCACCAAGGATGCCCTCAAGAGACTGACTTATGGTAACTTGTATCGCAGGTTAGCAGATTTTCTTCTTGCACACCGCAGCACATCATGCTCTGCCACCGGGAAGAGTCCTGCTGAACTGCGCTGGGGTTGCCACCTCATCACAAAATTGGACAGGCTTCACCCTGACCGTGTGGCTTCACAGGTGTCACAACCAAGGGCACCAAGGAGACTGCAAGTGGGAGATCCGGTTTGGGCACGGAACTGTCGGCCCGGTCATTTATGGGTAATAGCTGTGGTCTGTAAGGTCTCTAGGCCATTGTCATACGAAGTGACACTGGGTGACGGCTGTGTCATTCGCAGGCACATAGATAGCTGTGTGTGAGACTGGACTCGAACCCTTCTGCTCCTGGCTCTGTTCTGTGGGGGGAGGAGGATCATAATGTGCATTCTGAGGATCAATTTCAACAGTCAGCCCAGGGTTCCACAAGTGGCCAGGACAGGAATTCAATGGATAGGGAGTCACCCCATAGATCCACAATTACTCCAGACAGGGAGTCACACCGGGGGTATTCAAATTCTTCACAAACAACAGATAGTGCTCCAGACAGGGAGACTGACCGGGGGTATCCAAACAACTCACAAGAGAACAAGAATTTGGCTGGAACAAAGGCCAAGTTCTGCAGTTGCTCCCAGAAGAAGGTCAACTGGACAGGGGGTAGCTGGGGAGGCATCTCCTGACTCTGACACCTGGGGCACAGCCTTAGGGGTTTCCGAGCACTGGGGCACTCCCAATACCCAGCACTCTTCAGCTGCTGGCCGGTGTTTGAGGGACAGTGCTCCCAAGAAAGGTCCATTGTGGAATCGGGGACTACCACCCATCCACGGCATGCTGGCTGGGACGTAGAGGGTCCAGCCACACAGCTGAGGGGTGGGTCAACCAGGTCTTGGGGGCAGCAAAGTCCTGGCCTGCCTAGCCTGTTAGGCGAGCAGGTGGGCCAGGCAAAATTTCCGGGGTCCCCAACAAACCTAAGACAGCAAAGCACTGGCCTGCCTCAAGTAGGAGGAGAGCAGAGGGGCCAGGTAAGTTCTCCTGGCCCTAGGAGGTCGCAGTGGGCCAAGTGCCAACCCAAACACCTTAGGGATTTTGTGACATTGCTGTCAAGTTCAAAGGGGACTAACACCAAGGGCTCTTAACAAAAAGAGTGCTGTAGTATTTTTTGATTTCAGATACATTTATGCCTAAAATAAGTAAAGGAGGTTGTCAGAGGACAACCTCGAAAATTTTGCATTCCGTGCATTGGAGTTTTGAAACCTTAACACTTTCCCAAGGGAACAAGGTGTGAGGTGTACAGGAGTGTTCAATCTAGGGGAGAGGGGTGTTGTGTCCGGAGCCTGCAAAGGCAGGCTTGGAACATTGCAACAGTCCTGGGCTTTGCAAAAGCTGTCTGGGACCAGACTGAGTGGCGCCGGCCTTGCGCACATGTGCGAGGTGCGAAAGCCATCTGTTTTTTGTTACTTTTCTGTCCAGGGCTCTGGGCAGATAAGAGAGGCCTGCATGCCTTGGATTGTTGTTGGAGTTGTGGATGCAACAAATAAAGAGCTGTTAGAACAACAATGAGTCTTCATCATTCGCAACCGATCAAAGGACTTAACAATAGTGATCTGCTCTCTGGATTTCTTTGTTGTTAACTTTGACTTGGGAATCAGTTTGCAGCCCTTTGGATTTCCTGGTGCAGTTTATTGAAGGAAGACCATTGGAATAGAATCCTTTATTGTTCAAGTGTGAAAAGACACATAAAGAATTTGTCTGCTGTGCATAAGCTCTCAGCATACATACAAGCAACAAGTGATAAACCATGATCATAATCATAAAACACAATCATCATAAATCATAAGATTCAAACTCAGTGATAGTCATAGGATATTAAATAAGCAAACAACATAAATCATAATAGGATACTAAATAAAGACAATCAACATAAATCAGGAAATACAAGCAACCAAGTTATAGTCATAAGAAGCTAAGGAAATAGGTAATAGGAAAAATGAAGAAATGAGAAGGATAATAGGCAATACAGCTATCCTAGTTGGTTTGACATCCTAGGGAATTAGACAGTGTTGTGGGACTTAGTTGTTTAGCATGGGGCAGGGGCGGGAAAATATCTTGTGTCTGATTGTTTTGGCATGCAATAGCATCATCTTGAGGAAAGAAGTTGAAACAGTTCATGTTCAGGATGTGAGGCTCTGTGGATATTTTCACAGCCCTCTTACTGCAGTATACAGGTCCTCAATGGAAAGCAGGCATGTTGCAATTATTGTTTCTGCCATCCTAACTATCTGTTGAAGTCTGTATCTATCTAGTTTGGTTGCTGTGCCAAACCAGCCAGTTATAGAGGTGCAAATGACAGACTCAATATTTCCCCTGTAGAACTGTATCAACAGCTCCTTGATTCACCATGTTGTAACCATGATATTGGAAAAATGCAAGAGATAGGTCTTGGTGCTGTCCATGGTTCAGAATACCTTTCTAAGGCTTTTGGTGTTCTTCATCTTTGCTTACCAACCGTTCTTCCATTCACATCTGATGTACTACAGCTTTCTTCCTTATCTTTCCTGGTAAGAAAGACAAAGCTTCAAATTCTGTTCAATTTTGGAGGTGTTACACAAGAAAGTATCATTTCTTAGAAACAGATGACAGAATATGACAACTACCAAAATTCTAGAATTTTTCTGAGTGGAGATAATTAGGGGCTCCTAAGCAACTGGGAACCTTGTTCAGATAGCTGCCTTATTGAGGTGGCCTTTTTAAAAATCCTTTCTCTTCTGTGGATTGTATTATTGCTTTTATGATGTTTATTAATAACTTGTTTTATATTGTACATTTTTTTGCTTTTATTTATTGTTCATGTGTTGACTCTTGTTTGCCACCAAGAATTGCTTTTGGTGAGATGGCTGTATAAATTTGATTAATAAAATAACTAACTAAATAAACTATTGTGTATCTCATTTGCAGCTTTTTACATTTATAAATATTTCTATCTGTTTGAAATTCCTGCCCCAATTTTTAATTTTATTTTATATTTAAATCAACCTCCCCATCTGGTGCCAGGCTGGGGCCTCCCAAAAATCAAAGGCCTGTGATTTCCATAATTTTATGCCAGCATGGATAAATATTCCTAGAACAATATTCTAGTAAAATTTGGATCCCCCTCTCAGGTAGCCTTTTGTCATTTTTTTTCATGCTTGTGTTCATTTCAGATCAGTTTTGTTGGAGTTGAGAATTATTTTATAATTGATGCCCTCAGGTTTATAAAACTCCAGGCACATCTTTCCCAAAATATATGCCTTGTTCATTGGTTTAATAATAATATTTTTTTTCTTTCTGATTCTCTTAAATGAATGTATCCATCCATATGATACAGGTAGTCCTCAACTTATGACCACAATTTCTGTTGCTAAATGAGACATTTGTTAAGTGGGTTTTACCCCCTTTTATGACCTTTCTTGCCACAGTTGTTAAGTGAATCACTGCAGTTGTTAAGTTAGTAACACGGTTGTTAAGTGAATCTGGCTTCTCCATTGACTCTGCTTGTCAGAAGCTCACAAAAGAGGATCACATGGCCCTGGGATACTGAAACTGTGATAAATATGAATCAGTGGCCAAGTGGCTGAATTTTGATGACGTGACCATTAGGATGTTGAATGGTCATAAGTGTGAAAAAGGGTCATAAGTCACTTTTTTTCAATGCTATTTTAACTTTGAACAATCACTTTATACAGGTAGTCCTTGATTCATGACCTTAATAGAGCCTGCCTATTACAGTCACAACTCTTCATAGTCATTACATAAGACAGCCATGTCATCTCCTTGCTTAACAACCTCCATTCCTGTTCTCCCTGATGTGGTTGTTAAACAGAGCATAGGTTGCCTTAGGGTTGGGGGATGCCTTGAGAGGTGGAGAACAAGCCCCGGGCCCACCAGCTCCATGTCTCTCAAGACTTTTACCAACCCCTGAAGCAGCCCATGTTCCACTTCTCAGGGACCTCCACAGGCCTCATGGAATAGAATAGAATAGAATAGAATAGAATAGAATAGAATAGAATAGAATAGAATAGAATAGAATAGAATAGAATAGAATGGAATGGAATGGAATGGAATGGAATGGAATGGAATGGAATGGAATGGAATGGAATAGAATAGAATAGAATAGAATAGAATAGAATAGAATAGAATAGAATAGAATAGAATAGAATAGAATAGAATAGAATAGACCTTGGAGATCTTCTAGTCCAATCCTATACCATTTCAGACAAATGGTTGTCCAATCTCTTCTTAAAAACTTCCAGTGCTGGAGCATTCACAGCTTCTGGAGGCAAGTTGTTCCACTGATGAATTGTTCCAACTGTCAGAAAATTTCTCCTTAGTTCTGGGTTGTTTCTCTCCTTGATTAGTTTCCATCCATTGCTTCTTATCCTGCCTTCAGGTACTTTGGAGAATAGCTTGACTCCCAACTCCTGAGATATTGGAAGACTGCTATCATGTCACCCCTAGTCCTTCTTTTCATTAAACTGGACATCCCTGATTCCAGCAACTGTTCTTTATATGTTTTAGCTTTATATGTTTTAGCATCTTTGCTGCTCTTCTTTGCACTCTTTCTAGGGTCTCAACATCTTTTTTATATTGTGGTGAACAGAACTGGATGCAGTATTCCAAGTGTGGCCTTACCAAGGCATTATAAAGTGGTTTTAACACTTCACGGGATATATTGAAACTTTTGGAAAGGCTTGAAATGATTTTAATATATGGCTTGAAATTCCTTTAAGTCTATGGGCTAAAGTTAATCTTATTAAAATGAACATTGTCCCTCGCATGATTTATATTCTTAGAGGAATTCCTGGGTTAATATTGAATCAATATTTCCTTATGATTGATAAGGTATTCAAGGCAGTTACTGGGGAACTTGGGGAAGTGGATCACTAAGGTTCTCCTTAGCTAACTTGAGATTAGCATTTGAGGAAAGTAGCTTTAATCTATCTGATCTGTAAAAATATCATTACATTTTATCAGCCCCTTGCTG
This sequence comes from Bothrops alternatus, assembly GCA_034064705.1. Lineage (NCBI taxonomy): Eukaryota > Metazoa > Chordata > Lepidosauria > Squamata > Viperidae > Bothrops > Bothrops alternatus. The sequence continues at coordinate 1,536,259 of JARGCV010000074.1, forward strand.
TTGGAATGAAAACGTAGTGGACTATTATCCTGCATGGGCTAAATTGGAATTATTATCAATTTCCTTTTTGATCTTGGAAAGTGATTCGAACAATCTGTAGCATAATTGTGTGTGTGTGTGTGTGTGTGTGTGTGAGAGAGAGAGAGAGAGAGAGAGAGAGAGAGAGAGAGAGAGAGAGAGAGAGAGAGAGAGAGAGAGAGAGAGAGAGAGAGAGAGAGAGAGAGAGAGAGAGAGAGAGAGAGAGAGAGAGAGAGAGAGAGAGAGCAAAGTATGAGCAATGAGAAATCCTTGGGCCACATTTGAATGTAAATTAAGTTTGAAGAGCAAGTGCAAATTAAAATATCCCAAAAAAGAAATATAAACTCTCTAGTCTCCACATAAATACAACTAGACACGAGAAGACCACCAACTTCAATGCATAATGAATTAAGCAAGGGGGGGTTAACACTGAATATATCATGAACTTATACAAAATGTGTGACACACACACAATTATGTACTACACAGCATTGGATGCAGAGGCCATGATTTTGATGTCCTCATAACAACAACCAGATGTACAGATTGGGGAATTCTGGGAGTTATAGTGCACACATCATAAAGCTGCCAAGACTGTAAAAAAAAATTCACAAAAGTGTAAACTTTCTGATTTATTCCACTCCCACCTCACCTGAATAGGGTTTCTAATCTGTGAATCCTGAGGATATTATGGTGAAAACCTTCAGCTTGAATGCTATGGAATACTGAATGGGGAAAAAGGGAAAATGGGAAGAAAATTATTCTTGTACATCATCATCTCCAAGCAGTTTTCTCCCCTTTTGATTGGAGACTTTAAAGAGTCTTTGAAGATTTAATGATATATTGTTGTTGTTGTTAATTGAGAAGTCATGTCTGACCCATCACAACCCCATGGACAACGTTCCTCCAGGCCTTCTTGTCCTCTACCATCTTCTGGAGTCCATTTAAGTTCACACCTATTGCTTCAGTGACTCCATCCAACCACTATCTGTCGTCCCCTTCTTCTGTTGCCCTCCATCTTTCCCAGCATTAGGCTCTTCTCCAGTGAGTCCTTCCTTCTCATTAGGTGGCCAAAGTATTTGAGTTTCAACTTCAGGATCTGGCCTTCTAAAGAGCAGTCAGGGTTGATCTCTTCTAGGACTGACCGGTTTGAACGCCTTGCAGTCCAAGATAATAATATAGCAGACTCCATTTCTGAGAATGGCTCTTAAAATTTGATCCAAATAAAACCAGACATGAGTCATACTGATTTCATGCCATCTTCATGCCATTGCCTCCAGAAGTTGTGAATGCTCCAAGTTTTTTAAGAATCATTTGTCAGAAATGATATAGGGTTTCCTGCCTGAGCAGGGGGCTGGTCCCTTCCAATTCTATTCTATTCTATTCTATTCTATTCTATTCTATTCTATTCTATTCTATTCTATTCTATTCTATTCTATTCTATTCTATTCTATTCTATTCTATTCTATTCTATTCTAAACATAGACTATGGATTTTAATGGGAATTTAAAGAAAAATATATATCTACAAATGGTGTCTTAAGCTTCTGAAGAAAATAAACCATTGCATCAGTGAAAGTTTTACATTTTCTCTTTCTGCAGCTGAAGAGAAATGGGAATTAAACCAACTATAAAGGGGTTTTTTTATCTTTGCACAGTTTATCCTTGCTGGTGTGCCTCCAGAATGCTTCCAGAAAACCCCCTATCTTGAGATGGCATTTGAAGTTTGCCTTCAAAATGATATCAGCCTTGAATATATTGTAGGTGTAGTGCATGAACACTCATGGGAAATTAAAGGCAAACATCCTTAGACATTGTCTCCCAAGTTCCTGTAAAGAATGAGTAAATAAACTTTCTATGATGCAATCTGCTAAATGTTTTTAACAGTGTTCCAATATCTCAGGGCCTGCCACAAAGAAGAGGGAGTCAAGCTATTCTCCAAAACAGCTGAAGGCAGGACAAGAAGCAAAGGATGGAAACTAATCAAAGAGAGAAGCAACCTGGAACTAAGGAGAAATTTCTAACAGTCAGTGGAATGACTTGTCTCCAGAGATTGTGAGTGCTCCATCACTGGAGGTTTATTAGGAAAAGATTGGACACCATTTATCTTAAATGGTATAGGGTCTCCTGCTTGAGCAGGGGTATGGATTAGAAAAAGTCCAAGGTCCTTTCTAACTCCTATTATTTTACCCTATTATTTTCTTTAACAGTTATAGAAAGTATTTCTCAGTAAGTACCATTTCACCCTCAACATACAATGTATTATTTTCTATGATCTCTTCAAAACACTGTCTTTCTAAATGGATGGAGAAATGGAATGAAAAGCGTTTGTAGAAGACAAGGCAGGTAATGAAGGAGGAACAAGTCAAGATATGGGTGGAGAGCTTTTTAGGCACCTGATGTGTAGAAGGAGGATGCTCAGTGTGGCGACCTAGTGGTGAAGACACTCACCTCCCACTTGAAAGGTTGAGAGTTCAATCCTAAGTAGTGGCAGAAGTTGCTCTCCTAGGATGCAAAGAAACTGCAAACTCTGTGAGCTGAAATCCACAAAAAACTTACAAGTTATCAGCCGACAAGATCAGCATCTTAACACTGAGCCACCACACCACCACCCCCTCTTTGTAACACAAGGAAACATGAATTTGACCAACTGTACAAGGACATCCGAATTTATTCTTGTTGGACTGCCAAGTATTTGGGGAATGGAAAGGGTGATGTACGCCAGTGTCTTTCTGCTTTATGTCCTTGGTCTGATGGGCAATGGACTCATTATTGTAATAGTAAGCATAGATCGCCATCTCCAGAAACCCATGTATTTCTTCCTTAGCAACCTTTCTTTAATTGACATTGGGCATACCACAGCCTTCATACCTAAGTTGTTGATCAACTATATCTCTGCTAGTAATTCCATCTGTTTTTATTGCTGCATCATACAGATGTGCTTCTATTTCCTTTTTGGGGTCACTGAATTTTTCATCATCACTTTGATATCCTTGGACAGATACTTAGCTATTTGTCATCCTTTGAGATATGCCATTATCATGACCTCGGGGGTCTGCCTTAAACTGGCAATAACTGCCTGGTTTCTAGGTTTTTCCTCCATAATTTACCAGGTAGTAATGATTGCAAACCTTCCCTTCTGTGCCTCCAACATTATAGATCATTTCTTCTGCGATGCTGGACCTGTGTTGCAAATTGCAGGTGGAGATATAGATGTCATTGAAGTTCTTGGCTTCCTTGTTACTATGCTTGTGGTGATGTCCTCCCTGCTTTTCACCCTCATTTCTTACCTCTTCATCATTTGCACCATTCTCCGAATGTCTTCAACCACCAGTCAGCAGAGAGCTTTTTCTACCTGCGCTTCCCATCTGATTGTAGTCTGCATTTTCTACGGATCAGTCTTTTTTGTCTACTTAAGACCAACCATCAAGAATTCTTCCTTTGGTGTAATCAAGTCTGTTTCTGTGGTGAACGCCATAGTCACTCCAGTGCTAAATCCTTTCATTTACACCATTAGGAACAATGAAGTGAAGGAAGCTGTTTGTAAAGTGTTAAGAAAAAGGATTCCAGCTATCCCTAAAACATAGATATCTTTGGAGAAGAACGGTTGCTGGAATTGGGTTTGTCTAGTTTAATGAAAAGAAGGACCAGGGGTGACATGATAGCCATATTCCAATATCTCAGGGGTTGCCACAAAGAAGAGGGAGTCAAGCTATTCTCTAAAGCACCTGAAGGCAGGACAAGAAGCAATGGATGGAAACTAATCAAGGAGTGAAGCAACCTAGAACTAAGGAGAAATTTCCTGACAGTGAGAACAATTAATCAGTGGAACAATCTGCCTCCAGAAGTTGTGAATGCTCCAACAGTGGAAGTTTTAAGAAGAGACTGGACAACCATTTGTCTGAAATGGTATGGGATTTCCTTCCTGAGCAGGGGATCGGACTAGAAGACCTCCAAGGTCTATCCGTCAAAGATGTTTTCCCATTATTTTTCCTTGCTTTTCCTTTTCCTTGTAAGAAGCGGGAGCTGAGTTCCCCTTGCCCAGTATTTGAAACTGTGATTTGAAACTTGATTGCTTCAGTCAAGGTTGAATCTCAAGAATCCTTTGGAATGGAATGTCAGCTTTTGAATATTCTTCATTCACGATGAAAAGTTACCAACTTTTCTCACAAATCTGTCCTGGCAGCAATATTAATCTACTCCATGAGTATCTTTGTTTTGCTATTTGATCTGGGGAATCCATTGCAGGCTTTGAACATCCTAGTGGTAGTTTATTGAAGAAAGATCATTCGAATCAGAGGATAAAATATAAGATGGTCATTGGAAAAATGCATAAGTTTTGGTGCTTTTGGTGGTTTAATATACTTTTTAGATGCCCAACCTTGGCCTACAAGATCATGAACTGACCTGAAAAATGACTTTCTAAAGCATTTGGTAGTCTCCATCTTTCATGATAGTAAACATGAAGCTTCGGATACATTTCCGTTTTAGGTACTTAAATGTGACTGAATCTAAGAAAATTAAAAAAAAATGTTGTGAGTAAGAGTTAAAGAATTAGAGGACTAGATATATTGAATGGAATGTTTAAAGATTAAAGATTAAATATATTCTTAATTATGGTTAAAAAGAATAAGAAATTAAGGAAATAAATATATATTAGCCTAGGAGGGATAAATGAGTTTAAATAGTATGTTATTTCTTATGTGTCTTTACTTTTGTTTTCCTTTCTCTTTTTTCTTTTTCCTTTCTTTTTTTTTTTTGTCTTTTCACTGTTTTATCTATTTCTTAAGAAATGTAAAAGTGTGAGATGGCTTATATGGGAAAAAAATAGAGTTAAATTTGTAAATGTAAATGTAATTAATCTTTGAGAAAATCTTCACCAGCAAGAATATCTAGAATTTGGTGGGAGAAATAAACTAAAATAAGGATTGTAACAGGATTTATGATGAGGCAATCAGAATTATTGAATAGAAAAGAAATATTATACTAATATGATTATTATTTTAGGTATATTGGAAAAAATTATGTATTCAATTGTTATTTATCAAAATAATAAGAATTGTATTAACCTAATGCTTGCAAAAGAGGTTATTTTGTGGAAAGAGGAAATCAACTAAAATTAATATGTGGAATATGGATTATAGAAATTAATTCTTAATTATTCTTTTACAAATGTAACCCAGACAACACACTGTTCACCAATTATTGAGTGGAGAAAAAAATCAATAAAATATATATTTTTTTAAAAAAGGAAACATGAAGCTTTAAACTCCTGATGATTTTGAAGATGGTAGGGAAGAAAGTGTTGTTTCTCATAAATGTATGATAAAAGTTGGTAACTACTAAAATTCAACAAATTTTATGAATAGATCTAAATAGAATTAAATATCCATGGCTGCCTATCTCATTTGCAACATTTTATCATTTCTGTCTGATAGAATTCTCTCTCCCTTTTTTTTAAAATTTAGCTTTACATTAAAATTAACCACCCCAATCTGGTTCCATCCCAATTTCAGAGGTCTGTAACATCCATAATCTTTGCCAGATTCCTGGACCTACCTCTTTCTAGTAAAATCATGTTTTCTTTTGTCCTAATTGGATTCTCTCATTTCCAATTTGCTTTATTGGACCTGAGAATTATTTTTTAATGATGAAGTCATGTTTAGAAGAATTCTGGGACATCTTTCTACATATTCAATATCCCTTATTGGGTTAATAATATACTTTCTGTTTCTGATTTCCTTAAATGAATTTACCCTTCTATATAATATCCCTGAATTGTCCCAAATCTCATAGCATAGGACTTTGTTGAGAAGTTAAGAAGAACAAATCTGTTCACAATCCATTTCCAATGACAACGTGCATGTATTCTCTGACAAGCTTACTTTAGCAAAGGTGGAGAAAGCAATGGGCAACAGGGTAGGTTACAAGCAGAAGTTTTTGTTCTTTTCATGTGATGATCCTGTGATAAAAGCATTGTAGGAGAGCTACTGTGGTTTAGTACTATAAGCATAAAATAGGCAATATAGTGAATGATCCCTGATCACGTATTTGGAATTACAGCTTTTGAATTCAGTTCAATCTTGATTAGTAACTATCGATGAAGATTGGAGTGTGAGTTATTCCATACCAATTAGGCTATTGGGTTTATCATAATGCATTGACTCTGTATCATGATATGTTCAATAAAATATGTGCTCTAAGCTGCTTCCTTAGATTGGAATTCTTGGATATGCTGTACACTAACACAATATGGTACATTGGTTGACATGTTGGGTTAGGAATAGAAACACACTCCTTTGTCATGGAAGCCGTTGAGTGATCTTGGTTCAGTCACAAACCTGACAATGACCTCTTATTGTGGGGAAATAATGAATGGATATCAAGGAGAGAGGAAGAAAATAATTCTTAACATTCTTGTCCTCCTATTCCCTGAGTAGTATCATTTACACACAGAGCAGTATACCTGCGGAATTTTCCAAATGTTACAAATGCACAGATTTTCTATTAGAAGAATAAATGGAAATCAGAAAATCAGAAGGAGTGGAGAAATTAGAAAATAGAAATCAGAAATCAGAAATCAGAAAACGGAAGGGGTGGAGAACAGAAAGAAATTTCCTGGAGCAGATTCAAAGTGTGAACTTTGACCCCTAAAAAGGATCCTTCTATGTGTAACACTTTTTCAGGTCTATGCATATTACCATTTTATTGAACATTTGAACTTATTTACTGTGACCATTCAAAGCCCATATTTTGGAACTTCCTCTCTTAAGCAATTGTTATGTGTCTGACTAACGAAACACTTCAAAGAACTTTCAGGCATGGTTTAACCTAAAAAGTCTTTTATTAGTGTAGACCGGTGTCAGCACGGCATAGTGGATGCCAGAATCTGAGTTTCACTTCCTTTGCACATCTTCCAATTAACCTGGAGGTCAAAGATTCACTTCCATTCCTTTTCCCGGGCTTTCCTTATAATTCTCCTCCCCTTTCTCTGTCATCTGAATTAACTCTAAAAACACCAGACAGTTCTGCATATTTTGTCAAAGCAAGAATATTCAATATTAGCAGCGTTGACAGCAATATTCTACTGCCATATAGAATGATATCTAGTCAGTTAGTTAAATTATCACAAAATAATTTATTATTTTATAATTATTTTTTTATTATTCAGGCTATTTGGCAAAAGATAGAATGACATCCAAGTCAAAATATCCCGAAGAGGTTTTAAACATTTTAGCCTCTCCATAAATACAACCTGTGGTGAGAAAACCACATTTCAATGCAGATGAATTAAAGGGTGGGGGGTGGATGGGGTGAGTGGGAGATACAACCATCAATGGATTATAATCACCTGTGGTATACGAGGGCAATTCAGAAATAAACCTCCATTTGGTTACCAATGGCAGACACTCACAGATACAGAACTTTTATTATATTTATTAGAAAACTACAATATTACATTACTTTTTGTCATAAACACCACTGAAATTGAGGCACTTGTCATAACGTCTTACAAATCTGGGCTATGGGGGTGTGTGTGATCAAAAACATCCCAAATGGAACTGCTTCAAAAGTTCTTGGATGTGCATCTAGCAGTGTGTGGGTGAGCATTAATGTGAAACAACACCACATGGGAAGTGGTGCCATAGAAAATCCTGCCAAATGTGAAGGTGCCAAAGCAGTGAAGTTCATGGTGCATGATTCAACCAGTTCAGAAGTCTACTGTGAAATGTTACAAAACCTCAGATGAGCCATCCATAACTTCCGGTGTGTTGTTGGTTCATTATAATGCTCGCCCACACACTGTTAAACACACCCAAGAACTTTTGAAGCAGTTCCGTTTGGGATGTTTTTGATCACTCACCCTCCCATAGCCCAGATTTGGTGTGCCGAGCAACTACCACTAAGGAATTTCAAACCTTGTAAGATGTTATGAAAAGTGCCTCAATTTGAATGGCGATTATGTCAAAAGGTAATGTCATGTTGTAGTTTTCTAATGTGTATAATAAAAGTTCTGCATCTGCCAGTGTCTGTCATTGATAATCGAACGGAGATTTATTTCCGAATTGCCATCGTACATTCTACATTTCATTAGATTGCAATATCACCATACATAGGGAATGATTTTGTGTTTTATTTTCCATTTATTTTTATTTTATTCAAAAAAAGTTAAAATAGCAAACACCAACATTTTTAGAGACAAATAAACACAAAAACGCAAAACAAACGAGTCATTTCAAAAGTGCATTAATTAGGTTTTTTTTAATACACCTTTTAAATGCCTTGTTTGTTTTGTGGGGTTTTTTTCTGTTTGTCTCTTTTTCTTGGCATTTTGTATTTTAACTTTTTTTTACTACATAGGGCATATTTTTGGAGTCCTCATAATTATGACTAGATAAAAACTTACAAGTTACCACATTTGGAAAATACTTCACTAAAGTGTAAGACATCTGATTCCCTAAATCAGAGGTCCCTAGTCTTTTGGGCACCAGGGACTGGTTCTATTCTATTCTATTCTATTCTATTCTATTCTATTCTATTCTATTCTATTCTATTCTATTCTATTCTAAATATTTATAAATGATAAAAGTATCACAGCAGCATTTGGATTTCGAACATGGGCTTCCTAACTTCCAGCCCAGCATCCTAACACATTAGCTACCATGTTCCTTAGATGATCAATCAAGTAGTAACATAGATCTCAATATGTTACATCACAGAAGGATCCTTTTAGGGTTAAAACTTTCCAATTTGACTCTGCTCCAGTACACTTTTTTCCTGTTCTCTACTTCTTCCATTTTCCGGATTTCATTTATTCTCCTCTAACATTTGGAAAGCCCCACAGATACATTGCTCTAAGTCAGGGGTCTTCAAATTTGGCCTTTATATGACTTGTGGACTTTAATTCCCAGACAAGGTAATTTGACTAACATAAGGGGTCCCCAACCTTTCTTGATTGGAGACCTGGTATGTGTGGAGGGGTGGAGACACCTTTACGTGCATGCACATACATGGAGCACATGGTGGATTCCACCCACACTTTTTTATAAGGTGTGTAAATCAGGGTAACCCAAGTAACTGTTTCTTTGTTAAATTGTGTGAATTTGGGGACAGATGTTTCAGGAAAATAGCCTTTAGAGGAATTTATAGCAGAATAACAGAATTTGGAAGGGTCCTTTCCTGGCAGAATTTCCACTGATTTTCTTCAGACTAGTTTGTTGGCTGAAAGTTAGAAATACATATCCATTTAAAAAAAATTCCTGGACGTATTGATTCTGTATATTTTTTCAGTTATAATTAGTCCTTTGAACTATGGTGCTGGAGAAGACTCCTGTGAGTCCCCTGGACTGCAAGGTGATCAAACTGTTCAGTCCTAGAGGAGATCAACCCTGACTGCTCTTTAGAAAGCCAGATCCTCAAGTACTTTGGCCATCTAATGAGAAGGAAGGACTCACTGGAGAAGAGCCTGATGCTGGGGAAGACTGAGGGCAATAGAAGAAGATGACAACAGAGAATGAGGTGGCTGGATGGAGTCAGGTGTGAGTTTAAATGGATTCCAGAAGATGGTTGAGGACAGGAAGGCCTGGAGGAACATTGTCCATGGGGTCGCGATGGGTTGGACATGACTTCGCTACTAACAACAACAAGCAATACTTTTGGTCAAATGAATAAATATATTTGAAAAAAGAAAATGTGTTTTGATGTTGTTGTCCTCCTTTCATGCAACTCAGCACCTGAAAATAAAGTTTCAATCAAAAAAGGGCATTAATTTACCCTGATTACTGTAAGATGTAAACTGAAAATATCTCTTCCCTTCATTCATGAAAACATCTCTTTTGCTACAATGGATCTTCCATCTAATTCAACTATCTAATTAATCTACAAATGACACTGATAATATGTTTCTTGGAAATCAGAGTTCTCAACATTTAGCTTTGATAATGAAGACATGCTTTTGAAGCAAATTAATTAATCTCCAACATATTGGCTAGGCCCTGACAATGTACTTCAGATGAGGAATGTTGATGTCAGCCCTTATTTTATGGGTAATTGATTTTATTTATATCCTGCTTTTATTATTTTTATAAAAAACTCTTGGTGGCAAATATACCCAATACTCTTTCCTCCTCCCATTTTCCCACAACAACAGCCCAGTGAGGTAAGCTGGCCTGAGAGAAAGTGATTGGCCCAAGGTCACCCAGCCTGCTTTCATGACTAAGGTTGGACTAGAACTCACTGTCTCCTGGTGATTGGTCCAAAGTCACCCAGCTGGATTTCACAACCAAAGCGGGACTGGAACTCAGAGTCTCTAGTTCCTAATCGGGACTCACTGGAGAAGAGCCTAATGCTGGGAAAGATTGGGGGCAATAGAAGAAAGATTGAGGGCAATAGAAGAGAATTAGGTGGCTGGATGGAGTCACTGAAGCAGTAGGCATGAGCTTAAATGGACTCCAGAAGATGGTAGAGGACAGGAAGGCCTGGAGGCATGTTGTCCATAGGGTCGCGATGGGTCGGACACAACTTCGCAGCTAACAACAAATGGGAATTGAGAGATAAATATCTCTAGAGATGTACCACAAACATTTGTACAAAATTAACAACAACAACAACAACAACAACAACAACAACAACAATAACAACAACAACAACAACAACAACAAAAATAATAATAATAATAATAATAATAATAATAATAATAATAATAATAATAATAATAATAATAATAATAATAATAATAATAATAATAATAATAATAATAATAATAATAATAATAATAATAATAATAATAATAAAAATAAATTGGAAGGGACCTTGGAGGTCATCTAATGCAACCCCCTGCTCAGGCAGGAAACCCTATACCATTTCAGACAAATGGCTGTCTAGTCTCTTCTTAAAAACTTCCAGTATTGGAGCATTCACAGCTTCTAGACAAGTAGAGGCAGGTTGTTCCACTGGTTAATTGTTCTAACTGTCAGAAAATTTCTCCTTAGTTCTAGGTTGCTTCTCTCTTTGGTTAGTTTCCATCCATTGCTTCTTATCCTGCCTTCAGGTGCTCTGGAGAATAGCTTGACTCCCTCTTAAGGCCTGCATTAGGGAAAAAAAATTAGTATCTCTTTTTGTCCTTGAAAAGGAATGTAAATGAGATCAACTATTTAAAAAATTCAGTTGGGATTGCCTCCTGAGGTCCTCCAGAGGATCTCCTATCTTGGGATAGCACTTGAGTTTTGGTCCAAAGGATATCAGCCTTGAGCATATTTCAGGTATATTGCATGGATACTCATGGGAAATTAAAGACAAATATCCTTAGAGACTGTCTCTCAAGCTCCTGTAGAAAATCACTAAAAAAACCTTCTACAATTCTATTTGCTGTATGTTCTTTAAATGTTAAGGAAAATATTTCTGAAGAAAATACTTCTTCAATTCTTCAACATTTCTTCTTCTTCAAATATTTGTTTGCTATCTTTGATATTTTTCCCTAACACACGAAGCATATTTTTCTGTGGTTCTTCAAAACATTGTCTTGATGAATAAATAGAGAGCTGGAGTGAAAGATATTCGGGGACAACAAAGCAGATAATAAAGAAATAACAAGTCAAGGTAAGGATGGAGTGATCTTTAGATCCATAGAACAAGCATATGGAACAGAATTCCAGCAGAAAAGTAATGATGAGTTTCTAGCACATACACAAAATGAACTGCCCATAGAGGGAAACATTTTGGTTTTCATATTTCTATAGACATTTATTTACCTTTATCTCCATTATCTAAATTTTAAAACTCTTTCCATTGGTGGATTCATTTGTTGACCATGTATGAATCCCATTCTCTTTATCAGGTGCCTTTACATTCTCATTTGTTGAGAATCTCAGATAATATTCATCTTATTGCACAATGTAATCTTCCATCCTTTCATAATTTTCTCCCTGTACTTGGATTAATTCACCACTTCTAAATCCATTTTCTCTCAGCCAGCTGCCAATGTTTCCATGTCATCCGTTGAGATTCTTCTTCTTTTTCATCATTTTTCTATCACATCCCATATTTTGTTTTTCAGTATTTTACTACTCTCTTCCAAAATATCAATATGTATTTAAGAATATGGAAATAATATCTGCAAATTTCAGACACCACATTGAGCCCTAATAGTATTTTTTTTGGTTTCGGTCTCATAAGTTTTGGATTCCAGTGATGGAGATTTAGAAGTCATAACAGGTATTATAAAATGTATATTAAAATGTCTCATTTAAAATCCTAAGTATGCACAACTGTCCTTAACTTGATTTGAAAATTAAATCTTACAGAATATAGGATAACAGAGTTGGAAGGGACCTTGGAGGTCTTCTAGTCCAACCCCCTGCTCAGGCAGGAAACCCTATACCATTTCAGACAAATGGTTGTCCAGTCTCTTCTTAAAAACCTCCAGTGATGGAGCACCCACAACTTCTGGAGGCAGGTTGTTCCACTGATTAGTTGCTCTCATTGTCAGGAAATTTCTTCTTAGTTCTAGGATAGATTTCTCCTTGAAAATTTTCCACCCATTACTTCTTGTCCTGTCCTTAAGTGCTTTGGGGAAAAGGTCTACCTTTTCTTCTCTATGACAGCCCTTCAAATATTGGAAGACTACTATCATGGCACCCATCATCCTTTTCTTCATTGGACTAGAAATACCCTGTTCCTGCAACCATTTATCATATGTTTAGGTCTCCAGGCCCCTCATCAATTTTGTTTCTCTTATGTTCTCTGAGTTGTTATGCTGTGTTATGTTATGTTAGTCATGTCATGTCATGTTACATTTTGCCAGTGGAGGAGAATATTTGTAGCTCAGGGTTGAAATGAGGGGTCCTTGGTACTCTCTGAGCTTGCTTGTTTTCTTGCAGACATTTCATTACCCTAACTAGGTAATACCATCAGTGCTAGCCTCACTCTAGCACTGATGATGTTACCTAGTTAGGGTAATGAAACTTTTGTAAGAAAACAAGCATGCTCAGAGAGCACCAAGGATCCCTCATGTTACGTTTTCCTTTCTGATTTCCAATTACAATAGTAATGTCTCAAAAGTGTTTTTTGAAATGTAGCTAAATGTTGTTTGGATGAAGGTTTCATATTTTCTCTCTTTGTAACAGAAGGGGAACATGAATTTGACCAACTGTACAAGAGTAACTGAATTCATACTTGTTGGATTGCCAAGTGTTTGGGGAATGGAAAATATGATATTTGCTTGTGTCTTTCTGCTCTACCTCCTGTGTTTGATGGGCAACGGTCTCATCATTGTCATGGTAATTGTGGACTATGATCTCCAGAAGCCCATGTATTTCTTCCTTAGCAACCTGTCTTGTATTGATATTGGATACATCACAACTTTTATTCCTAAATTGCTGGTCAACTATCTCTCTGCAAACAATTCCATCTGTTTCTACTGCTGTATCACACAATTGTTCTTTTACTTCTTCTTTGGCGTTAAATAATTTTTCATCATCACGTTGATATCCTTGGACAGATACTTAGCCATTTGCCATCCTTTGAGATACACCACCATCATGACCTCTGGGGTCTGCCTGAAACTAGCAATGGCAGCCTGGTTTGGAAGCTTTTTCTCCATTCTTTACCAGGAAATAGTGGTGGCAAACCTACCTTTCTGTACATCCAACATTATCAATCACTTCTACTGTGATGTGGGACCTGTGTTGAAGATTGCAGGAGGAGATATTAGAGTCATTGAACCACTGGGGTTCTTAATTATGATGATGGTGGTAATGTCTTCCCTTTTCTTCACCCTTGTTTCTTACTTTTTCATCATTTCGACCATCCTCTAAATGCCTTCAGCCACCAGACAGCAGAGAGCTTTCTCTACCTGTGCTTCCCACTTGGTTGTAGTCTGCATGTTGTATGGGTCAGTCTGTTTTGTCTATTTAAGACCTACCGTCAAGAACTCTTCTTTCAGTAGGATGAAGATTGTTTCTGTGGTGAATACTATAGTTGTCCCAATGTTGAATCCTTTCATTTACACCTTTAGGAACAACAAAGTGAAAGAAGCAGTTTGGAAAGCATTAAGAACAAAGTCTCTGGCTTTTCCTAAAATCTAAATATAGACACAAGTAAAGTGAACATTTTTGCTGGACTTGGGTATGTCTAGTTTAATGAAAAGAAGGACATGATAGCCGTGTTCCAATATCTCAGGGGTTGCCACAAAGAAGAGGGAGTCAAGCTATTCTCCAAAGAAACTGCAGGCAGGACAAGAAGCAATGGATCGAAAATAACCAGGGGAGAAGCAACCTAGAACCAAGGAGAAATTTCCTGACAGTTAATCAGTGGAAAGACTTGCCTCCAGGAGGTGTGAATGCTCCTACATGGGAAGTTTTTAATAAGAGACAGAGTAGTCACCTGTCTGAAATGGTGTAGAGAGTGGGAGAAAGTATCATGTACTGGAGGAATGGAATGGAATGGAATAGAATAGAATAGAATAGAATAGAATAGAATAGAATAGAATAGAATAGAATAGAATAGAATAGAATAGAATAGAATAGAACAGAACAGAACAGAACAGAACAGAACAGAATAGAATAGAATAGAATAAATCTACAGTAGCTATAATCAATGCCTATACCTATGCCTTTATTTACATCTCTATTTTGGTTTATAGATCCCAAGATTTTATTTTGATCTTGTGACTCATTCCTTTTTGCCTCAGGAGGCTTTCAGATGGTTTTAAGTTATTTACATAGTTTGTTTGTCTCTTCCAAATCCTATGGGTCTCTTTGGAAAGAGGAGGAACTAACCCTGAAGGATGTTATTTGTTGTTCCCAGGATAGTCCTTCCCATGGATGGAAGAACCAAAGATTTGTGAGCTGAATTGATAGTAAGTTACACTCTCCATTTCTCTTTGAAAAACTTCTCAAGAATAGAGGTTAAACTGATCTACTTCAAAGATAGTGCTGCAGACAGAGGCATTTGCACACAAAAAGAAGACACTCATGGTAAATGAGAGTATCCTTGGAGTTACTGTTAATAGCAATGCCTCAAATGGTGTGCAAGGATCCTAACCTTCAGTGTGGCTTTCATGAGCTTGTTCCTATTCACCACACATATCATCAGCATGGAGATGTTAACATTGCTGGCATTATTTCTGTATTTTTTACATTTTCTAAACCCATTGATTTCAGTCAAAATCCTTCTCAGGGATTTCATGATGGACTTATGTAAGTACAACATCATTTCATTGTCAGATTTTGGACATCGCTGTTAAATGACATGAGGCTTCAAGTGTTTTTCTTTAATAATCTTTGGAAAGAAGCACCTTAAACAGGATGCTAGGTTTATTTTATGTGAAAATATATTCTGTTTTGGTTTCCATGTAAAGTTGAAAAAGGGCCAAATCTCAATTTGTTAAAAGAAAAATCCCATCTAAATATATATAAATATAGAGTGATGTATGTCTTAATTTATGAAGATAGAAATAGCACTTAAACTCATATACTGCTCTACAGTTTATAACATCAGTATAATTCCCAAAACAATTTGGGTCCTCATTTTACCGACCATGGAAGGATGGAAGGTTGAGTCAGGATAAATTTCCTGGCAGAATTAACTTACAAAGCTGCATTGCAAATACTGTGCAGCCATGGTATTTGAGGATCTTAGATGAATAATAAAAATACTGTACTGAAACACATTTCACAAACATGTTGTACTGAAAATTTGAAAAACCATAATAGGAAACAAATGAATCTTAATGCATTTTTAATTGTGATTTTTTTTTGGGTTTTACAGAATATTTTTTCAGAATTACCAGCATATCCTGGCCTTAGTGTTTACTGTACAACAGATTAATGAAAACTCCCAAATTCTACCCAATGTAACACTGGGCTTTCACATTTTTAACAGCCATTTTAGTCCAAGCTGGACTTACTTTGCCTCAATGTTGCTGCCTTTCACTCAGGGAAAATTCATCCCTAACTACAAGTGTGGGATCCCAAAAATTTTGGCTGCAGTCATTGGGGGACCTGACATTGCTCTTCACATGGCAACTATATTGTGCATCTACAAAGTTCCTCAGGTATGATGTAAGGAAGATATACATCTACAAAGTTCCTCAGGTAAAATGTACTGAACATGTACATTATCATTCTGCCGTATCTCCCCAGACATCCGTATGCTTTTCTTTGTAAAAACAACAGAATTTTCAGATTCCTAGCTATTATTTTTTGCTTGATAGGATCACCATAGCAGCATCAATAACTGTAACTCTGAATAGACAGTGGGGATATTTGGCCTAGCAAATTGTTCTCCAATTCTAGAAACTGAATTAAGGTTCAAATCTAAAATATTCACAATGAGATTACTTCCAGGGAAAGATATTTAGTGATACCTTAAAAGTGACATCTTGACTGATATTTCAAAATAAAAATGACTAGTATTTAATTATATAAATTCAATGGTAGTCAAAGACTCAAATGAAAATTCATGTTTTCAGAGGCTCCCATAGATCTTAGGAACTGCATATGTTTATCTTTCAGTAGCTGTCCTATGGCTCAGCTCAAGTCATGGATGGAAAGACTCAATCAATTTTCTTCCAACAAATGTTTCCTGATGAATCCCACCAACGTAACGGCCTTCTGCGGTTATTGCTATATTTTAGATGGATCTGGATTGGAATTCTTCTAGTAAAAGATGAAAAAGGAGAGAAATTTCTCAAGGAGATACTCCCAACATTTACTGAGCATGGCATCTGCATTGAATTCATAGCAGAGTTCCCAAATGTAGCTTTTTACAGTGATTTTACCGATACCATGGATGATGGATTACATATATACCATGTTCTCATGAACAGCACAGCTAATGTGATCATCTTATATGGTGAAATTCAGTCGATATCAGTTCTCAGGACTTTCCTCCAGTTTTCAGAAGTGGAGGATATACCAAGGAAGAAAAAGATATGGCTTATAAATGCTCAGACTGATTATACTTCAATGCCTGTTCATAAATCTTGGGATATCCATTTTCTACATGGTGCTTTATCCTTTGCAGTTCACTCAAAGGAGGTTCAAGAGTTCCAGGAATTTCTTCAGAACTTACGTCCAAACAACAACCATCAAGATCATTTTTGGAAAGATTTTTGGGAACTGGCATTTGATTGTTTCTTTGCAAACTCAAAAATGGAGAGGTCTGAGAAGAAATGTAGTGGAGAGGAGAGGCTTGAGACCCTTCCCATATCTGTGTTCGAAACACGCATGAGCGGTCAGAGTTACAATATTTACAATGCAGTCCATGTTGTGGCACATGCTTTGCAAACTCTGTATTTATCCAAATCCAGGGAAAAAGCAATAGTGAAAAAAGGAAGGAAACAGTTTCACAATCAAATGTGGTGGGAGGTAAGTCTGTAATCAGTGTAGTGTAGAAACCAAAACATCTGTAGTTGCAACATCTGTTGGCAAACTCTAGCAAATATTCTGTAGGAATATTGATATTGCCTAAAAGCTGTACAATTCAGTTGAAAATGTAACTGAAATCATTTACAGGGAAACATAACAATAAAATATAGAATAAATTGGTTGCATAACTATGCTCACTTTCCTGTAAGTAGGGATATAGCTGAGTTCAGAATTAACAAATCACATTCAAACTGATGGAAATTAGTAGTCAGTACACACCTGCATCAATGTAAATGTCTCTAATCTAGCTTGTATAAAGTACAGCTGTTCTAGTAGGATTTTTGACATTTACTCAGTTGCCTCTTACAGCAAAAGCCAGGATCTGCAAAGAGCAGAAAAAGCATCAAAGGGCTCTCATTGTAGGAATCTATCAGCCAGCAGAAGAGTACAAAATTATTTCTGAGCTATTGGATATATCATAGAACACAGTGAAGACAGTCATCAAGAAGTGAAGATAATATGGCACAATAGTGACATTATTAACAGTTAGATGTCCATCCAAAATTAATGAAAAGAAGAAGAAAACTGGTCCAAGATGCTGCCAAGATGCCTACAACAGCATTATAGTCAATTTTGGCACAAAGATTTCAGCTTCTTTTAAAATGCTGAAGATGAAGAGGATTTTAACCTTTCAATATCTCCAAACCAGCAAAAGAATTGATTCATCAGAAGAAGAAGAACGAAGTTTTGAACTGGCCCAGACAGCCCCCAGATCGGAATCTAATTAAAAATCTGTGGGCTGACCTGAAGAGGGAAATGCAAAGGAGATGCCCTTGCAATATGACAGATTTGGGCTACTTTGGAATGGAAGAATGGAAATGGATTATGAAGATAAGATGTGCCATGCTGAATGCTGTCACAAAATCAAAAGGCACTTCAACAAAATATTAGTTTAACAGTGTGCATATTAGACAACCACATTTTATACATTTTTATTTTGATTTACACTCCTCCCCCCCAAAAAATTCAGATTCAATTCAAGTGAAAAACAATAAACTAAATTGTATGGTTTATATATTATATTAAAGGTGAAAAAATTCTGCAGTCATTTATCTTGTGTGATATTTTTATATCTTTAGAACCTGGCATTTTAACAGGTCTTTAGAAGTAAGAAATGTGGTAAGGTAGTTGAAGTAGCTTTTACTATTAAACTACAACGTGCAGTTTATTTGCCTTTTTATATTGCAATTTTATGCTAATTTTATTTCAGTAATCTGATATTTTACCTCTACTGCTATTTTTGAATGATTGTTATGTTATTTGTTTGGTATTGGCTTACAACTAAAAAAACATATATATGTTTTGAACAAATGATTTGTTTTAGCCTCCCTCTGTTCTGTTCTCTCTTTGTCGTTCTCTACTTTTTGATGTACTTCAGGTTCATTCCTTTCTGAAAAGTGTCAGATTCAACAACAGTGTTGATGAAAAGATTTCTTTTGATAAAAATGGAGAATTCATTGCTGGATATGATATTATCAACTGGATCACATTTCCAAACCAGTCTTTTAAAAGGGTCAAAGTAGGAATGGTAGATCCCACAGCTCCAGCGGACAAGTTCTTCAATATTTCTGTAGATTCCATCACGTGGCCAGTAGGCTTTAATCAGGTTAGCTGTTTGAATCTACATTGGTCTGTCTTCATTTACATACTATAAAAATGTTATTATTAATGAAAGTCTCAAAGCATCATCTCTGAATAAAGTTTGTACTAATTAGAAATGTACTGGAAAAAGGAAACATTATCTGTAAGAATGTTTGCTTTCCTAATAGTTGGTAAACAACATTGTATTCTTTATTTTGGGCTCCTGTTAATTATGGACAAGGGTTTTCATGGTTTAGAAGTAAACACTGAAATCCAGTGTACTACATTTCATCAGTCTGTTGACTTCAAATTCGGAAACTGAGAAAACCATCTTTAACTAACCAGTACAGAAATTGACTTTGGAAAATTGGGATGATATTTATGAAAGGCCACAGATGCTAATAAAGATAAATATTTAGTGAATTATTATTATTTCAGACCTATTCCATTTCAAAATGGTGTCATCATATAACTTTTGCTTATCAGTCTATTTTTTTCTGTTGATTCTACATTACCAGCATCTCTCCAAGCACTTCTTTCCTCTTTGTATCTTAAAATACATAACAATAAAAACAACAACACTAATAATGATGACGATGTAATAATAATAAAGTTGGGAGGGATCTTAGAGGTCATCTAGTCCAACACCTTTCTCGAGTAGGAAGCACTATAACATTTCAGACAAATGGCTGTCCAGTCTCTTCTTAAAAACTTCAAGTGCTGGAGCATTCAAAACTTCTGGAGGCAGGTTGTTCCATTGATTAATTGTTCTAACTGTCAGGAAAATTCTCCTTAGTTCTAGGTTTTCCCTTTGATTAGTTTCCATCAATTGCTTCTTGCCCTGTCTTCAGGTGCTTTGGAGAATAGCTTGACTCCTGCCTCTTCTTTGTTGCAACCCCTGAGATATTCGAACATTGCTATCATGTCACACCTAGTCCTTCTCTTCACTGAACTAGATATACCCAATTCCAGCAACCGTTCCTCATGTGTTTTAGCCTCCAGTCCCCTAATCATTTTGTTCCTCTTTTCTGTACTCTTTCTAGAGTCTCAACATATTTTTTACATTGTGGTGACCAAAACTGGATGCAGTATTCTAAGTGTGGCCTTAGGAAGGCACTGTAAAGTGGTATTAACAGTTTACGTGACCTTGATTCTATCCCTTGGTTAATGCCGCCTAGAACTGTGTTGGCTTTTTTGTCAGCTGCTGTACACTGATGGCTCATGTTTAAGTGATTTTCCACTAGGACTCTGAGATCCCTCTCATAGTTACTACTATTGAGCAAGGGGCCACCTATACTGTACCTATGTATTTGGTTTTTCTTGCCTAAATGTAGAACCTTACTTTTTTCACCATTGACTTTCATTTTGCTAGATAGCCTGCAATGTTGAAGTCTACCAAGATCCTTCTGTATCTTAAGCCTGTCTTCTGGAGGGTTGGCTATTCCTGTCAGCTTGGTGTCATCTGCAAATCTGATGAGTTCCTAATCTATCCCCTCATCCAATTCATTGATGAAGATGTTGAACAGTGCTGGGCACAGAACAGAGTCCTAGGCCACCCCACTACACACTTCCCTCCATGTAGATGCAGTTCCATTGAGGACCACATGTTGAGTACGGCCAGCCAACCAGCTGTGAATCCATCTGGTGATGATGCTGTCTAATCCTAACTTCTTCATTCATTGATAGGCATTGCCTCTGTCTTTATGTAATGATCCTTGTGAGACAGGATACAGCAAGGCCAAGAAAGAAGGGGAATCCTTTTGCTGCTATGATTGCCATCTGTGTCCAGAGGGGAAAATTTCAAAAGAGAAGGGTAGGAAATTTACAAATATAATAGGAGTAAGCCCCATTATACCAAGGGTATATGAGCGTACAACAAAGTCTATTATCAATTGTAATTATTCCACTGTGTTCTTTTTCAGACAAGGATGATTGTTCTCCGTGTCCCAAAGATCAATATCCCAATTTTGAGAAAAATATGTGCATTCCAAAGCGGATCACCTTTTTGTCCTTTGAAGAACCCTTGGGGATCAGTCTGACTGCTCTTTCTCTTTGCTTTGCTTTAATGACAATTTTGGTAATAATAATCTTCATGAAACATAAAGACACTCCTATTGTCAAAGCCAACAACCGGAATCTGACCTACACTCTCTTAGTTTCCCTCCTCCTCTCCTTCCTTTGTGTCTTTCTATTTATTGGGAGACCTGAAAAGATTGTGTGTCTGCTTCGACAACCAGCTTTTGGCCTCATCTTTTCTGTGGCAGTTTCTTGTGTATTGGCCAAAACCTTTGTTGTGGTTCTAGCATTCATGGCCACCAAACCTGGTTCCAAATTAAGGAAATGGTTGGGGGGGGAAATGGTCAGTTTCATTCTTCTATCCTGCGTCCTTGTTCAAATTTTTTTTTGTGCTGCATGGCTGATAACCTCTCCACCATACCCAGATACTGATATGCAGTCAATGTCTGAAGAAGTCATCTTGGAGTGCAATGAGGAATCGGTCATGTTCTACTGTGTTTTGGGCTTTATGGGTTTTCTTGCTCTGGTTAGCTTCTCTGCTGCTTTTCTAGCTAGGAAGTTGCCTGACAGTTTCAATGAAGCCAAATTCATCACCTTCAGCATGTTGGTCTTCTGCAGTGTTTGGCTGTGCTTTATTCCAACCTATCTAAGTACAAAGGGAAAATATATGCTGGCCGTGGAGATCTTCTCCATGATCTCCTCCAGTGCTGGATTATTGGTGTGCATCTTTTTTCCCAAGTGCTTTATCATTGTGATGAGACCTGAACTGAATACTAAACATCAGCTCATGAAAAGAAAGTTTTAAGAAATCTGTTTGTTTCTGTGATATTCTTTTTTTTATTATTATAAAATTCTTTTATTAAAACAATCAACATTGAACATAAAAACATATTATGCAGCAATCATCATGGCACCTGATGTACAATACTAAGTATTCGTCATTGAAAACGTCTGAATTAGTAAGCCTTTTTCCCACTCCTCGCGTCTAGCCTCAACTATACTCCTGTTACCCTTTGTTTGATTGGTGTTTCTCTTATCTGGTTCCATATTAATGTGATCAACATTAAACCAAAGATCCTATTGCTAAACAATCATCCTAGAACATAGCATACAACATTAGGTATTAATCTTTGTAAACATCTGTTTTAGTAAACGTTCTTCCCTCCTCCCTTCCCTCTTCAAGTATACTCCGAGTACCTTTTGTTTGGTTGGTGTTTCTCTTATATATGGTCTATCTACTGTGTCTAGTCTATTGCATATTGTTCGTTTGCGCTTCTGAATTGACTTCATCCCATTACTAGTGCAATCTTTTATAGTCCACCAATTGTATAAATAAACCAACAGTAGCAGAACTTTATTTGTTGACATATATTCAGTATATAGTGGGGCTAAGGATTGGAAGAACTCTTACTTCTCTTTACAGAACGATGGGAATAGTTCCTCCTTATTTGATTGGTTATAATTTTGTTATGAATAACACTATTTAGTCTAACACTAAATATATATATTTCATGTGAATTATTAAATTGTTTTTATTGGTCATCTTAACTTACATGTCAAATAGAATGTGTAAAAAGAAGTTGAGATTAAATACAAATGAGCCTTTGGTTAAACAGGGAGGTCCTATGAATTGTCTCTGAAGCAATCAAAACTTATGGATCCTCTGGTACACATCATATGTAGTGGTAATCTACGAAAAGTGGGGTAAATTCAAAAATTTTTCCAGTTGGTCATATGTCTTCTCCTTAATAGCAAAGGTGATTAAAATCTCTGTGGAAAAAAAAACACAATTCTGGCAAATCCAAATAAAGACTGCCAGACGTCCCATACATGCTAGTATCCCATTTACACAATGGTCTTTTTCTAGGAAATTGAGTGATCTCTGTATCGAGTATGTACACTGTACAGAATAGCAGGTTCCATTATCATAGATCTGTTGAGTACTGAGAGTGTTGTACCAGTTGACTGAAAGGCACAATATGATTCTAAATACCAGGTTATGAAATCATGCTGGTTTCTCTGGTTGCCCACTGGCTCACATATGCAGAGTCTTTGGAATGTCTCTTTTTTGTGGCTGTAGCAAAAGAGGTAGGGTGTAGTGTTCTATAGAAAATATCAAGTGTTTCACTAATAGAAATAAGATTTAAATAGACAGAGCCTATAGTGTTTGCCACTAAACTGTATTACTTTGACAGGAATTCCTTTTATAAGTGTGCTGCTAGGGAAGACTGTGATGAGTCTTTTCTAGGGGCACAGAGGCATTGGGTATGTCTAGTCTAATGGAAAGAAGGACCAGGGGAGACATGATAGCAGTGTTCCAATGTTTGAGGTGCTCCTACAAAGATGAGGGGGTCAAACTATTTTCCAAAGTACCAAAAGGGAAGACAAGAAACAGTGGATGCAAACTTAGAAAGGAGAGAAGTAACCGCGAACTAAGGATAAATTACTTAATTGTGAGAACAATCAACCAATGGAATAAATTACCTTCAGAAATTGTGGGTGCTCTATCACTGAAGGCTTTCAAAAAGACACTGGACAATAATTTATTTGAAAAGGTATAGGGTCTCCTGCAAAAGTTAGGGATTGGACTGGAAGTTCTTCAAGGTCCTTTCCAACTCCATTATTCTATGTTCTATGAGTTCAGGGTTTCAGATTGGTAGGTGACAGTTTTGCTCTCTTATTCACTAATTTTGAAAGCTCACTGCAAATTCCCCAAAAATGACAAATATTATTATAATGCCAAAAAGAAAAACAAGACCAATTCAGTTACAATGATCCTAGCAGCTGACTATGCATAATTATCAAATGGAGCAATCCTGGTTTTAAGGCCAGGTTTTTATATTGTGGATTAGTGCATCCCTCTGCACCACTCTCTGCAAAGTATATAAACGCTCCTGAAGATTCTCTTTGTGCTGTTTCTATAGATCCAAAAATGTGATAGTAAAACGTGCGATAGTAGCTGAAAACATGGATTATAAGAGTAGTAAAACAGAAAAACTTGGAAGGAGAAAATTACCCAAGGCATTTTTAGATATGGCAGAAGAAATTGGAATTCAAGATGTCTGGAGAGAAATTAATCCTCAAAATCGACAGTATACTTTTTATTCTAATAGCCATAAATCCTGGTCAAGAATTGATATGATTTGGATGACTTCTGAATTAAAGATGAATATACAGGAAATTGAGATAGAAATAGGCACCTGGGCAGATCATAACCCTTTAAAAGTGACATGGAAAGGGAAAAAAAATCAAGATGGATTTTAAATCAATCTATATTAAAAGATAAAGAATTTGTAGATTTGGCCAAAAGAGAAATGGAATTTTTCTTTAAAGAAAACAAAGAAGAAGATACATCACTACAAAACCTATGGGATACAGCTAAAGCATATTTTAGAGGCATAGCTGTAATGTATATGGCAAAGAAAAACAAACAGAAAAGACAGCAATATTCATTATTAAAAGAAGAATTTAGAAAGCTAGAAATAGAATTACAAAAAAATCCACAGGAAAAGACTCGGAAAAGAGAAATGGAAATAATAAAACATAAGCTCAACCTCCTGGACTCAGAAAAATTGGCTGAACAAATAAAAGGAACAAAACAATTTTTTTTTAAATGACAATAAGCCAGGAAGATGGCTAGCCTATAAGCTTAAAAAGCAGAAACAGAAGAAAATAATACATAACTTAATAGATGGGAAAGGTTGTTTACAATTTAAAAAGGAAGAAATAAAAAAGATAATTAAGAACTATTATATGGAATTGTATGGTAAAGAGGAGGTTGTGAAAGAGAAAATTGCTGAATATTTAGAAGAATGTAAATTACCAAAGATACCAGAGACATTTAAAGTTATGTTAGAAGAAGGAATAACAATAATGGAGATATTACAGGTTATAAAGCGACAAAAGAATAGGAAAACATCAGGTCCAGATGGGCTACCGGCGGAATTTTATAAAACTTTACAAGACATATTAAGCGAACCACTGAAAAAGGTTTACAATGGATTACTGTTAGAGGCCAAACTTCCAAATACATGGATAGAAGCAAATATTACTCTGATACCAAAAGAAGACACAGATTTGACATATATTAAGAACTATAGACCAATTTCATTACTCAATGTGGATTATAAAATTTTTACTTCAATAATGGCAGAGAGACTGAAAAGATACTTAGTTGAGTTTATACATCCAGATCAAAACGGCTTTTTACCGAAGAGACAGATTAAAAACAATTTAAGGGTGATAATGGACGTATTAGAAAACTATGAATTACACCCAGGGAAACAATTAGCATTAGTGTTTTTGGACGCCCAAAAAGCGTTTGATAATGTTTCTTGGCAATTTATGGTTCAACAATTACAAATAATGGATTTTGGAAAGAACTTTATAAATATGATAAAAACTATATATAGTAATATTTATATTACTATAAATATATAGTAATCAGACAGCAAAAGTCATAGTAAATGGAGATTTTACTGAGAGCTTTGAGATAAGAAAAGGCACGAGACAAGGGTGTCCACTGTCTCCTTTATTATTTATTTTTACTTTGGAAGTATTAAATAGAAGGATAAGGCAAGATATAGAAATTAAAAGACTGAAAGTAAAAGATGAAACATATAAACTACAAGCATTTGCTGATGATTTAGTATTTATTTTGGAAGAACCTTTAGAGATGATTCCTAAACTATGGGGAAAGATAAAAGAATATGGAGAAGTGGCAGGATTAAAAATAAATAAAGTGAAAAAAGTTAAATAATTAGGTATTTATCTTTCAGCTAGATGTTCGTCAATAAAAGAAGATAATTATATAAAATTATTGAAGCAAATAAAATTAGATTTAGAAAGATGGAAAAATCTCCAATTATCGATATTAGGAAGAATTGCTACAGTAAAAATGAATGTGTTGCCAAAGGTTTTATTTTTATTTCAAACAATTCCGATAAAACTTGAGAGAAATTTTTTTCAAAATTTAAATTCATTGGTTTTGAATTTTATTTGGCAGGGGAAAAATGCTAGAATTAAGATGCTAAGGAAAATGGAGGTTTTGGGCTGCCAGAATGGACATTGTACTATCAAGCCTCGGTGTTAACATGGGTGAAAGAGTGGATAACACTTAGAAATAAAAGGTTATTGTATTTAGAAGGACATGATTTACAATTGGGGTGGCACGCTTTTTTATGGTATGGGAAAAATAGAGTTCATAAATGTTTTCAAAATCACATTATAAGAAATGCCTTATTAACAGTATGGGAAAAAATTAAAGTTAAAATATATCTTAAAATTCCAGGGTGGTTGTCAACGATGGAGGCATTTATACATCCGAATTTAGTGGATTTTGAGAAAGTATGGACATATAAAGATATTTTAGATATTGATGGGAAATTAAAATCTAAACAAGAATTGGAAAATTTAGGAATTAATTTATCTTGGTGGGCACATTTACAGATACTAAATAGATATGAAAAAGATGTAAAAATGTATGGATTTTATAAGGATCAAAATGTGTTTGATAAGATTTTGTTGATCTCAGATGAGAAATTGATTAAGAAAATGTATAATTTTTTGTTAATTTTAGATATGGAAAGTGAACAAGTGAAAGAAACAATGATAAGATGGGCAAAAATTTTTGGTTATAACATAGAATTGGAAAAGTGGCAAATGTTATGGGAGAGAAACTATAAATTGACAATGTCAACTTCTTATAAAGAAAATCTGTATAAAATGTTTTATAGATGGCATCTTCCACCAGCAAGATTAGCAAAAATGTTGAAAAATATGTCAGATAGATGTTGGAAATGTAAACATAATATAGGCACGTATTATCATATTTGGTGGACATGCGAGAAGGCAAAGGTTTATTGGAAAAATATACATATGTGGTTAGAAAAAATATTGGATGAAAAAGTGGACTTCAAACCTGAACTTTTTTTATTAGGCATTATGCCTGAAAAGACTGATAAGCAGAAATTATATTTAATTTTACATATCACCACAGCAGCAAGAATAATTTTTGCACAATATTGGAAGAATGAAGCTTTGCCATCAGAGGAAGAAATAATCAGGAAGATTTTGGAATGTGCAGAGATAGACAGATTAACTATGAGGCTGAAAGACAAAGAAGATACAGACTATTACCAAATTTGGAATTTATTTTACATTTGGTTAGAGAAAAGAAGTAAGGATTAGGAATTGAATATGAACTAATTTAGCAAATTTCAGACAACTTGTTGATTGGAAAAAATTAACATATATGGGAAAAAATTAATAAAAAAAGATTGAAAAAAATATATAGATCCAAAAATGGCATTTAATGAACGATTGTGGAAAAAGGTTTTTCATTTATTACCATTGGCTTTTGCAACTATAGGTACTTCTTGAGTTATAATTATATGCTAAGTGACAGGAGAAAGTTAACAGGGACATCGCCATGGCCACAACATGGATTCAAAGTTCTGATGGGCAAACTTTGATAGCCCCTCCTGTTCAGCTTCTCCTATTCAGATGGCTGAACAGACCATATTTTGATGCTTGGCAATTGATCTTCACCTATGGCTGTTTGCAGCACCCTGCAGTCATATCATCTTTTAATTTAATTTTATTATTTTAGTCTAGTCTAGTCTACTCTAGTTGAATCTATTTTGTTGGAAAATTGCAATAAACAATAGATTTGTTTAATAACCAAGATCTTCACTATATGCCTACTTTTAAAAAAGGTCAGAAATGACCCATTGAATGATTGGGGTGACTTATGATTGTAATTCAGAGTTGAATTAAAGTCATACTGTATGTTACGGACTTCCTTTAGTTAGAATGTTACATGAAGACATTACAACATAGGTCAAATGGTTGATTAGTGGGGAACTGATTCACTGTATTCCAACTTCTAAGAGAGTTACAGAAACTGTATTCTGACTCCTAAATTATTCAGTTTTTAAATTAAAAATATAGTTTGAATTTATACCAGTGATGGTGAACCTTTTAGAGACCGAGTGCCCAAACCGCAACCCAAAACCCACTTATTTATCGCAAAGTGCCAGGGACCCATCAGCATTGTGGTGCCCTTGGGGGGGCACGCAAAAACCAGGGATGCAAAAATGGGCCACCGTGCTGCAATGCGCAAAAACAGCCACCGCTGCACCGTGGGGTGCAGATACAAGGCACTGCACCAAGCAAGAATGGGGCAGGGCTAGTGACTATTATGCAGGCACTAGCCCCACCTCATTTACAGTGCATGCATACACACGGCCCCGTGCGTGCACACACACATGTAAAATACTTTCCCCTCCCTTTTCTTCCAGTCCACCAATTGACAATGGTTGGTGACCTCTGCTCCACCACCTCTACTCGAGCTTGCTAGTCAGTCACTTTACCTCCTTTTGGCTGGGCAGGGCCCCTGCTCCGGGTGGTGGAGGTGGCCTGATGGATCTGCTGCTGGTGGCGGCACGTGTGCCCACTGAGAGGGCTCTGAGTGCCACCTCTGGCACATGTTCCATAGGTTTGGCACCACAGGTCTATACCAAAGCTGATTTTTTCCCCTCTGTTCTGCGGCTATTAAACCCATTCCCACTCAGCTATATCATGTGGTTGTCTGTTTCCCAATGCAGTGTTCATGAATTCGTCTCATACAACATAATATGTCAATCTGAAAAAGTCTGAATTCAACCACATGACAACCAAGAAGTTCAATAAATCTATTTCTGGAAAAATGCATCAATCTTATTGGAATAAATGGAGTAGAGAGTGGGAAATAGTATAGTGTGCTAGAGGAATGGAATGGAGCAGAGTAGAGTAGAATGGAGTGGAGTGGAGTGGAGTAGAACAGAACAGAACAGAACAGAACAGAACAGAACAGAACAGAACAGAACAGAACAGAACAGAACAGAACAGAACAGAACAGAATAGAATAGAATAGAACAGAACAGAACAGAACAGCATGGAGATGTTAACATTGCTGGCATTATTTCTGTATTTTTTACATTTTCTAAACCCATTGATTTCAGTCAAAATCCATCTCAGGGATTACATGATGGACTTATGTAAGTACAACATCATTTCATTGTCAGATTCTGGACCTCTCTGTTAAATGACATGAGGCTTCAAGTGTTTTTCCTTAATGACAAATGATTTGGAAAGAAGCATCTTAAACAGGATGCTAGATTTATTTTATGTGAAAATATATTCTGCTTCAGTTTCCATGTAAAGTTGAAAAAGGGCCAAATCTCCATTTATAAAAAAAAATCCCATCTAAATATGTATTAATATAGAGTAATGTATGTCTTCATTTATGAAGATAGCACTTAAACTTATACACTGCTCTGCAGTGCTTTACAGCACTCTCTGAGCAGTTTATAACATCAATATATTTTCCATAAAATATTAGGTCCTCATTTTACTAACCTTGTAAGTATAGAAGGATGAGTCAACCTTGAGGTGATCTGGATAAATTTCCTGGCAGCTGGCAGAATTAACTTATAAAACTGCATTTTAATCACTGTGCAACAATGGTTCCGAAAAACTTTTTTTGGGGAGGGGGCATATATTCCTGGTACATAAATTTAGTAATTTCATCCATGTTTAAAAACTGAGGTTGGATACAAGGCCTTTCTCAAGAAATAATGCTTCCAATTTCAAGTCAGTATTTGATTTGTATTAAAAATAAACTCCAGTTCCTGGGGGGTATATGTAGTCTATAGTATTTTGCTTTGCATTTTTGAGGATCTTAGATGAATAATAAAAATACTGTACTGAAACACATTGCACAAAACATGTTGTTATTTGGACCTTATGTGGGTCCAAAGTTGCCCTGGAGGGTGCGACTTTCCTTCGAGGAGGGAGCGTTCCGGCAGCAGAGGAGCGGCGGCTCCTCCAGCTGTCTGGACGGAACTCCGAGGGCCGATGGAGAAGAAGATTGGCCAATAAAATGGCCGATCACTCTGCCGCAAGAAACCGCAAGTCAAAAGAACATCTAAGCTTCAGACCCACCATGGTGAATCCAGGTGAGACCTTTCCTTTGTTTCCCTCTCTTTGTTTTTTTTTGTTTGTTTGTTTTTTGCCTGTAAGAGCTGTGTTGGAAAGATTTCCCTAGCTTGGAAAGGCAGCTTTTACTCGTTGGGGAAGAAAGGCAAATAAAGTAAAGCTTTAGAAATTACGTTACTTTTTTCATACAAGTATTTTGGGGTATTGGAAAAACTTTTTAAAGAACTTTATTATTAGCCTATGTTGTTGTTTTTTTGAGTAAAGAAAGAAGATTGAAAAATGAAATGACTTTGGGAAAAAATGGATTTTTTTAGCTTACTGAGGACATCTATTGGTTAAAAAGTAATATTGCAACTGGAGAGGAGATGATATTTTTATATGAAAGTTAACTGGATGTTTGATTTTTTTTCTAAAATGGAGCTGTACTCACATTTAAACTGTAAACTTATTCTGGAGAAAATTTATGAGACTAAAGAGGAAATATGTGCTACAATGAAAGAGTTTACTACAGAACTAAGAGCCAGAATCTCTTCCTCAAACTTTAAAACTGACTTTCAGATTGCACCTGATTCTTCTATTAAACAGACTCTACAAGAAGAGGACTTAACTGAGAACAAAGAGAAATTGACTCTGCCTTATATGCAACTTAGTTATGGCGTTAAGAATCAGGAAAAGCAAAGACTGGGACTTGGCACTCTAAAGCAATGAGACTTTATGCAAAAAAAAACAGAAGGCCAATTCAGAGGTCAAGATGGTTCTCACTGATTCAAAAGATATTACAAGCAACAAAGAGAGATGTATCTGTTGGAAAGGAAGCTTTACTATGGAAACCTACTTGGCATTTGAAAAAACTTAGAATAAGATTTTTAAAAAATGAAAGTTAAAGTTTTGAGTAATGGACTAAAGGCAATCTACAATTATGGACTGACTTAAGGACCAAGATTATAAGTTAGATGTAAGAAAAATGGGATTAATGGAAGATATAAAATTTATCTAAATGGAAATTACTGATGATTTCTTTGTTTCATGATTAATGAATTGAAATATCTTAAAGTTTGATGTTATCTTGTTAGTTTAAAATTGATTGATGGTTTATATAGATTTAGGACAGATTAATACTTTAGCCTAAAAAAGAGATATTGGGAGATAATGGGTTAAAAGGCAATTTAGATCAATTATTTGATTTTAGGATTAAGATTAAGATTATAAGTTACAAGTAAGAAAAAAAAGGAGTGACTAATGAAATATATATATTAATTTTTTTAAGAATGTGTTTGTTCTTTTTTCTTTTCTTTTTTCTTTTTTTTGTTTAGGAAATAGAGTTATTTGTAAGAAAATTATTATGCAATCTTGAACTAATCTAATAAGATGATTTCTGATTGATAAGATTGATGTTGTTGGTTACGACAATTTAATTGGATATGAACTGAATTATGTTTAATGGATTGAAAAAATTTAAGATTTGATTTTATCTGTTAGCTATAAGAGATTGATTAGTTGATAGATTAGATATATATAGGATAGATTAATGCTTTATTTTAATTAAGGGATATCAGTGGAAGAAGAATTAAATAAAATTTACAATAAAAAACTAAGGTACCAGAATATATTTGGAAGGAATACCCGAACTGATAGAGTTTGTATTTAAAATTAATTTGATTATGGTTGTATAATTTTTTTTCAAGTGTTAGAAATAAGTACAGGTTGATTAAATTTAAACTAGATTGAATTATCTCAAATAAACTATGTTAGTTAAGGGGAAAGAGAGGAAATACTAGAAGTATTGACTGAAGTATGTATAAATGTTTTGCTTTTGGATGATTGTTTACCCTAACACCACGGTGTGCTTTGAGCATTTTCTTGTAAAATTAAAAATCTTTGTAAAAAAAAAAAGAACAGTAGTAGTAGTAGTAGTAGTAGTAGTAGTAGTAGTAGTAGTAGTAGTAATAATAATAATAATAATAATAATAATAATAATAATAATAATAATAATAATAATGTAATAATAATAAAGTTGGGAGTACCTTGGAGGTCATCTAGTCCAACCCCCTTCTAGGGTAGAAAGCACTATACCATTTCAGAGAAATGGCTGTCCAGTCTCTTCTTAAAACCTTCCAGTGCTGGAGCATTCACAACTTCTGGAATCAGATTGTTCCAATGATTAATTGTTCTAATTGTCAAGAAATTTCTCCTTAGTTCTAGGTTGCTTCTCTCTTTGATTAGTTTCCATCAATTGCTTCTTATTCTCATGTTTAAATGATTTTCCACTAGGACTCCGATATCCCTCTCATAGTTACTACTATTGAGCAAGGTGCCACCTATACTGTACCTGTGCTTTTGGTTTTCCTTGCCTAAATGTAGAACCTTAATTTTTTCACCCTTGATTTTCATTTTGTTAGATAGCCCGCAATGTTCAGGTCTATCAAGATCTTTCTGTATCTTAAGCATGTCTTCTGGAGGGTTGGCTATTCCTGTCAACTTGGTGTCATCTGCAAATTTGATGAGTTCTTCATCTATCCCCTCATCCAATTCATTGAAGAAGATGTTGAAGAGAACTGGGCACAGAACAGAGCCCTGGGGTAGTCCGCTACACACTTCCCTCCATTTAGATGCAGTTGAGGACCACATGTTGAGTACAGCCAGTAAGTCAGATATGAATCCATATGGTGGTGATGCTGTCTAAGCCTAACTTCTTCATTCATTGATAGGCACTGCCTCTTTCTTTGTGTAATGATCCTTGTGAGACAGGATACAGCAAGGCCAAGAAAGAAGGGGAGTCATTTTGCTGCTATGATTGCCATCTGTGTCCATAGGGGAAAATTTCAAAGGAGAAGGGTATGAAATTTCCAGATATAATGGGACTAAGCCCCATTATACCAAGGGTATAGGAGCATACAACACTGTCTATAATTAATTGTAACTATTCCACTGTGTTCTTTTTCAGACAAGGATGATTGTTCTCCATGTCCCAAAGATCAATATCCGAATTCTCAGAAAAATATGTGCATTCCAAAGCGGATCACCTTTTTATCCTGTGGAGAACCCTTGGGGATCAGTCTGACTGCTCTTTGTCTTTGCTTTGCTTTAATGACAATTTTGGTAATAATAATCTTCATTATTATTCTATCGTCAAAGCCAATAACTGGAATCTGACCTACACTCTCTTAGTTTCCCTCCTCCTCTCCTTCTTTTTTGTCTTTCTATTTATTGGGAGACCTGAAAAGATTGTGTGTCTGCTTTGACAACCAGCTTTTGGCATCATTTTTTCTGTGGCAGTTTCTTGTGTATTGGCCAAAACCTTTCTTGTTGTTCTAGTATTCATGGCCACCAAACCTGGTTCCAAATTAAAGAAAAGGGTGGGGGAAGAATGGTCAGTTTCATTCTTCTATCCTGCGTCCTTGTTCAAATTTGTTTTTGTGCTGCATGGCTGATAACCTCTCCACCATACCCAGATACTGATATGCAGTCAATGTCTGAAGAAGACATCATGGAGTGCAATGAGGAATCGTTTATGTTCTATTGTGTTTTGGGCTTTATGGGTTTTCTTGCTCTAGTTAGCTTCTCTGCTGCTTTTCTAGCTAGGAAGTTGCCTGACAGCTTTAATGAAGCCAAATTCATCACCTTCAGCATGTTGGTCTTTTGCAGTGTTTGGCTATGCTTTATTCCAACCTATCTCAGCACAAGGGGAAAATATATGCTGGCTGTGGAGATCTTCTCCATGATTTCCTCCAGTGCTGGCTTACTGGTGTGCATCTTTTTTTCCAAGTGCTTTATCATTATGATGAGACCTGAACTGAATACTAAACATCAGCTCATGAAAAAAAAGTTTTAAGAAATCTGTTTGTTTTCCTCATACTTTTTATATCGACATGTTGAAGAACATGGACATTTAACCAAAAAAGCAATGTGCAGTTACATTAGTATTTTATGTTGTCTGTCCCTTGAGATTTGGATATCTCAGAACAAATTGTATAAATAAACCAACAATAGCAGAACTTTATTTATTTACATATATCAGTATACAGTGGGGCTAAGGATTGCAAGAATTCTTACTTCTGTTTACAGAACAATGGGAATTGTTCCTCCTTATTTGATTGGTTACAATTTTGCTATGAATAATAGTCTTATACTAAATATGTAGATTTCATGTGAATGTTTAAATTGTCTTTACTGGTCATCTTAACTTATGTGTACAATAGAATATGTAAAAAGAAGTTGAGATTAAATAGAAATAAGCCTTTGGTTAAACAGGGAGGTCCTATGAATTATCTCTGAAGTAATCAAACCTTACAGATCCTACACCATATGTAGTGGTACTCAACGAAAAGTGGGGTAAATTCAAAAGATTTTTCAGTTAGCCATATGTCTTCTCCTTAGTAGAAAAGGCAATTAAAATCTCCGTGGGGAAAAACACAATTCTGGCAAATCCAAATAAATACCACCAGAAGTACCATACACACTAGTATCCCATTTACACAATGGTCTTTTTCTAGGAAATTGAGCGATCTCTGTACCGAGTATGTTCACTTTATAGAATAGCATGTTCGATGATCATCGATCTGTTGAGTACAGAGAGTGTTGCACAAGTTCACTGAAAGGCACAACATGATTCTATATACCAGGTTATGAAATCATGCTGGTTGGCCACTAGAAACTTTGGAACGTCTCTTTTTGTGGCTGTAGCAGAAGAGGTAGGGTGTAGTGTTCTTTAGAAAATATCAAGTGTTTCACTGATAGAAATGAGATTTAAATAGACAGAGCCTATAGTGTTTGCCACTAACCTTTATTGCTTTGACAAGAATTCCTTTTACAAGTGTGCTGCTAGGGAAGACTGTGATGAGTCTTTTTTAGGGGCACAGAGGCATTGGATATGTCTAGTCTAATGAAAAGAAGGAGTAGCAGAGATATGATAGCAGTGTTCCAGTATTTGAGGAGCTCCTACAAAGATGAGGGGGTCAAACTATTTTCCAAAGTACCAAAAGGCAAGAAAAGAAACAATGGATGCAAACTTAGAAAGGAGAGAAGTAACTGAGAACTGAGGATAAATTACCTAATGGTGAGAACAATCAACCAATGGAATAGATTCCCTTCAGAAATTGTGGGTGCTCTATCACTAAAGGCTTTCAAAAAGAGACTGGACAATCATTTATCTGAAATGGTATAGGGTGTCTTGCAAAAGTTAGGGATTGGACTGGAAGATCTTCAAGGTCCTTTTCAACTCCGTTATTCCATGTTCTATGAGTTCAGGGTTTCAGAGCTCTCTTTGATGAACCTGAATTTTTCAGTGGGCAATCTAGCTTTTGCAAAGTGAAGACAATTCTATTGGTTAGTTAGAGAATGAGAAGTATGTCCAATTATTAATTTATAGTTCCAAAGTGGAATTAGAATTCACGTTTAATCTTTCAGGCTCTAGAAACTGTACAAGGTTTATTGATTGATTGATTTATTTATTTTCCGATTTCTATACTGCCCTTCTCCCAAAGGACTCGGGGTGGTGTACAGCCCAAAATTAAAAACATATAAATATACAAAAATTAAAATAATTAAGAATAAATTAAACAATTTGGCCATAAATCCCATTTAAAACCCAATACATTATATATCTTAATTTGTTAATTAATTAGTTAATTTGAGTTTAATGGAGCATGCTTTTCTTGTCATGTGTCCATCTAGTCACATTAAGAGGGCATGAAAGAGGGTTAATCAGGGATTTTAGGCAGCAAAATCAGTTAGGAGTAAAAAGAAAATAAAAAAGCAGAATTACAAAGAGGGTAAGTACTGCAAAACCAAGGTGCAGAAAAGAGAAGAAAGAAAAAAAGAAAGTAGGTGGGGCAAGGGTGATCTTGGAGCAAAGTGGATCCTCCCACAGTGCTGAAACAAAATCCTGATTGGTAGGTGACAGTTTTGCTCTCTTATTCACTAATTTTGAAAGCTCACTGCAAATCCCCCCAAATGACAAATATTATTTTAATGCCAAAAAGGACAACAAGACCAATTCAGCTACAATGGTCCTAGCAGCTGACTATGCATAATTATCAAATGGAGCAATCCTGGTTAAGGCCAGGTTTTTATATTGTGGATCAGTGCATCCCTCTGCACCACTCTTTGCAAAGTATATAAACCCTCCTGAAGGTGCTTTTTGTGCTGTTTTCATAGATCCAAAAATGGCATTTGATCAAAAGATTGTGGAAAAAGATTTTTCTTTTATTACCACTAGCTCCCGCAACTATAAGAAGTTCTTGAGTTAGAATTATATGCTAAGTGACAGGAGAAAGTTAACAGGAATATCCACATGACAACAAAGAGGTTTGATAAATCTATTTCTGGAAGAATGCATCAATCTTACTGGAATAAATTATTATTATTATTATTATTATTATTATTATTATTATTATTATTATTATTATTATTATTATTATTATTATTATTATTATTATTATTATTATTATTATTATTATTATTATTATTATTAGTATTATTAGTATTATTAGTATTATTAGTATTATTATTATTAGTATTATTATTATTATTAGTATTAGTATTAGTATTAGTATTAGTATTAGTATTAGTATTAGTATTAGTATTAGTATTAGTATTAGTATTAGTATTAGTATTAGTATTAGTATTAGTATTATTAGTATTATTTCTATGCCGCCCTATTCCTGGAACTCAGGGTGTCTCACAGCATAAATAGAAATCTAACATAAAATACATATATAAAAAGAACCCCTGAGTTAAAAAAAACAATCGTCCAACAAACATGCACACAAACATACACTGGCTAGGGGCAAGATATTAACTGCCCCAAGCCTGTCGGCAAAGATGTGTTTTGAGCAGGTTACGAAAGGCGGAGAGGGTGGGGGCGATATGGATTTCCGGGGGGAGTTGATTCCAGAGGGCCGGGGCCGCAACAGAGAAAGCTCTTCCCTTTAGGCCCCGCCAGGCGACACTGTCTGGCTGACGGGACCTGCAGAAGGCAGACTCTGTGGGCCCTAACCGGTCGCTGGGTTTCATGGGGCAGTAGACGGTCCCGTAAGTAACCTGTTCCGATGCCATGTAGGGCTTCATAGGTCATAACCAACACTTTGAATTGCGTTCGGAGACCAATTGGCAGCCAATGCAGCTCGCGGAGTGATGCCGAAATGTGGGCATTTCTGGGCAGGCCCAACACTGCTCGCGTGGCTGCATTCTGCATTACCTGAAGTCTCCAAACGTTTTTCAAAGGTAGCCCCATGTAGAGAGCATTGCAGTAGTCGAACCTCGAGGTGATAAGGGCATGAGTGACTGCAAGAAGAGACTCCCGGTCCAAATAGGGCTGGAACTGGTGCACAAGGCGAACCTGGGCAAATGTCCCCCTCGCCACAGCTGAAAGATGATGTTCCAGATTTAGCTGTGGATCAAGGAGGACACCCAAGTTGCGGACCTTCTCTGAGGGGGTCAAAAACTCCCTCCCCAGGTTGATGGACGGATGGATTGAATTATCCTTGGGAGGGAAAACCCACAGCCACTCCATCTTGTCGGGGGTGAGTTTGACCCTGTTAGCACCCATCCAAACCCTAACAGCCTTCAGACATCAGCACATCACTTCTGCTGCTTCACTGAAGTGACACGGGGTGGAGATGTAAAGCTGGGTATCATCAGCATACTGATGATATCTCACCCCGTGTTGTCGGATGATCTCAACCAGTGGTTTCATGTAAATATTAAACAGCAGAGGGGAGAGGACCGATCCCTGAGGGACCCCACAAGGGAGGAACCTAGGGGTTGACCTCTGACCCCTCACCAACACCGACTGCGACCGACCAGTGAGGTAGGAGGTGAACCACTGCAAAACAGTGCCCCCGACCCCCAACCCCTCCAGCCGGTGCAGAAGGATACCATGGTCAATGGACTAGAGAGTGGGGAATAGTATACTGTACTAGAGGAATTTAATAGAACAGAACAGAACAGAACAGAACAGAACAGAACAGAACAGAACAGAACAGAACAGAACAGAACAGAATAGAATAGAATAGATCCATAGTAGCTATAATCAATGCCTATACTTATGCCTATATTTACATCTCTATTTGGGTTTATATTTGCCAATATTTTATTTTTATGGCTCATTCTTTTTTGCCTCAGGAGAATTCAGATGGTTTTAAGTTGTTTACATAAGTGACAGTGTCATTATCATAGTGAAATTAGCTTTTTTGTCTCTTCCAAATCCTATGGGTCTCTTTGGAAAAAGGAAGAACTGATCCTGAAGGATGTTATTTATTGTTCCCATGATATTCTTTCCCATGGATGGAAGACCCAAGAATACAGGTCAAACTGATCTACTTCAAAGATCGTGTTGCAGACAGAGGCATTTGAACACAAAAAGACACTCATGGTAGATGTTAATATCCATGGAGTTACTATTAATAGCAATGCCTCAAATAGTGTGCAAGGATCCTAACATTCAGTGTGGCTTCCATGAGCCTGTTCCTATTCACCACACATATCATCAGCATGGAGATGTTAACATTGCTGGCATTATTTCTGTATTTTTTACATTTTCTAAACCCATTGATTTCAGTCAAAATCCTTCTCAGGGATTTCATGATGGACTTCTGTAAGTACAACATCATTTCATTGTCAGATTCTGGACATCGCTGTTAAATGACATGAGGCTTCAAGTGTTTTTCTTTAATGACAAAAGATTGGAAAGAAGCATCTTAAACAGGATGCTAAATTTATTTTATGTGAAAATATATTCTGCTTCAGTTTCCATGTAAAGTTGATAAATGGCCAAATCACAATTTATAAAAAGTATCCCATCTAAATATATATAAATATAGAGGGATGTATGTCTTCATTCATGAAGATAAGAACAGCACTTAAACTTATACACTGTTCTATAGTGCTTTACAGCATTTTCTGAGCAGTTTATAACATCAGCATATTTCCCCCCAAAAAATTAGGTTCTATTTTACTGACCTTGGAAGGATGGAAGGATGAGTCAACCTTGAGCTGGTCAGGATAAAATTTTTGGCAGTCGGCAGAATTAGCTTACAAAACTGCATTTTAACCACTGTGCAACCATGGTTCCGAAGAATCTGCCACTAATACTTTTTTGGGGGTGGGTGGGATGGGGGCATATATCCTTGATATCTTTTCTCATTTGATATTTCTGATACATAAATTTAGCAATTTCATCCATATTTAAAAACTGAGGTTGGATACGAGGCCTTTCTCATCTGTTAAGAAATAATGCTTCTAATTTCAAACCAGTATTTGATTTGTATTAAAAATAAACTCCAGTTCCTGGGAGGGTATATATATATATATATATAGTATTTTGCTTTGCATCTTTGAGGATCTTAGATGAATAATAAAAATACTGTACTGAAACACATTCCACAAAACATGTTGTACTGAAAAATTTGAAATGCTATAATAAGAAACAAACGACTCTTAATGCATTTTAATTGTAATGTTTTTTGTTTTACAGAATATTTTTTCAGAATTACCAGCATATCCTAGCCTTAGTGTTTACTGTACAACAGATTAATGAAAACTCCCAAATTT
The DNA here is from genome assembly GCA_034064705.1 of Bothrops alternatus. Taxonomy (NCBI): domain Eukaryota; kingdom Metazoa; phylum Chordata; class Lepidosauria; order Squamata; family Viperidae; genus Bothrops; species Bothrops alternatus. The sequence continues at coordinate 1,575,833 of JARGCV010000074.1, forward strand.
TACCCAATGTAACACTGGGCTTTCACATTTTTAACAGTCATTTTAGTCCAGGCTGGACTTATTTTGCCTCAATGTTGCTGCCTTTCACTCAGGGAAAATTCATCCCTAACTACAAGTGTGGGATCCCAAGAACTTTGGCTGCAGTCATTGGAGGACCTAACATTGCTCTTCACATGGCAACTATATTGTGCATCTACAAAGTTCCTCAGGTATGATGTAAGGAAGATATACATCTACAAATTTCCTCAGGTAAAATGTACTGAACATGTACATTATCATTCTGCCGTATCTCCCCAGACATCTGTATGCTTTTCTTTGTAAAAACAACAGAATTTTCAGATTCCTAGTTATTATTTTTTGCTTGGTAGGATCACCATAGCAGCATCAATAACTATAACTCTGAATAGACAGTGGTGATATTTGGCCTAGCAAATTGTTCTCCAATTCTAGAAACTGAACTAAGGTTCAGGGAAAGATATTTAGTGATACCGTAAAAGTGAAATCTTGATTGATATTTTAAAATAAAAATGATTAGTATTTCATTATATAAACTCAAGGGTAGTCAAAGACTCAAATGAATATTTATGTTGTCAGAGGCTTCCATAAACTTTTGAAATTACATATGTTTATCTTTCAATAGTTGACCTATGGCCCTGCTCCTGTCATGGATAGAAAGACTCAGTCAATTTTCTTCCAACAAATGTTTCCAGATGAATCCCACCAACGTAACAGCCTCCTGCAGCTATTGCTGTATTTTAGATGGATCTGGATTGGAATTCTTGTAGTAAAGAATGAAAAAGGAGAGAAATTTATTGAGAAGATGGTCCCAACATTTTCCGAGCATGGCATCTGCATTGAATTCATAGTAGAGTTCCCAAATGTAGCTTTTTACAGTGATTTTACCGATACCATGGATGATGGATTACATATATACCATGTTCTCATGAACAGCACAGCTAATGTGATCATCTTATATGGTGAAATTCAGTCCATATCAGTTCTTAGGACTTTCCTCCAGTTTTCAGAAGTGGAGGATATACCAAGGAAGAAAAAGATATGGCTTATAAATGCTCAGACTGATTATACTTCAATGCCTGTTCATAAATCTTGGGATATCCATTTCCTACATGGTGCTTTATCCTTTGCAGTTCACTCAAAGGAGGTCCAAGACTTCCAGAAATTTCTTCAGAACTTAAGTCCAAACAATAACCAACATGATCATTTTTGGAAAGATTTTTGGGAACTGGCATTTGATTGTTTCTTTGCAAACTCAAAAATGGAGAGGCCTGAGAAGAAATGCAGTGGAGAGGAGAGGCTTGAGACCCTTCCCATATCTGTGTTTGAAACACGCATGAGCGGTCAGAGTTACAATATTTACAATGCAGTTCATGTTGTGGCATATGCATTGCAATCTCTGTATTTATCCAAATCCAGGGAAAAAGCAATAGTGAAAAAAGGAAGGAAAAAGTTTCACAATCAAATGTGGTGGGAGGTAAGTCTGTAATTAGTGTAGTGTAGAAACCAAAACATCTGTAGTTGCAACATCTGTTTGTAAACTCTAGCAAATATTCTCTAGAAATATTGATATTGCTTAAAAGCTATACAATTCAGTTGAAAATGTAACAGAAATCTTTTATAGGGAAAAATAACAATAAACATATACGATTAATTGCTTCCATAAGTGTGCCCACTATCCTGTAAGTAGGGATATGGCTGCGTTTATCATTAGTCAATTACATTCAAACTGATGGAAACTAAACGTCTCTAATCTAGCTTGTATAAAGTACAGCTGTTCTAGTAGGATTTTTGACATTTACTTAGTTGCCTTTTACAGCAAAAGCCATGATCTGCAAAGAGCATAAAAACATCAAAGGGATTTCATTGTAGGAAGGCATCAGTCAAAACAAGGGTACAAAATAATTTCTGAGCCATTGGATATATCATAGAACACAGTGAAGACAGTCATCAACAAGTAGAGAAAATATGGCACAATATTGACATTACCAACAGTTAGATGTCCACCCAAAATTAATGAAAAGAAGAAGAAAACTGGTCCAAGATGCTGCCAAGAGGCCTACAACAGCATAATAGAAGCTGCAGGAATTTCTGGCAAGTACTAATTGTGTAGTATATATGACAACAATCTCCTATGTTCTTCTTCATATGTCTGGGCTGTGGATTAGGGTGGGAAGACAGAAGATTTTTCTTACAAAGGAAAAAAACAACATCCAAGCCTGGCCACTTTTTGCAAAAACCTACATTAGGTCTGACAAAAGCATGTGGGAAAATGTATTATGGTTTGATAAGACCAAAGTTGAAATTTTGACAATAAAATCCCAAACAGAATTTTGAACACAAGGACAAAAATAACACTGTGCATCACCAGAGGTACAGGAAAGCCATAGCAAAGCATGTTGTGGAAGCATTATGCTTTGGGATTGCTTTTCTCCAGCTGGAACTGGGGCTTTTATCAAGGTGGGGGGAATTATGAACAGTTCCAAATATCAGTCAATTTTGACACAAAGATTTCAGGCTTCTGATAAAATGCTGAAGATGAAGAGAATTTTTATCTTTCAATATGACAATGACCCAAAACATACCTCAAAATCAACAAAAGAATCGATTCACCAGAAGAAGAACAAAGTTTTGAAATGGCCCGGACAGCCCCCAGATCGGAATCTAATTAAAAATCTATGGGCTGACCTGAAGACGTCAATGAACAGGAGATGCCCTTGCAATATGACAGATTTGGACTGCTTTGGCAAGGAAGAGTGGGCGTAGATTGCTCAACAAAATATTAGTTTAATAGTGTGCACATTTATGCAACCACATTATTATACTTTTTTTTATTTCTCCCCCAAAAAAGTTTTTAGTTTCAGTTCAAGTGAAAAACAATAAACTAAATTCTACAGTTTATATATTATATTAAAGATGGAAAATATTCTGAAGTGATTTATCTTGGTCTGATATTTTTATATCTGTAGAAACTGGCATTTTAACAGGGTAAATAGCAGTGTGGTGATTCATGAAGTTGGGATGCTGATTGACAACTGGACAAGCATTTGGACAAACTGAACAACCATTTGCCTTAGCAGGGGATTGGACTAGCTGACCTCCAAGATCCCTTCCAAATTTATTATTATTATTATTATTATTATTATTATTATTATTATTACTACTACTACTACTACTACTACTACTACTACTACTACTACTACTATAGAGATTACAAAATGTAATTTATTTGCCTTTTTATATTGCAATTTTATGCTAATTTTATTTCAGTAATCTGATATTTTACATCTACTGCTATTTTTGAATGATTGTTATGTTATTTGTTTGCTATTGGCTTACAACTAAAAAAAGGTTTTATATATTCTTTCTATAAAGAGGCATCCATATATATGCTTTGAACAAATGAATTATTTTTGCCTCCCTCTGTTCTTTTCTCTCTTTGTCCCTCTCTCTGTGTTGATATATTTCAGGTTCATTCCTTTCTGAAAAGTGTCAGATTCAACAACAGTGTTGGTGAAACGATCTCCTTTGATAAAAATGGAGAATTCATTGCTGGATATGATATTATCAACTGGATCACATTCCCAAACCAATCTTTCCTTAGGGTCAAAGTTGGAATGGTAGATCCCACGGCTCCAACAGACAAGTTCTTCAGTATTTCTGTAGATTCCATCACATGGCCAGTTAGCTTTAATCAGGTTAGCTGTTTGAATCTAGATTGGTCTTTCTTCATTTATATACTATAAAAATGTTATTATTAATGAAAGTCTCAAAGCATCATCTCTGAATAGAGTTTGTACTAAGTAGAAATGTCCTGGAGAAAGAAAATATTATCTGTAAGAATGGTTACTTTTCTAATAGTTAGTATAGAATATTATAGCCTTTATTTTGGCCCACTGTTAATTATGAACAAAGGTTTTCATGGTTTAGAAGTAAAAGCTGCCAGCCAGTATACTCGATTTCATTGGTTTGTTTACTTCAAATTCAGAAACAGAGAAAATCATCTTTAACTAACCAGCACAGAAATTGTCTTCGAAGAATGAGGATGATAGTTATGAAAGGCCACAGATGCCAATAAAGATAAATATTTAATGAATTATTATTTCAGACCCATTCCATCTCAAAATGGTGTCATCACATCACTTCTGCATATCAGTCTATTTTTTTTATGTTTATTCCACAGTAACAGTATCTCTCCAAGCACTTCATTACCTCTCTGTATCTTAAAATTATTATTATTATTATTATTATTATTATTATTATTATTATTATTATTATTATTATTATTATTATTACTATTATTAGTAATAACAATAATATTCTTAAGGTGGCAGCATATTTCTTGTCTGCAGCTGCTTCAGCTCTCAAAAGTCAGTGTTTTAACAGTGGTCCCATTGTGTTTTAAGATGGCCATCATTTTGCCAGTGCCAAAAAAGTCCACAATTACAGGCCTCAGTGACTACCATCCGGTTGCACTGACAGCCATCATTATGAAATGCTTTGAGAAGCTGATAAAGGACATTATTGTATCTAACCTCCCGCCAGCATTTGACCCGCTTCAGTTTGCTTACCGACCAAATCACTCTACAGAGGATGCTATTTCTTCTGTTCTCCATCTCAGCTTGAAGCACTTAGACGAAAGAAACACTCATGTTGATTTGTTGTTTGTCAACTTAGTTCGGCATTTAACACAATCATTCCCCAGCATCTAGTAGACAAACTGGGCCTTTTAGGCTTAAACACTCCTTTGTGCAACTGGATTCTTGATTTTCTTACTAATAGGCCCCAATGTGTGAGAGCTGGAACAAATATTTCTAACACCATTTTGTTGAGCACAGGTTCTCCTCATAGCTCCATCCTAAGTCTCCTACTATTCACCCTGCAGACCCATGACTGTTGTGCTAGGTTTGCCACCAACCATATTGTGAAATTTGAAGATGATACAACAGTAGTGGGTCTTATTCATGATAAGGCTGCTTATCGCAATGAGGCTGAGGGTTTGGTGAACCGGTATAAAGAAAACAGGCTAGTTTTAAGTACTGGAAAAAAACAAAGAGATCATTGTTGATTTCAGAAAAGGCAGGCACAGCCAGACTTCTCTGTGAATTAATGATTCACCTGTGGAGATGGTTACCAGCATCAAAGACACTGATGAAGTGGGCACAGCAGTGCTTAGATTTTCGGCATCGCATGAGAAAAGCAAAACTTCCTTCCCCTATCCTTCCCACTTTCTACAGAGGGACAATCAAGAGCATCATGTCATACAGCATCACAGTCTGGTTTAGTAGCATCACTGCTCCAGACAGGAAGGCAGTGCAGAAAGTGGTGAGAATGGCTGAAAAGATCATTGGCACTTCCCTCCCTTCCATCCAGGACATAGCATATAAGCGTTGCTTGAGCAAGGTCCATAAGCTTGTCTGGGATACTACTCATCCTCTTCATGAGATGTTTTCCTTGTAACCTGCGAGGAGGCTCTGTGGTATCCCTAGCAGAACATCCAGATTCAGTTACACTTTTGTACCATACAGTATTAACCTTGTGAACTCTAAAGCTTCCTAGTTCCATTATGCATTGAAGATGGACAGTGATTAATATTTATATGTTAAGAACATAAGAACATAAGAACATAAGAAGAGCCATGCTGAATCAGGCCAAAGCCCATCGAGTCCAGCATTCTGTGTCACACAGTGGCCCACCAATTGTACATGGGGATCTTACTTATATGTAAGTGTGTAGGTCTATACATATGTTCTATATAGTATGTTTAAATGTGTGTTGTGTATATCTACACTTTGAGAGAAAAGCACAAAGTAAAAAAATGACAATAAAGGTTCATAATAATAATAATAATAATAATAATAATAATAATAATAATAATAATAATAATAATAATAATAATAATAATAATAATAATAATAATAAATGGCTGTCCAGTCTCTTCTTAAAAACTTCCAGTGCTGGAGCATTCACAACTTCTTGAAGCAGGTTGTTCCACTGATTAATTGTTCTAACTGTGAGGAAAATTTTCCTTAATTCTAGGTTCTCTCTTTGATTAGTTTCCATCCATTGCTTCTTGTCCTGTGTTCAGGAGCTTTGGAGAATACCTTGACACCTCCCTCTTCTTTGTGGAAACCCCTGAGATATTGGAACATTGCTATCATGTCACCCCTAGTCCTTCTCTTCATTGAACTAGACATACCCAATTCCAGCAACCATTCATCATGTGTTTTAGCCTCCAGTCCCCTAACAATTTTTGTTGCTCTTTTCTGTACTCTTTCTAGAGTCTCAACATATTTTTTACATCACGGTGACCAAAACTGGATGCAGTATTCCAAGTGTGGCCTTACCGAGGCATTGTAAAATGGTATTAACACTTCACGTGATCTTGATTCTATCCCTCTGATAATGCAGCCTAGCACTGTGTTGGCTTTTTTGTCACCTGCAGTACAGTGATGGCTCATGTTTAAGTGATTTTCTACTAGGACTCTGAGATCTCTCTCATAGTTACTACTATTGAGCAAGGTGCCCCCTATACTGTACCTGTGCTTTTGGTTTTCCTTGCCTAAATGTAGAACCTTACTTTTTTCACCCTTGACTTTCATTTTGTTAGATAGCCTGCAATGCTCAAGTCTATCAAGATCCTTCTGTATCTTAAGCCTGTCTTCTGGAGGGTTGGTTATTCCTGTCAACTTGGTGTCATCTGCAAATTTGAGGAGTTCTTCATCTATCCCCTCATCCAATTCATTGAAGAAGGTGTTGAAGAGAACTGGCCACAGAACAGAGCATTAGGGCACTCTGCTACACACTTCCCTCCATGTAGATGCAGTTCCATTAAGGACCACATGTTGAGTACAGCCAGTAAGCTAGCTACGAATCCATCTGGTGGTGATGTTGTCTAAGCCTAACTTCTTCATTCATTGATAGGCACTGCCTCTTTCTTTGTGTAATGATCCTTGTGAGACAGGATACAGCAAGGCCAAGAAAGAAGGGGAGTCATTTTGCTGCTATGATTGCCATCTGTGTCCAGAGGGGAAAATTTCAAAGGAGAAGGGTATGAAATTTCCAGATATAATGGGAGTAAGCCTCATTATACCCAAGGTATATGAGCGTACAACACTGTCTATAATTAATTGTAACTATTCCACTGTGTTCTTTTTCAGACAAGGATGATTGTTCTCCATGTCCCAAGGATCAATATCCCAATTCTGAGAGAAATATGTGCATTCCAAAGCGGATCACCTTTTTGTCCTATGAAGAACCCTTGGGGATCAGTCTGACTGCTCTTTATCTTTGCTTTGCTTTAATGACAGTTTTGGTAATAATAATCTTCATGAAACATAAAGACACTCCTATCGTCAAAGCCAACAACCGGAATCTGACCTACACTCTCTTAGTTTCCCTCCTCCTCTCCTTCTTTTGTGTCTTTCTATTTATTGGGAGACCTGAAAAGATTGTGTGTCTGCTTCGACAACCAGCTTTTGGCATCATTTTTTCTGTGGCAGTTTCTTGTGTATTGGCCAAAACCTTTGTTGTGGTTCTAGCATTCATAGGCGCCAAACCTGGTTCCAAATTAAGAAAATGGGTGGGGGGAAGAATGGTCAGTTTCATTTTAATATCCTGCATCCTTGTTCAAATTTGTTTTTGTGCTGCATGGCTGGTAACATCCCCACCATACCCAGATACTGATATGCAGTCAATGTCTGAAGAAGTCATCTTGGAGTGCAATGAGGAATCAGTCATGTTCTACTGTGTTTTGGGCTTTATGGGTTTTCTTGCTCTGATTAGCTTCTCTGCTGCTTTTCTAGCTAGGAAGTTGCCTGACAGCTTTAATGAAGCCAAATTCATCACTTTCAGCATGTTGGTCTTCTGCAGTGTTTGGCTGTGCTTTATTCCAACCTATCTCAGCACAAGGGGAAAATATATGTTGGCTGTGGAGATCTTCTCCATGATTTCCTCCAGTGCTGGATTATTGGTGTGCATCTTTTTCCCCAAGTGCTTTATCATTGTGATGAGACCTGAACTGAACAATAAACAACAACTCATGAAAAGAAAGTTTTAAGAAATCTGTTTCTTTCCCTGATATTCTTGATATGTACATGTTGAAAAACTTGGACATTGAATCAAAAAAGCAATGTGCAGATAGTTTGGTATTCCATATTGTCTATCCCCTGAGATTTGGATATCTCAAAACATATTGTATAAATAAACCAACAATAGCAGAACTTTATTTATTGGCATATATCAGTGTATAGTGGGGCTAAGGATTGCAAGAAATCTTACTTGTCTTTACAGATCAATGGGAATTGTTCCTTCTTATTTGATTAGCTATATTTTTGTTATAAATAACAATCTAACACTAAATATATAGATTTCATGTGAATTGTCTTTCTTGGTCATCTTAACTTACATGTGGAATAGAATGTGTAAAAAGAAGTTGACATTAAATACAGATGAGCCTTTGGTTAAACAGGGAGGTCCTATGAATTGTCTCTGAAGCAATCAAAACTTACAGATTGTCTGGTACACATCATATGTAGTGGTAATCTACAAAAAGTGGGGTAAATTCAAGAGATATTCCAGTTGGCCATAAGTATTCTTCTTATTAGCAAAGGCAATTAAAATCTCTGGGGGGGAAAAAACCACAATTCTGGCAAATCCAAATATATACCGCCAGAAGTCCCATACATGTTAGTATCTGTTGTGAGTGTCTCTAGACAGGCTGGGTACATATCAGAGGATGACGAAGCACAACCGGGCCCCTCTGGGTATTTTCCCCTCCCGGCAGCCGAGCTAGACAATGAGGAGATTTGTATGCAGGATGAGTCAGACTCTCAAAGTGATGAGTCAGATTCGGATCAGGAAGATAAATGGCTTGATCCAAGATTCCGAAGGTTTGATAGGCGGAGGAGTCAGTTAAGTGGAAAAAGGAAGTGACGTATTGAAAACTATATTAGAAGAGGAAGAAGGAACTAATTCTTTGTCACGAGCAACGTTAATATCAAGAGGCAGTCTGATGCATCACCGAGTTCGTTTAAACTCAGTTTTCTGGTGTTTTTGAAATCTACGGAAGATTAATGAAGTCTTGGACAATGTAAGAGATAAAGAGTGAGTTAATTGGAAGGTGGGAGAATGTTTAATCTAAATGTAAATAAATCAGACTTGGCCGGCCAACAAACTGCCAGCAGCTTGCTTTGAAGTGAATCTTTTGAAATGTGTTAAATAAAACTCTTAAAGAAATATTTATGTGGATTTCACTCAGCTGAGAAGGGCCAGATACAACAGTATCCCATTTACACAATGGTCTTTTTCTAGGAAATTGAGTGATCTCTGTATCGAGTATGTACACTTTATCTTTATCTTTATCTTTATTTTGACTTATATGCCGCCCTTCTCCCCAGACTCAGGGCGGCTCACAACAGAAATACAAGTACAAATATATAAGTCATATAAAATAATACTACAATACAAAACTATAAAACTATACTCACTCATACAGCATACACTCCCAATCAAAGGCCAGGGGCAGAGTGCAGCTCACACGCCCCAAGCCTGTCTGCATAGATGTGTTTTTAAAAATTTTTGGAAAGCTAGGAGGGAGGGAGCAGTACGAACCTCTGAGGGAAGTTGGTTCCAGAGGGCTGGGACAGCAACAGAGAAGGCCCTAGCCCTAGGTCCTGCCAGACGGCACTGTCTAACAGACAGGACCCATAGGAGGCCAACCCTGTGTGCCCTAATCGGTCGCTGGGACTCATGAGGCAGAAGACGGTCCCGCAAGTATCCTGGCCCATTGCCATATAGGGCTTTATAGGTCATAACCAACACTTTGAATTGTGTACGGAGACCAATTGGCAGCCAGTGCAGCTCACGGAGGGCTGGAGTGATATGAGCATGTCTTGGGAGACCCAAGACGGCTCGTGCGGCCACATTCTGAACCACCTGCAGTCTCCAGACATTCTTCAAAGGTTGCCCCATGTAGAGAGCATTACAGTAGTCGAATCTCGAGGTGACAAGGGCATGGGTGACTGTGAGGAGTGACTACCGGTCCAAATAGGGCCGCAACTGACGCACAAGGTGAACCTGGGCTAACGCCCCCCTCGCCACAGCCGAAAGATGGTATTCTAAACTTAGCTGTGGATCGAGTAGGACACCCAAGTTGCGAACCCTCTCCGACGAGGATAAAACTTCCCCACCCAGAGTAATGGATGGACAGATGGAATTGTCCTTGGGAGGCAGAACCCATAGCCACTCCGTCTTGTCGGGATTTAGTCTGAGCCTGTTGGCACCCATCCAGACCCCAACAGCCTCCAGGCACCGGTTCATCACTTCCACTGCTTCGCTGTAATGATGTGGGGTAGAGATGTAAAGCTGAGTATCATCAGCATACTGATGAAAACTCACCCCGTGTCAACGGATGATCTCACCCAATGGTTTCATGTATATGTTGAAAAGCAGAGGTGAGAGAACAGACCCCTGAGGCACTCCACATGGAAGAAACCTCGGAGCCGATCTCTGACCTCCTGCAAACACCGACTGTGACAGGCCAGAGAGGTAGGAGGTGAACCACCATAAAACGGTGCCCCGCACTCCAAGCCTCTCCAACCGGCGCAGAAGAATACCATGGTCGATGGTATGGAAAGCCGCTGAGAGGTCAAGAAGCACCAGGATAGTGGAATAACCTCTATCCCGGGCCCGCCAGAGATCATCGGTCAGCACGACCAAAGCAGTTTCCGTGCTGTAACCGGACCTGAACCCAGACTGCTGAGGGCCCAGATAATCAGTTTCATTCAAGGACCGTTGGAGTTGGAGTGCCACCACCTTCTCAACAACCTTCCCTAAAAAGGGAAGGTTGGAGACTGGACAATAGTTATTTAGAACTGCCGGGTCAAGGGAAGGCTTCTTGAGGCGGGGGCGCACAAGTGCCTCCTTTAAGGGAGCCGGAAAGGATCCCTCCCTCAATGAAGCATTGATAACAGCCTGGATCCAGCTCCGTGTCACCGCCCTGCTAGCCGAAACCAGCCAGGAGGGGCACGGGTCCAGTAAACAGGTGGAAGAACTCACAGCTCCAATGGCCTTGTCCACGTCATCAGGAGTTACCAGATCAAACTCCTCCCATTCAACAGGACTAAGACGGGCCTCTGTCATCTCGACTGACTCATTGTCAGCCAACACTGCATTCCAATTGGAGTCCAAGTCAGCCCGGATCTGAGCGACCTTGTCTGCGAAAAAGCTGTTAAATTCTTCGGCATTGCCCTGCAAAGGTTCCTCTCTCCTCCCTGTATCCAGGAGAGAGTGAGTCACCCTAAACAGGGCAGCCGGACGAGATTCCGCAGACGCAATCAATGCGGAAAGATACTGAGATCTTGCCGTAGTGATTGCTTCCAAATAGGTCTTAATATAAGCTCCCAATTTGGTTCGATCAGATTCGGATCTACTCCCCCTCCATTGCTTCTCTAAACGTCTGTTCTGGCGCTTCATCCCCCTGAGTTCCTCGGTAAACCAAGGAGATCTCCTGGGTCTGCTACCACAGAGAGGTCGCAATGGCGCAATCCGGTCTAGAGCCCCCATAGCGGCCATATTCCAGGCCGTCACTAGGGACTCCGCCGAATTGTGTACGAGCGAATCCGGCAATTCCCCAATCGCCCTTTGAAAACCAATAGGGTCCATCAGGCGTCTGGGGCAGAACCATTTAATAGCATGTTCCATGATCATCAATCTGTTGAGTACAGAGAGTGTTGCACCAGTTGACTGAAAGGCACAACATAATTCTAAATACCAGGTTATGAAATCATGTTACTTTCTCTGGTTGCCCACTGGCTCACATTTGCTGAATCTTTGGAATGTCTCTTTTTTGTGGCTGTAGCAGGGTAGGGTGTAGTGTTCTATAGATAATATCAAGTGTTTCACTGATAGAAATGAGATTTAAATAACCACAAACTAAGGAGAAATTACCTAATGGTAAGAACAATCAACTGATGGAATATATTGCCTTCAGAAATGGTGGGTGCTCTATCACTAAAGTCTTTAAAAAAAGAGACTGGACTGTCGTGATTCCGTGCCAGCCTGTGTTCCCAACAGCTGAGTCTGGGGAATCTGAGGAGGAGGTGGAGGAGGCATTTGGAGGGCCATCAGGGTGAGAGGGAGACTGTGATGAATTACAAGACTCACGGTCTGATGAAGAGCCTGGCCCCTCCAGTCGTGTTATAGATGAAGCTCAGCTGTGTGCGGAGAATGAGTCAGACTTGGAGGATTCACACCTGATGGACATGATTGATGCTCGTAGACACTGGTAATTAGTGAGACCAGATCAGCAGCAGTCAATACGACAACTCGAGGGGAGGAGGAGAAGACACTGAGAGGCAACGCCTTGGGACTGCTTTATAAAAAGGGAAGGTGTGGGCGGTGCTGGTTGCTGAAGACAACCGTTGCAAAGTATTTCATGGGATCATGTTATGTTAGTATTGCTGGTGACTACTTTTCTGTTTTGCATTGTGTTTCATGTGGACAAATTCTTCTATTTGAATTCAGTTTTGCCGCTTTTGTTTATGGACTATTTGTCAGGTTTCTTACCCATATTAAAAGGGGCTTGTTTTCTTTTGAGTCTCCAGACTATTTTCTCAACAGGGGTTTTTCCTTGTGCCTTTAACAAGGATGGTCATAGGCTGGGATAGAACATGGACAATCATTTATCTGAAATGGTATACAGTCTCCTGCAAAAGTTAGGGATTGGACTGGAACAGCTTCAAGGTCTTTTCCAACTTTATTATTCTATGTTCCATGAGTTCAGCGTTCCAGAGCTCTCTCTCTCTGATAAACCTGAAACTTTCAGTAGGCAGTGGAATACAATCTAGCTTTTGCAAAGTGAAGCTGGTTCTATTGGAAAGTTAGAGCAGGGCTTTTCAACCAGTGGTACGGGTGCCACCTGTGGTACATTGGCACCTGGCAGGTGGTACATGAATATCCTAGAAAAGTGGTAGTGGGGGAGGGGAATGAGCTGAACCGGTGGCAGCACCGCACAAGCCTGAGCGAGAGACGGCTGGAGCTGCAGGGCTGTCAAAGCTCAGCGGAAGAACCAGGATCAGTGCCGCTTTCCAGCTGATTGGTGCTTCTTTGGGGCTGGCAGGGCTCAGTGGAAGCACCAGGATCAGTGCCAGGCTCCAGCTGGAGATCTACACTGATCCTGGTGCTTTTGCTGAACCCTGAAGAAGCACCAATCAGCTGGAATGTTGCAGCATCACCAGGGTCTTGTGATTTACATTCAGATGCTTGGCAACTGATTCTTATTTAGGACGGCCACAGTGTCCCAGAGTTCTGTGAAGTGACCAAAACCTGTTTCAACCACCCAGCGGACAGGGGGAATAAAAACCAACCACACCCCACCCCCACTGCCAATACTCAACAGAAATGCCTCACAACATTGAAAACCTCAGACAGGAGGAAGAGCGCCACAGGCAGGTGTCTTCCTCGGCTGTGCCTTGGGGGGCACTTTTTCAGTGCTATTGTAACTTCAAACAGTCACTAAGCAAACTGTTATAAGTCAAGGACTACCTATACTTTATCACTTTTTCCCTTTTTTTTTTTTGGGTCGTCATGTTTTTGACACCTTGCTAAGTGACTGGTGGTACTCAGATGTTGCCATATCCTAAAAGTGGTACAATGGGTGAAAAGGTTGAAAAGCCCTGAGTTAGAGAATGAGAAATATGTCCAATTATTAATTTGTAGTTCCAAAGTGGAATTAGAATTCACGTTTAATCTTTCAGGCTCTAGAAACTGTGCAAGATTTAGTTAATTTGAGTTTAATGGAGCATGCTTTTCTTGTCATGTGTCCATCTAGTCATATTAGGAGGGCATGAAAGAAGGTTAATCAGGGATTATAGGCAGTAAAATCAGTTAGGCATAAAAAGAAAATAAAAAGCAGGGGGTTGGACTAGCTGACCTCCAAGATCCCTTCCAACTTTATCATCATCATCATCATCATCATCATCATCATCATCATCATCATCATCATCATCATCATCATCATCATCATCATCATTATTATTATTACATCCATGTTAGAGATTACAAAATGTAATTTATTTGACTTTTTATATTGCTATTTTATGCTAATTTTATTTCAGTAATCTGATATTTTACCTCTACTGCTATTTTTGAATGATTGTTATGTTATTTGTTTGCTATTGGCTTACAACTAAAAAAAGGTTTTATATATTCTTTCTATAAAGAATATAAATGAACAAATTAATTATTTTTGCCTCCCTCTGTTCTGTTCTCTCTTTGTCCCTCTCTCTGTGTTGATATATTTCAGGTTCATTCCTTTTTGACAAGTGTCAGATTCAACAACAGTGTTGGTGAAATGATCTCCTTTGATAAAAACGGGGAATTCATTGGTGGATATGATATTATCAACTGGATCACATTCCCAAACCAGTCTTTCCTTAGGGTCAAAGTTGGGATGGTAGATCCCACGGCTCCAGCAGACAAGTTCTTCAATATTTCTGTAGATTCCATCACGTGGCCAATAGGCTTTAATCAGGTTAGCTGTTTGAATCTAGATTGGTCTTTCTTCATTTATATACTATAAAAATGTTATTATTAATGAAAGTCTCAAAGCATCATCTCTGAATAGAATTTGTACTAAGTAGAAATGTCCTGGAGAAAGAAAATATTATCTGTAAGAATGGTTACTTTTCTAATAGTTAGTATAGAATATTATAGCCTTTATTTTGGCCCACTGTTAATTATGAACAAAGGTTTTCATGGTTTAGAAGTAAAAGCTGCCAGCCAGTATACCCGATTTCATTGGTTTGTTTACTTCAAATTCAGAAACAGAGAAAATCATCTTTAACTAACCAGCACAGAAATTGTCTTCGAAGAATGAGGATGATAGTTATGAAAGGCCACAGATGCCAATAAAGATAAATATTTAATGAATTATTATTTCAGACCCATTCCATCTCAAAATGGTGTCATCACATCACTTCTGCATATCAGTCTATTTTTTTTATGTTTATTCCACAGTAACAGTATCTCTCCAAGCACTTCATTACCTCTCTGTATCTTAAAATTATTATTATTATTATTATTATTATTATTATTATTATTATTATTATTATTATTGTTATTGTTATTGTTGTTGTTGTTGTTATTATTGATATTATTGTTATTATTGTTAATAAAAATAATAGTAATAACAATAATATTCTTAAGGTGGCAGCATATTTCTTGTCTACAGCTGCTTCAGCTCTCAAAAGTCAGTGTTTTAACAGTGGTCCCATTGTGTTTTAAGATGGCCATCATTTTGCCAGTGCCAAAAAAGTCCACAATTACAGGCCTCAGTGATTACCATCCGGTTGCACTGACAGCCATCATTATGAAATGCTTTGAGAAGCTGATAAAGGACATTATTGTATCTAACCTCCCGCCAGCATTTGACACGCTTCAGTTTGCTTACCGACCAAATCACTCTACAGAGGATGCTATTTGCAACCGTTGCAAAGTATTTCATGGGATCATGTTATGTTAGTATTGCTGGTGACTACTTTTCTGTTTTGCATTGTGTTTCATGTGGACAAATTCTTCTATTTGAATTGAGTTTTGCCGCTTTTGTTTATGGACTATTTGTCAGGTTTCTTACCCATATTAAAAGGGGCTTGTTTTCTTTTGAGTCTCCAGACTATTTTCTCAACAGGGGTTTTTCCTTGTGCCTTTAACAAGGATGGTCATAGGCTGGGATAGAACATGGACCATCATTTATCTGAAATGGTATACAGTCTCCTGCAAAAGTTAGGGATTGGACTGGAAGAGCTTCAAGGTCTTTTCCAACTTTATTATTCTATGTTCCATGAGTTCAGGGTTCCAGAGCTCTCTCTCTGATAAACCTGAAACTTTCAGTGGGCAGTGGAATACAATCTAGCTTTTGCAAAGTGAAGCTGGTTCTATTGGTTAGTTAGAGCAGGGCTTTTCAACCAGTGGTACGGGTGCCACCTGTGGTACATTGGCACCTGGCAGGTGGTACATGAATATCCTAGAAAAGTGGTAGTGGGGGAGGGGAATGAGCTGAACCGGTGGCAGCACCGCACAAGCCTGAGCAAGAGATGGCTGGAGCTGCAGGGCTGTCAAAGCACAGCGGAAGAACCAGGATCAGTGCCGCTTTCCAGCTGATTGGTGCTTCTTTGGGGGTGGCAGGGCTCAGTGGAAGCACCAGGATCAGTGCCAGGCTCCATAGATCTACATGATGGACTTTTAAAAACTTCCAGTGCTGGAGCATTCACAACTTCTGGAAGCAGGTTGTTCCACTGATTAATTGTTCTAACTGTCAGGAAAATTCTCCTTAGTTCTAGGTTCTCTCTTTGATTAGTCTCCATCCATTGCTTCTTGTCCTGTGTTCAGGTGCTTTGGAGAATAGATTGAAACCTCCCTCTTCTTTGTGGCAACCCCTGAGATATTGGAACATTGCTATTATGTCACCTCTAGTCCTTCTCTTCATGTAGAACCTTACTTTTTTCACCCTTGACTTTCATTTTGTTAGATAGCCCGCAATGCTCAAATCTATCAAGATCCTTCTGTATATTAAGCCTTTCTTCTGGACGGTTGTCTATTCCTGTCAACTTGGTGTTATCTGCAGATTTGAGGAGTTCTTCATCTATCCCCTCATCCAATTCATTGAAGAAGGTGTTGAAGAGAACTGGCCACAGAACAGAGCATTAGGGCACTCTGCTACACACTTCCCTCCATGTAGATGCAGTTCCATTAAGGACCACATGTTGAGTACAGCCAGTAAGCCAGCTACGAATCCATCTGGTGGTGATGCGGACTAACCATAACTTCTTCATTCATTGATAGGCACTGCCTCTGTCTTTGTGTAATTATCCTTGTGAGACAGAATATAGCAAGGCCAAGAAAGAAGTGGAGTCATTTTGCTGCTACGATTGCCATCTGTTTCCAGAGGGGAAAATTTCAAAGGAGAAGGGTAGGAAATTTGCAAATATATTGGGAGTAAGCCCCATTATATCCAAGGTATATGAGTGTACAACACTGTCTATAATCAGTTGTAACTATTCCACTGTGTTCTTTTTCAGACAAGGATGATTGTTCTCCATGTCCCAAAGATCAATATCCCAATTCTGAGAGAAATATGTGCATTCCAAAGCGGATCACCTTTTTGTCCTATGAAGAACCCTTGGAGATCAGTCTGACTGCTCTTTGTCTTTGCTTTGCTTTAATGACAGTTTTGGTAATAATAATCTTCATGAAACATAAAGATACTCCTATCGTCAAAGCCAACAGCCAGAATCTTACCTACACTCTCTTAATTTCCCTCCTCCTCTCCTTCTTTTGTGTCTTTCTATTTATTGGGAGACCTGAAAAGATTGTGTGTCTGCTTCGACAACCAGCTTTTGGCATGATTTTTTCTGTGGCAGTTTCTTGTGTATTGGCCAAAACCTTTCTTGTGGTTCTAGCATTCATGGCCACCAAACCTGGTTCCAAATTAAGGAAATGGGTGGGGGGAAGAATGGTCAGTTTCATTCTAATATCCTGCATCCTTGTTCAAATTTGTTTTTGTGCTGCATGGCTGGTAACATCCCCACCATACCCAGATACTAATATGCAGTCAATGTCTGAAGAAGTCCTTTTGGAGTGCAATGAGGAATCAGTCATGTTCTACTGTGTTTTGGGCTTTATGGGTTTTCTTGCTCTGGTTAGCTTCTCTGATGTTTTCTAGCTAGGAAGTTGCCTGACAGCTTTAATTAAGCCAAATTCATCACTTTCAGCATGTTGGTCTTCTGCAGTGTTTGGCTGTGCTTTATTCCAACCTATCTCAGCACAAAAGGAAAATATATGCTGGCTGTGGAGATCTTCTACATGATTTCCTCCAGTGCTGGCTTACTGGTGTGCATCTTTTTTATTGCTTTGACAAGAATTCCTTTTATAAGTTTGCTGCTAGGGAAGAATGTGATGAGTCTTTTTTAGGGGCATAGAGGCATTTGATATGTCTAGTCCAATGAAAAGAAGGAGTAGCAGAGATATGATAGCAGTGTTCCAGTATTTGAGGAGCTCCTACAAAGATGAGGGGGTCAAACTATTTTTCAAAGTACCAAAAGGCAAGACAAGAAACAATGGATGCAAACTTAGAAAGGAGAGAAGTAATCATGAACTAAGGATAAATTACCTAATGGTGAGAGCAATCAACCAATGGAATAGATTGCCTTCAGAAATTGTGGGTGCTCTATCACTAAAGGCTTTCAAAAAGAGACTGGACAATCATTTATCTGAAATGGTATAGGGTCTCCTGCAAAAGTTAGGGATTGGACTGGAAGATCTTCAAGGTCCTTTCCAACTCTGTTATTCTATATTCTGTGAATTCAGGGTTCCAGAGCTCTTTGATGAATCTGAAGCTTTCAGTGGGCAGTAGAATAAAATCTAGCTTTTGCAAAGTGAAGACGATTCTATTGGTTACTTAGAGAATGAGAAATATGTCCAATTATTAATTTGTAGTTCCAAAGTGGAATTAGAATTCACGTTTAATCTTTCAGGCTCTAGAAACTGTGCAAGATTTAGTTAATTTGAGTTCAATGGAGCATGCTTTTCTTGTCATGTGTCCATCTAGTCATATTAGGAGGGCATGAAAGAGGGTTAATCAGGGATTTTAGGCAGCAAAATCAGTTAGGAGTAAAAAGAAAATAAAAAAGCAGAATTACAAAGAGTGTAATAAGCAAAACCAAAGTGGAAATTTAAACTTGTATGTAAGGAATTATTGGCAATTTAAAATTATGGACTGAATTGAGGACCAAGATTAGGAGTAAGATGCAAGAGAAGATGTTTAATGGTTGACATAATTAAATTGACGAAGGATGTATTTGTTTTGATGATCTGGGTTTGACATTAGATTGATTTAATGATGAGATAGATACACTGGATAAAATTGAAGGAATGTAAGTTAGAAATGCTATAAATAGTTTGTTAGATGAGAGAGCCCAGAAGTCGATTGATTAAATGAAATTTATAGATGATAAATATTATTTTTAACAAGATGAGTTAATTGTTTAATAAGGAATTAAGCTTAATTTAAGATTATGGGTTGAATTAAAGATAAATATTATAGCTAAGGTTTTGGTGAGGATGGTTAAATGAAGATATATTAAGATATATTATGAGAAATTAAATTGATTAGAATGTAATTGATATTGCTACTATTATTATTATTATTACTTTTCTTTTTTGAACTGAGGGATTCATTGATATTGTTATCGTTATTAATATTATCTGTTTAATTCTAATAAGATGAGTTTTTTTAGAATGTAATTGATATTGCTACTACTATTATTATTACTATTTTTCTTTTTTTGAATTGAGGGATTTATTGATATTGTTATCGTCATTAATATCATCTGTTTAATTCTAATAAGATGAGTTTTTTTTTAATGGATTGTTTTGATTTAGAGAATGTATATATTACATAGTTTAAAATTCTTGTTAAGATTATACAATAATTATGTTTGATGTAGTGGGGTTTTCTTTTGTTATACCCTGTAAGCATTCTGGGAAGTCGTGGGTTAGGGAGGGATTATAATTTTAGATATGATGTTTTCTCAACTGTATTTGGGGTTGGTGGAAGAATAATTAATTATTGTTACTAAAGGGTTGTCTGGGTGGCCTTTGGTGGAGTGAAGATTGATTTAAGTGGAAGTTGATAAGAAGGGGGAATAATAGGATGGAGATAGAGAAGGATGAAGGTTATTTGTTTGAGATGTTTATTTTCAGTTGAGTTATTATCATTAGATGCATTGGAAAATGTATTTATGCTCTGTTTATGGATGATTGTTTATTTTAATACTATGATTTGATATGATTAGTCTCTTTTTTCTGTTAAAATTTAAAAAAAACCAATAAAAATATTAAAAAAAAAAAACCAAAGTGGAGAAAAGAGAAGAAAGAAAGAAAAAAAAGAAAAAAAAGAAAGTAGGTGGGGCAAGGGTGATCTTGGAGCAAAGTGGATCCTCCCACAGTGCTGAAACAAAAACCTGATTGGTAGGTGACAGTTTTGCTCTCTTATTCACTAATTTTGAAAGCTCACTGCAAATCCCCCCAAATGACAAATATTATTATAATGCCAAAAAGGACAACAAGACCAATTCATCTACAATGGTCCTAGCAGCTAACTATGCATAATGATCAAATGGAGCAATCCTTGTTAAGGCCAGGTTTTTATATTGTGGATTAGTGCATCCCTCTGCACCACTCTCTGCAAAGTATATAAACGCTCCTGAAGATTCTCTTTGTGCTGTTTCTATAGATCCAAAAATGGCATTTAATGAACAATTGTGGGAAAAGGTTTTTCATTTATTACCATTGGCTCCTGCAACTATAGGTACTTCTTGAGTTACCATTATATGCTAAGTGACAGGAGAAAGTTAACAGGGACATCGCCATGGCCACAACATGGATTCAAAGTTCTGATGGGCAAACTTTGATAGCCCCTGCTGTTCAGCTTCTCCTATTCAGATGGCTGAACAGACCATATTTTGATGCTTGGCAATTGACCTGCACTTATGGCTGTTTGCAGCACCCTGCAGTCATATCATCTTTAATTTAGTTTTATTATTTTAGTCTAGTCTAGTCTACTCTAGTTTAATCTATTTTGTTGGAAAATTGCAATAAACAATGGATTTGTTTAATAACCAAGATCTTCACTATATGCCTACTTTTAAAAAAGGTCAGAAATGACCCACTGAATGATTGGCGTGACTTATGATTATAATTCAGAGTTGAACTAAAGTCATACTGTATGTTACGGACTTCCTTTAGTTAGAATGTTAGATGAAGACATTACAACATAGGTCAAATGGTTGATTAGTGGGGAACTGATTCACTGTATTCCAACTTCTAAGAGAGTTACAGAAACTGTATTCTGACTCCTAAATTATTCAGTTTTTAAATTAAAAATATAGTTTGAATTTATACCAGTGATGGTGAACCTTTTAGAGACCGAGTGCCCAAACCGCAACCCAAAATCCACTTATTTATCGCAAAGTGCCAGGGACCCATCAGCATTGTGGTGCCCTCGGGGGGGAGGCACAGAAAAACCAGGGGTGCAAAAATGGGCCACTGTGCTGCAAGATGCAAAAACAGCCACCATTGCGCCGTGGTGTGCAGATACAAGGCGCTGCACCAAGCAAGAATGGGGCAGGGCTACTGACTATCATACAGGCACTAGCCCCACCTCATTTGCAGTGCATGCATACTCGTGCACACACACATGTAAAATACTTCCCCCTCCCTTTTCTTCCAGTTGCCCAATTGACAATGGTTGGGGACCTCTACTCTACCTCCTCTACTTGAGTTTGCTAGTCAGTCGCTTCATCTCCTTTGGCCTGAGCAGGGCCCCTGCTCCGGGCGGCGGTGGTGGCCTGATGGACTTGTTGTGGTGGCGGCACATGTGCCAACTGAGAGCGCTCTGAGAGCCGCCTCTGGCACACGTGCCATAGGTTCACCACCACTTGTCTATAGAAAAGCTGATTTTTTTTCCCCTCTGTTCTGCGGCCATTAAACCAATTCCCACTCAACTATATCATATGGTTGTCTGTTTCCCACTGCAGTGTTCATGAATTAGCATCATACAACATAATATTTCAATCTGAAACAGTCTGAATTCAACCACATGACAACCAAGAAGTTCAATAAATCTATTTCTGGAAGAATGCATCAATCTTACTGGAGTAAATAGAGTAGAAAGTGGGAAATAATATAGTGTTCTAGAGGAATAGAATGGAATGGAATGGAATGGAATGGAATGGAATGGAATGGAATGGAATGGAATGGAATGGAATAGAATAGAATAGAATAGAATAGAATAGAATAGAATAGAATAGAATAGAATAGAATAGAATAGAATAGAATAGAATAGAATAGAATAGAATAGATCCATAATTGCTATAATCAATGCCTATACCTATGCCTATATTTACATTTACATTTATAGATCCTAAGATTTTATTTTTGTCTTGTGGCTCATTCCTTTTTGCCTCAAGAGAATTCAGATAGTTTTAAGTTGTTTACATAGGTGACAGAGTCACTATCATCATGAAATTAGCCTGTTTGTCTCTTCCAAATCCTATGGGTCTCTTTCGAAAAAGGAAGAACTGATCCTGAAGGATGTTATTTATTGTTCCCATGATATTCCTTTCCATGGATGGAAGACCCAAAGATTTGTGAGCTGAATTGATAGTAAGTTACACTTTCCATTTCTCTTTGAAAAACATTTCAAGAATACAGGTCAAACTGATCTACGTCAAAGATCGTGTTGCAAACAGAGGTATTTGCGCACAAAAAGAAGACACTCATGGTAAATGTTAGTGGCCTTGGAGTTACTGTTAATAGTAATGCCTCAAATGGTGTGCAAGAATCCTAACCTTCAGTGTGGCTTTCATGAACCTGTTCCTATTCACCACACATATCATCAGCATGGAGATGTTAACATTGCTGGCATTATTTCTGTATTTTTTACATTTTCTAAACCCATTGATTTCAGTCAAAATCCTTCTCAGGGATTACATGATGGACTTATGTAAGTACAACATAATTTCATTGTCAGATTCTGGACATCGCTATTAAATGACATGAGGCTTCAAGTGTTTTTTCTTTAATGACAAATGATTTGGAAAGAAGCATCTTAAATAGGATGCTAGATTTATTTTATGTGAAAATATATTATTCTTCAGTTTCCATGTAAAGTTGAAAAAGGGCCAAATGTCCATTTATAAAAAAAAATCCCATCTAAATATGTATAAATATAGAGTAATGTATGTCTTCATTTATGAAGATAGCAATAGCACTTAAACTTATACACTGCTCTGTAGTGCTTTACAGCACTCTCTGGGCAGTTTATAACATCAACATATTTTCCATAAAATATTAGGTCCTCATTTTACTGACCTTGTACGTATAGAAGGATGAGTCAACCTTGAGGTGATCAGGATAAATTTCCTGGCAGCTGGCAGAATTAAGTTATAAAACTGCATTTTAACCACTGTGCAACCATGGTTCCGAAAAATTTACCACTAAAACTGTTTTTTTGGGAGGGCGGCATATATTTCTGGTACATAAATTTAGTAATTTCATGCATATTTAAAAACTGAGATTGGATACAAGGCCTTTCTCAAAAAATAATGCTTCCAATTTCAAGCCAGTATTTGATTTGTATTAAAAATAAACGCCAGTTCCTGGTGGGGGGTATATATGTATTATATAGTATTTTGCTTTGCATTTTTGAGGATCTTAGATGAATAATAAAAATACTGTACTGAAACACATTGCACAAAAAATGTTGTGCTGAAAATTTTGAAAAGCCATAATAAGAAACAAGCAACTCTTAATGCATCCTTAACTGATTTTTTTGGTTTTACAGAATATATTTTCAGAATTACCAGCATATCCTAGCCTTAGTGTTTACTGTACAACAGATTAATGAAAACTCCCAAATTCTACCCAATGTAACGCTGGGCTTTCACATTTTTAACAGTCATTTTAGTCCAGGCTGGACTTACTTTGCCTCAATGTTGCTGCCTTTCACTCAGGGAAAATTCATCCCTAACTACAAGTGTGGGATCCCAAAAATTTTGGCTGCAGTCATTGGGGGACCTGACATTGCTCTTCACATGGCAACTATATTGTGCATCTACAAAGTTCCTCAGGTATGATGTAAGGAAGATATACATTATTATTCTGCTTAACTCCCCAGACATCTGTATGCTTTTCTTTGTAAAAAGAAGAGAACTTTCAGATTCCTAGTTATTATTTTCTGCTTGGTGGGATCATCATAGCAGCATCAATAACTGTAACTCTGAACAGACAGTGGGGATATTTGACCTAGCAAATTGTCCTTCAATTCTATAAGCTGAACTAAGGTTCAAATGTAAAATATTCACAATGAGATTACTTCCAGGGAAAGATATTTAGTGATACCTTAAAAGTGACATCTTGACTGATATTTCAAAATAAAAATCACTAGTATTTCATTACATAAACTCAACAATAGTCAAAGCCTCAAATGAAAATTTAGATTTTCAGAGCCTCACATAGACCTTAGGAATTGCATATGTCTTTCAGTAGTTATCCTATGGCTCAGCTCAAGTCATGGATGGAAAGACTCAATCAATTTTCTTCCAACAAATGTTTCCAGATGAATCCCACCAATGTAACGGCCTTCTGCAGTTATTACTATATTTTAGATGGATCTGGATTGGAATTCTTGTAGTAAAAGATGAAAAAGGAGAGAAATTTATCGAGAAGATACTCCCAACATTTTCTGAGCATGGCATCTGCATTGACTTCATAGCAGAATTCCCAAATGTAGCTTTTTACACTGATTTTACTGATATCATAGATGAAGGATTACATATATACCATGTTCTCATGAACAGCACAGCTAATGTGATCATCTTATATGGTAATTTTTACTCCTTATCAGTTCTGAGAAGTTTCCTCCAGTTTTCAGAAGTGGAGGATGTACCAAGAAAGGAAAAGATTTGGCTTCTAACTGCTCAGACAGATTATATTTCAGTGTCTCTTCAAAAATCTTTGGATATCCATTTTCTACATGGTGCTTTATCCTTTGCAGTTCACTCAAAGGAGGTCCAAGATTTTCAGGAATTTCTTCAAAACTTACGTCCAAACAACAACCATCAAGATCATTTTTGGAAAGATTTTTGGGAACAGGCATTTGATTGTTTCTTTACAAACTCAAAAATGGAGAGGTCTGAGAAGAAATGTAGTGGAGAAGAGAGGCTTGAGACCCTTCCCATATCTGTGTTTGAAACACGCATGTGTGTTCAGAGTTACAATATTTACAATGCAGTCCATGTTGTGGCACATGCTTTGCAATCTCTGTATTTATCCAAATCCAGGGAAAAAGCAATAGTGAAAAAAGGAAGGAAACAGTTTCACAATCAAATGTGGTGGGAGGTAAGTCTGTAATGAGTGTAGTTTAGAAACAAAAACATCTGTAGTTGCAACATTTGTTGGCAAACTCTAGCAAATATTCTCTAGGAATATTGATATTGCCTAAAAGCTGTACAATTCAGTTGAAAATGTAACTGAAATCCTTTATGGAGAAACATAACAATAAAATATAGAATATATTGGTTGCATAACTGTGCCCACTTTCCTGTAAATAGGAATATGGCTGAGTTCAGAATTAACAAATCACATTCAAACTGATGGAAATTAGTAGTCAGTACACACCTGCATCAATGTAAATGTCTCTAATCTAGCTTGTGTAAAGTACAGCTGTTCTAGTAGGATTTTTGACATTTACTCAGTTGCCTCTTACAGCAAAAACCATGATCTGCAAAGAGCAGAAAAAAACATCAAAGGGCTCTCATTGTAGGAAGGTTTCAGTCAGAAGAAGAGTACAAAATAATTTCTGAGCCATTGGATATATCATAGAACACAGTGAAGACAGTCATCAACAAGTGGAGATAATATGGCACAATAGTGACGTTACCAACAATGGATGATGTCCATCCAAAATTAATGAAAAGAAGAAGAAAACTGGTCCAAGATTCTGCCAAGAGGCCTACAACAACATGATAGAAGCTGCAGGAATTTCTGACAAGTACTAACTGTGTACTGTATGTGACAACAATATCCTATGTTCTTCATATGTCTGGGCTGCGGGCCAGGGTGGGAAGAGGGAAGACTTTTCTTAAGAAAGAAAAAACTTCCAAGTCTGGCTACATTTTGCAAAAACATGCATTAGGTCTGACAAAAGCATGTGAGAAAATGTATTATTATCTGATAAGACCAATCTTGAAATTTTGGCCATGAAATTAAAAGCAGAATTATAAACAGAAGCACAAAAATAACACTGTGCATCAAGAAAGATACAGCAAAGCCGTAGTGAAACAAGATGGGAGCACTATGATTTAGGACTTTTCTTCAGCTGGAACTGGGGCTTTTGTCAAGGTGGGAGGGGGGAGTTATGAACAGTTCCAAATATCAGACAATTTTGGCACAAAAGTTTCAGGCTTCTTTTAAAATGCTGAAAATGAAGAGAATTTTCACCTTTCAATATGACGATGACCCAAAGCATACCTCCAAACCAGCAAAAGAATCAGTTCACTAGAAGAAGAACCAAGTTTTGAAATGGCCCAGATAGGTTCCAGATCGGAATCTAATTAAAAATCTTTGGGCTGACCTGAAGAGGGCAATGCACAGAAGATGCCCTTGCAATATGACAGATTTGGACTGCATTGGCATGCAAGAGTGGGTATAGATTAGAAAAATAAGATGTGCCATGAAAAAGACTGAAAGCTGTCATAAAATCAAAAGGCACTTCAACAAAATATTAGTTTAACAGTGTGCATATTACACAATCACATTTTATACATTTTTATTTAAATTTACACTCCCCCCCCAAAAAAGAGTTTTCAGATCCAATTCAAGTGAAAAACAATAAACCAAACTCTATGGTTTATATATTATATTAAAGATGAAAAAATTCTGCAGTCATTTATCTTGTGTGAAATTTTTATATTTTTAGAATGCGGCATTTTAACAGGTCTTTAGAAGTAAGAAAAGTGCAGTCTATTTGCGTTTTTATGCTAATTTTATTTAAGTAATGTCATATTTTACCTCTACTGCTAATTTTGAATGATTGTTATGTTATTTGTTTGGTAGTGGCTTACAACTAAAAAATGTTTTATATATTCTTTCTGTAAAGAGGCATCCAAATATATGTTTTGAACAAATGAATTATTTTTGCCTTCCTCTGTTTCATTCTCTCTTTGTCCTTCTCTCCATGTTGATGTATTGCAGGTTCATTCCTTTCTGAAAAGTGTCAGATTCAACAACAGTGTTGGTGAAAAGATCTCCTTTGATAAAAATGGAGAATTCATTGGTGGATATGATATTATCAACTGGATCACATTCCCAAACCAGTCTTTTATAAGGGTCAAAGTAGGAATGATAGATCCCACAGCTCCAGCAGACAAGTTCTTCAATATTTCTGTAGATTCCATCACGTTTCCAGTCAGCTTTAATCAGGTTAGCTGTTTGAATCTACATTGGTCTGTTGTCATTTACATACTATAAAAATGTTATTATTAATGAAAGTCTCAAAGCATCATCTCTGAATAAAGTTTGTACTAAGTAGAAATATACTGGAGAAAGAAAACATTATCTGCAAGAATGTTTACTTTTCTAACAGTTGGTAAACATCATTCTACTCTTTATTTGGGGACCCTGTTAATTATCGGCAAAGGTTTTTATGGTTTAGAAGTAAACACTGAAATCCAGTGTACCAGATTTCATCAGTCTGTTGACTTCAAATTCAGCAACTGAGAAAACCATCTTTAATTAACCAATACAGAAATTGTCTTTGGAAAATTGGGATGATATTTATGAAATGCCATAGATGCTAATAAAGATAAATATTTAACGAATTATTATTTCAGACCTATTCCTTCTCAAAATGGTGTCATCATATAACTTGATTATCAATCTATTTTTTTCTGTTGATTCTACATTACCACTATCTCTCCAAGTACTTCCTTTCCTCTCTGTATCTTAAAATACATAATAATAATAATAATAATAATAATAATAATAATAATAATAATAATAATAATAATAATAATAATAATAATAATAATAATAATAATGTAATAATAATAAAGTTGGGAGGGACCTTAGAGGTCATCTAGTCCAACACCTTTCTTGGGTAGGAAGCACTATACCATTTCAGACAAATGGCTGTCTAGTCTCTTCTTAAAAACTTCCAGTGCTGGAGCATTCAGAACTTCTGGAGGCAGGTTGTTCCACTGATTAATTGTTCTAACTGTCAGGAAAATTCTCCTTAGTTCTAGGTTTTCTCTTTCATTAGTTTCCATCCATTGCTTCTTGTCTTGCCTTCAGGTGCTTTGACTCCTTCCTCTTCTTTGTGGCAACCCCTGAGATATTGGAACATTGCTATCATGTCACCCCTAGTCCTTCTCTTCATTGAACTAGACATACCCAATTCCAGCAACAGTTCATTACATGCTTTAGCCTCCAGTCGCCTAATCATCTTTGTTGGATTTTTCTGTATTCTATCTAGAGTCTGAACATATTTTTATATCGTAGTGACCAAAATTCGATGTAATATTCCAAGTATGGCCTTTCCGAGGCATTGTAAAGTTGTATTAACAGATCATGTGATCTTGGTTCTATCCCTTTGATAATGCAGCCTAGCACTGTGTTGGCTTTTTTGTCAGCTGCAGTACACTGATGGCTCATGTTTAAGTGATTTTCCACTAGGACTCCGAGATCCCTCTCATAGTTACTACTATTGAGCAAGGTGCCCCCTATACTGTGCTTGTGCTTTTGGTTTTCCTTGACTAAATGTAGAACATTACTTTTTCCACCATCGACTTTAATTTTGTTAGAAAGCCCGCAATATTCAAGTCTATCAAGATCCCTCTGTATCTTAAGCCTATCTTCTGGAGGGTTGGCTATTCCTGTCAACTTGGTGTCATTTGCAAATTTGATGAGTTCCTCATCTATCCTCTCATCCAATTCATTGATGAAGATGCTGAAGAGCACTGGGCACAGAAAAGAGCCCTGGGGCACCCCACTACACACTTCCTTCCATGTAGATACAGTTCCATTAAGGACCACATGTTGAGTATGGCCAGTAAGCCAGCTATGAATCCATCTGGTGGTAATGCTGTCTAATCCTAACTTCTTCATTCATTGATAGGCATTGCCTCTGTCTTTGTGTAATGATCCTTGTGAGACAGGATACAGCAAGGCCAAGAAAGAAGTGGAGTCATTTTGCTGCTATGATTGCCATCTGTGTCCAGAGGGAAAAATTTCAAAGGAGAAGGGTATGAAATTTCCAGATATAATTGGAGTAAGCCCTATTATACCCAAGATATATATGCGTACAACACTGTCTATAATCAGTTATAACTATTCCACTGTGTTTTTTTTTCAGACAAGGATGATTGTTCTCCATGTCCCAAAGATCAATATCCCAGTTCTCAGAAAAATATGTGCATTCCAAAGCGGATCACCTTTTTGTCCTGTGAAGAACCTTTGGGGATCAGTCTGACTGCTCTTTCTCTTTGCTTTGCTTTAATGACAATTTTGGTAATAATAATCTTCATGAAACATAAAGACACTCCTATCGTCAAAGCCAACAACCGGAATCTGACCTACACTCTCTTAATTTCCCTCCTCCTCTCCTTCCTTTGTGTCTTTCTATTTATTGGGAGACCTGAAAAGATTGTTTGTCTGCTTCGACAACCAGCTTTTGGCCTCATCTTTTCTGTGGCAGTTTCTTGTGTATTGGCCAAAACCTTTGTTGTAGTTCTAGCATTCATGGCTACCAAACCTGGTTCCAAATTAAAGAAATGGGTGGGGGGAAGAATGGTCAGTTTCATTCTTCTATCCTGCTTCCTTGTTCAAATTTTTTTTTGTGCTGCATGGCTGATAACATCCCCACCATACCCAGATACTGATATGCAGTCAATGTCTGAAGAAATCATCTTGGAGTGCAATGAGGAATCAGTTATGTTCTATTGTGTTTTGGGCTTTATGGGTTTTCTTGCTCTAGTTAGCTTCTCTGCTGCTTTTCTATCTAGGAAGTTGCCTGACAGTTTCAACGAAGCCAAATTCATCACCTTCAGCATGTTGGTCTTCTGCAGTGTTTGGCTGTGCTTTATTCCAACCTATCTCAGCACAAGGGGAAAATATATGTTGGCTGTGGAGATCTTCTCCATGATTTCCTCCAGTGCTGGATTATTGTTGTGCATTTTTTTTCCCAAGTGCTTTCTCATTGTGATGAGACCTGAACTGAACAATAAACAACAACTCATGAAAAGAAAGTTTTAAGAAATCTGTTTGTTTCCCTGATATTCTTGATATGTACATGTTGAAAAACCTGGACATTGAATCAAAAAAGCAATGTGCAGATAGATTGGTATTCCATATTGTCTATCCCCTAAGATTTGGATATCTCAGAACATATTGTATAAATAAACCAACAATAGCAGAACTTTATTTATTGACAGACATATATCAATATATAGTGGGGCTAAGGATTGCAAGAATTCTTACTTGTCTTTACAGACCAATGGAAATTGTTCCTCCTTATTTGATTAGCTATATTTTTGTTACGAATAACAGTCTAACACTAAATATATAGATTTCATGTGAATTATTAAATTGTCTTTATTGGTCATCTTAACTTACATGTAGAATAGAATATGTAAAAGTTGACATTAAATACAGATGAGCCTTTCGTTAAACAGGGAGGTCCTATGAATTGTCTCTGAAGCAATCAAAACTTACAGATCGTCTGGTACACATCATATGTAGTTGTAATCTACAAAAAGTGGGGTAAATTCAAGAGATATTCCAGTTGGCCATATGTCTTCTTCTTATTATCAAAGGCAATTAAAATATCTGGGGGGGGGAACCACAATTCTAGCAAATCCAAATATATACTGCCAAATTTCCCATTCATGTTAGTATCCCATTTACACAATGGTCTTTTTCTAGGAAATTGAGTGATCTCTGTATCAAGTATGTACACTATTCCATGATCATCGATCTGTTGAGTACAGAGAGTGTTGCATCAGTTGACTGAAAGGCACAACATGATTCTAAATAATACCAGGTTATGAAATCATGTTACTTTCTCTGGTTGCCCACTGCCTCAAATTTGCAGAGTTTTTGGAATGTCTCTTTTTTGTGGCTTTAGCAGAAGAGGTAGGGTGTAGTATTCTATAGATAGTATCAAGTGTTTCACTGATAGAAATGAGATTTAAATAACCACAAACTAAGGAGAAATTACCTAATGGTAAGAACAATCAACTAATGGAATATATTGCCTTCAGAAATTGTGGGTGCTCTATCACTAAAGGCTTTCAAAAAGAGACTGGACTGTCGTGATTCTGTGCCAGCCTGTGTTCCCAACAGCTGAGTCTGGGGAATCTGAGGAGGAGGTGGAGGAGGCATTTGGAGGGCCATCAGGGTGAGAGGGAGGCTCTGATGAATTACAAGACTCACGGTCTGATGAAGAGCCTGTCCCCTCCAATCGTGTTACAGATGAAACTCAGCTGTGTAGGGAGAATGAGTCAGACTTGGAGGATTCACACCTGATGGACATGATTGATGCTCGTAGACACTGGCAATTAGCAAGAGCAGATCAGCAGCAGTCAATATGATAACTCCAGGGGAGGAGAAGAAGGCACTAAGAGGCAACGCCTTGGGACTGCTTTATAAAAAGGGAAGATGTGGGCAGTGCTGGTTGCTGAAGGCAACCGTTGCAAAGTACTTCATGGGATCATGTTCTGTTAGTATTTCCAGTGACTACTTTTCTGTTTTGCATTGTGTTTGGTATGGACAATTTCTTCTATTTGGATTGAGTTTTGCCGCTTTTGTTTCTGGACTATTTGTCAGATTTCTTACCTATATTAAAAGGAGTTTGTTTTCTTTTGAGTCTCCAGACTATTTTCTCAACAGGGGTTTTGTCCTTGTGACTTTAACAAGGACGGCCATAGGCTGGGATAGAACATGGACAATCATTTATCTGAAATGGTATAGGGTCTCCTGCAAAAGTTAGGGATTGGACTGGAAGAGCTTCAAAGTCCTTTCCAACTCCATTACTCTATGTTCCATGAGTTAAGGGTTCCAGAGCTCTCTCTCTCTCTGATAAACTTGAAACTTTCAGTGGGCAGTGGAATACAATCTAGCTTTTGCAACATGAAGCTGGTTCTATTGTTTCGATAGAGCAGGGCTTTTCAACCAGTGGTACGGGTGCCACCTGTGGTACATTGGCACCTGGCAGGTGGTACATGACCATCCTAAAAAAGTGGTAGTGGAGGAGGGGAATGAGCTGAACCAGTGGCAGCACCGCACAAGCCTGAGCAAGAGATGGCTGGAGCTGCAGGGCTGTCAAAGCTCAGCGGAAGAACCAGGATCAGTGCCAGGCTCCAACTGGAGCTCTACGCTGATCCTGGTGCTTTTGCTGAGCCATGAGGAAGCACCAATCAGCTGGAATGTTACGGTATCTCCAGGGTCTTGTGATTTACATTCAGATGCTTGGCAACTGATTCATATTTAGGACGGCCACAGTGTCCCAGAGTTCTGTGAAGTGACCAAAACCTGTTTCAACCCCCCAGCGGACAGGGGAAATAAAAACCAAACACACCCCACCCCACCCCCACTGCCAATACTCAGTAGAAATACCTCACAACAATGAAAACCTCAGACAGGAGGAAGAGCGCCACAGGCAGGTGTCTTGCTCGGCTGTGCCTGGGGGGGGCACTTTTTCAGTGCTATTGTAACTTCGAACAGTCACTAAGCAAACTGTTGTAAATCAAGGACTAGCTATACTTTTATCACTTTTTTCCTTTTTTGTTTGGATCATCAAGTTTTTGACACCTTGCTGGGCGACTGGTGGTACTCGAATGTTGCCATATCCTAAAAGTGGTACAATGGGTGAAAGGATTGAAAAGCCCTGAGTTACAGAATGAGAAATATGTCCAATTATTAATTTGTAGTTCCAAAGTGGAATTAGAATTCTGGTTTTATCTTTCAGGCTCTAGAAACTTTGCAAAATGTCATTAATTTCAGTTTAATGGAGCATGCTTTTCTTGTCATGTGTCCATCTAGTTAGATTAGGAGGCCATGAAAGAGGGATAATAAGGGATTATAGGCAGCAAAATCAGTTAGGCATAAAAAGAAAATAAAAAAGCAGAATTACAAAGAGTGTAAGTACTGCAAAACTAAGATGCAGAAAAGAGAAGGAAAAAAAAGAAAGTAGGTGGGGCAGAGGTGATCTTGGAGCAAAGTGGATCCTCCCACAGTGCTGAAACAAAATCCTGATTGATAGGTGACAGTTTGGCTTTCTTATTCACTAATTTTGAAAGCTCACTGCAAATCCCCCCAAATGACAATTATTATTATAATGCAAAAAGGACAACAAGACCAATTCAGCTACAATGGTCCTAGAAGCTGACTATACATTATTATCAAATGGAGCAATCCTGGTTAAGGCCAGGTTTTTATATTGTGGATCAGAGCATCAATATGCAACACTCTCTGCAAAGTATATAAACCCTCCTGAAGATACTCTTTGTGCTGTTTTCATAGATCCAAAAATGACACAACTATAGGTCTTTCTTGAGTTACAATTATATGCTAAGTGACAGGAGAAAGTTAACAGGCCCATTGTCATGGCCACAACATGGATTCAAAGTTCTGATGGGTGAACTTTGATAGCCCCTCCTGTTCAGCTTCTCCTATTCAGATAGCTGAATGGACCATATTTTTGTATAACAAATTTTATTGGTTTTTTAACTTTTACAACTGAATGCTCATGATACACCATGGTTAGGTGATCAATCATCCAAAACCAAAATCATATAATAGCTCAAGTAAATACATTAAATGTTCCCTTTCTATTTCCCTCAAATAATATAACCTATTTAACATAAACCATTTCTACATTACATATCTGTAAATCCTAATCCTGTTTTGAACTTTATTAATTTATAGTTACCATAGTCAAATTTAATCTTAGATAAATGTATTGTCACTTCTGGTATCCTTTCTAAAATACTAATCCAGATATTCTAATTCATAATCTCATAAATCATTGATTTTATCACAAATCTTTCTTATTTCTTCAGATAGCATTTAAATATCATTCAAATAATTATCATGTCTAAAAAAAGAGAACACACCTATTATTATATAAAACATTGTCTTACTAACTTAACACTCAATTAGTTGTTAAAGCAATCCGAATTTCTAAAAACCTCTTTCATATTCTTATTCTCATTCCATTACAGAATAATTTCCATACAAATAAACATATTATTCCAAAAACTACATTCTTACTCTGTTTAACATATATATTCTAATAATCACAAATTTTAAACTCTAAATCTTAGTTCTTAAATCAATCCATATTTCTCAAAACGTTTTTAATCTATTACATATAATTTTAAATTTCTCTTTTTAGTCTTATTCTGGCTTTCTTTTTATGTCAAGCAGGTTTCCATAACAAAGCCTCTATTTCAGCAAATATATCTCCCATTATTGCTTGTAATGTCATTTGGGTCAGTAAACTATGAAAGTCTCTTCCAGACACCAAGAATTTGATTAGCAAAGTCAAAGTGCTATGGAATCTCTTTTCCGGCTTCTCATAGAGTTGTTTTTTTCCCAAACAATAAAGATTTATCCCTTTAAAAAAATATATAAGTCCAAGATATAGGAAAACAATATTCTCCATCTTAGAAGATATAATAATAAAGTTTTATGATAAGGATTTTTCAAGGGCCCCCAAGTAACCAAAAATAAAAATAGTCAATAAGAAGTTTTTTCTTTGTTATGGAAAGCTCTTTTCCCCAGATAAACAAAGGCAGCTCTTTCAAAGCAGGGAAGTAATTCCAAAAGGCTTTTAACAGGAGAGTAGTTAGGCAAAGAGAGAGAGGGAATCCAGGATGATTTCTTAATGCTTAGATGTTCTTTTGACTTTTGGCTGGAGCAGCTAAATGATCGGTCATGTTACTGGCCAATCGTTTCTCCGTCGGACCTGAGCAGCTGCCTCGGACCATGGAAGGCACTGCCTCCTCTCCCCAAAATCAAGGAGAGTCCTCCTCATTGGTAGCCACCCCTCCAGGGTGACTTTTTGAACCGATTAAGGGTCTACCTGCAGAGGAAAATCTGCAGCAGAATCTCTTTGTGTGCCTGTACTCACTGCAACCCAAAACCGGAAGTCAGAACAGATCATATTTTGATGCTTGACAATTGACCTGCATTTATGGCTGTGTGCAGCATCCTGCAGTCATATTATTATTATTATTATTATTATTATTATTATTATTATTATTATTATTATTATTATTATTATTATTATTATTATTATTATTATTATTATTATTAATTTAATTTCTATGCCGCCCTATTCCGGAGAACTCAGGGCGGCTCACAGCATAATAAAAATTACATACATACATATGATCTTTTTATTTTATTTTATTATTTTAGTCTAGTCTAGTATACTATAGTTTAATCTATTTTGGTGGAAAATTCCAATAAACAATGGATTTGTTTAATAACCAAGACCTTCAGTAAATGTCTACTTTTTTCTAAAAAAAGGTCATAAATGACCCACTGAATGATTGGCATGACTTATGATTATAATTCTGAGTTGAATTAAAGTCATACTGTATGTTAAGAATTTTGTTTAGTTAGAAAGTTAAATGAGGACATTATAACACAGGTCAAATGGTTGTTTAGTGGAGAGCTGATTCACCGTATTCCAACTTCTAAGAGAGTTACTCAAACTGTATTCTGACTCCTATATTATTCAGTTTTTAAATTAAAAATATGTTTTGAGTCTATACCAAAGCTGATTTCCCCCCCTCTGTTCTGTGGCTATTAAACCCATTCCCACTCAGCTAGATCATGTGGTTGTCTGTTTCCCAATGCAGTTTTCATGAATTAGCATCATGCAACATAACATGTCAATCTGAAACAGTCTGAAGTCAACCACATGACAACCAAAAAGTTCAATAAATCTAATTCTGGAAGAATGCATCACATTTTACTGGAATAAATGGACTAGAGAGTGGGGAATAGTATAGTGTACTGGAGGAATGGAATGGAATAGAATGGAATGGAATGGAATGGAATAGAAAGAATAGTTCCACAGTAGCTATAATCAATGCCTATACCTATAACCTATATTTACATCTCTCTTTTGGTTTATAGATGCTAAGATTTTCTTTTTCTGGCTCATTCCTTTTTATCTCAGGAGAACTCAGATAGTTTTAAGTTGTTTACATAGGTGACAGTGTCACTATCATAGTGAAATTAGCTTGTTTGTCTCTTCCAAATCCTATGGGTCTCTTTGGAAAAAGGAAGATCTGAACCTTAAAGATGTTATTTATTGTTCCCATGATATTCCTTCCCGTGGATGGAAGACCCAAAGATTTGTGAGCTGAATTGATAGTATGTTACACTCTCCATTTCTCTTTGAAAAACTTCTCAAGAATACACGTCAAACTGATCTACTTCAAAGATCGTGTTGCAGACAGAGGCATTTGTGCATAAAAAGAAGACAATCATGGTAGATGTTAGTATCCATGGAGTTACTGCTAATAGTAATGCCTCAAATGGTGTGCAAGGATCCTAACCTTCAGTGTGGCTTTCATGAGCTTGTTCCTATTCACCACACATATCATCAGCATGGAGATGTTAACATTGCTGGTATTATTTCTGTATTTTTTACATTTTCTAAACCCATTGATTTCAGTCAAAATCCTTCTCAGGGATATCATGATGGACTTATGTAAGTACAACATCATTTCATTGTCAGATTCTGGACATCACTGTTAAATAACATGAGTCTTCAAGTGTTTTTTTTTTATAATGACAAAAGATTTGGAAAGAAGCATCTTAAATAGGATTTATTTTATGTGAAAATATATTGTGCTTCAGTTTCCATGAAAAGTTGAAAAAGGGCCAATTCTCCATTTATAAAAAAATCCCATCTATACATATATTACTTTATTTATTACTTTATATATATAGAAAGGGGAGAGAGAGAGAGAGAGAGAGAGAGAGAGAGAGAGAGAGAGAGAGAGAGAGAGAGAGAGAGAGAGAGAGAGAGAGAGAGGATGTTTGTCTTCATTTATGAAGATAGCAATAGCACTTAAACTCATAAACTCCTCTACAGTGCTTTAAAGCACTCTCTGAGCAGTTTATAATATCAGCTTATTTCCCATAAAATATTAGGTCCTCATTTTACTGACCTTGGAAGGATGGAAGGATGAGTCAACCATGAGCTGGTCAGGATAAATTTCTTGGCAACTGGCAGAATTAACTTACAAAACTGCATTTTAACCACTGTGCAACCAAGGTTCAGAAGAATCTACCATTAAGATTTTTTGGGGGGAGGGGGCATATATTTCCCATGATAACTTTTCTCATTTGATATTTGTGATACATAAATTTAGCAATTTCATCCATATTTAAAAACTGAGGTTGGATATTAGGCCTTTCTTTTTTGTTAAGAAATAATGCTTCCAATTTCAAGCCAGTATTTGATTTGTATTAAAAATAAACTCCACTGCCTGGGTGGGTATATATGTACTATATAGTATTTTGCTTTGTATTTTTGTGGATATTAGATGAATAATAAAAATACTGTACTGAAACACATTCCACAAAACATGTTGTACAGAAAATCTTGAAAAACCATAATAAGAAACAACCAACTCTTAATGCATTCTTAACTGATATTTTTTTGGTTTTACAGGGTATTTTTTCAGAATTACCAGCATATCCTGTCCTTAGTGTTTACTGTACAACAGATTAATGAAAATTCCCAAATTCTACCCAATGTCACACTGGGCTTTCACATTTTTAACAGCCATTTTAGTCCAGGCTGGACTTACTTTGCCTCAATGTTGCTGCCTTTCACTCAGGGAAAATTCATCCCTAACTACAAGTGTGGGATCCCAAAACTTTTGGCTGCAGTCATTTGTACACCTGACATTGCTCTTCACATGGCAACTATATTGTGCATCTACAAAGTTCCTCAGGTATGATATAAGGAAGATATGCATTATTATTCTGCCTACCTCCCCAGACATCTGTAAAAAGAAGAGAAGTTTCAGATTCCTAGTTATTATTTTTTACTTCGTGGGATCACCATAGCAGCATCAATAACTGTAACTCTGAATAGACAGTGGGGATACTTGCCATAGCAAATTGTTTTCCAATTCTAGAAACTGAACTAAGGTTCAGATATAAAATATTTACAATGAGATTATTTCCAGGGAAAGATATTTAATGATACCTTAAAAGTGACATCTTGATTGATATTTCTAACTAAAAATGATTAGTATTTCATTATATAAACTCAAGGGCAGGCAAAGACTCAAATGAATATGTATATTTTTAGAGGTTCCCACAAAACTTTGGAATTTCATATGTTTTACTTTCTGTAGTTGACCTATGGCTCTGCTCCAGTCATGGATAGAAAGACTCAGTCAATTTTCTTCCAACAAATGTTTCCTGATGAATCACATCAATGTAATGGCCTTCTGCAGTTATTGCTGAGTTTTAGATGGATCTGGATTGGAATTCTTCTAGTAAAAGATGAAAAAGGAGAGAAATTTCTCAAGGAGATACTCCCAATATTTTCTGAGCATGGCATCTGCACTGAATTCATAGCAGAGTTCCCAAATGTAGCTTTTTACACCGATTTTACTGATATCATAGATGAAGGATTAGATATATACCATGTTCTCATGAACAGCACAGCTAATGTGGTCATCTTATATGGTAACATTTACTCCTTATCAGTTCTCAGAAGTTTCCTCCAGTTTGCAGAAGTGGAGGATGTACTAAGGAAGGAAAAGATTTGGCTTATAACTTCTGAGACTGATTACACTTCAATGCCTATTCATAAATCTTGGGATATCCATTTCCTACATGGTGCTTTATCCTTTGCAGTTCACTCAAAGGAGGTCCAAGAGTTCCAGGAATTTCTTCAGAACTTGAGTCCAAACAACAACCAACATGATCATTTTTGGAAAGATTTTTGGGAACAGGCATTTGATTGTTTCTTTGCAAACTCAAAAATGGAGAGGTCTGAGAAGAAATGTAGTGGAGAAGAGAGACTTGAGACTCTTCCCATATCTGTGTTTGAAACACGGATGAGCGGACAGAGTTACAATATTTACAATGCAGTCCATGTTGTGGCACATGCTTTGCAATCTCTGTATTTATCCAAATCCAGGGAAAAAGCAATAGTGAAAAAAGGAAGGAAACAGTTTCACAATCAAATGTGGTGGGAGGTAAGTCTGTAATTAGGGTAGTGTAGAAACCAAAACATCTGTAGTTGCAACATCTGTTGGCAAACTCTAGCAAATATTCTCTAGGAATATTGATATTGCTTAAAAACTATACAATTCAGTTGAAAATGTAACTGAAATCTTTTATAGGGAAAAATAACAGTAAACATATACAATTAATTGGTTGCATAAGTGTGCCCACTATCCTGTAAGTAGGGATATGTCTGTGTTTATAATTAGTCAATCACACTCAAACTAGTGGTCAGTACACACCTGCATCAATGTAAATGTCTCTAGTACAGCTGTTCTAGTAGGATTTTTGACATTTACTCAGTTGCCTCTTACAGCAAAAGCCATGACCTGCAAAGAGGAGAAAAAACATCAAAGGGCTCTCATTGTAGGAAGGTTTCAGTCAGAAGAAGAGTAGAAAATAATTTCAGAGCTATTGATATGTCAGAGAACACAGTGAAGATAGTCATGAACAAGTGGAGATAATATGGCACAATAGTGACATTACCAACAATTTGATGTCCATCCAAAATTAATGAAAAGAAGAAGAAAACTGGTCCAAGATGCTGCCAAGAGGCCTACAACAGCAT
The DNA here is from genome assembly GCA_034064705.1 of Bothrops alternatus. NCBI lineage: Eukaryota > Metazoa > Chordata > Lepidosauria > Squamata > Viperidae > Bothrops > Bothrops alternatus. Next base: position 1,615,305 of record JARGCV010000074.1, read on the forward strand.
TATAGGAGCTGCAGGAATATCTGAAAAGTACTAATTGTGTACTGTACATGACAACAATCTCCTATGTTCTTCATATGTCTGGACTCTGGGCCAGGGTGGGAAAAGGGAAGACTTTTCTTAAGAAAGAAAAAACTTCCAAGCCTGGCTACTGTTGTATACTTCATTCACGTGCGAATGATGAAGACACATGGCGATGCTGAACAAACATTTTATTCTCCTTCTACAACAACCAAGAAAAATGAAAAAGGCATGCAGGCCTTTTTATATGGCCAGAAGCCCGGACAGTGTCAACCAATAGGAACAGAGCGTTTTTGCACCTTGCATATGCTCACAAGGCCGGCACCGCTCTGTCTGGTCCCGGGCAGCTTTAGGAATGCCCGGGACCAATGCAACGTCCCGAGCCTGCTTTTTCAGGCTCAGGACACAACAGCTACATTTTGCAAAAAGATGCATTAGGTCTGACAAAAGCATGTGGGGGAAATGTATTATGATCTGATAAGACCAATGTTGAAATTTTTGCCATGAAATTAAAAGCAGAATTATAAACACAAGCACAAAAATAACACTGTGCATCATGAAAGATACAGTAAAGCCATAGTGAAACATGGTGGGAGCACTATGCTTTGGGACTGCTTTTCTTCAGCTGGAACTGGGGCTTTTGTCAAGGTGGGAGGGGGGAATTATGTACAGTTCCAAATATCAGACATTTTTGGCACAAAAGTTTCAGGCTTCTTTTAAAATGCTGAAGATGAAGAGAATTTTCACGTTTCAATATGACGATGACCCAAAGCATACCTCCAAACCAGCAAAAGAATCAGTTCACCAGAAGAAGAACCAAGTTTTGAAATGGCCCAGACAGGTTCCAGATCGGAATCTAATTAACAATCTTTGGGCTGACCTGAAGAGGGCAATGCACAGAAGATGCCCTTGCAATATGACAGATTTGGACTGCTTTGGCATGCAAGAGTGGGCATAGATTAGAAAGATAAGATGTGCCATGAAAAAGACTGAATGCTGTCATAAAATCAAAAGGCACTTCAACAAAATATTAGTTTAACAGTGTGCATATTACACAATCACATTTTATACACACTCCCCCCCAAAAAAAGAGTTTTCAGATTCAATTCAAGTGAAGAGCAATAAACTAAACTGTATGGTTTATATATTATATTAAAGGTGAAAAATTCTGCAGTCATTTATCTTGTGTGAAATTTTTATATTTTTAGAACCCGTCATTTTAACAGGTCTTTAGAAGTAAGAAATATAGTAAGGTAGTTTAAGTAGCTTGTACTATTAAAGTACAAAGTGCAGTTTATTTGCCTTTTAATGCTAATTTTATTTCAGTAATGTCATATTTTTCCTCTACTGCTAATTTTGAATGATTGTTATGTTATTTGTTTGGTAGTGGCTTACAACTAAAAATGTTTTATATATTCTTTCTGTAAAGAGGCATCCAAATATATGTTTTGAACAAATGAATTATTTTTGCCTTCCTCTGTTTCATTCTCTCTTTGTCCCTCTCTCCATGTTGATGTATTGCAGGTTCATTCCTTTCTGAAAAGTGTCAGATTCAACAACAGTGTTGGTGAAAAGATCTCCTTTGATAAAAATGGAGAATTCATTGGTGGATATGATATTATCAACTGGATCACATTCCCAAACCAGTCTTTTATAAGGGTCAAAGTAGGAATGATAGATCCCACAGCTCCAGCAGACAAGTTCTTCAATATTTCTGTAGATTCCATCACGTTTCCAGTCAGCTTTAATCAGGTTAGCTGTTTGAATTTACATTGGTCTGTCATCATTTACATACCATAAAAATGTTATTATTAATGAAAGTCTCAAAGCATCATCTCTGAATAAAGTTTGTACTAAGTAGAAATGTACTGGAGAAAGAAAACATTATCTGCAAGAATGTTTACTTTTCTAACAGTTGGTAAACATCATTCTACTCTTTATTTGGGGCCCCTGTTAATTATGGACAAAGGTTTTTATGGTTTAGAAGTAAACACTGAAATCCAGTGTACTACGGTATATTTCATCAGTCTGTTGACTTCAAATTCAGCACATGAGAAAACCATCTTTAATTAACCAGTACAGAAATTGTCTTTGGAAAATTGGGATGATATTTATGAAAGGCCACAGATGCTAATAAAGATAAATATTTAATGAATTATTATTTCAGACCTATTCCATCTCAAAATGGTGCTATCATATAACTTTTGATTATCAATCTATTTTGTTCTGTTGATTCTACATTACCAGTATCTCTCCAAGTACTTCCTTTCCTCTCTGTATCTTAAAATACATAACAACAACAATAACAATATCAACAACAACAACAACAACAATAATAATAATAATAACAGTAATAATGATAACAACGATAATGATAATGTAATAATAATAAAGTTGGCAGGGACTTTAGAGGTCATCTAGTCCAACACCTTTCTCGGGTAGGAAGCACTATACCATTTCAGACAAATGGCTGTCCAGTCTCTTCTTAAAAACTTCCAGTGCTGGAGCATTCAGAACTTCTGGAGGTAGGTTGTTCCACTGATTAATTGTTCTAACTGTCAAGAAAATTCTCCTTAGTTCTAGGTTCTCTCTTTCATTAGTTTCCATCCATTGCTTCTTTTCTTGCCTTCAGGTGCTTTGGAGAGTAGCTTGACTCCTCCTTCTTCTTTGTGGCAACCCCTGGGATATTAGAACATTGCTATCATGTCACCTCTAGTCCTTCTCTTCATTGAACTAGACATACCCAATTCCAGCAACCGTTCCTTACATACTTTAGCCTCCAGTTGCCTAATCATCTTTGTTGGTCTTTTCTGTACTCTATCTAGAGTCTCAACATATTTTTTATATCGTAGTGACCAAAACTGGATGCAATATTCCAAGTATGGCCTTTCCGAGGCATTGTAAAGTTTTATTCAACAGTTCATGTGATCTTGATTCTATCCCTTTGATAATGCAGCCTAGCACTGTGTTGGCTTTTTTGTCAGCTGCAGTACACTGATGGCTCATGTTTAAGTGATTTTCCACTAGGACTCCGAGATCCCTCTCATAGTTACTATTATTGAGCAAGGTGCCCCCTATACTGTGCTTATGCTTTTGGTTTTCCTTGACTAAATGTAGAACATTACTTTTTCCACCATCGACTTTCATTTTGTTAAAAAGCCCGCAATGTTCAAGTCTATCAAGATCCCTCTGTATCTTAAGCCTATCTTTTGGAGGGTTGGCTATTCCTGTCAACTTGGTGTCATCTGCAAATTTGATGAGTTTCTCATCTATCCTCTCATCCAATTCATTGATGAAGATGCTGAAGAGCACTGGGCACAGAAAAGAGCCCTGGGGCACCCCACTACACACTTCCTTCAAAGTAGATACAGTTCCATTGAGGACCACTTGTTTAGTATGGCCAATAAGGCAGCTATGAATCCATCTGGTGGTAATGCTGTCTAATCCTAACTTTTTCATTCATTGATAGGCATTGCCTCTGTCTTTGTGTAATGATCCTTGTGAGACAGGATACAGCAAGGCCAAGAAAGAAGGGGAGTCATTTTGCTGCTATGATTGCCATCTGTGTCCAGAGGGGAAAATTTCAAAGGAGAATGGTATGAAATTAACAGATATAATGGGAATAAGCCCTATTATACCCAATATATATGTGCATACAACACTGTCTATAACCAGTTATAACTATTCCACTGTGGTTTTTTTTTCAGACAAGGATGATTGTTCTCCATGTCCCAAAGATCAATTTCCCAGTTCTGAGAAAAATATGTGCATTCCAAAGCGGATCACCTTTTTGTCCTTTGAAGAACCCTTGGGGATCAGTCTGACTGCTCTTTCTCTTTGCTTTGCTTTAATGACAATTTTGGTAATAATAATCTTCATGAAACATAAAGACACTCCTATCGTCAAAGCCAATAACCAGAATCTGACCTACACTCTCCTAGTTTCCCTCCTCCTCTCCTTCCTTTGTGTCTTTCTATTTATTGGGAGACCTGAAAAGATTGTTTGTCTGCTTCGACAACCAGCTTTTGGCCTCATCTTTTCTGTGGCAGTTTCTTGTGTATTGGCCAAAACTTTTGTTGTAGTTCTAGCATTCATGGCCACCAAACCTGGTTCTAAATTAAGGAAATGGGTGGGGGGAAGAATGGTCAGTTTCATTCTTCTATCCTGCTTCCTTGTTCAATTTTTTTTTTCTGCTGCATGGCTGATAACATCCCCACCATACCCAGATACTGATATGCAGTCAATGTCTGAAGAAATCATCTTGGAGTGCAATGAGGAATCAGTTATGTTCTATTGTGTTTTGGGCTTTATGGGTTTTCTTGCTCTAGTTAGCTTCTCTGCTGCTTTTCTAGCTAGGAAGTTGCCTGACAGTTTCAACGAAGCCAAATTCATCACCTTCAGCATGTTGGTCTTCTGTAGTGTTTGGCTGTGCTTTATTCCAACCTATCTCAGCACAAGGGGAAAATATATGTTGGCTGTGGAGATCTTCTCGATGATTTCCTCCAGTGCTGGCTTATTGGTGTGCATCTTTTTTCCCAAGTGCTTTATCATTGTGATGAGACCTGAACTGAACAATAAACAACAACTCATGAAAAGAAAGTTTTAAGAAATCTGTTTGTTTCCCTGATATTCTTGATATGTACATGTTGAAAAACTTGGACATTGAATCAAAAAGCAATGTGCAGATAGATTGGTATTCCATATTGTCTATCCCCTGATATTTTGATATCTCAGAATATATTGTATAAATAAATCAACAATAGCAGAACTTTATTTATTGACATATATCAGTATATAGTGAGGCTAAGGATTGCAAGAATTCTTACTTGTCTTTACAGACCAATGGGAATTGTTCCTCCTTATTTGATTGGTTATATTTTTGTTATGAATAATAGTCTAACACTAAATATATAGATTTCATGTGAATTATTAAATTGTCTTTCTTGGTCATCTTAACTTACATGTGGAATAGAATGTGTAAAAAGTAGTTGACATTAAATACAGATGAGCCTTTGGTTAAACAGGGAGGTCCTATGAATTGTCTCTGAAGCAATCAAAACTTACAGATCATCTGGTACACATCATATGTAGTGGTAATCTACGAAAAGTGAGGTAAATTCAAGATATATTGTAGTGTGCCCTATGTCTTCTTCTTATTAGCAAAGGCAATTAAAATCTCTGGGGGGGAAACCACAATTCTGGCAAATCCAAATATATACCGCCAAATTTCCCATACATGTTAGTATCCCATTTACACAATGGTCTTTTTCTAGGAAATTGAGTGATCTCTGTATCGAGTATGTACACTGTATAGAATAGCATGTTCCATGATTATCGATCTGTTGATTACAGAGAGTGTTGCACCAGTTGACTGAAAGGCACAACATGATTCTAAATACCAGGTTATGAAATCATGTTACTTTCTCCGGTTGCCCACTGGCTCACATTTGCAGAGTCTTTGGAATGTCTCTTTTTTGTGTCTGTAGCAGAAGAGGTAGGGTGTAGTGTTCTATAGATAATATCAAGTGTTTCACTGATAGAAATGAGATTTAAATAACCACAAACTAAGGAGAAATTACCTAATGGTAAGAACAATCAACTAATGTAATATATTGCCTTCAGAAATTGTGGGTGCTCTATCACTAAAGGCTTTCAAAAAGAGACTGGACTGTCGTGATTCCGTGCCAGCCTGTGTTCCCAACAGCTGAGTCTGGGGAATCTGAGGAGGAGGTGGAGGAGGCATTTGGAGGGCCATCAGGGTCAGAGGGAGGCTCTGATGAATTACAAGACTCATGGTCTGATGAAGAGCCTGGCCCCTCCAGTCGTGTTACAGATGAAGCTCAGCTGTGTGGGGAGAATGAGTCAGACTTGGAGGATTCACACCTAGTGGACATGATTGATGCTCGTAGACACTGGCAATTAGCTAGAGCAGATCAGCTGCGGTCAATACGACAACTCCAGGGGAGGAGAAGGCACTGAGAGGCAACGCCTTGGGACTGCTTTATAAAAAGGGAAGATGTGGGCAGTGCTGGTTGCTGAAGGCAACCGTTGCAAAGTACTTCATGGGATCATGTTCTGTTAGTATTTCCGGTGACTAGTTTTCTGTTTTGCATTGTGTTTCGTATGGACAATTTCCTCTATTTGGATTGAGTTTTGCCGCTTTTGTTTCTGAACTATTTGTCAGGTTTCTTACCTATATTAAAAGGGGTTTGTTTTCTTTTGAGTCTCCAGACTATTTTCTCAACAGGGGTTTTATCCTTGTGCCTTTAACAAGGACGGCCATAGGCTGGGATAGAACATGGACAATCTTTTATCTGAAATGGTATAGGGTCTCCTGCAAAAGTTAGGGATTGGACTGGAAGAGCTTCAAGGTCCTTTCCAACCCCATTATTCTATGTTCCATGAGTTCAGGGTTCCAGAGCTCTGTCTCTCTGATAAACTTGAAACTTTCAGTGGGCAGTGGAATACAATCTAGCTTTTGCAAAGTGAAGCTGATTCTATTGGTTCGTTAGAGCAGGGCTTTTCAACCAGTGGTACAGGTGCCACCTGTGGTACATTGGGACCTGGCAGGTGGTACATGACCATCCTAAAAAAGTGGTAGTGGGGGAGGGGAATGAGCTGAACCGGTGGCAGCACTGCACAAGTCTGAGCGAGAGATGGCTGGAGCTGCAAGGCTGTCAAAGCTCAGCGGAAGAACCAGGATCAGCGCCGCTTTCCAGCTGATTGATGCTTCTTTGGGGCTGGCAGGGCTCAGTGGAAGCACCAGGATCAGTGCCAGGCTCCAGCTGGAGCTCTGCGCTGATCCTGGTGCTTTTGCTGAGCCCTGAAGAAGCACCAATCAGCTGGAATGTTGCAGCATCACCAGGGTCTTGCGATTTACATTCAGATGCTTGGCAACTGATTCATATTTAGGACGGCCACAGTGTCCCAGAGTTCTGTGAAGTGACCAAAACCTGTTTCAACCACCCAGCGGACAGGGGGAATAAAAACCAAACACACCCCACACCACCCCCACTGCCAATACTCAACAGAAATGCCTCACAGCAATGAAAACCTCGGACAGGAGGAAGAGCACCACAGGCAGGTGTCTTTACTTTACTTTTTACTTTACTTTTTATTTAATTTCTATGCCGCCCTATTCCGGAGAACTCAGGGCGGCTCACAACATGATAGAAATTGCAATAAAATACATAAATATAAAAAGCCTTAGTTAAAAAAGAAACCAGTCATTCCACAAACATACACACAAACATACACTGGCTAGGGGCAGGATGTTAGCTGCCCCACGCCTGCCGGCAAAAGTATGTTTTAAGCAATTTACGAAAAGCGGAGAGGGTGGGGGCGACACGGATCTCCGGGGGAAGTTGGTTCCAGAGTGCCGGGGCCGCAACAGAGGAGGCTCTTCCCCTAGGCCCCACCAGGCGACACTGTCTGGCTGACGGGACCTGGAGAAGGCCCACTCTATGGGCCCTAACCGGCCGCTGGGATTCATGAGGCAGCAGACGGTCCCATAAATAACCTGGTCCGATGCCATGTAGGGCTTTATAGGTCATAACCTATAACCTTTATAGGTCTTGCTCGGCTATGCCTTGGGGGGCACTTTTTCAGTGCTATTGTAACTTTGAACAGTTACTAAGCAAACTGTTGTAAGTCAAGGACTACCTATACTTTATCACTTTTTTCCTTTTTTTTTTTTTTTGGTAATCAAGTTTTTGACACCTTGCTAGGCGACTGGTGGTACTCAGATGTTGCCATATCCTAAAAGTGGTACATTGGGTGAAAAGGTTGAAAAGCCCTGAGTTAGAGAATGAGAAATATGTCCAATTATTAATTTGTAGTTCCAAAGCGGAATTAGAATTCTTGTTTTATCTTTCAGGCTCTAGAAACTATGCAAAATTTCATTAATTTCAGTTTAATGGAGCATGCTTTTCTTGTTATGTGTCCATCTAGTTAGATTAGGAGGCCATGAAAGAGGGATAATCAGGGATTATAGGCAGCAAAATCAGTTAGGCATAAAAAGAAAATAAAAAAGCAGAATTACAAAGAGTGTAAGTACTGCAAAACTAAGGTGCAGAAAAGAGAAGAAAGAAAACAAGAAACTAGGTGGGGCAAGGGTGATCTTGGAGTAAAGTGGATCCTCCCACAGTGCTGAAACAAAATCCTGATTGATAGGTGACAGTTTGGCTTTCTTATTCACTAATTTTGAAAGCTCACTGCAAAACCCCCCAAATGACAATTATTATTATAATGCAAAATGGACAACAAGACCAATTCGGCTACAATGGTCCTAGAAGCTGACTATGCATAATTAACAAATGGAGCAATCCTGGTTAAGGCCGGGTTTTTATATTGTGGATCAGAGCATCAATATGCACCACTCTCTGCAAAGTATATAAACCCTCCTGAAGATGCTCTTTGTGCTGTTTTCATAGATCCAAAAAAGACACAACTATAGGTCGTTTTTGAGTTACAATTATATGCTAAGTGACAGGAGAAAGTTAACAGGCCCATTGCCATGGCCACAACATGGATTCAAAGTTCTGATGGGTGAACTTTGATAGCCCCTCCTGGTCAGCTTCTCCTATTCAGATAGCTGAACAGACCATATGTTTTATAACAAATTTTATTGTTTTTTTTAACTTTTACAACAGAATGCTCACGATACACCATGGTTAGGTGATCCATCATCCAAAAACAAAATCATATAATAGCTCAAATGTTCCCTTTCTATTTCCCTCAAATAATATAACCTATTTAACATAAACCATTTCTACATTATATATCTATAAATCCTAATCCTGTTTTGAACTTTATTAATTTATAGTTACCATAGTCCAATTTAATCTTAGATAAATGTATTGTCACTTCTGGTATCCCTTCTAAAATACTAATCCAGATATATTCTAATTCATAATCTCATAAATCATTGATTTTATCACAAAACTCTCTTATTTCTTCAGATAGCATTTAAATCTCATTCAAATAGTTATCATATCTTAAAAATAGAGAACATACGTATTATTATATAAAACATCATTTACTAACTTAACACACTCAATTAGTTGTTAAAGCAATCCGAATTTCTAAAAACCTCTTTCATATTCTTATTCTCATTCCATTACAAAATAATTTTCATACAAATAAACATATTATTCCAAAAACTACATTCTTTCTCTGTTTAACATATATATTCTAATAAACACAAATATTCAACTCTAAATCTTAGTTCTTAAATCAATCCATATTTCTCAAAACCTTTTTAATCCATTACATATAATTTTAATTTTTTTCTTTTTAGTCTTATTCTGGCTTTCTTTTTATGCCAAGCAGGTTTCCACAACAAAGCCTCTATTTCAGCAAATAGATCTCCCATTATTGATTGTAATGTCATTTGGGTCAGTAAAAGACCTCCCATCCTCTGTTTTTGACACCTGGCTCCTGTCTGCTGGATAAAACACTCGATCATTTCAAATTTTATAATTAGTAGTTGATTATCAAAGTTGTTATAATTATCCAACAGTTGTAATTTCAAGTCCATTTCTGTTAGTTTTGCAATTGTAGATACTTTAGTTACAATCATTTTTTGGTCATCCAAAATCTCCATAGGTTGTATGTAAATTAATTCCTCTTCTATTGCTTTTGGGTCTGTAGAATGATCAAATAGAGTCTGAAGGTCAGTTTGTAAGTTTACAGTAGAATTTCTGTTTATTATTTCTGCAGTTCTCTTTCTTATTTGGGGACATATTTCCTCAGTAGCTTCATAAATTTTTTCCAGTATGAGTTTACAGTTGAGTTATGAATATGGTTTCTCCATTTCAGTAGTAACTAAATCCAATTTTGTTATCCTTTAGTGGACGCTATATTCCAAAACATTTAGTCAGTATCCACCCCCACCATTAACAGCTGTTGGACCAATACAAATGAGAAATGGTTGCAGTTTTAAATTTCTCCACAAGATATCCTCAGTAAACTATGAAAGTCTCTTCCAGACACCAAGAATTTGATTAGCAATGGAATCTCTTTTCCGGCTTCTCATAGAGTTGTTTTTTTCCAAACAATAAAGATTTATCCCTTTAAAAAAAATATAAGTCCAAGACATAGGAAAACAATATTCTCCAGCTTAGAAGATATAATAATAAAGTTTTATGATAAGGATTTTTCCAGGGCCCCCAAATAACCAAAAATAAAAATAGTCACTAAGAAGTTTTTTCTTTGTTATGGAAAGCTCTTTTCCCCAGATAAACAAAGGCAGCTCTTTCAAAGCAGGGAAGTAATTCCAAAAGGCTTTTAACAGGAGAGTAGTTAGGCAAAGAGAGAGAGGGAAAAGTCTCACCAGGATCATCCACGATGATTTCTTAACGCTTAGATGTTCTTTTGACTTTTGGCTGGAGCAGCTAAATGATCGGTCATGTTACTGGCCGATCTTTTCTCCATCAGCCCTGAGCAGCTGCCTCGGACCATGGAAGGCACTGCCTCCTCCCCCCACAATCAACGAGAGTCCTCCTCATTGGTAGCCACCCCTCCAGGGTGACTTTTTGACCTGATTAAGGGTCTACCTGCAGAGGAAAAGTAGGTAATGAAGAGAGAAAAACTCTTTGTGTGCCTGTACTCACTGCAACCCAAAACCAGAAGTCAGAACAGACCATATTTTGATGCTTGACAATTGACCTGCACTTATGGCTGTGGGGAGCACCCTGCAGTCATATGATCTTTTTATTTTATTTTAATATTTTAGTCTAGTCTAGTATACTATAGTTTAATCTATTTTGGTGGAACATTCCAATAAACAATGGATTTGTTTAATAATCAAGACCTTCACTAAATGTTTACTTTTTTAAAAAAAGGTCATAAATGACCCACTGAATGATTGGCATGACTTATGATTATAATTCTTAGTTGAATTAAAGTCATACTGTATGTTAAGAACTTTGTTTAGTTATAATGTTATATGAAGACATTATAACACAGGTCAAATGGTTGTTTAGTGGAGTGCTGATTCACCGTATTCAAACTTCTAAGAGAGTTACACAAACTGTATTCTGACTCCTATGTTATTCAGTTTTTAAATTAAAAATATGTTTTGAGTCTATACCAAAGCTGATTTCCCCCCCTCTGTTCTGTTGCTATTAAACCCATTCCCACTCAGCTATATCATGTGGTTGTCTGTTTCCCAATGCAGTTTTCATGAATTAGCATCATGCAACATAATATGTCAATCTGAAACAGTCTGAAGTCAACCACATGACAACCAAAAAGTTCAATAAATCTATTTCTGGAAGAATGCATCAGATTTTACTGGAATAAATGGACTAGAGAGTGGGGAATAGTATAGTGTACTGGAGGAATGGAATGGAATGGAATAGAATAGAATAGAATAGAATAGAATAGAATAGAATAGAATAGAATAGAATAGAATAGAATAGAATAGAATAGAATAGAATAGAATAGAATGGAGTGGAGTGGAGTGGAGTGGAGTGGAGTGGAGTGGAGTGGAGTGGAGTGGAGTGGAATGGAATGGAATGGAATGGAATGGAAAGGAATGGAATGGAATGGAATGGAATAGAAAGAATAGATCCACAGTAGCTATAATCAATGCCTATACCTATAACCTATATTTACATCTTTCTTTTGGTTTATAGATCCTAAGATTTTATTTTTGTCTTGTGGCTCATTCCTTTTTGCCTCAGGAGAATTCAGATAGTTTTAAGTTGTTTACATAGGTGACAGTTTCACTATCATACTGAAATTAGCTTGTTTGTCTCTTCCAAATCCTATGGGTCTCTTTGGAAAAAGGAAGAACTGATCCTGAAGGATGTTATTTATTGTTCTCATGATATTCCTTCCCATGGATGGAAGAATCAAAGATTTTTGAGCTGAATTGATAGTATGTTACACTCTCCATTTCTCTTTGAAAAACTTCTCAAGAATACAGGTCAAACTGATCTACTTCAAAGATCGTGTTGCAGACAGAGGCATTTGTGCATAAAAAGAAGACACTTATGGTAGATGTTAGTATCCTTGGAGTTACTGCTAATAGTAATGCCTCAAATGGTGTGCAAGGATCTTAACCTTCAGTGTGGCTTTCATGAGCCTGTTCCTATTCACCACACATATCATCAGCATGGAGATGTTAACATTGCTGGCATTATTTCTGTATTTTTTACATTTTCTAAACCCATTGATTTCAGTCAAAATCCTTCTCAGGGATTTCATGATGGACTTATGTAAGTACAACATCGTTTCATTGTCAGATTCTGGACACCGCTGTTAAATGACATGATGCTTCAAGTGTTTTTTTATAATGACAAAATATTTGGAAAGAAGCATCTTAAATAGGATGCTAGATTTATTTTATGTGACAATATATAGCGCTTCAGTTTCCATGTAAAGTTAAAAAAGGGCCAAATCTCATTTATATAAAAAATCCCATTTATACACACATATATAAATATAGAGGGATATATGTCTTCATTTATGAAGAAAGCAATAGGACTTAAACTTATACGCTGCTCTACAGTGCTTTACAGAACTCTCTGAGCCATTTATAACATCAGCATATTTCCCCCAAAAAAATTAGGTCCTCATTTCACTGACCTTGGAAGGATGGAAGGATGAGTCAACCTTGACTTGGTCAGGATAAAATTCTTGGCAGTTGGCAGAATTAGCTTATAAAAGTGCATTTTAACGACTGTGCAACAAAGATTCAGAAGAATCTTCCACTTAATTTTTTTTTGTGGGGAGGCATATATTTCCCATGATAACTTTTCTCATTTGATATTTCTTATACCTAAATTTAGCAATTTCATCCATATTTAAAAACTGTGGTTGAATACTAAGCCTTTCTCTACTGTTAAGAAATAATGCTTCCAATTTCAAGCCAGTATTTGATTTGTAATAAAAATAAACTCCAGTTCCTGGGAGGGTATATATGTAGTATATAGTATTTTGCTTTGCATTTTTGAGCAGCTTAGATGAAAAATAAAAATACTGTACTAAAACACATTCCACAAAAAATGTTGTACTGAAAAATTTGAAAAGCCATAATAAGAAACAACCAACTCTTAATGCATTCTTAACTGATATTGTTTTGGTTTTACAGAATATATTTTCAGAATTACCAGCATATCCTGTCCTTAGTGTTTACTGTACAACAGATTAATGAAAACTCCCAAATTCTATCCAATGTCACACTGGGCTTTCACATTTTTAACAGCCATTTTAGTCCAGGCTGGACTTACTTTGCCTCAATGTTGCTGCCTTTCACTCAGGGAAAATTCATCCCTAACTACAAGTGTGGGATCCCAAAAATTTTGGCTGCAGTCATTGGTACACCTGACATTGCTCTTCACATGGCAACTATATTGTGCGTCTACAAAGTTCCTCAGGTATGATGTAATGAAGATATACATTATTATTCTGCCATACCTCCCCAGACATCTGTATACTTTTCTTTGTAAAAAGAAGAGAACTTTCAGATTCCTAGTTATTATTTTCTGCTTGGTAGGATCACCATAGCAGCATCAATAACTGTAACTCTGAACAGACAGTGGGGATATTTGACCTAGCAAATTGTCCTCCAATTCTAGAAGCTGAACTAAGGTTCAAATGTTTAATATTCACAATGAGATTACTTCCAGGGAAAGATATTTAATGATACCTTAAAAGTGACATCTTGACTGATATTACAAAATAAAAATAACTAGTATTACATTATTTAAACTCAATGGTAGTAAAAAAAACTCAAATGAAAACAAACATTTTCAGAAGCTCACATAGACCTAAGGAATTGCATATGTTTACCTTTCAGTAGTTGACCTATGGCTCAGCTCAAGTCATGGATGGAAAGACTCAGTCAATTTTCTTCCAACAAATGTTTCCAGATGAATCCCACCAACGTAAGGGCCTTCTGCAGTTATTGCTATATTTTAGATGGATCTGGATTGGAATTCTTGTAGTAAAAGAAGAAAAAGGGGAGAAATTTCTCAAGGAGATACTCCCAACATTTTCTGAGCATGGCATCTGCATTGAATTCATAGCAGAGTTCCCAAATGTAGCTTTTTACACCGATTTTACTGATATCATAGATGAAGGATTACATATATACCATGTTCTCATGAACAGCACAGCTAATGTGGTCATCTTATATGGTAACATTTACTCCTTATCAGTTCTGAGAAGTTTCCTCCAGTTTGCAGAAGTGGAGCATGTACCAAGGAAGGAAAAGATTTGGCTTATAACTTCTCAGACAGATTATACTTCAGTGTCTATTCATAAATCTTGGGATATCCATTTTCTACATGGTGCTTTATCCTTTGCAGTTCACTCAAAGGAGGTGCAAGAGTTCCAGGAATTTCTTCAGAACTTAAGTCCAAACAACAACCATCAAGATCATTTTTGGAAAGATTTTTGGGAACAGGCATTTGATTGTTTCTTTGCAAAGTCAAAAATGGAGAGGTCTGAGAAGAAATGTAGTGGAGAAGAGAAGCTTGAGACCCTTCCCATATCTGTGTTTGAAACACGCATGAGCGGTCAGAGCTACCATATTTACAATGCAGTCCATGTTGTGGCACATGCTTTGCAATCTCTGTATTTATCCAAATCCAGGGAAAAAGCAATAGTGAAAAAAGGAAGGAAACAGTTTCTCAATCAAATGTGGTGGGAGGTAAGTCTGTAATTAGTGTAGTGTAGAAACCAAAATATTTTTAGAAGTAAATGTAGCAAGGTAGTTTAAGTAGCTTTTACTATTAAAGTACAAAGTGCAGTTTATTTGCCTTTTTATATTGCAATTTTATGCTAATTTTATTTCAGTAATCTGATATTTTATCTCTACTGCTAATTTTGAATGATTGTTATGTTATTTGTTTGGTAATGGCTTACAACTAAAAATTGTTTTATATATTCTTTCTTTGAACAAATGAATTATTTTTGCCTCCCTCTGTTCTGTTCTCTCTTTGTCCCTCTGTCCATGTTGATGTATTGCAGGTTCATTCCTTTCTGAAAAGTGTCACATTCAACAACAGCGTTGGTGAAAAGATCTCCTTTGATAAAAATGGAGAATTCATTGGTGGATATGATATTATCAACTGGATCACATTCCCAAACCAGTCTTTTATAAGGGTCAAAGTAGGAATGGTAGATCCCACAGCTCCAGCAGACAAGTTCTTCAATATTTCTGTAGATTCCATCACGTGGCCAGTAGGCTTTAATCAGGTTAGCTGTTTGAATCTACATTGTTCTATCTTCATTTATATACTATAAAAATGTTATTATTAATGAAAGTCTCAAAGCATCATTTCTGAATAAAGTTTGTACTAAGTAGAAATGTACTGGAGAAAGAAAACATTATCTGTAAGAATGTTTACTTTTCTAACAGTTGGTAAAACAGCTTTTATTTTGGGCCCCTGTTCATTATGGAAAAAGGTTTTCACGGTTTAGAAGTAAACGCCAAAATCCAGTGTACTACATTTCAGCAGTCTGTTGACTTCAAATTTAGAACCTGAGAAACCATCTTTTACTAACCAGTACAGAAACTGTCTTTGGAAAATTGGGATGATAATTATGAAAGGCCAAGATGCTAATAAAGATAAGTGTTTAATGAATTATTATTTCAAACCCATTCCAGCTCGAAATGGTGTCATCAGATCACATTACATCAATTTTTTTTTCTGTTCATTCTACATTACCAGTATCTTTCCAAGAACCTCCTTTCCTCTCTGTTTCTTAAAATACATAATAATATTAAGAAAGAGAACAAGAACAATAGTAGTAGTAGTAATAATAATAATAATAATAATAATAATAATAATGTAATAATAACAAAGTTGAGAGTTACCTTGGAGGTCATCTAGTCCAACCCCATTCTAGGGTAGGAAGCACTATACCATTTCAGAGAAATGGCTTTCCAGTCTTATATATATATATATGTGTGTGTGTGTGTGTGTGTGTGTGTGTGTGTGTGTGTGTGTGTCAAGTGTTTATTTTTTAGATTGCACCCTGTAAACCCAAATATGGGAGGAAGAAATAAGGGAATTTCTGATATAGCTATTTCGAGTTTCTTAACTCTCTTCAGTCAGACTCACCCTTCTGGGATTCGAACCTGGGCAGTCTGCATGCTAAGCAGATGCTTTAACCTATTGAGCCACAAGTTCTCTCCCGCTTTGTCAGTAGTCAGGGAGTAAGGATATGTGTCAAGTGTTTATTTTTTAGATTGCACCCTGTAAAATATATATATATATTTTATTAGTTTTATAATTATAAACAAAGAATCACATAAAATACAACTCAACTTAATACAATCTTTTTCAACTTTCTCCCACACAAAACAAAACATACATTCTTTTAAAAACTTACATAAAATAAAATAACTATGGGTGTTGCTCGGCAGCACCCCCACCACCACATCCCCCTCTTCCTTCCTCCCTATTCTCCTACTTCCCTCTCCCTCCCCTCTCTCCCTCCC
This sequence comes from Bothrops alternatus, assembly GCA_034064705.1. NCBI lineage: Eukaryota > Metazoa > Chordata > Lepidosauria > Squamata > Viperidae > Bothrops > Bothrops alternatus. The sequence goes on from JARGCV010000074.1 coordinate 1,631,782, forward strand.
TCACTCTACACCCTCCTCTCCTACAATCTTCCTACTTCCCTCCACTCCTTCTCTCCTCACTCTCCACCCCCTCCAGATGTGGTCCAGAGGTACTGCCCGAGCAACCCCTCTTGTATCAATAAATATATCATTCTTATATATTGTGAGTATATATATATTTCTTAAGTTGATATTTCACTTGAAGATACTCTATCCATTTTTTCCAGTCCAACATATATTTTTCATTTGAATGATCTTTCAAATATGCAGATACTTTAGCCATTTCCGCCAAATTTATAACTTTCAAAGTCCATTCCTCAATGGAAGGTAGTTCTGCCTTCTTCCAGTATTGTCCAACCAACAGTCTCACTGCTGTAATCAAGTTCAAAATTAAGTTCGTCTCTATGGTGGTGCAATCTTTTATAATACCTAATAAAAACAACTGTGGTGAAAATTCGATACGTTTTTTCAAAATATTTTGAAGTATCTACCATATTTTTATCCAAAAAGCCTTGATTTTTCTACAAGTCCACCATACATGAAAATAAGTAGCATCCATACATTCACATCTCCAGCAATTAGGTTTTAAATTAGGGTACATACATGATAATTTCTTCGGATCCAAATGCCATCTATAAAACATTTTATAAAAATTTTCTCTTAAATGTTGTGCTTGTGTAAATTTTACATTTTTCACCCAAATCCTCTCCCAAGTTTCCATCATAATTGGTTGTCCGAAATTTTGTCCCCAATTTATCATACAATCCTTAACTAATTCCGTTTCATAATCAATTTCTATCAATACGTTATACAATCTTTTAATATGCATTGACCTTTGGTCTCTAATTTGTTTAATTAAATTTTCATCTATTTGAGATAAACCCATCTTCAAATCTTTTTTCCATCTAGTCTGCAATTGTAAATATTGAAACCAAGTAAGGGTTATTCCTTCCTCTCTTAAGGTATTCAAAAACTTCAATAATAAAAGATTCCCTTCTTTAATTAGGAGTTTCTCATAAGGCATCACATCTTGTAATTGTACTCTATTTATATTCTCTATTGCGTGTCTGGGAACCGTCCAAACAGGAATCTTATCATTTAATTTATATTGATATTTTTTCCAAACACGCAGCAGAGCATTTCTCAATAGGTGCTCTTTGAAAGTCCTATCCACCTTTTTAATCGTAAACTAGATATGCATGCCAACCATATAATAAACCGTACCCTTCAATATTCAATACTCTATCATTAGTTAAATTAACCCAATCACTTATCGCTACTAAAACAGCAGCGTGATAATATAACTTAAAATTAGGCATTTTCAAACCACCTCTTTCCCTTGTATCCTGAATAATTTTTAATTTGACCCTCGGTTTCTTGCCATTCCAAATGAATCTATTAATACCCTTCTGCCACTCTTCCAAGTTCGCATCCTTTTTAAGTATAGGTAACATTTGGAAAAGAAATAGAAATTTAGGCAATACATTCATTTTAACTGCTGCTATTCTACCCAACATAGATAATTGTAATTTCTTCCATTTCTCAAACTCTATTTGTGTCTTATTCCACAAAACTTCATAATTATTTTATACAACTTCCCATTAGAGGCTTCAATGTCAATTCCTAAATATTTAATTTTCTTGACTATCTCACATCCCGTTATTCTTTCCAATTCCTGTTTTAAGTTAATATTTAAATTTTTAACTAACATCTTTGTCTTAGATATATTTAATTTAAACCCTGATACCCTACCATAATTTTTAATTATCTCCATCAATCTCTTGGCTGACTGTATTGGTTGAGTCAATGTCACAACCAAATCATCAGCAAAAGCACGTAATCTATAGTCTTGTTGTCTAATCTCTATACCTTTTAAATCATCTGCTCTTCTTATCTTATTCAATAAAACTTCTAAAGTTAAAACAAACAATAAAGGGGATAATGGACATCCCTGTCTGGTACCTTTCTCTATATTAAATGAATCTGTTAAATCCCCACTCACAATAATCTGTCCTGTTTGTTTCTGATAAATTGCCAATATAGAATTAATAAACTGATCCCCCATTTCCATCCGAGCAATCAATTTTTTCAAAAACAACCAATTCAATCTATCAAATGCTTTTTCCGCATCCAAAAACATAAGAACTGCGGGCACCTGAATATGGTTCTCCAAATATTCTAATATATTAATAAGTTGTCTAACATTAGTTTTCATCTGCCTCCCTTGTAAAAAACCGGTTTGATCAGAATTAATTGTTTGTTGTAAAACTGTCATTAATCTGTTAGCCATCACTTTTGCAAAAATCTTGTAGTCCGTATTCAACAATGAAATAGGTCTAAAATTTTCTGGTTTAACATTATCTCTCCCTTCTTTGGGAATTAAAGAAACATAGGATGTTTTCCATGAAGGTGGAACCTGACCACCCTCTTGTATATTAACAAATAGCTCTCTAAGAGGTTCCACCATTTCCATCTGAAGATGCTTATAATAAGTTGCCGTTAACCCGTCAGTCCCGGGAGATTTTCCAATTTTCAATTGTTTAATCACTGAAATTATTTCTTCTGATGTAATCAATGCATTTAATCTATCTCTTTGTTCATTGCTAATTACTGGTACATTTTCATTTTGCAAAAAAGTATCTATCTCATTCTCTTGTATCTTCTCTTCAGCATATAACCTAGAATAAAATTCTAAGAAGGCTTTCTTAATAATTTCTTGTTCGAACACCTCTTTCCCTTTATACTCTCTTTTTTCAATTATTTGGGATTTTTGTTTTTTCCTTAATATATAGGCCAACCATCTACCAGGCTTGTTAGAATTAAAAAATGTATTATGTTTTGCATATTGTATTTTTTTTTACTTTTTACTTTTTATTTAATTTCTATGCCGCCCTATTCCGGAGAACTCAGGGCGGCTCACAACATGATAGAAATTACAATAAAATACATACATATAAAAAACCTTAGTTAAAAAAGAAACCAATCATTCCACAAACATACACACAAACATACACTGGCTAGGGGCAAGGTGTTAGCTGCCCCAGGCCTGCCGGCAAAAGTATGTTTTAAGCAATTTACAAAAGGCGGAGAGGGTGGGGGCGACACGGATCTCTGGGGGAAGTTGGTTCCAGAGGGCCGGGGCTGCAACAGAGAAGGCTCTTCCCCTAGGCCCCGCCAGGCGACACTGTCTCGCTGACGGGACCTGGAGAAGGCCCACTCTGTGGGCCCTAACCGGCCGCTGGGATTCATGGGGCAGCAGACGGTCCCGTAACTAACCTGGTCTGATGCCATGTAGGGCTTTATAGGTCATAACCAACACTTTGAATTGGGTTCGGAGACCAATTGGCAGCCAATGCAGTTCGCGGTGTGATGCCGAAATGTGGGCATTTCTAGGCAAGCCCAACACTGCTCGCGCGGCTACATTCTGCATTACCTGAAGTCTCCGAACATTTTTCAAAGGTAGCCCCATGTAGAGAGCATTGCAGTAGTCGAACCTCGAGGTGATAAGGGCATGAGTGACTGTGAGAAGAGACTCCCGGTCCAAATAGGGCCGCAACTGGTGCACCAGGCGAACCTGGGCAAATGTCCTCCTCGCCAAAGCCAAAAGATGATGTTCCAAATTTAGCTGTGGATCGAGGAGGATGCCCAAGTTGCGGACCTTCTCCAAGGGGGTCAAAAGCTCCCCCCCAGGCTAATGGATGGATAGATTGAAATATCTTTGGGAGGCAGAACCCATAGCCACTCCGTCTTGGGGTTGAGTTTGAGCCTGTTGGCACCCATCCAAACCCTAGCAGCCTCCAGACATCGGCACATCACTTCCGCTGCTTCACTGAAATGACACGGGGTGGAGATGTAAAGCTGGGTATCATCAGCATACTGATGATATCTCAGCCCGTGTTGTCGGATGATCTCGCCCAGCGGTTTCATGTAGATATTAAACAGCAGAGGGGAGAGGACCGATATTCCTAGCAAGTTGGTCTGCCATCAACAACTCAAATTGTTTCCATAAAACCTTAATCCCCTCTTTAATATTTTTATCATCCGGTTTCTTTATTAATAACTGTTCCTTCTTTCTTATTTCCTCTTCTAACTCCTTTCGTTTTTTCTCTTGTTTACATCTATGTCTTTTATTCAAATCAATTAAAATCCCACGCATATACACTTTACTTGCATCCCATACCATTTCTATAGATGTATCCTTATGCAAATTTAATGTAAAAAATTCCTTCATTACATTTTTACATTCATTCACATTTATATCATAATTAAACAAGTTTTCTTAAAAACTTCCAGTGCTGGAGCATTCACAACTTCTGGAGGCAGGTTGTTCCACTGATTAATTGTTCTAACTGTCAAGAAATTTCTCCTTAGTTCTAGGTTGCTTCTCTCTTTGATTAGTTTCCACCCATTGCTTCTTGTCCTGCCTTCAGGTGCTTTGGAGAATAGCTTCACTTCTCCCTCTTCTTTGTGACAACCCATAGATATTGGAACATTGCTATCATGTCACCCCTAGTCCTTCTCTTCATTGAACTAGACATACCCAATTCCAGCAATCGTTCATCATGTGTTTTAGTCTCCAGTCCCCTGATCATTTTTGTTGGTCTTTTCTGTACTCTTTCTAGAGTCTCAACATTGTTTTTACATTGTGGTGCCCAAAACTGGATGCAGTATTCCAAGTGTGGCCTTACCAAGGCATTGTAAAGTGATATTAACACTTTACATAATCTTTATTTTATCCCTTTGATAATGCATCCTAACACCGTGTTGGCTTTTTTATCAGCTGCAGTACACTGATGGCTCATGTTCAAATGATTTTCCACTAGGACTCTGATATCGCTCTCATAGTCAGTACTATTGAGCAAGGTGCCACCTATACTGTACCTGTGCTTTTGATTTTCCTTGCCTAAATGTAGAACCTTTCTTTTTTCACCATTGACTTTCATTTTGTTAGATAGCCCGCAATGTTCAAGTCTATCAAGATTCTTCTGTACCTTAAGCCTGTCTTCTGAAGGGTTGCCTATTCCTGTCAACTTGGTGTCATCTGCAAATTTGATGAGTTCCTCATCTATCCCCTCATCCAATTCATTGATGAAGATGTTGAAAAGCACTGGGCACAGAACAGAGCCTTGGGGCACCCCACTACACACTTCCTTCCATGTAGATGCAGTTCCATTGAGGACCACATGTTGAATACAGCCAGTAAGACAGCTATGAATCCATCTGGTGGTGATGCTGTCTAACCATAACTTCTTCATTCATTGATAGGCATTGCCTCTGTCTTTGTGTAATGATCCTTGTGAGACAGGGTACAGCAAGGCCAAGAAAGAAGTGGAGTCATTTTGCTGCTATGATTGCCATCTGTGTCCAGAGGGGAAAATTTCAAAGGAGAAGGGTAGGAAATTTTCAGATATAATGGGAGTAAGCCCCATTATACCCAAGCGTACAACACTGATATAATTAATTGTAACTATTCTACTGTGTTCTTTTTCAGACAAAGATGATTGTTCTCCATGTCCCAAAGATCAATATCCCAATTCTCAGAAAAATATGTGCATTCCAAAACGGATCACCTTTTTATCCTGTGAAGAACCCTTGGGGATCAGTCTGTCTGCTCTTTCTATTTGCTTTGCTTTAATGACAATTTTGGTAATAATAATCTTCATGAAACATAAAGACACTCCTATCGTCAAAGCCAACAACAGAAAACTGACCTACACTCTCTTAGTTTCCCTCCTCCTCTCCTTCTTTTGTGTCTTTCTATTTATTGGGAGACCCAACACGATTGTGTGTCTCCTTCGACAACCAGCTTTTGGCCTCATTTTTTCTGTGGCAGTTTCTTGTGTATTGGCCAAAACTTTTGTTGTGGTTCTAGCATTCATGGCCACCAAACCTGGTTCCAAATTAAGGAAATGGGTGGGGGGAAGAATGGTCAGTTTCATTCTTCTATCCTGCGTCCTTGTTCAAATTTCTTTTTGTGCTGCATGGCTGATAACCTCTCCACCATACCCAGATACTGATATGCAGTCAATGTCTGAAGAAATCATCATGGAGTGCAATGAGGAATCGGTCATGTTCTACTGTATTTTGGGATTTATGGGTTTTCTTGCTCTGGTTAGCTTCTCTGCTGCTTTTCTAGCTAGGAAATTGCCTGACAGTTTTAATGAAGCCAAATTCATCACCTTCAGCATGTTGGTGTTCTGCAGTGTTTGGCTGTGCTTTATTCCAACCTATCTCAGCACAAGGGGAAAATATATGCTGGCTGTGGAGATCTTCTCCATGATTTCCTCAGGTTCTGGCTTATTGGTGTGCATCTTTTTTCCCAAGTGCTTTATCATTGTGATGAGACCTGAACTGAACAATAAACAACAACTCATGAAAAGAAAGTTTTAAGAAATCTGTTTGTTTCCCTGATATTCTTGATATGTACATGTTGAAAAACATGGACATTTAACCAAAAAAGCAATATGGAGATAGATTGGTATTCCATGTTGCCTGTCCCCTGAGATTTCGATATCTCTGAACGTATTGTATAAATAAACCAACAATAGCAGAACTTTATTTATTGACATATATCAGTATATAGTGGGGCTAAGGATGGCAAGAATTGTTAATTCTCTTTACAGAACAATGGGAATTGTTCCTCCTTATTTGATTGGTTATAACTTTGTTATGAATAACAGTCTAACACTAAATATATAGATTTCATGTGAATGTTTAAATTGTCTTTATTGGTCATCTTAACTTACATACAGAATAGAATGTGTAAAAAGAAGTTGAGATTAAATATAAATGAGCCTGGTTAAACAGGGAGGTCCTATGAATTTTCTCTGAAGCAATCAAAACTTACAGATATATGGTACACATCATATGAAGCTGTAATCTATGAAAAGTGGGGTAAATTCAAAACATATTCCAGTTGGCCATATGTCTTCTTCTTAGTACCAAAGGCAATTAAAATCTCTGGGGGAAAAAACACAATTCTGGCAAATCCAAATAAATATCACCAGAAGTACTATACACACTAGTATCCCATTTACACAATGGTCTTTTTCTAGGAAACTGAGCTGTCTCTGTACCGAGTATGTTCACTGTATAGAATAGCATGTTCCATGATCATCGATCTGTTGAGTACAGAGAGTGTTACACCAGTTCACTGAAAGGTACAACATGATTCTAAATGCTAGGTTATGAAATCATGCTGGTTTCTATGGTTGGCCACTGGCTCACATTTGCAGAGACTTTGGAACGTCTCTTTTTGTGGCTGTAGCAGAAGAGGTAGGGTGTAGTGTTCTAGAGAAAATATCAAGTGTTTCACTGATAGAAATGAGATTTAAATAGACAGAGCCTATAGTGTTTCCCATTAACCTTTATTGCTTTGACAAGAATTCCTTTTATAAGTGTGCTGTTAGGGAAGACTGTGATGAGTCTTTTTTAGGGGCACAGAGGCATTGGATATGTCTAGTCTAATGAAAAGAAGGAGTAGCAGAGATATGATAGCAGTGTTCCAGTATCTGAGGAGCTCCTACAAAGATGAGGGGGTCAAACTATTTTCCAAAGTACCAAAAGGCAAGAGAAAAAACAATGGATGCAAACTTAGAAAGGAGAGAAGTAACCGTGAACTAAGGATAAATTACCTAATGGTGAGAACAATCAACCAATGGAATATATTGCCTTCAGAAATTGTGGGTGCTCTATCACTAAAGGCTTTCAAAAAGAGACTGGACAATCATTTATCTGAAATGGTATAGGACAGCGGTTCTCAACCTATGGGTCGCGACCCCATTTGGGGTCAAACGACCGTTTCGCAGGGGTCGCCGTACACCGCGGTCCACCATTTTTTGCCCATCGCGCGTGCGCCGTGCATGCACGGATCGGCCCGTCGTGCCGTGCATGTGCAGATCAAGCCATTGCGCGTGCAGCGTGCATGCGCGGATTGACCTGTCGCGCCGTACATGCGCGGTTCGGCACGTCGTGCACGCGCCACTTATGCGCGGATCGGCCCGTCGCGACGCGCATAAGCAGATTGGTCCATTGCACGCGCATGCGCGGATCGGCCCATTGAGCACGCATGTGTGGATCAGCCCGTCGCGTGTGTGTGTGCGGCGCGGGTCGGGGTCGCGCCGCGCATGGGTGGCGCAAGTGGAGTCTCAAACTGAAAAAGGTTGAGAACCACTGGTATAGGGTGTCTTGCAAAAGTTAGGGATTGGACTGGAAGATCTTCAAGGTCCTTTCCAACTCCATTATTCTATGTTCTATGAGTTCAGGGTTCCAGAGCTCTCTGATGAATCTGAAGCTTTCAGTGGGCAGTAGAATAAAATCTAGCTTTTGCAAAGTGAAGATGATTCTATTGGTTACTTAGAGAATGAGAAATATGTCCAATTATTAATTTATAGTTCCAAATTAAGTGGAATTAGAATTCACATTTAATCTTTCAGGGTTTAGAAACTGTGCAAGATTTAGTTAATTTGAGTTTAATGGAGCATGCTTTTCTTGTCATGTGTCCATCTAGTCACACTAGGAGGGCTTGAAAGTAGGTTAATCAGGGATTTTAGGTAGCAAAATCAGTTAGAAGTAAAAAGAAAATAAAAAAGCAGAATTACAAAGAGTGTAATAAGCAAAACCAAGGTGCAGAAAAGAGAAGGGAAAAAAAAAGAAAGTAGGTGGGGCAGGGGTGATCTTAGAGCAAAGTGGATCCTCCCACAGTGCTGAAACAAAATCCTGATTGGTAGGTGACAGTTTTGTTCTCTTATTCACTAATTTTGAAAGCTCATTGTAAATCCCCGCAAATGACAAATATTATTATAATGCCAAAAAGGACAACAAGACCAAATGGTGTCTATGTGATTCATATGCATAATTATCAAATGCAGCAATACTGGTTAAGGACAGGTTTTTATATTGTGGATCAGTGCATCCCTCTGCACCACTCTTTGCAAAGTATATAAACCCTCCTGAAGGTTCTCTTTGTGCTGTTTTCATAGATCTAAAAATGGCATTTGATCAAAAGATTGTGGAAAAAGGTTTTTTCTTTTATTATCACTGGCTCCTGCAACTATTAGTAGTTCTTGAGTTAAAATTATATGCTAAGTGACAGGAGAAAGTTAACAGGAACATCGCCATGGCCACAACATGGACTCCTATTCAGATGGCTGAACAGACCATATTTTGATGCTTGACAATTGACCTGCACTTATGGCTGTGTGCAGCACGCTGCAGTTATACAATCTTTTTATTTTCTTTTATTTTCTTTTATTATTTTAGTCTAGTCTAGTGTACTCTAATTTAATCTATTTTGGTGGAAAATTCCAATAAACAATGGATTGGTTTAATAACCAAGACCTTCACTAAATGTCTACTTTTTTAAAAAGGTCATAAATGACCCACTAAATGATTAGCATGACTTATGATTATAATTGTGAGTTGAATTAAAGTCATACTGTATGTTAAGGACTTCCTTTAGTTAGAATGTTACATGAAGAAATTACAACATAGGTCAAATGGTTGTTTAGTGGAGAACTGATTCACCATATTCCAACTTCTAAGAGAGTTACACAAACTGTATTCTGACTCCTATATTATTCAGTTTTTAAATTAAAAATATGTTTTGAGTCTATACTAAAGCTGATTTTTCCCCCTCTGTTCTGTGGCTATTAAACCCATTCCCACTCAGCTATATCATGTGGTTGTCTGTTTCCCAATGCAGTTTTCATAAATTAGCATCATACAACATAATATGTCAATCTGAAACAGTCTGAATTCAACCACATGACAACCAAGAAGTTCAATAAATCTATTTCTGAAAGAATGCATCAATCTTACTGGAATAAATGGACTAGAGAGTGGGGAATAGTATAGTGTACTGGAGGAATGGAATGGGATGGGATGGGATGGGATGGGATGGGATGGGATGGGATGGGATGGGATGGGATGGGATAGAATAGAATAGAATAGAATAGATCCACAGTAGCTATAATCAATGCCTATACCTATGCCTATATTTACATCTCTCTTTTGGTTTATAGATGCCAAGATTTTATTTTTGTCTTGTGGCTCAATCCTTTTTGCCTCAGGAGAATTCAGATGGTATTAAGTTGTTTACATAGGTGACAGAGTCACTATCATAGTGAAATTAGCTTGTTTGTCTCTTCCAAATCCTTTGGGTCTCTTTGGAAAAAGGAAGAACTGATCCTGAAGGATGTTATTTATTGTTCCCATGATATTCCTTTCCATGGATGGAAGACCCAAATATTTGTGTGCTGAATTGATAGTATGTTTCACTCACCATTTCTCTTTGAAAAACATCTCAAGAATACAGATCAAACTGATCTACTTCAAAGATTGTGTTGTAGACAGAGGCATTTGCGCATAAAAAGAAGACACTTATGGTAGATGTTAATATCCATGCAGTTACTGCTAATAGTAATGCCTCAAATGGTGTGCAAGGATCTTAACCTTCAGTGTGGCTTATATGAGCCTGTTCCTATTCACCACACATATCATCAGCATGGAGATGTTAACATTGCTGGCATTATTTCTGTATTTTTTACATTTTCTAAACCCATTGATTTCAGTCAAAATCCTTCTCAGGGATTTCATGATGGACTTATGTAAGTACAACATCATTTCATTGACATGATGCTTCAAATGTTTTTTTTTAATGACAAATGATTTGGAAAGAAGCATCTTAAACAGAATGCTAGATCTATTTTATGTGAAAATATATTCTGCTTCAATTTTCATGTAAAGTTGAAAAAGGGGAAAATCTCTATTTATTAAAAAATCCCATCTATACATATATATACATACATATATATATATATATATATATATATATATATATATATATATATATATATATATATATATATATATATATATATATATATATATATATATATAAATAGAGGGATGTATGTCTTCATTTATGAAGATAGCAATAGGACTTAAACTTATACGCTGCTCTACAGTGCTTACAGCACTCACTGAGCAGTTTATAACATCAGCATATTTCCCCCCAAAAAATAGGTCTTCATTTCACTGGATGGAAGGATGAGTCAACTGGATGGAAGGATGAGTCAACCTTGACTTGGTCAGGATAAAATTCTTGGCAGTTGGCAGAATTAGCTTACAAAACTGCATTTTAACCACTGTGCAACCAAGATTCAGAAGAATCTACCACTATTTGCCATGATAACCTTTCTCATTTTATATTTCTGGTACATAAATTTAGCAATTTCATGCATATTTAAAAACTGAGGTTGGATACAAGGCCTTTCTCATGTGTTAAGAAATAATGCTTCCAATTTCAAGCCAGTATTTGAATTGCATTAAAAATAAACTCCTGTTCCTGGGAGGGTATATATGTAGTATATAGTATTTTGCTTTGCATTTTTGTGTATCTTAGATGAATAATAAAAATACTGTACTGGAACACATTCCACAAAACATGTTGTATTGAAAAATTTGAAAATCCATAATAAAGAACAATCAACTCTTAATGCATTCTTAACTGAGATTTTTTTTGTTTTACAGAATATTTTTTCAGAATTACCAGCATATCCTAGCCTTAGTGTTTACTGTACAACAGATTAATGAAAACTCCCAAATTCTACCCAATGTAACACTGGGCTTTCACATTTTTAACAGCCATTTTAGTCCAGGCTGGACTTACTTTGCCTCAATGTTGCTGCCTTTCACTCAGGGAAAATTCATCCCTAACTACAAGTGTGGGATCCTAAAAAGTTTGGCTGCAGTCATTGGTACACCTGACATTGCTCTTCACATGGCAACTATATTGTGCATCTACAAAGTTCCTCAGGTATGATGTAAGGAAGATATACGTTATTATTCTGCCATATCTCCCCAGAAATCTGTATGCTTTTCTTTGTAAAAAGAAGAGAACTTTCAGATTCCTAGTTATCATTTTCTGCTTGGTAGGATCACCATAGCAGCATCAATAACTGTAACTCTGAAGAGACAGTGGGGATATTTGGTCTAGCAAATTGTTCTCCAATTCTAAAAGCTGAACTAAGGTTCAAATCTAAAATATTTACAATGAGATTACTTCCAGGGAAAGATATTTAGTGATACCTTAAAAGTGACATCTTGACTGATATTTCAAAATAAAAATCACTAGTATTTCATTATATAAACTCAAGGGCGGGCAAAGACTCAAATGAATATGTATGTTTTTAGAGGTTCCCATAGACCTTTGGAATTGCATATGTTTATCTTTCTGTAGTTGACCTATGGCTCTGCTCCAGTCATGGATAGAAAGACTCAGTCAATTTTCTTCCAACAAATGTTTCCTGATGAATCACATCAATGTAACGGCATTCTGCGGTTATAGCTGAGTTATTATTATAATAATAATACAATATTATTATGCCATTCCCCAGAAATCTGTAAAAGGAAGAGAACTTTCAGATTCCTAATTATTATTTTATGCTTGGTAGGATCACCATAGCAGCATCAATAACTGTAACTCTGAAGAGACAGTGGGGATATTTGCTCTAGCAAATTGTTCTCCAATTCTAAAAGCTGAACTAAGGTTCAAATCTAAAATATTTACAATGAGATTACTTCCAGGGAAAGATATTTAGTGATACCTTAAAAGTGACATCTTGACTGATATTTCAAAATAAAAATCACTAGTATTTCATTATATAAACTCAAGGGCAGGCAAAGACTCAAATGAATATGTATGTTTTTAGAGGTTCCCATAGACCTTTGGAATTGCATATGTTTATCTTTCTGTAGTTGACCTATGGCTCTGCTCCAGTCATGGATAGAAAGACTCAGTCAATTTTCTTCCAACAAATGTTTCCTGATGAATCACATCAATGTAACGGCATTCTGCGGTTATTGCTGAGTTTTAGATGGATTTGGATTGGAATTCTTCTAGTAAAAGATGAAAAAGGAGAGAAATTTATCGAAAAAATGCTCCCAACATTTTCTGAGCATGGCATCTGCATTGAATTCATAGCAGAGTTCCCAAATGTAGCTTTTTACAATGATTTTACTTATACCATGGATGAAGGATTACATATGTATCATGTTTTAATGAACAGCACAGCCAATGTGATTCTCTTATATGGTGAAATTCAGTCCATTTCACTTCTGAGAAGTTTCCTCCAGTTTTCAGAAGTCGAGCATGTACCAAGGAAGGAAAAGATTTGGCTTATAACTTCTCAGACAGATTATACTTCAGTGTCTATTCATAAATCTTGGGATATCCATTTTCTACATGGTGCTTTATCCTTTGCAGTTCACTCAAAGGAGGTGCAAGAGTTCCAGGAATTTCTTCAGAACTTAAGTCCAAACAACAACCATCAAGATCATTTTTGGAAAGATTTTTGGGAACAGGCATTTGATTGTTTCTTTGCAAAGTCAAAAATGGAGAGGTCTGAGAAGAAATGTAGTGGAGAGGAGAAGCTTGAGACCCTTCCCATATCTGTGTTCGAAACACGGATGAGCGGACAGAGTTACAATATTTACAATGCAGTCCATGTTGTGGCACATGCTTTGCAATCTCTGTATTTATCCAAATCCAGGGAAAAAGCAATAGTGAAAAAAGGAAGGAAAAAGTTTCACAATCAAATGTGGTGGGAGGTAAGTCTGTAATTAGTGTAGTGTAGAAACCAAAATATCTGTAGTTGCAACATCTGTTGGCAAACTCTAGCAAATATTCTCTAGGAATATTGATATTGCCTAAAAGCTGTACAATTCAGTTGAAAATGTAACCGAAATCCTTTACGGGGGAAAATAATAAAATATGGAATAAATTGGTTGCATAACTGTGCCCACTTTCCTGTAAGTAGGTATATGGCTGAGTTCAGAATTAACAAATCACATTTAAACTGATGGAAACTAGTTGTCAGTATACACCTGCATCAATTTAAATGTCTCTAATCTAGCTTGTATAAAGTACAACTGTTCTAGTAGGATTTTTGACATTTACTCAGTTGCCTCTTACAGCAAAAGCCATGACCTGCAAAGAGTAGAAAAACCATCAAAGGGCTCTCATTGTAGGAAGGTTTCAGTCAAAAGAAGAGTACAAAATAATTTCTGAGCTATTGGATATATCATAGAACACAGTGAAGACAGTCATCAACAAGTGGAGATAATATGGCACAATAGTGACATTACTAACAGTTAGATGTCCATCTCAAATTAATGAAAAGAAGAAGAAAACTGCTCCAAGATGCTGCCAAGAGTCCTACAACAGCATTATAGGAGCTGCAGGAATTTCTGGCAAGTACTAATTGTGTAGTATATATGAACACAATCTCCGATGTTCTTCATATGTCTGGACTGTGGGCCAGGGTGGGAAGAGGGAAAATTTTTCTTACAAAGAAAAAACATCCAAGTCTGGCTACATTTTGCAAAAATGTGCATTAGGTCCTACACAACCATGTATGAAAATGTATTATGGTTTGAAAAGACCAATGTTGAAATTTTGGCCATCAAATTCCAGACAGAATTTTAAACACAAAAATAACACTGTGCAACATCAAAGGTAAAGCAAAGCCTTAGTGAAACATGGTGGAAGCATTATGCTTTGGGACTGCTTTTTTCAGCTGTAACTGGGGCTTTTATCAAGGTGGAGGGAATTATGAACAGTTCCAAATATCAGTCAGTTTTGGTACAAAGATTTAAGGCTTCTGCTAAAATGCTGAAGATGAAGAGGATTTTCACCTTTCAGTATGACAATGACTCAAAGCATACCTCCAAACCAGCAAACGAATCAATTCACCAGAAGAAGAACAAAGTTTTGAAATGGCCCAAACAGGTCCCATATCGGAATCTGATTAAAAATCTGTGGGCTGACTTGAAGAGGGAAATGCACAGGAGATGCCCTTGCAATATGACAGATTTGGACTGCTTTGGCACGTAAGAGTGGGCATAGATTATGAAGATAAGATGTACCATGCAAAAGACTGAATGCTGTCATAAAATCAAAAGGCACTTCAACCAAATATTTGTTTAACAGTGTGCATATTACACAATATATTTTATATTTTTTTATTTTGATTTACAATATCAACAACCAAAGATATGCAGATGATACCACTCTAATGGTAGAAAGTGAAGAGGAACTAAAGAGCCTCTTGATGCGGGGGAAGAAAAAGATTGCAAAAGTTGGCTAGAAACTTAACATTAAGAAAATCAAAATCATGACATCTGGCCCTCTCAATTCCTGGCAAATAGAGGGGAAGAAAAGGAGGTAGTGACACATTTTATCTTCCTGGGCTCCAAGATCACCACAGATGGGGACTACAAAATAAATCAAAAAACACTCAGGGCCATGGTTTTCCAAGTTGCAATGTATGGCTGTGAAAGTGGGACCATAAGAAAGGCCGAGCGCATAGAATTGATGCCTTTGAACTATGGTGCTGGAGAAGACTCCTGAGAGTTCCGGGGACTGTAAGGCTATCAAACTGGTCAGCCCTAAAGGAGATCAACCGTGACTGCTCTTTAGAAGGCCAGATCTTGAAGTTGAAACTCAAATACTTTGGCCACCTAATGAGAATGAAGGACTCACTGCAGAAGAGCCTAATGCAGGGAAAGATAGAGGGCAATAGAAGAAGGGGACAACAGAGAATGAGGTGGCTGGATGGAGTCACTGAATCAGTAGGACTGAGCTTAAATGGACTCCAGAAGATGGTAGAGGACAGGAAGGCCTGGAGGAATGTTGTCCATGGGGTCGTGATGAGTCGGACACAACATCACAACTAACAACAACATTTTGATTTACACTTCCTCCCCCAAAAGTTTTCAGATTCAATTCAAGTAGAAAAAAAAATTAAATTGTATGGTTTATATATTATATTAAAGGTGAAAAAATTGTGCAGTCATTTATCTTGTGTGATATTTTTATATCTTTAGAACCTGGCATTTTAACAGGTCTTTAGAAGTAAGAAATGTAGTAAGGTAGTTTAAGTAGCTTTTACTATTAAATTACAAAGTGCAGTTTATTTGCCTTTTTATATTGCAATTTCATGCTAATTTTATTTCAGTAATCTGATATTTTATCTCTACTGTTATTTTTGAATGATTGTTATGTTATTTGTTTGGTATTGGCTTACAAACAAAAACATATTTTATATATTCTCCCTGTAAAGAGGCATCCATATATATGTTTTGAATAAATGAATTATTTTTCCTCCCTCTGTTCTCTTCTCTCTTTGTCCCTCTCTCCGTGTTGATGTATTGCAGGTTCATTCCTTTCTGAAAAGTGTCAGATTCAACAACAGTGTTGGTGAAAAGATCTCCTTTGATAAAAATGGAGAATTCATTGGTGGATATGATATTATCAACTGGATCACATTCCCAAACCAGTCTTTTATAAGGGTCAAAGTAGGAATGGTAGATCCCACAGCTCCAGCAGACAAGTTCTTCAATATTTCTGTAGATTCCATCACGTGGCCAGTAGGCTTTAATCAGGTTAGCTGTTTGAATCTACATTGGTCTGTCTTCATTTACATACTATAAAAATGTTATTATTATTTTTTAATATACAAAATTCTTTTATTAAAACAATCAACATTGAACATAAAAACATATTGTGCAGCATTCATCATGGCACCTGATATACAATACTAAGTATTAGTCATTGAAAACGTCTGAGTTAGTAAGCCTTGTTCCACCCCTCGCGTCTAGCCTCAACTATACTGCTGTTACACTTTGTTTGATTGGTGTTTCTCTTATCTGGTTCCATATTAATGTGATCAACATTAAACCAAAGATCCTATTGTTAAACAATCATCCTAGAACATAGCATACAACATTAGGTATTAATCTTTGTAAACATCTGTTTTAGTAAACGTTCTTCCCTCCTCCCTTCCCTCTTCAAGTATACTCTGAGTACCTTTTATTTGGTTGGTGTTTCTCTTATATATGGTCTATCTGCTGTATCTAGTTTATTGCATATTGTTCGTTTGCGCTTCTGAATTGGCTTCATCGCATTAAAATGAAAGTCTCAAAGTATCATCTCTGAATAAAGTTTGTACTAAGTAGAAATGCACTGGAGAAAGAAAACATTATCTGTAAGAATGTTTACTTTTCTAATAGTTGGTAAAACAGCTTTTATTTTGGGCCCCTGTTCATTATGGAAAAAGGTTTTCACGGTTTAGAAGTAAACACTGAAATCCAGTGTACTACATTTCATCAGTCTGTTGACTTCAAATTCAGAACCTGAGAAAACCATCTTTAACTAACCAGTACAGAAATTGTTTTTGGAAAATTGGGATGATAGTTATGAAAGGCCACAGATGCTAATAAAGATAAGTATTTAATGAATTATTATTTCAGACCAATTTTGTCTCAAAATGATGTCATCACATAACTTCTACTTATCAGTCTACTTTTTCTCTTGATTCTACATTTCCAGTATCTCTCCAAGTACTTCCTTTCCTCTTTGTATCTTAAAATACATAATAACAACAACAACAACAATGATAATAATAACAATAACAATAAAATGTAATGTTAATAATAATAATTATAATAACAATAACAATAACAATAAAATGTAATAATAATAATAATAATAATAATAATAATAATAATAATAATAATAATAATAATAATAATAATAATAATAATAATAATAATAATAATAATAATAATACAAATTTTGGAATCAGCAAAAATATCTGTACATTTTTGAAAGCAAATATGCAAAAATGGAAAACACCCCTAACAGTAAATTTGGAGAACATTGGTGAAATTAACATCAGACAAGGAATTTTTCAAGGGGACTCACTTTCACCACCACTGTTCAACATTGCATTAATTCCATTGACAATAATCTTATGAAAAACAAAACTGGGATACTACATCTCAGGCCAGCATGGCAAGATAAACCATCTGCTGTACATGGATGACTTAAAACTGTATGCAAAAAGCCACAATGAACTTGAATCAATACTCAACGCTGTCCAACTATTTAGCAGCAACATCAGAATAAACTTTGAATTTGGAGAATGTGCTGTATTATCCATGCAATGAAGAAAAATGGCAAAAATAGAAGGAATAGAACTGGGAAATAGAAGTATTGTGAAAGCACTAGCAAAGGATGATGGTTACAAATACCTAGGCATATTGGAAGCAGATAACATCTTGAATGGAAAAGTCAAAGAGTCAATGCAAAAGGAATACATTAGGAGAGTCTGCAAAATTTTAAAATCAAAGCTGAATGCTGGAAACATAATTAAAGCCATTAATACATGGGAAGTCCCAGTGATACGCTACTCAGCTGGAATTATCAACTGGACTTTGGCTGAACTGGAAAACCTAGACCAGAAAACGCGTAAACTTCTGAATATACACCATGCTCTACATCCACAAAGAGACATCGACAGGTTATACCTGCCAATAAAAATAGGGGGCAGAGGACTATTGCAAATCCACCAAACTGTAGAAGAAGAAAAACAAAGTTTGAATGACTATGTGAATCAAAGTACAGAAAAACTGCTGCAGGCTGTGAAAACAGAGAGCACTATAAAAATAACAGAAACAAAGGCAGAATATAAGGAAAAATGGCTGGATGACAGATTAAATAGATGGAAAACCAAAGCTTTGCATGGACAGCATTTGAAAAGCATTGAAGGAAAATGTGATAACAACTTGACATGGGCATGGCTGAAGATGGGAACCATCAAGAAAGAAACAGAAGCCCTAATACTGGCTGCTCAAGAACAAGCACTACAAACTAATACCATGAAAGTGAAGATACAAAAATCCACTGACAATCCAAATTGCCAACTATGCAATGACAAAGTTGAAACTGTTTCACACCTTGTGAGTGCAGCAAAATCGCGCAAACTGATTACAAATCTAGACCTGACAGAGTTACTAAATTAATCCACTGGGCATTGTATAAAAAATACGACTTGCCTGTGTCCGAAAAGTCGTGGGAACATAGGGTGGAAAAAGTTGTTGAGAATGAGAGGATGAAGATCTTGTGGGACTTTCAAATACAGACAGACTGCCATTTAGAACACAATATGCTGGATATCACAGTTGTAGAGAACTGAAATGTACAGCTGATTGATATCACTGTACCAGGAGATGCCAGAGTCGAAGAAAAAGAACTGGAAAAAATTACGAAATATTGCGACCTGGCCATCGAAACTGTGCAATTATGGATGAAACGTGTAACAGTGGTACCCATTGTCATTGGGGCACTGGGAACTATGTCCCAAAACTTTGCAAAACACATCAAGAAACTGCAGCTTCCTACAATAACTTCAGCAATGTTACAAAAAACTGCGCTACTCGGAACATCTTATATTTTAAGGAGATACCTGGTTGACACCTAGGATGCTGGTAGCAACCCATGACAACCATCAGCACCAGCCAATTTGAATGTTCAATTGACTGAGGTTCATGTTTAATGAATAAAAGATAATAATAATAATAACATGTAATAATAATAAAGTTGGGTGGGACCTTGGAGGTCATCTAGTCCAATCCCCTTCTTGGAAGCAGTATATCATTTCAGACAAATGGCTGTCCAGTCTCTTCTTTAAAACTTCCAGTGCTGGAGCATTCACAATTTCTGGAAGCAGATTGTTCCACTGATTAATTGTTCTAACTATCAGGAAAATTCTCCTTAGTTCTAGGTTGCTTCTCTCTTTGGTTAGGTTCCACCCATTGCTTCTTGTCCTGTCTTCAGGCGCTTTGGAAAATAGCTTGACTCCCTCTTCTTTCTGGCAGCCCCTGAGATATTGGAACACTGCTATCATGTCCCCCCTCATCCTTCTCTTCGTTAAACTAGACATACCCAATTCCAGCAACCGTTCCTTATGTTTTAGCCTCCAGTCCCCTAATCATTGTTGCTCTTCTCTGTACTGTTTCTACAGTCTCTTGTTTAATTATGTTGTCAAAAATAATATATATTAGATATATTTTATTTTTAATTCATTTTTATTTATATAATAGATGTATACTTTTATAAAACACTTGTTGAAAATTCCTTGCTTTTAATATGGGCAATGAGGGATGAATAGGAAACTTGTTAAACCTCTTGGTTGAAAGATACAACATCATGTATGTAACCACTCAAAGGGAGGCCAAATTTGTTTCTTCTCTATCTCTAGGCAATGCAAGATAAAAATTCAGGGTGGGTAGGTGATTCAGAGTGGGTAGCTTGACTCCTCCCTCTTCTTTGTGGCAACCCCATAGATATTGGAACATTGCTATCATGTCATCCCTAGTCCTCCTCTTCATTGAACTAGACATACCCAATTCCAGCAACCGTTCCTCATGATTTTTAGCCTCCAGTCCCCTAATCATTTTTGTTCCTCTTTTCTGTACTCTTTCTAGAGTCTCAATATATTTTTACATCGTGGTGACCAAAACTGGATGCAGTATTCCAAGGGTGCCCTTAGCAAGGCATTGTAAAGTGTTATTAACACTTCATGTGATCTTGATTCTATCCCTCTGATAATGCATCCTAGCACTGTGTTGGCTTTTTTGTCAGCTGCAGTACACTGATGGCTCATGTTTAAGTGATTTTCCACTAGGACTCTGAGATCCCTCTCATAGTTACTACTATTGAGCAAGTGGCCACCTATACTGTACCTATGTATTTGGTTTTTCTTGCCTAAATGTAGAACCTTACTTTTTTCACCATTGACTTTCATTTTGCTAAATAGCCTGCAATGTTTAAGTCTATCAAGATCCTTCTGTATCTTTAGCCTGTCTTTTGGAGGGTTGGCTATTCCTGTCAGCTTGGTGTCATCTGCAAATCTGATGAGTTCCTCATCTATCCCCTCATCCAATTCATTGATGAAGATGTTGAACAGTGCTGGGCACAGAACAGAGCCCTAGGCGACCCCACTACAGACTTCCCTCTATGTAGATGCAGTCCCATTGAGTACGGCCAGTCAGCAAGCTACAAATTAATCTGGTGGTGATGCTGTCTAATCCTAACTTCTTCATTCATTGATAGGCACTGCCTCTGTCTTTGTGTAATGATCCTTGTGAGAAAGGATACAGCAAGGCCAAGAAAGAAGGGGAGTTATTTTGCTGCTATGATTGCCATCTGTGTCCAGAGGGGAAAATTTCAAAGGAGAAGGGTAGGAAATTTCCAAATATAATGGGACTAAGCCCTATTATATCCAAGGTATATATATATGAGTGTACAACACTGTCTATAATCAGTTGTAACTATTCCACTGTGCTCTTTTTCAGACAAGGATGATTGCTTTCCATGTCCCAAGGATCAATATCCCAATTTTGAGAAAAATATGTGCATTCCAAAGCGGATCACCTTTTTGTCCTGTGAAGAACCCTTGGGGATCAGTCTGACTGCTCTTTCTCTTTGCTTTGCTTTAATGACAATTTTGGTAATAATAATCTTCATGAAACATAAAGACACTCCTATCGTCAAAGCCAACAATCGGAATCTGACCTACACTCTCCTAGTTTCCCTCCTCCTCTCCTTCCTTTGTGTCTTTCTATTTATTGGGAAACCTGAAAAGATTGTGTGTTTGCTTCGAAAACCAGCTTTTGGCCTCATCTTTTCTGTGGCAGTTTCTTGTGTATTGGCCAAAACCTTTGTTGTAGTTCTAGCATTCATGGCCACCAAACCTGGTTCCAAATTAAAGAAATGGGTGGGGGGAAGAATGGTCAGTTTCATTCTTCTATCCTGCATCCTTGTTCAAATTTCTTTTTGTGCTGCATGGCTGATAACCTCTCCACCATACCCAGATACTGATATGCAGTCAATGTCTGAAGAAATCATCTTGGAGTGCAATGAGGAATCGGTTATGTTCTACTGTGTTTTGGGTTTTATGGGTTTTCTTGCTCTGGTTAGCTTCTCTGCTGCTTTTCTAGCTAGGAAGTTGCCTGACAGTTTTAATGAAGCCAAATTCATCACCTTCAGCATGTTGGTGTTCTGCAGTGTTTGGCTGTGCTTTATTCCATCCTATCTCAGCACAAGGGGAAAATATATGCTGGCTGTGGAGATCTTCTCCATGATTTCCTCCAGTGCTGGCTTACTGGTGTGCATCTTTTTTCCCAAGTGCTTTATCATTGTGATGAGACCTGAACTGAACACTAAACATCAGCTCATGAAAAAAAAAGTTTTAAGAAATCTGTTTGTTTCCCTGATATTCTTGATATGTACATGTTGAAGAACTTTGACATTTAACCAAAAAAGCAATGTGCAGATAGATTAGTATTCCATGTTGCCTGTCCCCTGAGATTTCGATATCTCTGAACATATTGTATCAATAAACCAACAATAGCAGAACTTTATTTATTGACATATATCAGTATATAGTGGGGCTAAGGATAGCAATAATTGTTAATTCTCTTTACAGACCAATGGTAATTGTTCCTCCTTATTTGATTGGTTATAATTTTGTTATAGTAACAGTCTAACAGTAAATATATAGATTTCATGTGAATCTTTAAATTGTCTTTACTGGTCATCTTAACTTATGTGTACAATACAATATGTAAAAAGAAGTTGAGATTAAATACAAATAAGCCTTAAACAGGGAGGTCCTATGAATTATCTCTGAAGTAATCAAACCTTACAGATCCTCTGGTACACACCATATGTAGTGGTACTCAACAAAAAATGGGGTAATTTCAAAAGATCTTTCAGTTGGCCGTATGTCTTCTTCTTAGTAGCAAAGGCGATTAAAATCTCTGGGGGAAAAAATACAATTCTGGCAAATCCAAATAAATACCAGTAGAAGTTCAATACATGCTAGAATCCAATTTACCCAATGGTCTTTTTCTAGGAAATTGAGTGATCTCTGTATCAAGTATGTTCACAGTATTGAAGAGCATGTTCCATGATCATCAATCTGTTGAGTACAGAGAGTGTTGCACCAATTGACTGAAAAGTACAACATGATTCTAAATACCAGGTTATGAATATATTTTCAGAATTACCAGCATACCCTAGCCTTAGTGTTTACTGTAGAACAGATTAATGAAAACTCCCAAATTCTACCCAATGTAACACTGGGCTTTCACATTTTTAACAGTCATTTTAGTCCAGGCTGGACATATTTTGCCTCAATGTTGCTGCCTTTCACTCTGGGAAAATTCATCCCTAACTACAAATGTGGGATCCCAAAAGTTTTACCTGCAGTCATTGAGGGACCTGACATTGCTCTTCACATGGCAACTGTATTGTGCATCTACAAAGTTCCTCAGGTATGATGTAAGGAAGATATACATTATTATTCTGCCATACCTCCCCAGACATCTGTATGCTTTCCTTTGTAAAAAGAAGAGAACTTTCAGTTATTATTTTCTGCTTGGTAGGATCACCATAGCAGCATCAATAACTGTAACTCTGAACAGACAGTGGGGATATTTGGTCTAGCAAATTGTTCTCCAATTCTAAAAGCTGAACTAAGGTTCAAATGTAAAATATTCACAATGAGATTACTTCCAGAGAAAGATATTTAATGATACCATATATATGATTTGAACAAATGAATTATTTTTGCCTCCCTCTGTTCTGTTCTCTCTTTGTCCCTCTCTCCATGTTGATGTATTTCAGGTTCATTCCTTTCTGAAAAGTGTCAGATTCAACAACAATGTTGGTGAAAAGATCTCCTTTGATAAAAATGGAGAATTCATTGCTGGATATGATATTATCAACTGGATCACATTCCCAAACCAGTCTTTTATAAGGGTCAAAGTAGGAATGGTGGATCCCACAGCTCCAGCAGACAAGTTCTTCAATATTTCTGTAGATTCCATCACATGGCCAGTCAGCTTTAATCAGGTTAGCTGTTTGAATCTACATTGTCTGTCTTCATTTACATACTATAAAAATGTTAGTAATAATGAAAGTCTCAAAGCATCATCACTGAATAAAGTTTGTACTAAGTAGAAATGTATTGGAGAAAGAAAACATTATCTGTAAGAATGTTTACTTTTCTAATAGTTGGTTTAAAGCAGGGATTCCCCAACTCCCAGTCCATGGACCGGTACCAGTCCGTGGCACGCCAGGAACTGGTCCGCACAAAGAAGCAAAGCCCCATCTGTGTGATGCAGGCAGCACACAAAACCACACACCTTTCTCCATGGAATGGGTTCCCGGTGCCTAAAAAGTTTAGGGACCTCTGGTATAAAGCATAGGTGTCAAACCTGCTGTGTCACCTGATGTGTCACAACCTATCACAACTTTTTTCACATTGCCAGAGCTGGGATGGGCGCGGTCTTTCATGATGAAGTTCGACACCCCTGGTATAAAGCATTGTACCCTTTATTTTTGGCCCCTGTTAATTATGTATAAAGGTTTTCCTGGTTTAGAAGTAAACACTGAAATCCAGTGTACTACTTTTCATCAGTCTGTTGACTTTAAGTTCAGAACATGAGAAAACCATCTTTCACCAGTGGTAGGATTCAAATATATGAACAACCAGTTCTCTGTGTGGATGCTGCTTCCAGAAGTCTATTCTGGGTTTGGGCAACAAACAATTAGCTACTATTTCTGCCGAAGTGGTGCAAACTGGCTGAATCCCACCACTATATTTAACTAAGGAGTACAGAAATTGTCTTTGGAAAATAGGGATGATGGTTCTGAAAGGCCATAGATGCCATTAAAGATAGATATTTAATTAATTATTATTTCAGACCCATTCCATCTCAAAAGATTCCTTTATTACCACTGGCTCCTGCAATTATAGATAGGTCTTGAGTTACAATGAGTTGCTAAGTGACAAGTGAAAGATAACCGGGACATCGCCATGGCCAAAACCTGGATTCAAAGTTCTGATAGGCAAACAGCCCCTCCTATTCAGATGGCCGAACAGATCATATTCTGAGTGCTTGGCAACTGACATGCACTTATAGCTGTTTGCAGCACCTTTCAGTCAGGTGACATTTTATTTTATTATTTTAGTCTAGTCTCCTATATTATTCAGTTTTTAAATTAAAAATATGGTTTGAGTCTATACCAAAGCTGATTTTCCCCCCTCTGTTCTGTGTCATTCCCATTCCCACTCATCTGTATCATGCGGTTGTCTGTTTCCCAATGCAGTTTTCATAAATTAGCATCATATGACAAAATAGGCCAATCTGAAACAGACTGAATTCAACCACATGACAACCAAGAAGTGTAATAAACCTATCAATTTCTGAATGAATGCATGAATCTTACTAGAATGGAATGGAGTAGAGAGTGGGTAATGTGTAGTGTAGTGTAGTGGATGAATGGAATGGAATGCAATGGAATGGAATAGAATGGACCGGAACGGAACGGAATAGACTGGACTAGTCCGGACCAGACCGGAACAGAACAGAACAGAGAGTGGAGTGGAGCAGAGCAGAACAGAGAGGAATAGAACAGAACAGAACAGAACAGAACAGAACAGGACAGGACAGGACAGAACAGAACAGAACAGAACAGAACAGAACAGAACAGAACAGAACAGAACAGAACAGAATAGAATGTATTTACAGTAGTTATAATCAATGCCTATATTTACATCTCTATTTTGGTTTATAGATCTCAATATTTTATTTTTTTCTTGTTACTCATTCCTTCTTGCCTCAGGAGGCTTTCAGATGTTTTGAAGATATTTACATAGGTGACAGTGTCACTATCATTATGGAAGTAGCTTGTTTGTGTTTTCCAAAGCCTATGGGTCTCCATGGAAAAAGGAGGAACTGACCTCAAAGGATGTTATTTATCATTTCCATGATATTCCACCTCATGAATGAAAACCCCAAAGCTTTGTTGGCTGATTTGATAGTATGTTGCTTTCTCTAGTTTTGTCTGAAAAATATCCCGAGGTCAGTCCTTCTGATCTACTTCAAATATATTGTTGCAGACAGAGGCATTTTTATACAGAAAGGAAACACTCATGGAAGATGTTAGTATTCATGGAGTTACTATTGATAGTATTGCCTCAAGTGGTGTGCAACAATCATAGAATTCAATGTGACTTTGATGAGCATCTTCCTATTCATCACACGTATCATCAGTTTGGTGAGATTAATATTGCTGGCATAATTTCTGTATTCTTTACATTTTCTAAACCCATTGATTTCAGTCAACATCCTTCTCAGGGATTTCATGATGGACTTATGTAAGTACAGTACATCATCAATTCATTATCAAGTTCTGGATGTTGCTGTTAAATCACATGATGCTTGAAGTGTTTTCCTGTAATGACAAAAGCTCCAAAAAGAAGCATCTTAAACAGGATGACAGAGTTGTTTTATGTGGAGTTATATTTCACTTTTCCATGTAAAGCTGAAAAGGGGGTCAAATTTCCCTTTATAAGAAATGCCATCTAAGTATCTATAAATATGAAATAATATATGTCTTAATGTATGACGATGTAACTACCATTAAGATATTTGTGAGGGGGGGCATATTTCCCACAATAATAGTTGTCATTTCATATTTCTGGTCCATGAATTTAACAATTTCCCTCTGGATATAAACCATACTTAAAACTGGGATTGGATACTGTACCTTTCTTACATATTAAGAAACAATGCTTCCGATTTCAATCCAGTGTTTGTTTTGTATTACAAATAATTCTAGTTCCTTGAGGAGTATATATGTACTAGTATTTTGCTTTGCAGTTTCCAGGATCTGAGATGAATAATAAAGATACTATATTAAAGCATATTCCACAAAATGTGTTGTACTGAAAGATTATAAATGCTATAATAAGAAGCAGACCTTTATTATTGCATTTTTAACTTTGTTTTTCTGCAGAATATTTTTTCAGAATTATCAGCATATCCTAGCCTTAGTGTTTACTGTAAAAAAGATTAATAGAAACTCCCAACTTCTACCCAATGTCACACTGGGCTTCCACATTTTTAACAGCCACTTTAGTCCAGGCTGGACTTACTTTGCCTCAATGTTACTGCCTTTCACTCAGAGAAAATTCATCCCTAACTACAAGTGTGGGATCCCAAAAAATTTGGCTGCAGTCATTGGGGGACCTGACATTGCTCTTCACATGGCAACTATATTGTGCATCTACAAAGTTCCTCAGGTATGCCATACTTCCAGAGACATTTGTATGCTTTTTTTCTGTAAAAAGGGGAGACCTTTCAGATTCCTAGATATTATTTTGTGCTTGATAGACTCATCATAGTACCATGAATAATTGTCACACTGAACAGAAGGTGGAGATATTTGACACAGCAAAACATTCTTCAATTCTAAACACTGAACTATAGTTCAAAACTGAAATATTCACAATGAGACTACTTCCAGGTATTTACTGATACCTTAATAATGATATCTTGGTTGATATTTCTAAATAAATATAATTCATATTTAATTATATAAGCCCAGGGGCACTTATAGACTCAAATGAATATTCACATTTTCAGAGGCTCACATAGACTTTTGGAACTGCATATATTTATCTTTCTGTAGTTGACCTATGGCCCTGCTCCAGTCCTGGATAAAGAGACTCAAGCAGTTTTCTTCCAACAGATGTTTCCAGATGAATCCCACCAACATAAGGGCCTCCTGCAGCTATTGCTGTACTTTAGATGGATCTGGATTGGAATTCTTGTAGTAAAGAATGAAAAAGGAGAGAAATTTGTCCAGGAGGTTCTCCCCACATTTTCTGAGCATGGCATCTGCATTGAGTTCATAGAAGAGTTCCCAAACGTAGCTTTTTACAGTGATTTTACTGATACCATAGATAAAGGGCTACATATATACCATGTTCTCATGAACAGCACTGCTAATGTGGTAATTTTATATGGTGAAATCCGGTCCTTAGCAACTCTGAGAACTTTCCTCCAATTTTCAAAAGTGGAGGATATACCAAGGAAGAATAAGATTTGGCTTATAACTGCTCAGACAGATTACACCTCAGTTGCCTTTCATAAATCCTGGGATATCCATTTCCTACATGGTGTTTTATCCTTTGCAGTTCACACAAAGGAGGTCCAGGACTTCCAGGAATTTCTTCAGAACCTAAGTCCAAACAACAACCACCATGATCATTTTCGGAAAGATTTTTGGGAACAGGCATTTGATTGTTTCTTCTCAAACTCAAAAACTGAGATCTCTGGGAAGAAATGTACTGGACAGGAGAGGCTTGAGACCCTCCCCACATCTGTGTTTGAAACACACATGCATGGCCAGAGTTACAATATTTACAATGCAGTCCACGTTGTGGCACATGCTTTGCAATCTCTGTATTCATCCAAATCCAGGGGAAAAAATATAGTGAAAGAAGGAAGGAAACAGTTTCACAATCAAGTATGGTGGCAGGTAAGTCTGTAAGCAGATTGGTGCAGAAACCACCATATTTGTTGTTGCAACATATATCCATAAACTCTAGCATACAATATTCTCCAGGAACATTGACATTAGGCCTAAAAGTGAGATGTAATAATAGATTAACTATTTGTGTGTTAAATTTAAATTTACCGACAAAGAATTAAAGGGAGACTAGTATAGCTATTTTGAGTTATTTAAACACTTACTCTTTCCCTTGATACAGCCAACAAAGTGAGGAGACCTTGTGGCCTAGAGGTTAATACTAACTGCCTAACATACAAGAAGGGTATGGCTAGCTGATGAGAGCTAAATAGCTCAAAATAGCCATACTAGTCTCCCTTTAATTCTTTGTTGGTAAATTTAAATTTAACACATAAATAGTCTGTTGCAGAAGTGATTGCCTGTGAAGGCTCCTAGATTGGGGCTGAAAGGTGAAAGTGGAAGCAGTATGCTTCATCCCATATTTGGGGTAGACCAAATTGCCCTGATCGACCAGTCTCACCAGAAAACACTTAAAAGATTAGCTAATCAAAATATTCATATTGTTGAAAGAAAAATCTTCATAGGGGTCCAATCCAAGTCAGGAATAAACAAAATGGAGACTGCTTTAGAAAGAAGGTTGTAGTTTATTGAAGAGCAGAGCCAGACAGAAAGGTGGGTCTGGGAAAGCTGACCACATGAAACAGGGAGTGGTGGGTTTTTATACCTTCTCAGGCTTGTGTTTGGAGTTCCTTTTCCTGGGGCTTTGTATTTCCTGTGTCATGAACTTTGACTTGAGATTCTGAGCATGTCCTTTTGGTATTGTGATAGTGGTGGGTTAATCCTAATGTCCTAAAGGTCATGTTTTTAGAGTTTGGGTGGGGTATGTACAGTTTGCACCACTTTGTCAGAACCGGTAGCTAAATTTTTGTTGTGCAGGCCCAGAATGGACTTCTGGAAATGGCATTCATACAGACAACCGGTTGTTCACCTATTTGAATCCCACCACTGGGTATGTAGATTTTGGGGGTCTTTGTCTTTCTACTCTCATCAGCTTCTAGCTTCCTGGCTCCAACCTTTCTGAATAGGATTGTCAAATCTGCATTTCTACAGAGCTGGACTCTGCCTGGGGGCAAGGGGCTGGGGCTGGTTTCTGTCTTTTAAGACAGAAAAATAATATTCTGCTTTTTAATATTCCCCAAAATATTTCCTTCTCTAGGAGGGTAGGCGGGTGCTGACTTCCAACAATATGCTGCTATTAAAATTGTAAATGGCATTGTTCAAAATTTTAACCACATATCTTCTGTCTGGGAAATTAACTGCCTGTCAATCCCAGAACCAAGAATGACACACGGTGATTCTTCCATGCTGATTTCTTATTTTACAACTATAAGCTCTTGCCAATCCAAACACAACGCTATCAGTATGTACAATATACTCTGTGAATTATCAGAGAGGGGCTATCTTCATTCTCTTTCTCTCAGACATAATATCCATACTGAATTGCCTTTTACTTATCTGAAATGCATCCCTTTCATCCTGGGAATTCACTTCCTTACTACATTCCATCACTCTGCCATAAATTCAGTCTATAGATAAATGGGAGGAGGTGATCTACTCCCTCCACATGATATGCTGAAGCAATTCCCCCCCCAGATGCTTTATTTGGAATAGTTGCATTTAGTCAGACCCAGTTCTTTGATTGATGAAAGTCCAGTTATGTTCACATTTTGGGGGCATTTGATGAGGATCTTCCCATACAATCTGTGTGTGGAAGAAGAAGGACTGATAATCATATAAGGACATGATTATTCAAAAAAAGATTCAGACTACTGTAATATTCCTTTTTCATCTGGCATACAGTTCTCATGTCTTAACAGAGCATTTGAGAATCACCTGCATTTCTATACACAGATAATAATAATAATAATAATAATAATAATAATAATAATAATAATAATAATAATAATAATAATAATAATAATAATAATAATAATAATAATAATGATGATGATGATGATGATGATGAGGAGGAGGAGGAGGAGGAGGAGGAGGAGGAGGAGGAGGAGGAGGAGGGGAGGAAGAAGAAGAAGAAGAAGAAGAAGAAGAAGAAGAAGAAGAAGAAGAAGAAGAAGAAGAAGAAGAAGAAGAAGAAGAAGAGGAAGAGGAAGAGGAAGAGGAAGAGGAAGAGGAAGAAGAAGAAGAAGAAGAAGAAGAAGAAGAAGAAGAAGAAGAAGAAGAAGAAGAAGAAGAAGAAGAAGAAGAAGAAGAAGAAGAAGAAGAAGAAGAAGAAGAAGAAGAAGAAGAAGAAGAAGAAGAAGTTGAAGTTGGAAGGGACCTTGGAGGTCATCAAGTCCAACTCCCTGCTCAGGCAGGAAACCCTACACCATTTCAGACAAATGGCTGTCGAGTATTTTCTTAAACACTTCCAGTGTTGGAGCATTCACCACTTCTGGAGGCAGGTTGTTCCACTGGTTAATTGTTCTAACTGTCAGGAAGTTTCTCCTTAGTTCTAGGTTGCTTCTCTTTTTGATTAGTTTCCATCTGTTGCTTCTTGTCCTGCCTTCAGGCGCTTTGGAGAATAGCTTGACTCCCTCTTCTTTGTGGCAGCCCCTGAGATATTGGAACACTGCTATCATGTTACCCATCATCCTTCTCTTTGTTAAACTAGACATACCCAATTCCAGCAACCGTTCCTTATATGTTTTAGCCTCCTAATCATCTTTGTTGCTCTTCTCTGCATTCTTTCTAGAGCAGTGATGGTGAACTTTTTGGAGACTGAAGACCCCAAACCCCACCCCACCCGCAGGGCCATCCACGACCCAAAGCAGCAGATTGCCCAGGTGGCCCAGCAGTGCCATGGCAGCCACGCCCTCCACCCATGCCCCACAGCATCATCTGTGCACAACGGGGCGTTGTGCACAGATGATGCTACCATGTTCTTGGCTGTGCTGCTATGTGCAGGCCGTGCCCGGGGGCGACTCTCTGGGGGGACTGCTGGTGGGGAGGGGGGCTGGGGTGAAAGTGCACATATCCACAAAGAGGGCTCTGAGTGTCGTCTCTGGCACATGTGCCATAGGTTCGCCACCACTGTTCTAGAGTCCCAACATCTTTTTTACATCATGGTGACCAAAACTGGATACAGTATTCCAAGTGTGGCCTTACCAAGGCATTGTAAAGTGGTATTAACACTTCACGTGATCTTGATTCTATCCCTCTGTTAATGCAGCCTAGCACTGTTGGCCTTTTTGGCAGCTGCAGCACACTGCTGGCTCATATTTAAGTGATTGTCCACTAGGACTCTGAGATCCCTCTCACAGTTACTACTATTGAGCAAGGTACCACCTATACTATACCTGTACATTTGGTTTTTCTTGCCTAAACTTACTTTTTTCACCATTGAATTTCATTTTGTTAGATGGTGCCCAGTGTTCAAGTCTATCCAGATCCTCATGTATCTTAAGCCTGGTAGAAGACCTGGCTCACATACTATTTGATTGTTGCCTGTACAAGAGAGTGAGAGACAGGTATCTTGATCTAGATACCAAACGAATGAGTCATTGGGATCCCCATATCAAAACAACTTACCTTATGTGCGGCCAGAACTTGAAAATAATATTTAACGCAGCACAGTATTTAAACAAAATGGTTCGATTGAGATCTGTATATGTGGGACTGATTGGGGTAGATTGCAAGGGTGACTCCAAGATATAATTTTATCATATTTATCTATATTTTAAATTACTGTACTCTATTTTAATTTCATTTTAGATTGTATTTTATTCCAATTTCATTTTACTCTAATTCCATTTTAAACTGTATTTTATCAAATTTCATTTTAAATTGCTTTTATCAAACTTTAGTAATAATTTGTTGCTGGAACTTTGCACTTCGATATGGCCCAAGGGCTAATCAATAAAGATTTATTATTATTATTAAGACTGTCTTCTGGAGTGATGGCTATTCCTGCCAGCTTGGTGTCATCTGCAAATTTGATGAGTTCCCCATCTATCCCCTCATCCAAATCGTTGATGAAGATGTTGAAGAGCACTGGGCTCAGAACAGAGCACTGGGGCACCCCACTACACACTTCCCTCCATGTAGATGCAGTTCCATGAGGACCACATGCTGAGTACGGCCAGTCAGTCAGCTACGAATCCAACTGTGATGCTGTCTAACCCACATTTTGCTCTCTTATCGAGTAGTAGGTTGTGATCTATTTTATCCATTGCCTTACTGAAGTCCAAGTAAATTCAGCATTCCTCTGATCCACTAATTTTTTCACTTGGTCAAAGAATGCAATACGTTTCGTCTGGCATGATCTATTTTCAACAAACTCATGTTGCTTTTAGTAGTGATTTTGTTTGAAACCATGCTGGTTTCTTTTGAGAGCTGTTATTTTTCCTCTTTGTTGGTATTTTGCTAGACTGGGCTTTTATTATCTCACTTTTCAGAATTTGCCAAGCTTCCTGAGTTGTTTTCCCCTTGAGGATACTCATCCATTGAGTCCTTCCCATGCCCTCTCTAAGTTTATTGAAATTAGCTCTCTTGAAGTCCAAGACTCTATTGGACTTGTGCTATTGCTTGTGCTGCCATAATGTTGAATTCCAATATTGCATGATCACTACCTTCCAAGGTTCCTGTGGCTTCAACATCTTCTATCATTTCATCTCTGTTAGTGAGAATTAGATCCAAAATGGCTAATCCCCTAATTCCCTTCTCTACTTTTTGGGAGACAAAGTTGTCTGCTAGGTTTGTCAGGAATCTGTTTGATCTTCCATTTGGTGCAGAGTTTGTCTCCCAGTTAATGTCAGGGTAGTTAAAGTCCCCCATTACTATTCTGATGTGCTTCCTACATACCGTAGTTAGCTGACTAGCAAAAAGTTCATCTATTTCCTCTGTTTGGTTGGGTGGCCTATAGTATACACCTATGGCAATGTCATTTTTTCTCTCTTTTATATTGACCCAAATGCATTCAAGACAGTTTTCATCATTGTTGTGGTCTATTTCTGTAGAGATGTAGTTGTTTCTTATATAGAGAGCAACTCCACCTCCTCTTTTATTTGGTCTGTTTCTTTTAAATAATTTAAATCCCTCTAGCTGTGTGTCCCATTTGTGGGTTTCATCCCACCATGTTTCCGTAATATCATATCTGCCTTCATTAACCTGAATTTCTAGTTTACCCTGTTTGCTGTTCATACTCTGTGCACTACTGTATAGATATTTGAGTCCTTTATGATTGACTTCCTTCATAACCTATGTGGTGCCTGAGTTCCCCTGTTGTCCTACCACTTATTTGGTTATATTGCGCTTTGTGTGGCACTCACTATTGAAAGCTTGATTTTGCTTGACAGCAAGGTTGATATTCTTGTCCACACACACACATTTATGTTACATGCACTGATAACTCTATAGTTTTTAGATTGCCAGGGACAGTGATGTTCTGTATCAATTAACTCACTTTCCCCGCTGTTTAGTTTAAATATTCCTCTAGAAAATCTGTGAATTTATAGCCGAGTAACTCAATCCCTTTCTTTGATGGATGCAAAGCATCTCTTTTGTACATTTTTCATTGAACCAGCTACTGGTTCCCCTTTACACCACTCCTTTAGCCACATATTGAATTGTGCTATATGCTGGCCTTTTCCATTTTTCTCCTTATACACTGGTAAAACCTCTGAAAAAGTAAGCCTATAGCCTATTCTGCTAAGTTCCTGCCCCAAGCTCTGGAAATCATTCTGCACAGAGAGTACATCTTTTTGGGACAGATCGTTAGTGTCTAGATATACAATAGCCTCCACATCACAGTCCTTGCTGGCATTCTTGATTATTTTAGAAATATGCTTCTTGTCCCTACTGGCAGCAGCACCTGGAAGACACCTGCCCTCTTTTGAAACCTCTGTGTCCTTTCCTAAATTTACATCCCTTATAATTGAATCACCAACCAGAAGGTGGGTTCTCTTTTTGGATGCCTTTCTGTTCTTGCATGACTGATGTGTAATACCTGATTTGCACTTCTCCCTGTTGAAAACAAGTTCTTCATCTTGGTCCACGATCTCCTGCTTATTTAAGTTATCATCACAAATACCTTTACCTGTCTCCTTAATGTCCCTATTAAGGTCAGCAAGGGCACTGTATCTGTTGTGCAGGGACACAGTGAAAGCTTTGTGTTTATGGTTCACAGCTCTCACCCTGCCAGATCCCATGGTTGTCCACACTGCCCTTCTCCTGCAGGATCTTTGTGGTAGAGGGGGCTGATAGAGTAGAAGGGCTGAATTGGACACCTAATTTTTGCCTGAAGAGCACAGATTACAGACCCTAGATAGATAATCTGTCCTTGTAGACTAGTGATTTGTTTACAGATAGGACAGTTTCCAAGTTTGAAGAGGGAGTTTCCAAGTTTGAAGATATTCACAACCACACATGCATAGTTTTCGAGCAAATGAATGGAGAAGAACAAGAACAGCCTTATATGCTTCCAGGACAAGGCTCTAGGAGTCAATATGTTTTTAACATCTCAGGCATTTAACAAAAGAGGACCAAGGCAGCCAAAGGATGAAACAATATGTCACAAAATGTGAGCTCAAAATAACATACTGCCAATAACATACTGCCTTGGTTCTCTTTTATTAAGGGATGAAAGAATCACAGATTTGAAATGGATATTTAAGCCATCAAATCCAGCCCACATTTACTGCACTATTTCAAGTGAAGCTCCAGCAGTTGTTGATTCAGCCTCTTCTTGAACACATGCAATTGATCATCAGTTCCCACTTCCTAACCTCTTTTACTAAGACTTTATTTCTTATAGTAAATAAAAACTTTACATACCCCTGTTAAAATGCCAGGTTTTGAGATGCAAAAATGTCAGATCAAGATAAATCACTTCAGAATTTTAATCTATTTTTAATCTTAATCCACCTTTAATCTAATCTTAATCCATCTTTAACCTAACACTTAAGGTGTACAACTCACCTTAGGAGTATATCCCAAAGTATACACTTTAAATTAAATTGAATTGAAATTAAATCTTAGGTGTACAATTCAATTGAAAAAGAAACTGAAACCTTTTGTGGGGGGAAAAACAATAAACATGTACAATAATTTGGTTGCGTAAATGTGTACATCCTATTATAAGTAGGGATGTGGTTGTTTTCAGAATTAACCAATCACATTTAAACTGATAGTAAATACGAACTGATGGTAAATAAGAACTGCCCATATAGCAATTCAAAAGCATGCAAATATGAGTAGATAAATAGATACCACTTCCGTGGGAAGGTAACAGTGTTCTATATGTCATGCCAGCTAGATGACCATGGAAGTGTCTTCAGACAATGCTGGTTAAGAAAAAGAGATGAGCACTGCCCCTAGAGTCAGAATCGATTGGACAGAGGAACCTTTACCTGTACCTTCATAGTAACAGAATCCTACAAGACTAAATACGTTTAGCTCTCTCTCGTATTCTCTTTGTTTGATGTGGGCTTGTATGAAATGACTCCTCCAAGGGAAATGACCCTGAGCAGATCTAGGTTGACATAACTTGGTATGCCTTTTGACCATTTTTCTCTATCTTTTGAATATAAGATTATATATTCAAATATATATAAACAAGAACAGGATAAAAAATAATGTAACTGAAAAAGTATATCTTACTGTATATGTGGTGTGCATACATTCACACATACATACATACGTACACATATATCTTTTCATTTACATTTTCTTTTATTTTGTGATTATCTTGCTTATAGTTTGTTGGATTGTAACTGCAATAGTTCAAATCAAACTTTAGCAAGGCAATAGTAAGTATAAGGCCATTTAGAAGTAAGAATAGTATTAAACTTTTGTAGCCTTATGCATCCTTCTATTTCTTATATATTTATCAGAAGTTATCTAGTTTAAGTAGCTTTCTCAATTAAACTACAAAGTATGTAGTATGTATTTTGCAGTCCCATGCTAATTTTATTTCAATAATCTGATATTTTACTTCTACTCCTATGTTGGAATAACTGTTATGTTATTTGTTTAGTATTGCCCTACAACTAAAAAAAAGTGTTTATAATTTCTTTAAAGAGTCCTACATTTATATGTTTCGAACATATAAATTATTTCTCCTACTCTCTATCCTTTTCTCACATTATCCCTCTCTGTGTATTGCTATATCTCAGGTTCATTCCTTTCTGAGAAATGTCAGATTCAACAACAGTGTGGGTGAAAAGATCTCCTTTGATAAAAATGGAGAATTCATTGGTGGATATGATATTATCAATTGGATCACATTCCCAAACCAGTCTTTTATAAGGGTTAAAGTAGGAATGGTGGATCCCACAGCTCCAGCAGACAAGTTCTTCAATATTTCTGTAGATTCCATCATGTGGCCAGTCAGCTTCAATCAGGTTAGCTGTTTGAATCTACATTGGTCTATTTTCATTTACATACTATAAAAATGTTATTATTAATGAAAGTCTCAGAGCATCATCTCTGAAGAAAGTTTTTACTAAGTAGAAATGTACTAGAGAAAGAAAACATTATCTGTAAGAATGTTGACTTTTCTAATAGTTAGTAAACAACACTGTACCCTTTACTTTGGCCCCCTGTTAATTATGGACAAAGGTTTTCATGGTTTTGAAGTAAACACAGAAATCCAATGTACTAAATTCCATCAGTCTGTTGACTTCAAATTCAGAAGCTAAGAAAACCATCTTTAACTAACTGGCATAGAAATTGTCTTTGGAGAGTGGGGATTATGTTTATGAAAGGCCACGGGTGCCAATAAAGATAGATAATTAATGAATTATTATTTCAGAATAATTACATCTCAAAAAGATACCATCACACTACATCTGTTTGTTAATCAAATTTCATACTGCTTGTTCCACAGTAACAATATCGCTCCAAGTACTTCCATTTCCCTCTATATCCTAAAATATTCTTCTTCATTAATTAATAGGCATTACCATTATCTCTCTGTAATGATCCTTGTGAGAGAGGATACAGCAAGGCAAAGAAAGAAGGAGAGTCATTTTGCTGCTATGATTGCCATCTGTGTCCAGAAGGGGAAATTTCAAAGGAGAAGGGTAGGAAATTTCCAAATATAATGGGACTAAGCCATTAGAATATAACACTATCTGTAATCAACCATATCAATTCCACTGTGTTCTTTTTCAGACATGGATGACTGCTTACCATGTGCAGAAGATCACTATCCAAATCCTGACAAAAATATGTGCATTCCAAAGCGGATCACCTTTTTGTCGTATGAAGAACCTTTGGGGATCACTCTCACTGTTCTTCCTCTTTGCTTTGCTTTAATGACAATTTTGGTAATAAAAATTTTCACAAAACATAAAGACACTCCTATTGTCAAAGCCAACAATAGGAATCTCACTTACACTCTCTTAGTTTCCCTCCTCCTCTCTTTCCTTTGCATCTTTCTATTTATTGGGAGACCCAACATGATTGTGTGTCTCCTTCGACAACCAGCTTTTGGCCTCATCTTTTCTCTGGCAGTTTCTTGTGTATTGGCCAAAACCTTTGTTGTGGTTCTAGCATTCATGGCCACCAAACCTGGTTCCAAATTAAGGAAATGGGTGGGGGGAAGAATGGTCAGTTTCATTCTTTTATCCTGTGTCCTTGTTCAAATTTGTTTTTGTGCTGCATGGCTGATAACCTCTCCACCATACCCAGATTTTGATATGCAGTCAATGTCTGAAGAAGTCACCATGGAGTGCAATGAGGAATCGGTTATGTTCTACTGTGTTTTGGGCTTTATGGGTTTTCTTGCTCTGGTTAGCTTTTCTGCTGCTTTTCTAGCTAGGAAGTTGCCTGACAGTTTCAACGAAGCCAAATTCATCACCTTCAGCATGTTGGTGTTCTGCAGTGTTTGGCTGTGCTTTATTCCAACCTATCTAAGCACAAGGGGAAAATCTACGTTGACTGTGGAGATCTTCTCCATGATCTCCTCCAGTGCTGGCTTATTGATGTGTATCTTTCTTCCCAAGTGTTTTATCATTGTGATGAGACCTGAACTTAACAATAAACATCATCTCATGAAGAGAAAGTTTTAAGAAAGATTTCTTTATTTGTCGATGTTCAGATCTTTTCCCCCTTGCATATTTAAGCCAGAGAGCAATCTGCAATTAGATCAGCCTTCTATGTTGCAATTTCTACCCTTCTCCCAAGATATGGGTAGGTCACCTCTTTTTTTCCTTCTGGAAGGAAATGTTCCTTCCTTTGGCAATGTTCCAAATTTTGTCCTGTTCACTTGTGAGTGGAACAAAATGGAAGCCACCATACTATGGAGACCTTGTTAAGGCAGGAGAACAAAGTAGTTTATACCCAGACTGTGCAGCAGTCTGAATATGGCTCCCATTTTGTACCCACCTATAAATAGTCAGATGAAAAAATGGTGGCCTCTCCAGTCCAGCACATTTTCCCCCAGAGGTCTCAGTTTTTGAGTTTGCAAAGAAACAATGAAATGCCTAGAAGGGAATAGTTTAGAACTGAAATCACTAAATAGGCTAAAGGAAGAAGGAATAGCTCACAATTGGTACTCACATGTACAACTTCAGGCTAGATGGTATAAAGATGCTAAGATGGGTTTTTCTTTAAAGGATGAAAAACTAATTAAACAAGTTAGAGATCAAAGAATTATGCACATTAAAAGATTATATGATGTATTAATTGAAATTGACTCTGGAAACGAATTAGTTAAAGATTGTATGATTAAGTGGGAACGTAATTTTGGATATCCAATTATGATGGAAACTTGGAAAAGGATATGGGTGAAAAATGTAAAATTTATACAAGCACAGCACTTAAGAGAAAATTTTTATAAAATGTTTTATAGATGGCATCTAGACCCAAAAAAATTATCACTTATGTATCCAGATATGCAACCCAAGTGTTGGAGATGTGATTCGATGGACGCTACTTATTTTCACATTTGGTGGACTTGTAAAAAAATTAAGGCTTTCTGGATAAAAATATGGTGGATTCTTCAAAATATATTGAAAAAACGTATTGAATTTTCACCACAGTTATTTTTGTTGGGCATTACAAAAGATTGTACAACCATAGAGACTAAGTTGATTCTGAATTTGATTACGGCAGCAAGATTGCTGGTGGGACAATATTGGAAGACATCTGAAATACCATATATTGAAGAATGGACGTTAAAATTTGCAAACTTGGTGGAAATGGCTAAGATATCTGCATACTTGAAGAACCACTCAAATGAAGAATTTATGATGGATTGGAAAAAATGGATAGACTATATACAAAAGAAATATCAATTGAAGGAATTATATTTGGTATATAGTTAAATAGTTATATAATAGTAGTTTAGTGGGGTTTCTTGCGTTCTTACTCTGTATTCACTCTGGGAAGCCGGGGGGGGGGAGGAGGGAGGGTGTTAATAAATGTTATATTATGTTTTCTCAACTGCATTTGGGGGTGATATGAGATTATGTTTTTAGGTATTAAAGGGTTGCTCGGGTGGCCTCTGGGCACCACATTGGATGGAAAGAGGAAGGAGGAGTGAAGGTTGAGGTATGTAGGAAGAGGGTAAGAGGGTGAAGATAGGGGATAGAGGTGGGTGGAGGGGAGATGTAGAGAAAGGAGAAAGTAGGTAGTTAGATGGAAAGATGAGGGGGAAGTTTAGGTGTAGGAGGATGTGGTGGGGGGGGTACCGAGCAGTTATTTGGATTGTTTGGTAAATGTGTTATATGATTGTTATCAGTTGAGTTATTATCTCTTTTTTATGTAAAAATTTTGTAAAATTTAATAAAAACATTTAAAAAAAGAAAGAAAGAAAGAAACAATGAAATGCCTGTTCCCAAAAATCTTTCTGAAAATGATTTTGTTGGTTGTTGTTTGGTTTTAAGTTTTGAAGAAATTTCTGGAAGTCCTGGACGTCCTTTGTGTGAACTGCAAAGGATAAAGCACCATGTAGGAAATGGATATCCAAAGATTTATTGTCTGACCTGTAGGTGTCGAACCCCGCGAGGGCAACCTGTCCGGGCTGATGAGCGGTGGGCCGCCGCTCCGTTGCCACTTTGTGGCCCTCCCTCATGCTTCATGGCTCTAATGCCCATCACTGCTGCTTTTACTGCTCTCCTCGCAGGGCCGACACTCACCGGCGGGGAGTAGGCCATCAGTTGTTGTCCTCCATTGCTGAAAGCCAGCTGTGATGTTGCACGACCAACGAGTGTGATGCCTAGACAGTCTGTGGACAGCTGTTCCATGCAGAGGATGGAGCAAGCCTGCAAGGCCACAGAGAGGAGTCGGACAAGAAGCTCCAGCTGGCTGATTTTTCCTGTCGGTGCCCCGGATGGTGGTTTGAGGGGTGGGGTAACTTTAATGAGGGTGGGGGCAGGTGCATGTCGCCTGTCTTTTCCTTTGTACGGAGTGAAATAAAACTACCACAAGTCGTTTGTTATTGTTGTTGGCTATCAATCGGAGCACCAAAAAGGAAAACATTGACAGTAAGACAGCACTCCTCACCTTTTTTCGTCCACCGCCTTTTATTCCTTGTGGATGCAAGGGATGGCAGAGGGAACCCGGGGGCGGGGTTCTTGACAGTGCAGGAGGCCACTGAGCCACTGGCTAAAATGGATCAGCCGGCCGCAGCAGAGGCAGGGGAGGAGCAGCCAGCAGTATGCCCCAAGGAAAAGGCCCAGCAGCCCATGGAGACAGTGGGTGAGTCCCAGCAGGCAGGCCTGTCTTCAGGGGAGTGGTGGCTAAGTCCTACCCTGCACTGCCCAGAGGCTGGCCTTCTGTGTGTGTCAGGACTAGGGGAGGCCCTGTCTGGATGGAGAGACGTGTGACCAGAGATGAGGAGGAAGAGTGGAGCTACTCTACAGCACTGGGTCAATACACGATGGACATCCTTTGGGGCCAGTTTGGAGAGGCAGGCTATTTGGAGCTACCACTCCGACCCAGGGGTGCTCCCACCTTTGGGGACCCGGCTGAGTCATCCAGATTCCAGCTAGATAGCCCCAAACCTCTGACTTCCCAGAGGTATATAAGGACATAGCGGAAGTATTCAGTGAGCAGGAGTGTGACAGTTTACCACCCCACTGATCTACTGACTGTGCTATCGATATACTGCCAGGGCCCAAACTACCAAAACCCCACATGTACCCCATGATGCCCCATGAGTTGGATGAGTTGCAACGATACATTGACAAAAACCTCGCCCGAGGATTCATCCAGCCAGCCCGTTCCCGTATAGCAGTTCCAGTTCTCTTCCAGGAAAAGAAAGATAGAGGCCTCTGGCTATGTGTAGATTTTCATGGTATCAACGTGGTTTGTGTTGAGCACATGTACCCCCTTCCTTTGATGAAGGACCTCCTAGCTCACTTGGTGCAGGGCCAAGTGTTTATGAAATTGGACCTCAGGGAAGCATATTACCGGGTTCAAATCAAGGGGGGGTGATGAATGGAAAACTGCCTTTAACTGTCCTTTGGAGAGTTACCAGTTCCGGGTGATGCCTTTCAGTTTACAAGGCCCCCCTGCGGTGTTCATGCAACTTATTAAAAAGGTGTTGCATGACCACCTGTACCGCGGGGTACTTATATACCTCAATTAAATTCTCATATATACTAAGACCATGGAGGACCATATCAGATTGGTACACGACATGTTGCAAAAGCTTTTACAGGCCCAGTTGTATGTCAAACTCTCAAAATGTGAGTTCCATCAATCACGCTTGACTATTTGGGGTAGTGGATCTCATCAGAGGGGGTCGAAATGGGCCCCAATATGTTGAAGAGCATACTGGAGTGGCAGGCATTGAAGACACAGCGCCAGTTACAAAGATTTTTGGGGTTTGCTAATTTTTATAGACATTTTATCCCTTCCTTCACCACAGTGGCCCTACCTCTGATGGACCTGTTGCGTACCCGGAAAGCCACAACAAAACCATGTCCCGGACAACTGTTGGCCTGGACAACAGAGTGCCAGCACACTTCTGAGGCGTTGAAACTCCTGTTCACAAGGGAGCCCATTTCACTATACCCAATCTGGGAAAGCCATTTGTGGTGCAGGCCGATGCCAGCAATGTGGCTGTCGGGGCAGTTCTACTCCAGCATAACAGCCAGGGGATGTTGCAACTGTGCAATTACACTTCCCAGAAGCTAACGGAAACTGAACGAGCATGGGCTATTTGGGAGAAAGAGGCGTTCTTGGTGAAGTGGGCTTTATCAACTTGGCGGCATCTGTTGGAAGGGACGAGGGAGCCATTTGAGGTCTGGACTGATCATAAAAACCTGGAGGTACTGCAAAGCCCCCAACAGTTGTCTCGCAAACACGTCAGGTGGGCACAGTATTTCCGCCGGTTTCAGTTTCAGCTCAAGTACATGCCAGGGGGAAAGAACTTCCTGGCAGATGCTTTGTCCTGGTTATCCAAGTATGAGAGTAAGAGAGAGGAGGTAATACAAGCAATCATGCCCCCTTATTACCAGGATGAGGCGAAGGCAGTTTCCCGTTTGGTGACAACCGGTCTTGACAATGACCTAAAAGCAGCTCTCCTGGATGACCCTTGGTTACTGGATAATCCAGGAGTACTGACAGAGCGAGATGGGACCAGGATACTTACGGGACCGCCTTCTGCCACATACTTCTCTACGACCGGTGAGAGCACACAGGGTCGGCCTCCTCCGGGTCCCGTCAGTAAAACAATGTCGTCTGGCGGGCCCTAGGGGGAGGGCTTTCTCTGCTGTGGCGCCCGCCCTCTGGAACCAACTGCCTCCTGAAGTCCGCGTTTCTCCGCCTCTCCCGGCCTTCTGAAAGAATTTAAAAACCTACCTCTGCCGGCAGGCCTGGGGATGATTGTTGATTGTGGTGTGACTGATGAGTATGTATGGGGTTTTATTTTTAATGTTTTTTTGTTCGGATTTAGTTGAAATTGTTTTATATATATGTTGTGAGCCGCTCCGAGTCTTCGGAGAGGAGCGGCATACAAATCCGAATAAAATAAATAAATAAAATAAATGGCCTAGCTCAGCATTGTAGCAAGTTGTACGTTCCCTTGGCAATGCAATCCCGAGTATTCCACCATTGTCATGACTTGAAACAAGCGGGCCACTTTGGTTTTCTGAAAACCTTACATTTTGCCAGATGTCAGGTTTGGTGGCCTCGAATGTGGACGGACATGGAAACATGTGTCAAAGGCTGCCCAATATGCACCACCTCAAAGCCTCACAAGGGGAAGCCCCTAGGGCTGCTACAACCGGTAGCCGACCCAAACAGACCATGGCAAGATATAGCGATGGATTTCATCATGGAACTGCCAGAAAGCCAAGGTTATACTGTAATTTGGACTACCTCAAGTCTTTTGTTCCTGCTGTTGGCTATCAATCGGAGCACCAAAAAGGCCGACATTGACAGTAGGCTTAATCGGGTTAGCTGTTTGAATCTAAATTGATCTGCATTTATTTATATAGCAAAAAATGCCTTTATTGATGAAAGTCTCAGAGCCTCATCTCCGACTAGGCTAAATACAAATGTCCCTAGGAAGGAAAAAAATATCTGTAGTTGGTATTGAATATTGTACCATTTACTTTGGCCCTCTGTTAATTATGGACAATGTTTTTCATGTTTTGAAGTAAAAGCTACAAGCCAGTGTACTAGATTCATCAGTCTGGAGATTACAAAATTCAAACTGATTTATTGACATATTTCAGTATGTGAAGTTGAGCTCTGATTAAATATATAGGTTAAATGTGAATTATAAATTTGTCTGTACTGGTCACCTTAATTCATATGCATCCTATAATGTGTAAAAAGAAATAGGGTTAAATACAATTAAGGCTTTTGTTTAAACATGGAAAGCCTATGAATTGTTTCTGAAGCAATCAGACAGAGGGAATTCTCTTAAGCATATCATGTTTAGTGGTCACCTACAAAATAGTATAGGATTTCCTTCTTGAGCAGGGGATTGGAATAGAAAACTTCCAAGGTCTCCTCTAATTCTGTTGTTTTGTTTTGCTGTTAAAACAGGGAGTAAATTTAAAAGATCTTCCAGCTGGCAATGTGTTTTCTCCAATGAAATCTCTGACACAAAAATAAATCTAGTAAATTCAAATAAATTCCACCAGAGCT
Organism: Bothrops alternatus; assembly: GCA_034064705.1. NCBI lineage: Eukaryota > Metazoa > Chordata > Lepidosauria > Squamata > Viperidae > Bothrops > Bothrops alternatus. Next base: position 1,676,099 of record JARGCV010000074.1, read on the forward strand.
CCAACTTTCTGCCAAGTACATTATACCTTCCGAGGTTTCTCAATGCTGTTTTCATAAATCCAAAGGGTATTGGATTGAAAGATTGTGGCAAAAACTACCTACTTCCTTCATTGACCACTGACACCTGCAACTAAAAGCAGTTTTCAAGTTACAATTTCTTAGTGACAATTCAAAGTTACAATGGACATCTCTAGGGCTACTTAACTCCTGTGGTGACATGACCACATTTTTTAAAAATAAATTTTATTGTTTTTTTCATTTGTACAAAAAAAATGTTGAAGGCGCACTGTGGTGTTAGGGTAAGCAAACATCCAAAACCAAAACATTTATACATATTTCAATCAACACATCTAATATTCCCTCTCTTATTCCTTTAGATAGCATAACTTATTGAAAGTAGTTCAGTCTAGCTTAAATTTAATCAACCTATACCTGTTTTTAAAACTTTTAAAAAATTATACTACCATAGTTAAATCAGTTTTAAATGTAAGCCTTATCAATTTGGGTATCCCTTCCAAATATATTCTAGTTCTTTAATTTTTCCATAAATTTCATTTAATTCTTCCACTAATGTCCCTTAATTAAAATAAAGTATTAGTCAATCCTATACGTATCTAGTCTATCAATTAATCAATTTATTTTTACTAACAAGAGAAAATCAAACCTTAAGTCCTTTCGATCCATTACATCCAATTAATTATCATAACTAATAACCTCCATATTATCAAACAAACAAATCATCTTATTTGATTAACTCAAATTTACATAATAAAGTTCTTGCCAGTAACCCTATTGTCGTAAAAAAAGGAAAAAAAGCAAACAAACAAACATATTCTTAATCCATTTAATGTATATTTCATTGATCACCCCTTTTTCTCTTACTTCTAACTCACAATCTTAATCCTAAAATCAATCCATAATTCTGAATTACCTTTAATCCATTACCTAAAAATATCTCCTTTTTAAGTTGAAATGATAATCTATCATAACTAATAACATCCCTATTATCAAACAAACAAATCATTTTATTAGATTAACTCAAAATTACATAAAACATTTCTTGCAAGTAACCCTATTGTCCTAAAGAAAAAAAGAACAACATAATCTTAATCTATTTAATATATATTTCATTAATCACCCCTTTTTCTCTTACTTCTAACTCACAATCTTAATCTTAAAATCAATCCATAATTCTAAATTACCTTTAATCCATTACCAAAAAATATCTCCTTTTTAAGTTAAAATAATAATCTATTCTAAAGCTATCTAATCCATCAATCAATCTCTTTAAACTGACCAAATAGCATCAAACTTTAGGTTATTTCAATTCATTAGTCATCAAACAAATAAATCATCAGTAATTTTCATATAGGTAAGTCTTATATATCTTCCATTAATCGCACGTCTAACTCATAATCTTAGTCCTTAAATCAGTCCATAATTCTAGATTGCCTTTAGTCCATTACATAACACTTTAATTTTCACTCTTTTTTTTAGTCTTATTCTAGGTTTTTTCAAATGCCAAGTGGGTTTCCATAGCAAAGCTTTCCTTCCAGCTGATAAGTCTTTTTATATTGCTTGTAGTAGTATTTGGATCAGTAAGAGCCATCTTGAACTTTGCATTGGCCCTCTGATTTTCTTAACCATGAAAACTTGTTGCTTTAAGATTTGAAGTCCCAGTCTTTGCTTTTTCTGGTTCTCAGCATCATAAGTAAATTGTTTATAAGGCAAAATCAAGTTCGCTTTATTTTCAGTTAAGTCCTCTCCTTGTGTATTCTGTTTTATAGAAGAATCAGGTATAGTCTGAAAGTCAATTTTGAAAGTTTGAAGAAGAAATACTAGTTCTTAATTCTGTAGTAAGTTCTTTCATTGTAACACATATTTCCACTTTAGTCTCATAGATCTTTTCCAAAATAAGTTTGCAGTTTAAATGTGAGTGCAGCTCCATTTTATAAAAATTGTTCAACTTCATCAAATTAACTTTCTCATAAAGAAATCATCTCCTCTCCAATTGTCATATTAGCTTTTAACCAGTAGATGTCCTCAGTAAGCTAAAAAATCTTTTTTCAAATGTCATTCATTTCATGTTTTTTTTCTTTTTTCCTCCCTCATCCCTTTTTTTCCCCTATTTTTTCAGGGGAAAATAGAGGAAGAAGTATTTAAAAAAAGACACACCAACATAGGCTAATAATAAAGTTCTTAGGAAAAAATTTTTTTTTGTTCCAGTACCCCAAAATGTACTTATGTAAAGAAAATGTAGTTTTTAAGGCTTCGTTCTATTCTTTTTGTTCGCCTTTCTTCCCAGACACATAGAAGCTGCCTTTCCAAGCCAGGGAAATAGTTCCAATAGGGCTCTTACAGGCAAAAAAGATAGAAAAGCAAAAAGAGAGGGGAAAAAAAAGAAAGATCTCACCCGGATTCACCACGGTGGGTTCAAAGCTTAGCGGTTCTGTGACTTGCGGTTTCTTGCGGCTAGGTGATCGGCCATTTTACTGGCTGATCTTCTTCTCCATCAGCCCTCAGAGTCTAACCCAGAACTGGAGGAGCCGCTGCTCCTCTGCGGCCGAGCAAAGATTCTTCGACAGAAGTCGCACCCTCCAGGGCGACTTTAGACCCTCATAAGGGTCTACCGATGGAGGGACGCTAGCCAACAAGGAGACGAGTCTCCTTGTACGACTAGAAGTGCTGCGACAAGGAACCGGAAGTAACATGATCACATTTTGAATGCTCAGCAAGGAGCCCACATTTGTGATTGCTTGCAACATCTCAAAGTCATGCAAACATCATTTATGATTTTTTTTTGCTGGACTTATGACCATGATTCTGCACTCAATTAAAGTTGTAAGGTGAGTAGCAAGGAGTAAGACAGTTGTAAGGTGAGTTGTACTTAGCATGTTATATGAAGAAAACAAGGGTTTGAGCCCTTACCAAAGCTCAATTTTCCCCCTCTGTTCTGTGGCTAGTAAACCAATCTATACTCTGCTGGATGCTTACCACACTGTCATTCCTCTGTTTTCCAATGAAATCTTCATAAATTAGCATCCTACTGCATCATATGCAATCTTGAACAGTAGAATTTAACCACATGACAACTATATATTGCAATAAACATCCAAATTTCTGGAAGAATCCATGAACATAATTGCAATGGAATGGAGACTAGAGAACAGAGAGTAGTGTGGTTTAGTGTAGTGGAAGAATCGCATGGCATGGCATAAGAACAAAAGAACATAAGAAGAGCCATGCTGAATCAGGCCAAAGCCCATCGAGTCCAGCATTCTGTGTCACACAGTGGCCCACCAAATGTACATGGGGATCTTGAGCAGAAAGAGAAGGCAAAACCCTCCCTTTCCCTTGACCCCCAACAAATGGTACTCCAGGGAATCCTGCCTGCCTCAACCAACATAGAGGCGGCACATGGACATACGTTTTAATAACCACTGATACACTTGACATCCATGAATCTATCTAACCCTGCCTTGAAGCTGTCAAGGCTGACAGCTGTCACGACTCCTTCTGGAAGTGAATTCCATAAATCAACGACCCTCTGGGTGAAGAAATATTTCCCTTTATTTGTCCTCACTTTCTTACCTATGAGCTTTAGGGAGTGCCCCCTTGTCCTGGTATTGTGTGATAGAGAAAATAATTTTTCTCTATCCACCTTTTCTATCCCATGCATGATTTTACACACTTCGATCAAGTCACCCCTTAAACGCTGTCTTTCAAGGCTGAAGAGACCAAGGCGTTGCAATCTGGTTTCATAAGGGAGGCGCTCCATTTCCTTGATCATTCTTGTTGCCCTTTTTTGCACCTTTTCCAGTTCCATTATATCCTTCTTGAGGCGCGGTGACCAGAACTGTATACATTATTCCAAGTGTGGTCTCACCATCGATTTGTACAGAGGCAATACAACACTTGCTGACTTATTTTCGATTCCCTTCCTAATCATGCCAAGCATGGAATTTGCTTTTTTTTTTACTGCTGCTGCGCATTGGGTTGACATCTTCATTGAGCTGTCCACCAAAACCCCAAGATCCCTTTCTTGGGTTGTCTCAGAAAGTTTGGTCCCCATCAGTTGGTAAGTATAATTGGGGTTCTTTGCCCCGATGTGCATAACTTTGCACTTGTTTAGGTTAAAATGCATTTGCCAATTTGTTGCCCACTCACACAATTTCGAGAGATCCCTCTGGAGCTCCTGACAATCAGTTTCACTTTTCACTACCCAGAACAATTTAGTGTCATCAGCAAACCTGGCTACCTCACTATTAACTTCTACATCCAGATCATTGATGAATAAATTAAAAAGTAAAGGTCCCAAAACTGAACCTTGGGGTACACCACTTCTCACTTCTTTCCATCCGGAGAATTGTCCATTTATTGCCACCCTTTGCTTCCTACAATTTAGCCAGTTACCAATCCAGGACAAGACCTGTCCTCTAATTCCATGGCTGGAGAGCTTTTTTAGGAGCCTTTGGTGAGGGACTTTGTCAAAAGCCTTTTGAAAGTCAAGATATACAATATCAACTGGGGCCCCTTTATCTATGTATTTATTTACACCCTCAAAGAATTCTAACAAGTTAGTAAGACATGATTTGCCTTTGCAGAAACCATGTTGATTTTCTTTCAGCAATGCCTGTTTTTCTATGTGCCCTGTAATTTTATCTTTAATAATGGTTTCCATCAGTTTGCCTGGAACTGAGGTTAAACTGACTGGTCTATAGTTTCCTGGATCACCTCTGGATCATGGCATGGCATGGCATGGCATGGCATGGCATGGCATGGCATAGAATAGAATAGAATAGAATAGAATAGAATAGAATAGAATAGAATAGAATAGAATAGAATAGAATAGAATAGAATAGAATAGAATAGAATAGAATAGAATAGAATAGAATAGAATAGATCTATAGTAATGCTTTTACCAATAGATATATTTACATCTCTATTTTGATCTAATGATTTTATTTTTGTCTTGCATCCCATGCATTCCTACCTCTGGAGGCCCTCACATGTGTGGAAGGTCAGCCCCCCAGAGAAGGAAATATTAAAAGGGTAGAAAAATATATTTCCTCAAAGGATCTTAAACAGGCAGAAAAGCATGCCCAGTTTTTTCTTAAATCTCCCTCCCCCAAGAAGAAATCTCCCTCCCCCAAGAAGAAACCAGCTCTGTACAAATGCAGATGTAAACTATTCAGGAAGGTTGAAGCTAGAAGTTTGAGAAGACAAAGACACCTAAAATCTACATACCCCACCCACACTCTTACAGGAGATAATAGGATTAACCCACAGATGCCAAAGGGCAAACTCAGACTAAGGTCAAAGTTCATGCCACAGGAAACACTCCAAACAAAAGGCTCAAGAGGGTATAAAAACCCACTCCCCACATGTGCTCACTTTTTTCTTCCAGAGCCACCTTCCTGTCTGACTCTTCTCTTCAATAAACTGCAATCTTCTTTCTAAAGCAGTCGCCATGTTGTTTATTCCAAGCTTGGACTGAACCATGATAAAGACTTTTCCTTCAACACATGTTTTGAAGATGTTCACATATGTGAATGTGTTATTATCATTAAGAAATTAACCAGTTTGTCTCTTCCAAATCCTATGGGACTCCATGAAAGTAGGAGGAACTAAAACTGAAAGATGGTATTTATTGTCCCCATGATATTCCAACCCATGGCTGGGAGCCCCAAGGCTCTGTGAGTTGATCTGATAGTGTGTTGCACTTGATATTTGTGTCTGAAGAACATCTCAAGAAGGTAGGTCAGTCTGATCCACTTCAAATAACTTGTGGCAGACAGAGGCACTTGCATCCAGAAAGAAGACACTCATGGAACATGTTAGTATTCATGGAGTTACTGTTGATAGTATTGCCTGAAGTGGTGTGCAAGGATCCTGGCCTTCAAGGTGACTTTAATTAGCCTCTTCCTATTCGGCATACCTATCATCAGCTTGGAGACATTAATATTGCTGGTATTATTTCTGCCTTCTTTGCATCTTCTAATCCCGTTAAATTTATTCAAGATCCTTCTCAGGGATTTCATGATAGAGTTATGTAAGTACATCATTAATTTATTGTCAAGCTGTGAACCTTGCTGGTGTATTATCTGATGCTTGAAATATTTCCTCTAATGGCAAAAATTTCAGAAAGAAATATCTAAAATAGGATGTGTAGGATTATTTTATGTGAAGTTATATTTTACTTTAATCTCCAGGTAATGTTGAAATGGAGATCAAATCTCCATTTATAACACATCACATCTAAATATCTATTAATATACAGGTATGTGGCTTAATTTATGAAGCTGTTACTATCATTAAGAAAGGGGAAGCACATATTTCCCATGATCAGGTTTCTCATTTGATATTTCTGGTGCCAAAATGTAGCAATTTCCTTCTGCCTATAAGCCATTAAAATCTGTTTGATAGTGGGCCATTCTTACATATAAGAACACAGAAATAAGAATTATTTCACACATTCCACAAAATGTTTTGTACTGAAGGATTGCAAGTGCCATAATGTGAAGCAGACCTTTCTTAATGTATTTTGTATTTAAAAAATGTTTTACAGAATAGTTTTTCAGAATTACCAGCATATTCTGGCTTTAGCCTTTACTATAAAACAGATTAATGAAAATCCTCAGATCCTACCCAACACCACGCTGGGCTTCCACATTTTTAACAGCAATTTTAGTCCAAGCTGGACTTACTTCGCCTCAATGGTTCTGCCTTTCACTCAGGGAAAATTCATCCCTAACTACAAGTGTGGGGTCCCAAATACCTTGGCTGCAGTCATTGGGGCACCTGACATCTCTCTTCACATGGCAACTGTTCTCTGTATCTACAAAATTCCTCAGGTAAGATGTGCTGAAGACATACACTATCATTTTGCCATACCCCCACAGGTATCTATATGCTTCTCTGTGTGAAAAGGAGAAACTTTTCTGATTCCTACATATTATTTTTTGTTTGATAGGAGCAGCCTGAGTAATGAGTAAGAGCTGCCTGAGTAATGAGTAAGTTTGAATAGACAGTGGGAATAGGTGACATAGCAAATTCTAGAAATTGATCCAAGGTTCAAATTTGATATATCCACAATGAGACTACTTCTAGAAAACGGTATTTACTGATACGTTAATAGTGACATCTTGGTGATATTCCTAAGAATCCTTTCAATTCCCTAGATATTATTTTTGCATGATAAGATTAGCATAACAGCATGACTAATCATAACTCTGAACAGATGGTGGGGCTATTTGACACAGCAAAATATATCCAAATTCCAGACACTGAACTAAGATTCAAATATTCAAAATGAGACTACTTCGACAAAAATGTATTTACTGATACTTGAAAAGTGACATCTTGGTTGATATTTCCTAATAAACATAACCAGTTGCATAATATTTCACAATATATCTAGAAAGATACCCAAAAATGCAAATGAATTTTTAGGCTCACATAGACCTTTGCAACTGCATATGTTTATCTTTCTGTAGTTGATATATGGCTCTGCTCCAGTCATGGATAAAGAGACTCAAGCGGTTTTCTTCCAACAAATGTTTCCAAATGAATCCCACCAACGTAAGGGCCTCCTGCAGTTATTGCTGTATTTTAGATGGACCTGGATTGGAATTCTTGTAGTAAAGGATGAAAAAGGAGAGAAATTTGTCCAGGAGGTTCTCCCCACATTTTTTGAGCATGGCATCTGCATTGAATTCATAGCACAGTTCCCAAATGTAGCTTTTCACAGTGATGTTACTGATACCATAGACGAAGGGCTACATATCTACCATGTTCTCATGAGCAGCACTGCTAATGTGGTAATTTTATATGGTGAAATTCAGTCCTTATCAGCTCTGAGAACTTTCCTCCAGTTTTCAGAAGTGGAGGATATACCAAGGAAGAATAAGATTTGGCTTATAACTGCTCAGACAGATTACACCTCAGTTGCCTTTCATAAATCCTGGGATATCCATTTCCTACATGGTGCTTTATCCTTTGCAGTTCACACAAAGGACATCCAAGACTTCCAGGAATTTCTTCAAAACCTGAATCCAAACAGCAAAAACCAGCACGATCATTTTCGGAAAGATTTTTGGGAATAGGCATTTGATTGTTTCTTTGCAAACTCAGAAACTGAGATCTCTGGGAAGAAATGTACTGGACAGGAGAGGCTTGAGACCCTTCCCACATCTGTGTTTGAAACACTAATGAGTGGCCAAAGTTACAATATTTACAATGCAGTCTATGCTGTGGCACATGCTTTGAAATCTCTGTATTCATCCAATTCCAGGGGAAAAACATTTGCTAAAGAAGGGAGGAAACAGTTTCATAATCAAGCGTGGTGGCAGGTAAGTCTGAAAGCAGAGTAGTACAGAAACCACCAAATCTGCAAATGCTAGAGCTGTCCATAGATTCTAGTGAACAATATTTTCTTGAGGGATTGACATTAGGTATAAATGTGAGATACAGTAATGGATTAACCAACTGAAATATTTATATGCTGATGTTAAAATTGTAAATAGCATCCTACAAAATTGTAACCAAAATTGTAACCAGTCCGTATAAATATAAGTCAAGCGACTGCTAGAGCCGCTTCTGTGTGGATTGAATAATCTAGCTGTTACTTTAGACTTCCGGTGGCTCCGCGGCCCCTGCTGGGTCTCCTTTGTGAGACTCCGTTCTCTGGATTTGTAAAGCCGCGAAAAACAGCGCTCATCAGCTGTTTTTTCGCGGTGAAAAATCCCCTCTCCGGGCAAAGGAGAGGTGTAGAGCATCGGGAGTAAGGTTGAGCCTTCTTAGATCCCTGGAAAATAAGTTTTCAGGGATTAAGAGTGAGCTCCCTATAGCTCCGGAGAACGCTCCTTTCCAGAGACGCTTCTGTCTTCTGACAGAGAAAGACGCCGCGACCACCTCTGCTTCTTCTAAGTTCAACACTGGAGAGACTGCAAGCAGGCTGAATGAATACAGGAGTTTTAAATGGATTGCAAGTATTTTTATTGTTTTTTTTTGGCTATGCATTTCTAACGTTCACAATCAACATAATGCTTTAAGATGGCGCTTAACTTTCACTGCTTTCATTGTTAGGGAAAGTGCTGGATAGTGAAAGTGGATTTGTTATTTCTCACTTCCTGCTTCTTTAAGTGCAGCTAGAGAGATGGCTGTGACTATTTGAAATTTAAAATGGAGTGGAATCTACAGTCAAATGCTAAACCTATGTTGGATTGTACTGATGAATTTTATGAAAAAAGACCTGATACACAGAAGACTTTTACGCAAGAGTTTAAAGAGATTAAAGCACTTTTGAAAGAGGCTTTTACAGAAATATTTACTATATGTGCTGGATACCTTCCTTTGAGTGAAGCTGAACAACTTACTGCTGAACAATTTATATCACAATTTGAATATGGAGAAGAGTTGGAACATTTAACTGGAATCTCCCCTTCAAATGAATTACAATCCTCTGTTGAGTATTATACAATACAAGAGAAATTAGGAGATCAACAGGGAAAGGAAGAGGATACTTCTGAGAATGGGGACTATAACTGGATTTTGCTTGATGAAAAGTTTATTTATGGAAAGGAAGAGGTTTTGTTTCAAGAAAAGGAATTCTATCCAGTTAAGCACCAAGAAGAGGATTTAATTTACAAAAGAGAGACATTGTTTCACCTCAAGAAGCACTTAGGCTACAAAGTGAAATGGACTTTGTTTGATGAGCAGTTTATTTATGGAAAGCAAGAGGAATTGATTCAAGAAAGGAAGATTCAGTTTCAGAAGCAATTTATTTACGGGGCTGAAGAAATAACGAAGAGAGACTTATTATTTGAAAGGGTGGCCCTGTTATGGCGGCTTGTTTGGTTAAGAAAAAAACCTAGAGTTCGTTTGAAGCAATGAAATTTAAACTTGTATGTAAGGAATTATTGGCAATTTAAAATTATGGACTGAATTGAGGACCAAGATTAGGAGTAAGATGCAAGAGAAGATGTTTAATGGTTGACATAATTAAATTGATGAAGGATGTATTTGTTTTGATGATCTGGGTTTGACATTAGATTGATTTAATGATGAGATAGATAGACTGGATAAAATTGAAGGAATGTAAGTTAGAAATGCTATAAATAGTTTGTTAGATGAGAGAGCCCAGAAGCCGATTGATTAAATGAAATTTATAGATGATAAATATTATTTTTAACAAGATGAGTTAATTGTTTAATAAGGAATTAAGCTTAATTTAAGATTATGGGTTGAATTGAAGATAAATATTATAGCTAAGGTTTTGGTGAGGATGGTTAAATGAAGATATATTAAGATATATTATGAGAAATTAAATTGATTAGAATGTAATTGATATTGCTACTATTATTATTATTATTACTTTTCTTTTTTGAACTGAGGGATTCATTGATATTGTTATCGTTATTAATATTATCTGTTTAATTCTAATAAGATGAGTTTTTTTTAGAATGTAATTGATATTGCTACTACTATTATTATTACTATTTTTCTTTTTTTGAATTGAGGGATTTATTGATATTGTTATTGTCATTAATATCATCTGTTTAATTCTAATAAGATGAGTTTTTTTTAATGGATTGTTTTGATTTAGAGAATGTATATATTACATAGTTTAAAATTCTTGTTAAGATTATATAATAATTATGTTTGATGTAGTGGGGTTTTCTTTTGTTATACCCTGTAAGCATTCTGGGAAGTCGTGGGTTAGGGAGGGATTATAATTTTAGATATGATATTTTCTCAACTGTATTTGGGGTTGGTGGAAGAATAATTAATTATTGTTACTAAAGGGTTGTCTGGGTGGCCTTTGGTGGAGTGAAGATTGATTTAAGTGGAAGTTGATAAGAAGGGGGAATAATAGGATGGAGATAGAGAAGGATGAAGGTTATTTGTTTGAGATGTTTATTTTCAGTTGAGTTATTATCATTAGATGCATTGGAAAATGTATTTATGCTCTGTTTATGGATGATTGTTTATTTTAATACTATGATTTGATATGATTAGTCTCTTTTTTCTGTTAAAATTTAAAAAAAACCAATAAAAATATTATAAAAAAAAAAGAATAATCTAGCTGTTACTTTCAATGTCTTCAAAGCCTCTTCATTCCCACTACACAACAGTTTGCCCTTGCAACCCGCTATAGGGTTGCTGCAATGCCCTCCTGCCTCTTTCCCCCCCATCCCGCCCAACTATAACCCTGTAATAATTGGGCCTGCTCCCCAATTGCTCATCATGCTCCCTCCTGATTACTTTCAGAAACTCTCTGGACCTCAAGTTATGGAAGAAAGCCAGGTTTGTATTTGCCTCCAGGCCATATGGCAATGTTCCAAGTTTTGTGAGTGGGACAAAATGGCAGCCACCATTCTGTGGAGACCTTGTTAAGGCAGGAGAAAAAAATAGTTTATCTCCAGACTGTGCAGCAGTCTGAATATGGCCACCATTTTGTACCCACCTATAAATAGGCAGAGGACATAATGATGGCCAACAGACAAACTGCTTCATTCATTTGCCTTAGAGAGGTCTCCAAGTGCTGTAGAAATTTCTGAATGCTGCAGAGTGCAGAGTTTGTTCAGGCAGCAAAATGAAGGAGTTTATCCATGGACCATGCAGCAATGACCTGAATGCGACAAAATGTTCTACCATGCCATGCAGCCACACAAAAAAAGGAAGTCCAGTACTCTGAAGTTCTCAGAGTTCTTCAAAAGGTGAGGAGAAAAAGTGTTTGGTAGGAATTAGGCCTAAGGCCTCAGAGAAACTGATAGGAATGGGAAAAGGCCTGAATGGACCCAAGTGGAGCATGGGTTATTTCAGGGGTTGCGAGGCCTTGGGAGGGCCAGAGCAGGTGAGCCTGAACCTGTAGTAGTTTTCTAACATCCTCCACCACACAGGAGGCAACCTATACTTCACTTAATGGCCTACACATTCATTTTATGTTTCATTTGGGGTGAGCAGAGATGGGGGAGGGTGTTCAGTGACATATTTCACCTAATAACAGCCATGACATGAGACCATAATGCATGAGTGCCATTATGGTTGTATCTTGACGACTACCTGTAATTGAAATGGAATGGAGTATAATGGAGAGTGAAATAGTTTAGTGTAGTGTCATGGGAGAACAGAACATAACAGAATGAATTTATATCAATGCCTATACTTTGCTATAAGGTTTTAATGATTTTATTTTTGTCTTCTGGCTCCTGGGTTTCTCTTCTGGGGGCCCTGAATGTTTTGAAGATGTTCACATATGTGACTGGGTTATTGTCATTATGAAATTAGCCAGTTTGTCTCTTCCAAATCCTATGGGACTTCATGAAAATAGGAGGAACTGACACTGAAAGATGGTATTTATTGTCCCAATGATATTCCAACCCATGGCTGGGAACCCCAAGGCTCTGTGAGTTGATCTGATAGTATGTTGCACTCGATATTTGTGTCTGAAGAGCATCTCAAGAAGGCAGGTCAGTCTGATCCACTTCAAATAACTTGTGGCAGACAGAGGCGTTTGCACCCAGAAAGAAGACACTCATGGAAGATGTTAGTATTCATGGAGTTACTGTTGATAGTATTGCCTGAAGTGGTGTGCAAGGATCCTGGCCTTCAATGTGACCTTCATCAGCCTCTTCCTATTCGGCATACCTATCATCAGCTTGGAGACATCAATATTGCTGGTATTATTTCTGTCTTGTTTGCATCTTCTAATCCCATTAAATTTATTCAAGATCCTTCTCAGGGATTTCATGATGAATTTATGTAAGTGCATCATTAATTGATTGTCAAGCTCTGAACCTTGCTGGTGTATTACCTGATGCTTGAAATATTTTTTCTAATGGCAAAAAATTCCAGAAAGAAACATCTAAAATAGAATGTCTAGGTTTATTTTATGTGAAATTATATTTTACTTTAGTCTCCAGGTAATATTGAAATGGAGATCAATTCTCCATTTATAGCACATCACATCTAAATATCTATTAATATACAGAAATGTGGCTTAATTTATGAAGCTGTTACTATCATTAAGAAAGGGGAAGCACATATTTCCCATGATCAGTTTTCTCATTTGATATTTCTGGTGCCAAAATGTAGCAATTTCCTTCTGCCTATAAGCCATTCTTAAAGTCTGTTGTTTGATAGTAAGCCATTCTCATGTATAAGAACAAGAAATAAAAATTATTTTAAACATTCCACAAAATGTGTTTTACTGAATGATTACAAGTGCTATAATGTGAAGCAGATCTTTCTTAATGATTTTTTTTAAAAAAAATGTTTTACAGAATAGTTTTTCAGAATTACCAGCATATTCTGACTTTAGCCTTTACTATAAAAGAGATCAATGAAAATTCCCAAATCCTACCAAACATCTCACTGGGCTTCCACATTTTTAACAGCAATTTTAGTCCAAGCTGGACTTACTTCGCCTCAATGGTTCTGCCTTTCACTCAGGGAAACTTCATCCCTAACTACAAGTGTGGGGCCCCAAAAACCTTGGCTGCAGTCATTGGGGCACCTGACATCTCTCTTCACATGGCAACTGTGCTCTGCATCTACAAAATTCCTCAGGTAAGGTGTGCTGAAGACATACGCTATCATTTTGCTGTACCTCCCCAGATATCTGTGTTTTTCTCTCTGTAAGAAGGAGAGCCCTTTCAGATAACTAGATATTATTTTTTGCTTAATAAGAGCAGAATAGCACCATGAGTAATTGTAACCAGATATATGGTGAGGATATTTGATCCAACAAAACATTCCCCAATTCCAGACACTGAACTAAGGTTCAAATTTCAAATATTCACAATGAGACCGCTTCCTAAATATCTATTTACTGATATCTCAAGAGTGACATCTTGGTTGATATTTCCTAATAAACACAACTTGTTGCCTAATGTTTCTTATTTCTTATAAGAATAAGAATATCCAAAGACTCAAATGAATGTACATGTTTTTAGAGGCTCACATAGACTTTTTGAATCACATATGTTTATCATTCTCTAGTTGACCTATGGGTCTGCCCCTGTCATGGGTAAAGAGAATCAAGCAGTTTTCTTCCAACAAATGTTTCCGAATGAATCTCACCAACTCAAGGGTCTCCTACAGTTATTGTTGTATTTTAGATGGATCTGGATTGGAATTCTTGTAGGAGAGAAATTTATTGAGAAGATGCTCTTAACATTTTCTGAGCATGGCATCTGCATTGAATTCATAGAACAGTTCCCAAATGTAGCTTTTTACAGTGATTTTAATGATACCATTGATGAAGGATTACATATATACCATGTTCTCATGAAGAGCACAGCCAATGTGATAATCTTATATGGTGAAATTCAGTCCTTATCAGCTTTGAGAACTTTCCTCCAGTTTTCAGAAGTGGAGGATATACCAAAGAAGAGTAAGATTTGGCTTATAACTGCTCAGACAGATTACACCTCAGTTGTCATTCATAAATCTTTGGATATCCATTTTCTACATGGTGCTTTATCCTTTGCAGTTCATACAAAGGAGATCCAAGAGTTCCAGGAATTTCTTCAAAACCTGAATCCAAACAACAACAACCAGCACGATCATTTTCGGAAAGATTTTTGGGAACAGGCATTTGATTGTTCCTTTGCAAACTCAGAAACTGAGATCACTGGGAAGAAATGTACTGGACAGGAGCAGCTTCAGACCCTTCCCACATCTGTGTTTGAAACACTAATGAGTGGCCAGAGTTACAATATTTACAATGCAGTCTATGCTGTGGCACATGCTTTGCAATCTCTGTATTCATCCAAATCCAGGGGAAAAACATTTGCTAAAGAAGGGAGGAAACAGTTTCATAATCAAATATGGTGGCAGGTAAGTCTGTAAGCAGAGTAGTACAGAAACCACCATATCTGCAATTGCAAGATCTGTCCATAGACTCTAATGAACAATAATATCTTGAGGGATTGACATTAGGTTTAAAGTAGATACAGTAATGGATTAACCAATTGAAATATTTACAGTATATGGTGATTTTAAAATTGGAAATAGCATCCAACAAAATTTTAACCATGTCTCTTAGAATGTACTACTGTTCATGAAATTAACTGGCTGCAAAATTTAGAATAGGATATGGTGATTCTTTCAAGCTGGTTTCTTTCTTGTTTCACACCTATAGATAAAATCTTGCCAGACTGAGCAATTTAATATATGTATCCACAGTATAATCTGTGAACTATTCAGGAAGAAGTGTTTTCATACTCTTTCTCTCACACATAATATTCAAACTGAGTTGTCTTTTTCTTGTCTGAAATATATGCCCTCGCTGCTGAGAGTTCACCTCCTCACTACATTCCATCTCTCTGCCATAAATTCAGTCTATTAATACATAGAATGAGGTGATCTATTCCATTCACATGGTGTGCAGTAGTTACTTTTTCTTCTAGATCAGGGGTTTCAAACTCACCACATCACGTGACGCGTCACAATGTATCTGAACTTTTTCCTCATTTTTATTGCTGGGGTGGGCACGGCTTCCGCATTACACAACCAGCCCGCACACCGGCAGCTTTACACCCCTGTTCTAGATGATTTCTTTGGAATAGTTGCTTTTAATCACACACAATTCTGTGACTGTTCAAAGTACAGTCATGCCTTTATTAGTCATTCCATGTGTGGAAGAGGAAGGACTGATAACTATATTGTGACACGATGACTCAAAAATATTCCCTTTCCCTCAGGCATCGAATTCCCAGACTTCAGAGACCATTAGAAAGTCATCTGTATTTCTACATACAGAAAGTAATAGCAAAACATGCTTAGTTTGGAAGCAAATGAATGGATTACTATACTGTAATTGAAATCAAATTTTAGCACAGCTACAAGTATAAGGCTCTTTATAAGTAAGAAGAATATTCAACTATTATAGCCCTATATATTCTATGTATTGTTGTTGTTTAATCATTAAGTCATGTCTGAGTCTTTGCAACCTGATGGACCACAACACCCAAGGCCCCCCTATCCTCCACTGTCTCACAGAATTTGCCCAAATTAATGTTCACTGTGCTGAAGACATTATCTAACCATCTCATCCTCTACTGTCCTTTCCGTCTTTCCCAACATCAGGATCTTTTCCAATGAGTCCTCTCTTCTCATTAGGTGGCCAAAGTATTTGAGCTTCAGCTTCAATATCTGTCCTCCAAAGCAGTCAGAGTTTATTTCCTTTAGGATTGACTGATTTACTCTCCTTGTACTCCAAGGGTCTGTCAAGAGTCTTCTCCAGCATCCCAAATCAAAAGCATCAATTCTTTGGTGCTCAGCCTGCCTTATGGTCCAACTATCACAGTTGTACATTACTACCGGGAAAACCATAGCTTTGACTATACAGACTTTTGCCAGCAAGGTGATGGTTTTGCTTTTTAGTATGCTGTGTAGGTTTGCCATAGCTTTCCTCCCAAGGAGTAAACTTCTCTCAATTTCATGGCTGAAGCTACTGTCTGCAGTGATTTTGTAGCCCAAGAAAATAAATCGGTCAATGCTTCCATTTCTTCTCCTTCTGTTTGTCAGGAGTGATGGGACCAGATGCCATGATCTTAGTTTTTGTCATGTTGAGTTTCAAGCTAGCTTTTGCACTCTCCCATTTTATCTTCATCAAGAGGTTCTTTATTTCCTCTTTACTTTCTGCCATAAAAGTAATACTTTCTGCTTATCTGAGATTGTTAATATTTTTCCTGGATATCTTAATTCCAGCTTGTGATTTATCCAGCCTGGAGTTTTTTGTGATTTACTCTGCATATAATTTAAATGAGCAGGGTGAAATATATAGCCTTGTGCTACTCCTTTCCCTATTTTGAACCAATCATTTGTTCCATGTCCAGTTATAACTGTTGCTTATTGAACCTGCATAGAGGTTTCTCAGTTGTTCTGATGCTTCCAGCTCTTTCAAGAACTTGTCACACTTTGTTGTGATCCACACAATCAAAGGCTTTAGCATAGTCAATGAAACAGAAGTAAATGTTTTTCTGGAACTAACTGGCTTTCTCATAATCCAGCAAATGTTGGCAATTTGTTCACTATTTCCTCTGCCTTTTCAAAAAAAATTGTGCTTCTTGTGGTTCTTGGTTCACATACCGCTGAAGCCTAGCTTGTAGGATTTTGAGTATAACCTTGCTATTGTGTGAAATAAGCACAATGATATGGTAGTTTTAAACTTCTTAGTATTTATTATATATTTATTACAAGTCTTCTGGCTTAAGTAGCTTTCACAATTAAACTACAAAGGTCTTGTTTTGCAATTTTATGTTATTTTTATTTCTGTAAGCTGATATGTTATCTCCAACTTTGTGTTAGAATGATTGTTATGTCATTTGTTTTATACTGGCCTACAACTAAATTTTAAAAAAAAGTTTATATTTTCTTTGTTTAAAGAAATATTCATATAAATGTTTTGAATATATGAATTATGTCTCCCTCTTTCAGTCCTGTTCTCTCTCTTTTCCTTTCTGAGTATAAATATATTTCAGGTTCATTCTTTTCTGAGAAGTGTTGGATTCAACAACAGTGTTGGTGAAAAGATCTCCTTTGACAAAAATGGAGAATTCATTGGTGGATTTGATATTATCAATTGGATCACATTCCCAAACCAATCCTTTGTGAGGGTCAAAGTTGGAATAATAGATCCCACAGCTCCAGCAGACAAGTTCTTCAATATTTCTGTGGATTCCACCACGTGGCCAGTAGGCTTTAATCAGGTTAGCTTTTTGAATCTAGATTGGTATGCCTTCATTTAAATATCCTTATTGATTAAAGTCTCGAAGCATCATTTCTGACTAATATACGGTAGGTACAAATGTCATGGGAAAGGAAAAATATCAGTAAGATTTTTTTTACTTTTCTAAGGATTGCTATTGAACATTGTACCCTTTATTTTGACCCCCTGTTAATGATGGACAATGGTTTTCATGGTTTTAACTAAAAACTGGCTTTAAAATTCAGAAGTTGAGAAAACGAACTTTAACTACTCAGCACAGAAATTGTCTTTAGACAGTGGGGATAGAAGGCCATAAATCCCAATAATTGTAGATATTTAATTCATTATTATTTCACACCATTTACATCGAAAAATATGTTATCTCACTACTTTATTTTTAATCTATTGATTGCACACTAACAGTCTCACTCCAACCACTTCCTTTCCTCTCTGAATCTTTAAATATTCTTCTTCATTCATTGATAGGCATTACCTCTATCTTTCTGTAATGATCCTTGTAAGACAGTATATTCTATTCTAATAATTGGTATAGAATATTGTACCCTTTATTTTGACCCTGTATTAATTATGGACAATGGTTCTCATGGTTTTAAGTAAAAGCTGAAGTCTACTGTACTACATTTCATCAGTCGGTTGACTTCAAATTCAGAAGCTAAGAAAATCATCTTTAACTAACCAGCATAGAAATTGTCTTTGGAGAGTGGGGATTATGTTTATGAAAGGCCACGGATGCCAATAAAGATAGATAATTAATGAATTATTATTTCAGAATAATAACATCTCAAAAAGATACCATCATACTACTTCCGCTTATTAATCAAATTTCATGCTGTTTGTTCCATAGTAACAATTTCGCTCCAAGCACTTCCTTTTCCCTCTGTATCCTAAAATATTCTTTTTCATTAATTAATAGGCATTACCTTTATCTCTCTGTAATGATCCTTGTGAGAGAGGATACAGCAAGGCAAAGAAAGAAGGAGAGTCATTTTGCTGCTATGATTGCCATCTGTGTCCAGAAGGGAAAATTTCAAAGGAGAAGGGTAGGAAATTTCCAAATATAATGGGACTAAGCCATTAGAATATAACACTATCTGTAATCAACTATATCAATTCCACTGTGTTCTTTTTCAGACATGGATGACTGCTCACCATGTGCAGAAGATCACTATCCAAATCCTGACAAAAATATGTGCATTCCAAAGCGGATCACCTTTTTGTCATATGAAGAACCCTTGGGGATCAATCTAACCGTTCTTCCTCTTTGCTTTGCTTTAATGACAATTTTGGTCATAAAAATTTTCACAAAACATAAAGACACTCCTATCGTCAAAGCCAACAATAGGAATCTCACTTACACTCTCTTAGTTTCCCTCCTCCTCTCTTTCCTTTGTGTCTTTCTATTTATTGGGAGACCCAACACGATTGTGTGTCTCCTTCGACAACCAGCTTTTGGCCTCATCTTTTCTGTGGCAGTTTCTTGTGTATTGGCCAAAACCTTTGTTGTGGTTCTTGCATTCATGGCCACCAAACCTAGTTCCAAATTAAGGAAATGGGTGGGGGGAAGAATGGTCAGTTTCATTCTTCTATCCTGTGTTCTTGTTCAAATTTGTTTTTGTGCTGCATGGCTGATAACCTCTCCACCATACCCAGATTTTGATATGCAGTCAATGTCTGAAGAAGTCACCATGGAGTGCAATGAGGAATCGGTTATGTTCTACTGTGTTTTGGGTTTTATGGGTTTTCTTGCTCTTGTTAGCTTCTCTGCTGCTTTTCTAGCTAGGAAGTTGCCTGACAGTTTCAACGAAGCCAAATTCATCACCTTCAGCATGTTGGTGTTCTGCAGTGTTTGGCTGTGCTTTATTCCAACCTATCTAAGCACAAGGGGAAAATATACACTGGCTGTGGAGATTTTCTCCATGATCTCGTCCAGTGCTGGCTTATTGATGTGTATCTTTCTTCCCAAGTGTTTTATCATTGTGATGAGACCTGAACTTAACAATAAACATCATCTCATGAAGAGAAAGTTTTAAGAAAGATTTCTTTATTTGTCCATGTTCAGATCTTTCCCTCCCTTGCATATTTAAGCCAGAGAGCAATCTGCAATTAGATCAGCCTTCTATGTTGCAATTTCTACCCTTCTCCCAAGATTTGGGTAGGTCATCTCTTTTCTCCTTCTGGAAGGGAATTTAAAATGTGTACCATAAAACATATAAATAAATAAAAGCAGAAATTGATGTATTGAGATATTTTACTATGTGATAGACATCTCTGACTCAATATATAGAATTATGTGAAGTATGAAATTCTTTTTACTGGTCATCGTAGTTCACATGCACACTAAAAGCAAAGGTTTCCCTATCCAGTTGTGCCTGAATCTAGGGTATGGTCCTTTGTTTCTTAGCTGAAGGAGTAAACATTGTCCAAAGACA
Organism: Bothrops alternatus; assembly: GCA_034064705.1. Taxonomy (NCBI): domain Eukaryota; kingdom Metazoa; phylum Chordata; class Lepidosauria; order Squamata; family Viperidae; genus Bothrops; species Bothrops alternatus. The sequence goes on from JARGCV010000074.1 coordinate 1,696,268, forward strand.
TTTTCTGTGGTCATGTGACCAGCATGGCTATATGCCAAATTAGCACAGAAAGCTGTTACCTTCCCACTAAAATGGTACCTATATATCTACTTGCATTTGCATGCTTTCAAACTTTTGGGTGGGCAAGAGCTGGGGCAAGGAATGGGAGCTCACCCTTTTGTGCAGCACTTGGGTCTCAAATCTTGGCTGTCAGCTTTCTATGCCAGTCTTAAACAGTAGAATTCAACCACATGACAACTACGTATTACAATAAACAGCCCTGTTTCTGGAAGAATACATGAAAATATAGGCAATCCTCAACATATCAAAGGCCATTTAATGAACATTTGAAGTTACAACAGACCCCCCCCAAAAGCTACATATGGCTCCTTTTCAAATTTGCAATGACTGCAGAGTGCCTGTCATTGTTTGTGTTGTGTATTAACTCAATTGCATAATGTCTGTTATAAAAATGGTTAACTAATTGTTCAATTTGAATCCTCGATTGTCTGTCTGTGTATACTGTTAGCCTATGTTTTAGGCGGGAATGTATACTTTAAAATAATTAGCTGCCGCCTAGTGGCAGTCCATATAAATATAAGTCAAGCGGCTGCTAGAGCCGCTTCTGTGTGGATTGAATAATCTAGCTGTTACTTTCAATGTCTTCAATGTCTCTCCATTCCCACTACACAACAGTTTGCCCTTGAAACCCACTATAGGGTTGTTGCAGTGCCCTCCTTCCTCTCCCCCCCTTCCCATCCAGCTATAACCCTGTAATATTTGGGCTTGCTCCCCAATTGCCCATCATGATCCCTCCCGCTTACTTTCAGAAACTCTCTGGACCTCAAGTTGTGGAAGGAAGCCAGGTTTTTATTTGCCTCCAGGCCATATGGCAATGTTCCAAATTTTGTGAGTGGGACAAAATGGCAGCCACCAGACTGTGGAGACCTTGTTATGGCAGGAGAAAAAAATAGTTTATCTCCAGACTGTGCAGCAGTCTGAATATGGCCATCATTTTGTACCCACCTATAAATAGGCAGAGGACAAAATGATGGACAACTGACAAACTGCTTCATTCATTTGCCTTAGAGAGGTCTCCACAGTGCTGTAGATATTTCTGAATGCTGCAGAGTGCAGAGTTTGTTCAGGCAGCAAAATGAAGGAGTTTATCCATGGACCATGCAGCAATGACCTAAATGTGACAAAATGTGCTACCATGCCATGCAGCCACACAAAAAAGGAAGTCCAGTACTCTGAAGTTCTCAGAGTTCCTCAAAAGGTGAGGAGAAAAAGTGTTTGGTAGGAATTAGGCCTAAGGCCTCAGATAAACTGATGGGAATGGGGAAAGGCCTGAATGGACCTAAGGGGTGGAATGTGGAGCATGGGTTATTTCAGGGGTGGTGAGGCCTTGGGAGGGCCAGAGCAGGTGGGCCTGAACCTGTAGTAGGTTTCTAACATCCTCCACCACACAGGAGGCAAGCTATATTTCACTTAATAGCCCACACATTCATTTTATGTTTCATTGGGGGTGAGCAGAGATGGGGGAGGGTGTTAAGTGACATATTTCACCTAATAACAGCCATGACATGCGACCATAATGCATGAATGCCATTATAGTTGTATCTTGACGACTACCTGTAATTGAAATGGAATGGAGTATAATGGAGAGTGAAATAGTTTAGTGTAGTGTCATGGGAGAACAGAACATAACAGAATGAATCTATATCAATGCCTATAATTTGCTATAAGGTTTTAATAATTTTCTTTTTGTCTTCTGGCTCCTGGGTTCCTCTTCTGGGGGCCCTGAATGTTTTGAAGATGTTCACATATGTGACTGGGTTATTATCATTAAGAAATTAGCCAGTTTGTCTCTTCCAAATCCTATGGGACTTCATGAAAATAGGAGGAACTGACACTGAAAGATGGTATTTATTGTCCCAATGATATTCCAACCCATGGCTGGGAGCCCCAAGGCTCTGTGAGTTGATCTGATAGTATGTTGCACTCGATATTTGTGTCTGAAGAGCATCTCAAGAAGGCAGGTCAGTCTGATCCACTTCAAATAACTTGTGGCAGACAGAGGCGTTTGCACCCAGAAAGAAGACACTCATGGAAGATGTTAGTATTCATGGAGTTACTGTTGATAGTATTGCCTGAAGTGGTGTGCAAGGATCCTGGCCTTCAATGTGACTTTCATCAGCCTCTTCCTATTCGGCACACCTATCATCAGCTTGGAGACATTAATATTGCTGGCATTATTTCTGTCTTGTTTGCACCTTCTAATCCCATTAAATTTATTCAAGATCCTTCTCGGGGATTTCATGATGAATTTATGTAAGTGCATCATTAATTGATTGTCGAGCTCTGAATTTTGCTGGTATATTACCTGATGCTTGAAATATTTCTTCTAATGGCAAAAATCCCAGAAAGAAACATTTAAAATAGAATGTCTAGGTTTATTTTATGTGAAATTATATTTTACTTTAGTCTCCAAGTAATAGTGAAATGGAGATCAATTCTCCATTTATAGCACATCACATCTAAATATCTATTAATATACAGAAATGTGGCTTAATTTATGAAGCTGTTACTATCATTAAGAAAGGGGAAGCACATATTTCCCATGATCAGTTTTCTCATTTGATATTTCTGGTGCCACAATGTAGCAATTTCTTTCTGCCTATAAGCCATTCTTAAAATCTGTTGTTTGATAGTAAGCCATTCTCATGTATAAGAACAAGAAATAAAAATTATTTCACATATTTCACAAAATGTGTTTTACTGAATGATTACAAGTGCTATAATGTGAAGCAGATCTTTCTTAATGATTTTTTTTTAAAAAAATGTTTTACAGAATAGTTTTTCAGAATTACCAGCATATTCTGACTTTAGCCTTTACTATAAAAGAGATCAATGAAAATTCCCAAATCCTACCAAACATCTCACTGGGCTTCCACATTTTTAACAGCAATTTTAGTCCAAGCTGGACTTACTTCGCCTCAATGGTTCTGCCTTTCACTCAGGGAAACTTCATCCCTAACTACAAGTGTGGGGCCCCAAAAATCTTGGCTGCAGTCATTGGGGCACCTGACATCTCTCTTCACATGGCAACTGTGCTCTGCATCTACAAAATTCCTCAGGTAAGGTGTGCTGAAGACATACACTATCATTCTGCTGTACCTCCCCAGATATCTGTGTTTTTCTCTCTGTAAGAAGGAGAGCCCTTTCAGATAACTAGATATTATTTTTGCTTAATAAGAGCAGAATAGCACCATGAGTAATTATAACTGGATATATGGTGAGGATATTTGATCCAACAAAACATTCCCCAATTCCAGACATTGAACTAAGGTTCAAATTTCAAATATTCACAATGAGACCGCTTCCTAAATATCTATTTACTGATATCTCAAGAGTGACATCTTGGTTGATATTTCCTAATAAACACAACTTGTTGCATAATGTTTCTTATTTCTTATAAGAATAAGAATATCCAAAGACTCAAATGAATGTACATGTTTTTAGAGGCTCACATAGACTTTTTGAATCACATATGTTTATCTTTCTCTAGTTGACCTATGGGTCTGCCCCTGTCATGGGTAAAGAGACTCAAGCAGTTTTCTTCCAACAAATGTTTCCGAATGAATCTCACCAACTCAAGGGTCTCCTACAGTTATTGTTGTATTTTAGATGGATCTGGATTGGAATTCTTGTAGGAGAGAAATTTATTGAGAAGATGCTCTTAACATTTTCTGAGCATGGCATCTGCATTGAATTCATAGAACAGTTCCCAAATGTAGCTTTTTACAGTGATTTTAATGATACCATTGATGAAGGATTACATATATACCATGTTCTCATGAACAGCACAGCCAATGTGATAATCTTATATGGTGAAATTCACTCCTTATCAGTTCTGAGAACTTTCCTCCAGTTTTCAGAAGTGGAAGATATACCAAAGAAGAGTAAGATCTGGCTTATAACTGCTCAGACAGATTACATCTCAGTTGTCCTTCATAAATCTTTGGATATCCATTTTCTACATGGTGCTTTATCCTTTGCAGTTCATACAAAGGAGATCCAAGACTTCCAGGAATTTCTTCAAAACCTGAATCCAAACAACAACAACCAGCACGATCATTTTCGGAAAGATTTTTGGGAACAGGCATTTGATTGTTTCTTTGCAAACTCAGAAACTGAGATCGCTGGGAAGAAATGTACTGGACAGGAGCGGCTTGAGACCCTTCCCACATCTGTGTTTGAAACCGTAATGAGTGGCCAGAGTTACAATATTTACAATGCGGTCTATGCTGTGGCACATGCTTTGCAATCTCTGTATTCATCCAAATCCAGGGAAAAAACATTTGCTAAAGAAGGGAGGAAACAGTTTCATAATCAAATATGGTGGCAGGTAAGTCTGTAAGCAGAGTAGTACAGAAACCACCATATCTGCAATTGCAAGATCTGTCCATAGACTCTAGTTAACAATAGTATCTTGAGGGATTGACATTAGGTTTAAATGTGAGATACAGTAATGGATTAACCAATTGAAATATTTACAGTATATGGTGATTTTAAAATTGGAAATAGCATCCTACAAAATTGTAACCATGTCTCTTAGAATGTACTACTGTTAATGAAATTAACTGGCTGCAAAATTTAGAATAGTATATGGTGATTCTTTCAAGCTGGTTTCTTTCTTGTTTCATACCTATAGATAAAATCTTGCCAGACTGAGCATTTTAATATATGTATCCACAGTATAATCTGTGAACTATTCAGGAAGGAGTGTTTTCATCCTCTTTCTCTCACACATAATATTCAAACTGAGTTGTCTTTTACTTGTCTGAAATATATCCCCTCGCTGCTGAGAGTTCACCTCCTTACTATATTCCATCTCTCTGCCATAAATTCAGTCTATTAATACATAGAATGAGGTGATCTATTCCATTCACATGATGTGCAGTAGTTACTTTTTCTTTTAGTTCAGGGGTTTCAAACTCGCCACATCACGTGACGTATCACAATGTATCTGAACTTTTTCCCCATTGTTGGAGCTGTAGTGGGCACGGCTTCTGTGTTACACAACCAGCCCGCACACCGGCAGCTTTACACCCCTGTTCTAGATGCTTTCTTTGGAATAGTTGCTTTTAATAACACACAATTCTGTGACTGTTCAAAGTACAGTCATGCCTTTATTAGTCATTCCATGTGTGGAAGAGGAAGGACTGATAACTATATTGTGACATGATTACTCAAAAATATTCCCTTTCCATCAGGCATCGATTTCCCAGACTTCACAAACCATTAGAAAGTCATCTGTATTTCTACATACAGAAAGTAATAGCAAAACATGCTTAGTTTGGAAGCAAATGAATGGAGAAGAATGAGGACAGCCTAATATGCTTCCAGGAATAGAGTTCTAGGAATAGCAGGGAAGGGAGTGAAGGTGTTTTTAACATCTCAGGTGCTTAATAAAAGAGGACAAAGGTAGAATTTAATTTTGAGCCTACTTTTTGTGAGACATATATACTCCCAAGTGATGAAAGTATCACAGGTTTAAAAATTGATATTTAAGCCCTTGCTTAGTGGAGGATTTCAAATTCTAGCATCTTAGTAGATATTGATTCTGACTCTCTTTGAACACATCAAGTAAAAGAAATGGCATTGCCCTTTGGTCATTATTTCTCATTGCCTACCCCAAGGGGGTCAAACTTGCCACGTCACGTGATGTGACATGATGTATCGTGACTTTTTTTGCATTTATTATTATTATTATTTATTTAATTTCTATGCCGCCCTATTCCAAAGAACTCAGGGCGGCTCACAGCATGATAGAAATTACAATAAACACATATCTATAAAAAAACCCTTGAGCTAAAAGAAACCAATCACTCCACAAACATACACAGAAACATACACTGGCTAGGGGCAAGGTGTTAGCTGCCCCAGGCCTGCCGGCAAAAGTATGTTTTAAGCAATCTACGAAAGGCGAAGAGGGTGGGGGCGACACGGATCTCCGGGGGAAGTTGGTTCCAGAGGGCCGGGGCCGCAACAGAGAAGGCCCTTCCCCTAGGCCCCGCCAGGCGACACTGTCTGGCTGACGGGACCTGGAGAAGGCCCACTCTGTGGGCCCTAACCAGCCGCTGGGATTCATGGGGCAGCAGACGGTCCCGTAAATAACCTGGTCCAATGCCATGTAGGGCTTTATAGGTCATAACCAACACTTTGAATTGGGTTCGGAGACCAATTGGCAGCCAATGCAGCTCGCGGAGTGATGCCGAAATGTGGGCATTTCTAGGCAAGCCCAACACTGCTCGCGCGGCTGCATTCTGCATTACCTGAAGTCTCCGAACATTTTTCAAAGGTAGCCCCATGTAGAGAGCATTGCAGTAGTCGAACCTCGAGGTGATAAGGGCATGAGTGACTGTGAGAAGAGACTCCCGGTCCAAATAGGGCCGCAACTGGTGCACCAGGCGAACCTGGGCAAATGTCAGAACTGGAGTGGGTGTGGCCTCTATATGATGCAACCATCCCGCAGGCCAGCAGTATGACATCCCTGGCTTCACCTCTTCTACTGAAACTTTGTTTCATAGATAAAATATAGTTTACAAAAATATTTTTTAATTAAGTTTAGATTTTACATTCTAAAAGTAAGTCTGTCTTCTATTATACTGAACATTTTACAGATCAGGGCCAGAATTTCCATTGCTAAGCGGTACAGTTATAAAGTATGCTGTCATTTGACCATGCAGCTTACAAAAGCAATTGTGACAGTTCCCAATTATCATTGTTAAGTGAGGACTGCACAGGTTTTGAAGCAGTTCATGTGATTACAACTTCCAACTTCCTTCCAGCTTCCCCATTGACTTTGCTTGTGGAAAGCCCGCAAGGAAGGTTACGAATCCCAGACCAGACTGAGAAACCATCACCATGTAGGTCAGGACTAATTTTATTGCAAGATCTGTAGTAACTGAATCTTGCAAGTCTGAATGTGCTTAGCTCTCTACCATATTCTCTTTGTTTGATACGCTAAGGTTTCTCTGAAATGTTTTCTCAACTCATATTTCTTAGTTAAGATTCAAGTACTTCTTATTTGAATGTTACCTTGATAGTAGCTCTCCCTTCTGTCCTTCAAGACCATTCATATCATCTTATTTGAATGTAGGTATTTCCCCATTCACAACACATTAGTTGTGGGAGAAGAATGCTGACTACCTCTGTCTCTTGCTAGCTGTCCAGGAATGGGGATATCAGACATTTTAGCCCAGTTCTGTATGTGAGCTAAGATTGAATGCATATCACTCCTCCAAGGGAAGTGATCCTGAATTCCATCTAGGTTACCATAACTTAGTATGCCTTATGGCCATTTTTCTCTCTGTTTTGAATATAAGATAATATAGCCAAATACATAACACAATATCTAGATGAAACAATTCTTTGATTGTGTAGGTTTGCCATAGCTTTCCTCCCAAGGAGTAAGCCTCTCTTAATTTCATGGATTAAGCTACTATCTGCAGTGATTTTTGTAGCGCAAGAAAATAAATCTGCCACTGCTTCCATTTCTTCTCCTTCTGTTTGCCAGGAGTGATGGGACCAGATGCCATGATCTTAGTTTTTTCATGTTGAGTTTCAAGCTAACTTTTGCACTCTCCCATTTTACCTTCATCAAGAGGTTCTTTATTTCCTCTTCACTTTCTGCCATAAAAGTAATATTGTCTGCTTATCTGAGGTTGTTAATATTTTTCCTGGATATCTTAATTCCAGATTGTGATTTATCCAGCCTGGACTTTTTTCTGATTTACTCTGCATATAATTTAAATGAGCAGGATGAAATATACACCCTTGTGGTACTCCTTTCCCTATTTTGAACCAATCAGTTGTTCCGTGTCCAGTTGTAACTGTTGCTTACTGAACCTGCATAGAGGTTTCTCAGTTGGTCTGATGCTCCCAGCTCTTTCAAGAACTTGTCACACTTTGTTGTGATCCACACAATCAAAGGCTTTAGCATAGTCAATGAAATAGAAATAAATGTTTTTCTGGAACAAACTTGCTTTCTCATAATCCAGCAAATGTTGGCAATTTGTTCACTATTTCCTCTGCCTTTTCAAAAAATAATTTGTGCTTCTTCTGGTTCTTGGTTCACATTCCGCTGAAGCCTAGCTTGTAGGATTTTGGGTATAATCTTGCTATTGTGTGAAATGAGCAAAATGATATGGTAGTTTTAAACTTCTTAGTATTTATTATATATTTATTACAAGTCTTTTGGCTTAAGTAGCTTTCACAATTAAATTACACAGATTTTGGTTTGCAATTATATTAATTTTATTTCTGTAAGCTGATATGTTATCTCTTCCTTTGTGTTAGAATGATTGTTATGTCATTTGTTTTATACTGGCCTACAACTAAATTTAAACAAAAATGTTTATATTTTCTTTATTTAAAGAAATATTCATGTGAATGTTTTGAATATATGAATTACGTCTCCCTCTTTCAGTCCTGTTCTCTCACTTTTCCTTTCTGAGTATCAATATATTTCAGGTTCATTCTTTTCTGAGAAGTGTCAGATTCAACAACAGTGTTGGTGAAAAGATCTCCTTTGACAAAAATGGAGAATTCATTGGTGGATTTGATATTATCAACTGGATCACATTCCCAAACCAATCCTTTGTGAGGGTCAAAGTTGGAATAATAGATCCCACAGCTCCAGCAGACAAGTTCTTCAATATTTCTGTGGATTCCACCATGTGGCCAGTAGGCTTTCATCAGGTTAGCTTTTTGAATCTAGATTGGTCTGCCTTCGTTTAAATATCCTTATTGATTAAAGTCTCAAAGCATCATTTCTGACTAACCTACAGTAAGTACAAATGTCATGGGAAAGGAAAAATATCAGTAAGATTTTTTTTTACTTTTCTAATAATTGCTATTGCACATTGTACCCTTTATTTTGGTGCCCTGTTAATGATGAACAATGGTTTCCATGGTTTTGACATGAAAACTGGCTTCAAAATTCAGAAGTTGAGGAAACCAAGTAACTACTCAGGACAGAAATTGTCTTTGGACAGTGGGGATAGAAGGCCATAAATACCAATAATTGTAGATATTTAATTCATTATTATTTCACACCATTTACATCAAAAAATATGTTATGACAATACTTTATTTTTAATCTATTGATTGCACTCTAACAGTATCACTCCAAGCACTTCCTTTCCTCTCTGAATCTTTAAATATTTTTCTTCATTCATTGATAGGCATTACCTCTATCTTTGTGTAATCATCCTTGTAAGACAGTATATTCTATACTAATAATTGGTATAGAATATTGTACCCTTCATTATGGACAATGGTTCTCATGGTTTTAAGTAAAAGCTGAAGTCTACTGTACTATATTTCATCAGTCTGTTGACTTCAAATTCAGAAGCTAAGAAAACCATCTTTAACTAACCAGCATAGAAATTGTCTTTGGAGAGTGGGGATTATGTTTATGAAAGGACACGTGTGCCAATAAAGATAGATAATTAATGAATTATTATTTCAGAATAATTACATCTCAAAAAGATACCATCTTCCGCTTATTAATCAAATTTCATGCTGTTTGTTCCACAGTAACAATATCACTCTAAGCACTTTCATTTTCCTCTGTATACTGAAATATTCTTTTTCATTAATTAATAGGCGTTACCTTTATCTCTCTGTAATGATCCTTGTGAGAGAGGATACAGCAAGGCAAAGAAAGAAGGAGAGTCATTTTGCTGCTATGATTGCCATCTGTGTCCAGAAGGGAAAATTTCAAAGGAGAAGGGTAGGAAATTTCCAAATATAATGGGACTAAGCCATTAGAATATAACACTATATGTAATCAACTATATCAATTCCACTGTGTTCTTTTTCAGACATGGATGACTGCTCACCATGTGCAGAAGATCACTATCCAAATCCTGACAAAAATATGTGCATTCCAAAGCGGATCACCTTTTTGTCCTATGAAGAACCTTTGGGCATGAGTCTGACTGTTCTTCCTCTTTGCTTTGCTTTAATGACAATTTTGGTAATAATAATCTTCATGAAACATAAAGACACTCCAATCGTCAAAGCCAACAATAGGAATCTCACTTACACTCTCTTAGTTTCCCTCCTCCTCTCTTTCCTTTGCATCTTTCTATTTATTGGGAGACCCAACACGATTGTGTGTCTCCTTCGACAACCAGCTTTTGGCCTCATCTTTTCTCTGGCAGTTTCTTGTATATTGGCCAAGACCTTTGTTGTGGTTCTAGCATTCATGGCCACCAAACCTGGTTCCAAATTAAGGAAATGGGTGGGGAGAAAAATGGTCAGTTTTATTCTTTTATCTTGCATTCTTGTTCAAATGTGTTTTTGTGCTGCATGGCTGATGACCTCTCCACCATATCCAGATTTTGATATGCAGTCAATTTCTGAAGAAGTCACCATGGAGTGCAATGAGGAATCGGTTATGTTCTACTGTGTTTTGGGTTTTATGGGTTTTCTTGCTCTGGTTAGCTTCTCTGCTGCTTTTCTAGCTAGGAAGTTGCCTGACAGTTTCAATGAAGCCAAATTCATCACCTTCAGCATGTTGGTGTTCTGCAGTGTTTGGCTGTGCTTTATTCCAACCTATCTAAGCACAAGGGGAAAATATATGTTGGCTGTGGAGATCTTCTCCATGATCTCGTCCAGTGCTGGCTTATTGATGTGTATCTTTCTTCCCAAGTGTTTTATCATTGTGATGAGACCTGAACTTAATAATAAACATCATCTCATGAAGAGAAAGTTTTAAGAAAGATTTCTTTATTTGTTCATGTTCAGATCTTTCCCCCCTTGCATATTTAGGGCCAGAGAGCAATCTGCAATTAGATTAGCCATCTATGTTGCAATTTCTACTCTTCTCCCAAGATTTGGGTAGATCATCTTTTTTTTCCTTCTGGAAGGAAATATTCCTTTTTTTGGCAATGTTCCAAATTTTGTCCTGTCCATATGTGAGTGGGACGAAATGGAAGCCACCATACTATGGAGACCTTTTTAAGACAGGAGAACAAAGTAGTTTATCTCCAGATTATGCAGCAGTCTGAATATGGCCGCCATTTTGTACCCACCTATAAATAGCAGATGACAAAATAGTGGCCTCTCCAGTCCAGCACATTTTTTCCCAGAGGTCTCAGTTTTTCAGTTTGCAAAGAAACAATGAAATGCCTGTTCACAAAAATCTTTCTGAAAATGATTTTGTTGGTTGTTGTTTGGATTTAAGTTTTGAAGAAATTCCTGGAAGTCCTGGATGTCCTTTGTGTGAACTGCAAAGGATAAAGCACCTTGTAGGAAATGGATATCCAAAGATTTATTGTCTGGCCAGTAGGTGTCGAACCCCGCAAGGCCGACCTGTCCGGCCTGATGAGCGGTGGGCCGTGGCTCCATTGCTGCTTCATTACCCACTGCTCATCAGCCCTTCCCCCAAGATTTGGATAGGTCATATCTTTTTTCCTTCTGGAAGGGAATTTAAAATGTGTACCATAAAAATATAAATAAATAAAAGCAGAAATTGATGTGTTGAGATATTTTAGTATGTGATAGACATCTCTGACTCAATATATAGAATTATGTGAAGTATGAAATTCTTTTTACTGGTCATCGTAGTTTACATGCAGTAAAGGTTTCCCTATCCTGTTGTGCCTGAATGTAGGGCATGGTCCTTATCTTTTGTTCTTAGCTGAAGGAGCCAGCATTGTCTAAAGACATTTTCTGTGGTCATGTGACCATCATGGATATATGCCATAGAATGCTGTTACCTTCCCATTAAAGTGGCACCTATTTATCTACTTGCATTTGCATGCTTTCAAACTGTTAGATGGGCAGGAGCTGCTGCAAGGAATGGGAGCTCACCCTATTGTGCGGCACCTGGGTCTCAAGTCTGGGCTGTCAGCTTTCTATGCCAGTCTTAAACAGTATAGTTCAACGACATGACAACCAAATATTGCAATAAACAGCCCTGTTTCTGGAAGAATACATGAAAATATAGACAATCCTGGAGATATCAAAGGCCATTTAATGAAGATTTGAAATTACAACCAATTATTTGTTTCTAAAGCAGTCAGATAGCCAACTCACTGTGGGACAACAGTTACATAATATCAAAGAAATAGTGGAATATAATTATTAAAGAACGGATGCAAAAAGAGGGACAAAAGGAAATGTTAATGACAAAAAATAAAATATTTTAAAAATTATTTTAAATAATTAAATTAAATTATTGAATTGTCCTTCAGTGAGCTGGCCATGGTGAGCTGGCTGCAGTGAGTTAACCATGGCGAGTTGGAAGCAGTGAGTTGGTAAGTTGGTTGTGGTAAGCTGGCTATATGTTTTCTCCTCAGTATCAAAACCAATGAAATCTCTGGCACAAAAATAATTCTAGTAAATTCAAATAAATTCCATCAGAAATCCAATACATGCTTGTATCCAATTTACATAATGATCTCTCTTTAGGAAATACAACTGAATATGATAACTGTGTAAACAGTACATTTTATTGTTATGAGTCTGTTTTGGTAGATAGAATGTTGCAGCACTTGTATAAGAGGCATATGATAATTTTAAATGCCGACTGATGAGTTACTTGAATGAGCCTGGGTTGGAATTTGCAGAGAACGCGGAACTTGGTTATCTGAGGAATCATATCACTTCAAAGGAATTAGCTCATCCAAGCCATGGTACCATAAGAGGCATACTGTGTGTTGTGGGTGGTTCAGGAGAAGAGCATTTTATACCATGGTGCCCAACCCATTGAAGCTTGTGTCCCCAAGATTGGATCAACAACCACCAGTTTGGTCTTCTGAAATGGTTTGGACATCAGGCTGCCCCAGTGGGAGGGTGGTATCTTGGAGATGGTTACCATGCATTCCCAAAAGTAAGACCTACCACAAAAATAAGCCCTAGCTTGATTTGGGAGGGGGGAGTAATATAAGCTCTACTCCAGAAATAAGCCCTAGTTTTGGGGTGAAGCACACACCTAAAAATCAAGCCCCACACCCACTTACCTTGCAGTCAGGCATCTCCTCACCAGCCCACTTCTTTTGTGGCATCTCCAGGCCTGCATTTTGTAGTCAGAGGCCTTTGCGGAAGGCCACTGCAGCCAGGAATTGAGCTATGCATTAAGTCCATAGCTCAGTTCTCAGCTCCAATGGCCTTCTGGAAATGCCTCTGACTGCAAAATGAAGGCCAGAGCTCCATTCTCAGCTGCAGAATGAAGCTGCTCCTCTGGCTCCAGAAGAAGTGGGCTGGCTGGGTGGGGCTGTTGGTGCTGGAGGTGTGTGGAAAAGATACCCCTCTGAAAATAAGACCTGGTGCCTCTTTTGGAGGCAAAAAATAAAATAAAATAAGACCGGGTATTATTTTTAGGGAAACATGGTAATAGATTAGGCAGAACCTATTTCCTCCCTATGTGTACTTCACTCCCATCCTCTCCATTTTGACTATTGAATTTTAATTCAGTTAAAATTGAATTTTAATTGAATTTTAAATTTATGGTCTGCATATAATGTTTTAATGCTTTGTATGATATTTGATTGAATGACTGTAAGCTACCTAGATTTCTACTTTGTGAGATGAGCAGCATAGAAGTTAAATAATTAATTCTTTGTTGGGGCTACAGTAGCAGAGATAAGATATAGTCCAGTGATGGAGAACCTTTTAGAGACCAAGTGCCCAAAAACTGGTCCCTCCCCCATCCCTTTCGTCACCTGCCTGCAGTGCCACTCACCACCTCCAGGGCCTGCCACAGATTGCCCAGGCAGCCCAGCAGCGCTATGGTGGTCACACCCTCTGTCCGGGCCCTGCAACATCAACTGTGTGTGTTGGGGCATGAGGGCAGAGTCTTGTCTAGGCTGCCTGGCTGCCATGTCCTTGGCTGTGCTGCTCTGTGTGGGCCACGCTCGGGGGCGACTCTCCTTCAGGGGGGCTGCTGGAGAGGAAGGGGTCTTGGGGGGAGATAAGGCTGGGGCAATGACACGTGTGCCCACAGAGAAGGCTCCGAATGCCGGCTCTGGCACCCGTGTGATAGATTTTCCACCACTGATATAGTCTATGGAATATAGACCAGTTGCATCATGTGGATGCCATACCCACCACAGCTCCAGCTATGCAAAAAAAAGTTGTGATATGTCGCAATACATCATGTGACGTGGCGGGTTTGACACCCGTGCTGTGGTTCAACCTTGAACTACAAACTGAGAAATTTGCATGTAAGCATACTTCCAGGAACAATTATTCTTCCTGCACGAATGCCTATGACAGCGAGCTCTGCCCATCAGTGTCAGATACAAACCTCCAATAAAATGCACTAGTTTAGGAAATAGCCAAGAAAGTGGCAGAAAATGAGGTGACTCATTACTGTAGATGTCCACCTCAGATTCAACTTATATTATCCACCCACTATGTGCTGCAAAACTCAATGTTTTATGAAAAGGCCTAATTTTCTTCTAACTTCCTTATTTCTGCTTAAAATTCCTAATTATTAATTTCTCCTATCCTCCTATTTTGCCTACATACCACAGACCAGAACTTGGGGTAGGTGCTTTCTGAGGGCTTTTTTGAGGTCTGTTCTGTTCTCTCCTTTGGAGTGGTTTTGTTCTCATCTTCTTCTGATATGAGATATGATAGTTGGCCTGGTGCTTTCTGGGATCTCTGCAAGAAATGTTGTAGTTATGATTGCTCTTTCTAAAGCTGCAAAGAACTCTGGTTGATTAGCATCATCACTCTTAGAGTTTAGTTAAAAGAAAACAGAGAAGCAGAGTTGCAAAAAATGCTGCTACTGGAACCACAGGTTGTACAAAAAAAAAGAATAAGGACAAAAAAGATGGTGTGCAGATGTTCCCAGAGAGGAATTGATCTTCCCACAAATGCTGAAATAAAATTGGTTGGCTAGAGTTTTCTCTTCTTATTCACTAATATTATACTCTCCAAGCAATGGACAAATTATGTTGTAATGCCAAAAAAGGAGAACAAAACCAACCCAGCTCCAAACCAGCTAAAAACTGTCCTAGCTAGCTCCTAGTTTCAGTTTTCTAGGTCATGGTTGTTCCAAAGGTGCTTTTTCAAGAGGCAACAGGACTTTCTTTGTTTTTCATTGAAGATGTTTTGTTTCTCTTCCAAGACGTTTCTTCAGTTTGAGTGGAGGGAAATGGAAGGATTTTTATTCTTCACAGTCATCTGGTTGTTAGCACTCTTTCTGAGAGTTGTTGAGGCCAATTGGAGGTTTATCTGTGCCTTCAGGGTCATCTGAATAGTGCAAATAGGTGTGGAACCTTTTCGGAACTGCCAAAAGGACTATGTTGTAAACAGGAGGTAGCTGATATTGAATGACAAAGGCCACTCTTTTGAAGACAGCAAAGTCCACATTATGGACAGAGAAAATTGCTGGTTTGAAAGAGGGGTCAAAGAGTCCATCTACATTAAAACTGAACAGCCCTCTCTCAAAGAGGAAGAGGGACATGATACCACCTATCTCCTGTTTATAACATAGTTCTTTCAACAATTCCAAAAAGGTTCCACACCTATTTGGACTATTCAGATGACCCGAGGGCACAGATAAACCTCTAAGTGGCCTCAACAATTGTCAGAAAGAGTACTAATGACCAGATGACTGCAATAAATAAAAATCCTTCCATTTCCTGCCACTCAAACTTGGATGAGAAACAAAATGTCTTCAAGGAAAAACAAATTGCATATTGAAAAAGCACTTTGAGGTGTCCTAGCAGCTGACTATTCATAATTAGCAAATGGAGCAACCCAGTCAACGCCAGGTTGTTCTATTGTGGATCAGTGCAACACTCTGCACCAGCTCTCTGCAAAGTACATTAACCTTCCTAAAAGTGTTCTGTGTGCTGTTTTCACAAATCTGAAAGTGGTATTTGATTGAAAGATTGTGGCAAAAACTGCTTCCTTCATTGATCACTGGCTCCTACAACTGTACCAGTTGGTAGTTCTCAAGTTACAGGTTCTTAGTGACAGTTCAAAGTTACATTGAACATCTTCAGGGCTACTTAAGTTCTGATAGCCAATCCATCCCTTCTGTGATCACATTGTGAATGCTCAGCAATTGACCCACATTTATGAGTGTTTGCAGCATCTCACAATCATGCAAGTGTCATTTATGATGTTTTCTTTGCCAGAGACCTACAGTTGCCAGCAAAAAAGTCCCATTTCAGACAATGGATTTGCTTAATGACCACCACCTACCCTTAATGTCTACTGATGTCTAATGTCTAATAAAATTGAACACAGTCATTATGTGACCTGAGTAATGACTGTCCTGAGTTATAACAGTGAATCTACTATGATTATTAGTGGAGAACTGTTTCCCAATTCCAGTTTCTAAAATAATTAAACAAAACTGTATTCTGACTCTTATATTCTTTAATTTTTAACTAACTCTATGTTATGAGTCTTTATCTAAACTGTTTTTTCCTCTGTTCTGTTATTAGTAAACCAATCATGGTAATGTAATGGATAGTAGAGAATAGAAAGTAATGTTATTTAGTGCAATGGAAGAATGGAATGGAATTGAATGGAATAGAACATAGAATGGAATAAAAAAAGAATAGAATAGAATAGAATAGAATAGAATAGAATAGAATAGAATAGAATAGAATAGAATAGAATAGAATAGAATAGAATAGAATAGAATAGAATAGAATAGAATAGAATAGAATAGAATAAGGAATGGAATGGAATGGAATAGGAATAGGAATAGGAATAGGAATAGGAATAGGAAGAGAAGAGAAGAGAAGAGAAGAGAAGAGAAGAGAAGAGAAGAGAAGAGAAGAGAAGAGAAGAGAAGAGAAGAGAAGAGAAGAGAAGAGAAGAGAAGAGAAGAGAAGAGAAGAGAAGAGAAGAGAAGAGAAGAGAAGAGAAGAGAAGAGAAGAGATCTATAATAATGCCTTTAGGCATACATATATTTACAATTCTATTTTGATTTATGGATCAAATGATTTTATTTTTGTCTTATTGCTCATGCATCCCTGACTCAGGAGGCCCTCACATGTTTTGAAGATGTTCACATATGTGACTGTCTTATTATCATGAAGAAATTAACCAGTTTGTCTCTTCCAAATCCTATGGGACTCCATGAAAACAAGAGGAAGGGACACTGAATTATGGTATTTATTGTCCCCATGATATTCCAATCCATGGTTGGGAGCCCCAAGGCTCTGTGAGTTGATCTGATAGTATGTTGCACTCAATATTTGTGTCTGAAGAACATCTCAAGATGGCAGGCCAGTCTGTTCCGCTTCAAATAACTTGTGGCAGACAGAGGCATTTGCATCCAGAAAGAAGACACTCATTGAAGATATTAGTATTCATGGAGTTACTGTTGATATTATTGCCTGAAGTGGTGTGCAAGGATCGTGGCCTTCAATGTGACTTTCATCAGCCTCTTCCTATTCGGCATACCTATCATCAGCTTGGAGACATTAATATTGCTGGCATTATTTCTGCCTTCTTTGCATCTTCTAATTCCATTAAATTTATTCAAGATCCTTCTCAGGGATTTCATGATGGACTTATGTAAGTGCAGCATTAATTTATTGTCAAGCTCTGAACCTTGCTGGTATATTACCTGATGCTTGAACTGTTTCCTCTAATGGCAAAAATTCCAGAAAGAAACATCTAAAATAGAATGTCTAGGTTTATTTATTTATGGGAAGTTATATTTTACTTTAGTCTCCAGGTAATATTGAAATGGAGATCAATTCTCCATTTATAACACATCACATCTAAATATCTATTAATATACAGGAATGTGGCTTAATTTATGACGTTGTTACTATCATTAAGAAAGGGGAAGCATATATTTCCCATGATCAGTTTTCTCATTTGATATTCATGGTGCCAAAATGTAGCAATTTTCTTCTGCCTGTAAGCCATTCTTAAAAGCTGTTGGTTGATAGTGGGCCATTCTCATGTATAAGAACACAGAAATAAGAATTATTTCACACATTCCACAACATGTGTTGTACTGAATGATTACAAGTGCTATAATGTGAAGCAGACTTTTCTTATTGATTTTTTAAATTGTTTTACAGAATAGTTTTTCAGAATTACCAGCATGTTCTGGCATTAGCATTTACTATAAAACAGATTAATGAAAATCCTCAGATCCTACCCAACATCATGCTGGGCTTCCACATTTTTAACAGCAATTTTAGTCCAATCAAGACTTACTTCACCTCAATGGTTCTGCCTTTCACTCAGGGAAAATTTATCCCTAACTACAAGTGTGGGGTCCCAAATATTTTGGCTGCAGTCATTGGGTCACCAGACATCTCTCTTCACATGGCAACTGTGCTCTGCATCTACAAAATTCCTCAGGTAAGATGTGCTGAAGACATACACTATCATTCTGCCATACCCCCACAGGTATCTATATGCTTCTCTCTGTGAAAAGGAGAAACTTTTCTGATTCCCACATATTATTTTTTGTTTGATAGGTTCAGTAGAGCTGCCTGAGTAATGAGTAAGGTTGAATAGACAGTGGGGATATGTGACATAGTAAAACATTTCTCAATTCTAGAAATTGATCCAAGGTTCAAATTTGATATATCCACAATGAGACTACTTCTAGAAAACGGTATTTACTGATACGTTAATAGTGACATCTTGGTTATATTCCTAAGAATCCTTTCACATCCCTCGATATTATTTTTGCATGATAAGATTAGCATAACAGCATGAGTAATCATAACTCTGAACAGATGGTGGGGCTATTTAACACAGCAAGATATATCCAAATTCCAGACACTGAACTAAGATTCAAATATTCAAAATGGGACTACTTTGACAAAAATGTATTTACTGATACCTCAAGAGTGACATCTTGGTTACTTCCGGTGGCTCCGCTGGCGCCGCTAGGGTCTCCTCTGTGAGACTCCGTCATCTGGATCTGTAAAGCCACGAAAAACAGCGCACACCAGCTGTTTTTTCGTGGTGAAAAATCCCCTCTCCGGGCAAAGGAGAGGTGTAGAGCATCGGGAGCAAGGTTGAGCCTTCTTAAACCCCTGGA
Source organism: Bothrops alternatus (assembly GCA_034064705.1). NCBI lineage: Eukaryota > Metazoa > Chordata > Lepidosauria > Squamata > Viperidae > Bothrops > Bothrops alternatus. The sequence goes on from JARGCV010000074.1 coordinate 1,715,314, forward strand.
AAATAAGTTTCCAGGGATTAAGAGTGAGCTCCCTATAGCTCCGGAGGACGCTCCTATCCAGAGACGCTTCTGTCCTTGGACAGAGAAAGACGCCGCGACCACTTCTGCTTTTTTAAAAGTTAACACTGGAGAGACTGTAAGCAGGCTGAATGACTACAGGAGTCTTAAATGGATTGCAAGTATTTTTATTGTTTCTTTTTGGTTATACATTTCTAACGTCTACAATCAACATAAGGTTTCAAAATGGCGTTTAGCTTTCACTATTTTCATTGTTAAGGAAAGTGCTGGAAGTGAAAGTGGAACTGTTACTTTTTTCTCTCCTCCTGTTTTCTCAAGCGCAGCTAGAGAGACGGCTGTGATTATTTGAAATTTAAAATGGAGTGGAATTTACAGCCAAATGCTAAACCTATGTTGGATCGTACTGATGAATTTTATGAAAAAAAGGTCTGATACACAGAAGATTTTTACCCAAGACTTTAAAGAGATTAAAGCATCTTTGAAAGAGATTAAAGCATCTTTGAAAGAGGCTTTTACAGAAATATTAATTAAATTAGCTAAATTCTTTCCTCCAAATGAAGTTGATGTACAACCGACTGCTGAACAATTTATTTTACAATTTGAACATGGAGAAGAGTTAGATCAATTAACTGGAATTTTTTCTTCAAATGAAACTGATTTACAATTGTCTGCTGACTATTATACAACACAAGAGAAATCAGAAGATCAACAGGGAAGAGAAGAGGATAGTTTTGAGAATAAAGACTACAACTGGATTTTGCTAGATGGAAAGTTTGTTTATGGAGAGCAAGAGGTTTTGTTTCAAGAAGGGGAATTCTGTCCAGCCGGGCAGCAAGAAGAGGATTTAATTGACAAAAGAGAGACTTTGTTTCACTTTATGAAGCAATTAGACGATAAATGGATTCGGTTTGATGAACAGTTTATTTATGGAAAGCAAGAGGATTTGATTCAAGAAAGGATGACTCAATTCAAGAAGCAATTTATTTATGGGGTCGAAGAAATAAAGAAGAGAGATTTATTATTTGGAAGGGTGGCCTTGTTATGGCGGTGTATTTGGTTAAAAAGAAAACCTAGAATTCGTTTGAAGTAATGAAATTTAAAACTGTATGTAAGGATTTATGGGTAATTTAAAATTATGGACTGAATTAAGGACTAAGATTACGAGTAAGATGATTAATGGTTGACATAATTAAATTGATGAAGGATGTATTTGTTTTGATGATATAGGTTTGACATTAGATGGAATGTAAGTTAGAAATGGTACAAATAGTTTGTTTTTATGAGAGAGCCCAGAAGTTGATTGATTAAATGAAATTTATAATTAAATGAGAGAATTAAGGTTAATCTAAGATTATGGGTTGATTTAAAGATTGAGATTATAAGTAAGTTGTAAGATAGGATGTTTAAATGATATATCAAGATTTGACTTAGATTGACGGTTTAGATGTAAATGATAAAAATTATTCTTAACAAGATGAGTTGTTTGTTTAATAAGGAATTAAGCTTAATTTAAGATTTAGGGTTGAACTAAAGATAAATTTTATAAGTAAGGTTTAGAAGAGGATGTTTAAATGAAGATACATATTAAGATATATTATGATAAATTAAATTGAATAAGAATATAACTATTATTATTATTATTATTATTTTTTGAATTGAGGGACTTATTGATATTGTTATTTTTAATATTATCTGTTTAATTTCAATAAGATGAGTTTTTTTTGTGTGTGTTTTGTTTAAGGGATTGATTTGACTCAGAGAATGTATATGTTATATAGTTTAAAATTCTTGTTAAGACTATATAATAATTTTGTTTGACGTAGTGGGGTTTTCTTTTGTTATACCCTGTAATCATTCTGGGAAGTCGAGGGTTAGGGAGGGATTATAATCTTAGAGATGATGGTTTCTCAACTGTATTTGGGGTTGGTGGAAGAATATTTAATTATTGTTATTAAAGGGTTGTTTGGGTGGCCTTTGGTGGACTGAAGGTTGATTTAAGTGGAAGTTGACAAGAAAGGGGAATAGGATGGAGATAGAGAAGGATGAAGGTTAACTGTTTGAGATGTTTATTTTCAGTTGAGTTATTACTACTAGAAGTACTGGAAATTGTATTTATGTTTTGTTGATGATTGTTTGTTTGTATATTAAAAAATATCAATAAAATACATTTAAAAAAAAAAGAGTGACATCTTGGTTGATATTTCCTAATAAACACAACCAGTTGCATAATGTTTCACACTATAACATCAAAGATACCAAAAATGCAAATGAATTTTTAGGCTCACATAGACCTTTGCAACTGCATATGTTTATCTTTCTGTAGTTGATATATGGCTCTGCTCCAGTCATGGATAAAGAGACTCAAGCAGTTTTCTTCCAACAAATGTTTCTGAATGAATCCCACCAACATAAGGGCCTCCTGCAGTTATTGCTGTATTTTAGATGGACCTGGATTGGAATTCTTGTAGTAAAGGATGAGAAAGGAGAGAAATTTGTCCAGGAGGTTCTCCCCACATTTTCTGAGCATGGCATCTGCATTGAATTCATAGCACAGTTCCCAAATGTAGCTTTTCACAGTGATTTTACTGATACCATAGACGAAGGGCTACATATCTACCATGTTCTCATGAGCAGCACTGCTAATGTGGTAATGTTATATGGTGAAATTCAGTCCTTATCAGCTTTGAGAAGCTTCCTCCAATTTTCAGAAGTGGAGGATATACCAAGGAAGAATATGATTTGGCTTATAACTGCTCAGACAGATTACACCTCAGTTGCCTTTCATAAATCCTGGGATATCCATTTCCTGCATGGTGCTTTATCCTTTGCAGTTCACACAAAGGAGATCCAAGACTTCCAGGAATTTCTTCAAAACCTGAATCATAACAACAACAACCAGCACGATCATTTTAGGAAAGATTTTTGGGAACAGGCATTTGATTGTTTCTTTGCAAACTCAGAAACTGAGATTGCTGGGAAGAAATGTACTGGACAGGAGCAGCTTCAGACCCTTCCCACATCTGTGTTTGAAACACTAATGAGTGGCCAGAGTTATAATATTTACAATGCAGTCTATGCTGTGGCACATGCTTTGCAATCTCTGTATTCATCCAATTCCAGGGGAAAAACATTTGCTAAAGAAGGGAGGAAACAGTTTCATAATCAAGCGTGGTGGCAGGTAAGTCTGTAAGCAGAGTAGTACAGAAACCACCAAATCTGCAATTGCTAGATCTGTCCATATACTCTAATGAACAATATTTTCTTGAGGGATTGACATTAGGTTTAAATGTGAGATACAGTAATGGATTAACCAACTGAAATATTTATATGCTGATGTTAAAATTGTAAATAGCATCCTACAAAATTGTAACCATGTCTCTTAGAATGTACTACTGTCCATGAAATTAACTGGCTGCAAAATTTAGAATGGGACATGGTGATTCTTTCAAGCTGGTTTGTTTCTTGTTTCATACCTATAGATAAAATCAAGCCAGACTGAGCACTTTAATATGTGTGTATCCACAGTATAATCTGTGAACTATTCAGGAAGGAGTGTTTTCATCCTCTTTCTCTCACACATAATATTCAAACTGAGTTGTCTTTTACTTGTCTGAAATATATCCCCTCGCTGCTGAGAGTTCACCTCCTTACTACATTCCATCTCTCTGCCATAAAATCAGTCTGTTAATACATAGAATGAGGTGATCTATTCCATTCACATGATCTGCAGTAGTTGCTTTTTCTTCTAGATCAGGGATGTCAAACTCACCACGTCACGTGACGCATCCCAATGTATCTCAACTTTTCCCCCCTTGTCGGAGCTGGGATGGGCACGGCTTCCGCATGACACAACCAGCCCGCAGGCCAGCAGCTTTACACCCCTGTTCTAGATGCTTTCTTTGGAATAGTTGTTTTTAATGACACACAATTCTGTGACTGTTGAAAGTACAGTCATGCCTTTATTAATCATTCCATGCATTGAAGAGAAAGGACTGATGATTATATTGTGATATGATTACTCAAAACAGGATTCAGATGTTCCCTTTCCCTCAGGCATCGGTTTCCCAAACTTTTCACAGACCATTGGAAACTGTGTATTTCCACACAGAGAAATTAATAGCAAAACATGCTTAGTTTGGGAGCAAATGAATGGAGAAGAATGAGGACAGCCTTATATGCTTCTAGGAACAGAGTTCTAGAAATAGCAGGGAAGGGAGTGAAGGTGTTTTTAACATCTCAGGTATTAATAAAAGAGGACAAAGGTAGGATTTAATTTTGAGCCTTCTTTTTGGAGACATATATACTCCCAAGTGATAAAAGAATCATAGGTTTAAAAATGGATATTTAAGCCCTTGCTTAGTGCAGGATTTCAAATTCTAGCATTTTAGCAGATGTTGATTCTGCTTCTCTTTGAACACATCCAGTAAAAGAAAGGGCATTGCCCTTTGGTCATTATTTCTCATTGCCTACCTCAAGGGGGTCAAACTTGCCACATCACGTGATGTGACGTGATGTATTGTAACTTTTTTTTTGCATTGCCAGAACTGGGGTCGGTATGGCCTCCATATGATGCAACCAGCCCGCAGGTCAGCAGTTTGACACCCCTGGCCTAACCTATTTTACTGAAATTTTGTTTCATAGGAAAAATATAGTTTACAAAAATATGTTTTAATTAAGTTTAGATTTTACATTCTAAAAGTAAGTCTGTCTTCCATTATACTGAACATTTTACAGATCATCCTTTCTGAACTAAGGCAATCAGGGCCAGAATTTCCATTGCTAAGCGGTACAGATATAAAGTATGCTGTCATTTGACCGTGCAGCTTACAAAAGCAATTGTGACAGTTCCCAATTATCATTGTTAAGTGAGGACTGCACAGGTTTTGAAGCAGTTCATGTGATTATAACTTCCAACTTCCTTCCAGCTTCCCCATTGACTTTGCTTGTGGAAAGCCCGCAAGGAAGATTACGAATCCCAATCCTGTAATTTTGGAATGCTGCAACAGTCAGAAATCCAGTTACCAAGTTCCAATATTGTGATCACATGACCACAGGGGTGTTGTAACAGCTGGAATTTCAAGGAAGTCGTCAGTACCATATATTTTGCACCAACCAATTTCAAATTATTGCTGAACAAGCAGCCATTGAATTAGAACTACCTGTACTTAAGTATTTCTGTGTTGTCTCATATATAGAGACCTCCAAGACATTTTCAGCCCCAAAAGGTAGACCAGACTGAGAAACCATCATCATGTAGGTCAGGACTAATTTTATTGCAAGAGCTGTAGTAACTGAATCTTGCAAGTCTGAATGTGCTTAGCTCTCTACCATATTCTCTTTGTTTGATACGCTAAGGTTTCTCTGAAATGTTTTCTCAACTCATATTTCTTAGTTAAGGTTCCAGTATTTCTTATTTGAATGTTACCTTGATAGTAGCTCTCCCTTCTGTCCTTCAAGACCATTCATATCATCTTATTTGAATGTAGGTATTTCCCCAATCACAACACATTAGTTGTGGGAGAAGAACGCTGACTACCTCTGTCTCTTGCTAGCTGTCCAGGAATGGGGATATCAGACACTGTGGCCCAGTTCTGTATGTGAGCTAAGATTGAATGCATACTACTCCTCCAAGGGAAGTGATCCTGAATCCTATCTAGGTTACCATAACTTAGTATGCCTTATGGGCATTTTTCTCTCTGTTTTGAACATAAGATAATATAGCCAAATACATAACACAATATCTAGATAAAACATACTGTAACTGGAAAGGGTTTTGTGTCTATCTGTATATACATTCATGCATATAGACCTTTTCAGTTAGATTTTGTTTTAACTTGTTAGTTCCTTGCCTCTAGTCTTTTTGATTTTAACTATACTGTAAATGAAATCAAATTTTAGCACAGCTACAAGTATAAGGCTCTTTATAAGTAAGAAGAGTATTCAACTATTATAGCCCTATATATTCTATGTATTGTTGTTGTTTAATCATTAAATCATGTCTGAGTCTTTTCAACCTCATGGACTGCAACACCCAAGGCCTATCCCCCACTGTCTCACAGAATTTGCCCAAATTAATGTTCATTCTGCTGAAGACACTCTCCAACCATCTCATCCTCTGTTGTCCTTTTGACTTCTCCTTTTGCTTTCCGTCTTTCCCAACATCAGGATCTTTTCCAATGAATCCTCTCCTCTCATTAGGTAGCCAAAGTATTTGAGCTTCAGCTTCAATATCTGTCCTCCAAAGCAGTCAGAGTTTATTTCCTTTAGGATTGACTGATTTGCTCTCCTTGTACTCCAAGGGGCTCTCAAGCGTCTTCTCCAGCACCACAAATCAGAAGCATCAATTCTTTAGTGCTCAGTCTTCCTAATGGTCCAACTCTCATAGTTGTACATTACCACTGGGAAAACCATCACTTTGACTATACAGATTTTTGACAGCAAGGTGATGGTTTTGCTTTTTAGTATGCTGTGTTGGTTTGCCATAGCTTTCCTCCCAAGGAGTAAGCTGCTCTTAATTTCATGGCTGAAGCCACTATCTGTAGTGATTTTGTAGCCCAAGAAAATAAATCTGTCACAGCTTCCATTTCTTCTCCTTCTGTTTGCCAGGAGTGATGGGACCAGATGCCATGATCTTAGTTTTTTCATGTTGAGTTTCAAGCTAACTTTTTCATTCTCCCATTTTATCTTCATCAAGAGGTTCTTTAGTTCCTCTTTACTTTCTGCCATAAAAGTAATATTGTCTGCTTATCTGAGGTTGTTACTATTTTTCCTGGATATCTTAATTCCAGCTTGTGATTTATCCAATCTGGAGTTTTTCATGATTTACTCTGCATATAATTTAAATGAGCAGGGTGAAATATACACTCTTGTGGTACTCCTTTCCCTATTTTGAACCAATCATTTGTTCCATGTCCAGTTATAACTGTTGCTTATTGAACCTGCATAAAGGTTTCTCAGTTGGTCTGATACTCCCAGCTCTTTTAAGAACTTGTCACAGTTAGTTGTGATCCACACAATCAAAGGCTTTAGCATAGTCAATGAAACAGAAGTAAATGTTTTTCTGGAAAAAAACTTGCTTTCTCATAATCCAGCAAACTTTGGCAATTTGTTCAGTAAGCTGATATGTTATCTCTTCCTTTGTGTTAGAATGATTGTTATGTCATTTATTTTATACTGTCCTACAACTAATTTTTTTAAAAAGTTTATATTTTCTTTGTTTAAAGAAATATTCATATAAATGTTTTGAATATATGAATTATGTCTCCGTCTTTCAGTCCTGTTCTCTCTCTTTTCCTTTCTGAGTATCAATATATTTCAGGTTCATTCTTTTCTGAGAAGTGTCAGATTCAACAACAGTGTTGGTGAAAAGATCTCCTTTGACAAAAACGGAGAATTCATTGGTGGATTTGATATTATCAACTGGATCACATTCCCAAACCAATCCTTTGTGAGGGTCAAAGTTGGAATAATAGATCCCACAGCTCCAGCTGACAAGTTCTTCAATATTTCTATGGATTCTACCACGTGGCCAGTAGGCTTTAATCAGGTTAGCTTTTTGAATCTAGATTGGTCTGCCTTCATTTAAATATCCTTATTGATGAAAGTCTCAAAGCATGATTTCTGACTAACCTACAGTAGGTACAAATGTCATGGGGAAGGAAAAATATCAGTATTTTTTTTTACTTTTCTAGCAATTGCTATTGCACATTGTACCCTTTATTTTGGTGCCCTGTTAATGATGAACAATGGTTTTCATGGTTTTGACATAAAAACTGCAAGCCAGTGTATTAGATTTCATCAGTTAGCTGGCTTCAAAATTCAGAAGTTGAGAAAACCAACTTTAACTACTCAGCACAGAAATTGTCTTTCGATAGTGGGGAGAGAAGGCCATAAATATCAATAATTGTAGATATTTAATTCATTATTATTTCAGACCAATTACATCAAAAATTATGTTATCACACTACTTTATTTTTAATCTATTGATTGCACATTAACATTATCTCTCTGTAATTACATATAAAGATATCTTAGATGAGAATGGAGACCTGAAAACAAGGAAAAGATTATCAGAAGATGATATAGAGTTGGAATGGTGGGCATACTTACAAATACAGTCGCGATATAGAAAAGACAAAACAGAACCAGGGATAAAATTAGAGCATACACAATTAGATAAAATCCTTCTAGGAACAGAAGATCAAATGATAAAAAAGATATATCAATATTTATTAGAACAAGATTTGTTAATCTGGAATAAAAATTTTGGTTACAGTATTGACCTAGATAATTGGCAATCATTATGGGACAAAAACAGGAGGTTAACACTAGCCACCTCCTACAAAGAAAATTTATACAAGATGTTTTATAGATGGTACCTTCCCCCTACAAGGCTAGCAAAAATAGATAAAAAGACCTCACTAACATGCTGGAAATGTAGAAGGCTTCCAGGGACTTACTATCACATGTGGTGAGAATGTTCAAAGGCGCAAAATTTTTGGAATCGGATAAAAAATTGGCTGGAAGAAATACTATTACAAAAAATTGATTTAAAACCAGAAATCTTCTTATTAGGTATTATTAATGAGAAACTCAGCAAAGCATCTTTTTACTTACTATTGCATATTTTAACCGCAACAAGATTGGCATACACCCAAAAATGGAAAGGAAAGGAAACCCTTACTGAGGAAGAAATAATAAATAAAATTTTATCCTGCACTGAAATGGACAGGTTAATTCTAGTGATTAAAAATAAAACTGAAACAGAGTATTAGGAAATTTGGAAAAAAATGTACGATTGGTTAGAGATAAGGAGGATCACTGAGATGATTATCGATTGACCAGTTGATATCATAAGGACTTCTTATTAGTACCTATATTGGGACACAACTGAAAGATATGTAAATACAACGTTGATGATTGAAAGATGGTTTATCAAAAAATTATAGATGTTATACACACAGTTTTTTATACTCTGTCCTGTTATAGAATGTATTTTAAGTTTCTGTTTTTCTTTCTGTAACATAAGGTAATGCTAATAGCACTGGTGAAGCCAGGGAAGTTGAATCATGTCCATTTTTGTTTTTAAAATGTACATTTAATAAAATTTGTAAAAAAAAACATTATCTATCCAAGCACTTCCTTTCTGTATCTTAAAATATTCTTCTTCATTCATTGATAGGCATTACCTCTATCTTTGTGTAATGATCCTTGTGAGACAGGATACAGCAAGGAAAAGTTAGAAGGGGAGTGGTTTTGCTGTTATGATTGCTGCCTATGTCCAGAAGGGAAAATATCAAAGGAGAAGGGTAGGAAATTTTCAAATATAATGGGACTAACACAAGATGGCACAGCACTATAATTCCCTATATCAATTCACCTGCATTCTTTTTCAGACACAGATGACTGCTCTCCATGTCCAGAAGATCAATATCCAAATCCTGACAAAAATATGTGCCTTCCAAAGCGGATCACCTTTTTGTCCTATGAAGAACCCTTGGGGATCAGTCTGACTGCTCTTTCTCTTTGCTTTTCATTGATGACAACTTTGGTAATAACAATTTTTGTGAAATACAAAGTTACTCCCATTGTCAAAGCCAACAATCGGAATCTCACTTATTCACTCCTAGTTTCTCTTCTCCTTTCTTTCCTTTGTGTCTTTTTATTTGTTGGGAGACCCAATGTGATTGTGTGCCTCCTTCGACAACCAGCTTTTGCCCTGATCTTTTCGGTGGCGGTTTCTTGTGTATTGGCCAAAACCTTTGTTGTGGCTTTAGCATTCATGGCCACCAAACCTGGTTCCAAATTGAGGAAATGGGTGGGGGGAAGAATGGTCAGTTTCATTCTCCTATCCTGCTTCTTTGTTCAAATTTGTTTTTGTGTTGCATGGCTGATAACCTCACCACCATATCCAGATTTTGATGTGCATTCAATATCTGAAGAACTTATCCTGGAGTGTAATGAAGACTCGGTCATGTTCTACTGTGTTTTGGGTTTTATGTGTTTTCTTGCTCTGATTAGTTTCTCTGCTGCTTTTCTAGCTAGGAATTTACCTGACAGTTTCAATGAAGCCAAATTCATCACCTTCAGCATGTTGGTCTTCTGCAGTGTTTGGCTGTGCTTTATTCCAACATATCTAAGCACAAGGGGAAAATATACATTGGCTGTGGAGATCTTCTCCATGATCTCCTCCAGTGCTGGCTTATTAGTGTGTATCTTTCTTCCCAAGTGTTTTATCATTGTGATGAGACCTGAACTGAACAATAAACATCAGCTCATGAAAAGAAAGTTTTAACAAATCTGTTTGCCTAACATCATATACAATGTATGTTGGGGAACTTATTCACTTGTACATTGAAGCCACAAAGCAATGTGCAGTTAGACTGGCCTTCTATGATGCCCTGTCCCCTAGGACATGGGTAGTTTGAAACTCTTTTTCCTTCTGGAACTCAATTATAATTGGAGACCATTAAAATGTATAAATAAATAAATAAATAATAGGACAAATTGATTTGTTAAAATATTTCAGTTGCTTGATAGACAGTTCTGACTAAATATATAGATTAAATGTGAATTATATATTTATCTTTATTGGTCATCTTAATTCATATCCATGTGTAAAAGAAGGGGGCATTAAACACAAATGAGCCTTTCATTTAAACAGGAAAGACCTATGAATTGGGTTTTTAAAAATATTTTATTGGTTTTTTACATAACAATCTCTAGTGCCTGGTGTACAGTGTGTTCTCTTGGTTTATATATTTGAAAAAAAAGACAATGATAATTAAAAAATAGTCAATAATAATTGATTTTGATAATTCCATAATTAATATATTAATAATATATTTATTTGATCTTCCCTTCCATTGTATTCTCCTTCTTCAACCTTAAACAGATATAATTCTTAATATTTTCACTGTATAAATGATTAAATATAAACATTTTTTCATGTTTGTTCAGATAATGACAACTTATCATCAGCTTATATTATTCTTATAGAAATCATCTCATTAGTTTACCATGTATCCTATTTAATTTCCCCTTTATATTTAATCCATTCTTATCAATCATGATTTTCTCAATGTTAGTCATCTAAATATCCAATTTTTTCCATGTAATTACATCATCCCAATATTTTCATATTTCATAGATTATAAAAGTACTATATTTTTTCTATCTTATAGCACCTGTGTATAACATCCTTTCTGATCAGCTTATATTTTACTTATATTTATAAAATATATATCTTCCCAATATTTTTACATTTTATATATTGTAAAACATACTATACTATTTATATCTCTTATCCCTCTTGTGTAGATCCCCTTTATGTTCAAAGTTCTCTATTCTTTTAACCATATTCAAACAAGTGTAATATTCCATCTGGTAGGGTGAGTCAAATCTCTTGAATCTGTCTTAAGCCTTCTTCTTTTGCCGAGTAGCTTTCCAAGTTGATATATTCTGCTTACCCTGCAGTTTCTGTGTTTTTGTAAGTTTTGTTGGGAGTAAAGAAGATAGAATATGTAAAATATATACTTTCTGTCTCCCAAACTCTGATGATTCACCTGGGAATTCTATAGTCCATTCCATTTTTGTTGTTATGTCAAAGTTGTTTAGATTTTTTTTTCTATTTGTATTACGCTGATGATACTCACCTGTAGATTTCCACTCCTGGCCAAATCAGTGAAGCAGTTGAGGTGAATGTGCCGGTGTCTGGAGGCTGTGAGGGTCTGGATGGGCATTAACAGATTAAGGCTCAACCCTGACAAGACGGAGTGGCTGTGGGTGATGCCTCCCAAGGACACTTCAATCTGTCCTTCCATTACTCTGGGGGGTGAATCCATAAACCCCTTGGAGAAGATCTGCAATTTGGGAGTCCTCCTCGACCCACAGCTGACACTGGAACATCATTTGTCGGCTGTGGCGAGGGGGGCATTTGCCCAGGTTTGCCTGGTGCACCAGTTGCACCCCTATTTGGATCGGGAGTCTCTCCTCACAGTCACATATGCCCTTGTCACCTCGAGGATCGACTACTGCAACACTCTCTACATGGGGCTACCTGTGAACAGTGTTCGGAGACTACGATTAGTGCAAAATGCGGCTGCGCGAGCAATTGTGGGCCTTCCACGTTGTGCCCACATTTTGCCAACTCTCCGCATGCTGCATTGGCTGCCAATTGGTCTCCGAGCGCAATTCAAAGTGTTGGTCATTATCTATAAAGCCCTTTATGGCACTGGACCAGGATACTTACGGGACTGTCTTCTGCCACATACTTCCCTACGACCGGTGAGAGCGCGCAGGGTCGGCCTCCTCTGGGTCCCATCAGTGAAACAATGTCATCTGGCGGACCCTAGGGGGAGGGCCTTCTCTGTTGTGGCACCCGCCATCTGGAACCAACTACCTCCTGAAGTCCGCATTTCTCCCACTCTCCTGGCCTTCCAAAAGAACCTTAAAACCTATCTTTGCCGGCAGGCCTGGGGATGATTGTGGACCGTGGTGTGAATGTTGAATGTGTGTGGGGTAGCCGCTCCGAGTCTTTGGAGAGGAGCGGCATATAAATCCAATAAATAAATAAATACATAAATAAATTGTTTGTAGTTTTGTTGATTTGATCATGTTCTTCTAGTTTGTGTTCTATTATCTGATTTGTTTGTTCATTCACCGTCATTTTCTGGGTGTTTTTTTATTGTAGATTTAGATTAGAGATGTGCTTATTTATGTCATCAAAGTTGTTTCTGATTTCCTTGTGGCTTCAAGCTATTGTCATTTATATCTGTCGTAACATTATGTATATTTCTTCCTGGAAAGTATTTGTCTTGCCTTGAAATATTGCTTCTGGAGGTCTTTGATATTTCAGATTAAATCTTTTAGGGGTAAATATTGAGTGTGGCGTCCTATCATTTTTTGATAAGTGTATGATATCCATGTTGTCTCCTCTTTTCAAATAGTCTTTCATCAATATTTTAGTCTCTATAATTAGTTATCCAACCTATCAGTCTCAGAGTCGCACAACCCAATCTCAAATAGCTCCTATCTTTATATATGGTTTTTGTAATCCAATATATTTCCAATGATCAAGGCTTCAGTGATATTTTTTTTATTCAGGGGTCACCTATCAATCAATCAAAGTTGCAATTCAGTATGTTTAGCCACCTTAAGTCCTTCCACTAAATTCTCCTCTAAAAGATTAGCCAAGAGCCAAAGTTTTTCTTTTTCCATAAACAATTCTTTAACTTAGACAACAGTCCAAGTATTTTTCTTTCAGACACTTTTTAATCTTATGGCTGGCCCAGCTCTTTCTTTATTCCCAGCTGTCTTCTTGAAGGTTATTAAAGTTCAGGTGAACAGATTATTCTTTGTTTATAGGCATTTTGCCAATTTCTGAGTCATTTACTGTTAATGTTCTGTGCTCTGATTCTCCACTAGGTATCAGTAGTTGTTTATTTTCCATTTTTTTCAGAGAGAAAATTATTATTGTTATATATTTTTTATAATTTCATCAAAACCCTTTAGGGTATAATCTTAACAGGTTTTTTTAGTTTCTGGATTTATCTAAACTGTAGTATTTTAAACTTAATTTCCATATATTTCTTTCCCCCTTAGTATTAATTCACCATTTCCATGTATGAGGGAGTGGGGGTGTAGTCCCCTCCTTTCACTTTTTGAAGTTTTCTTGCTTTGGGGGTCTTTCCCTGGATTCAGTTAAAAGGTAGAAGAGAGAAGATCAATATTCTCACCAATTCCAAACACGCTGTTCACCAATGTTCTGGCTCATGCTCTTGGACTTCGGCTGCAAATAGCTTGGGCTAAACGCTGATGTACAGCTAGCCTTTCTCCTGTCAGGTCAGAAGGCTTTCCCCAGATCAAATGGAATGACCACCACCCCTCCTTCATGGTCACCTCTTCAGGGCAACTTCAGACTCATTTAGGGTCCCCCTGGCAGGGTGAAACTGGCTGTGGGAGTAGAACTCTACTATCCTGCACCTGTGCACTACAGCACAAAACTGCAGGAAGACCTATGAATTGTTACTGAGGCAATTGACTCTGGACATTCTCTAGTGTACATCATGTGAAATGGTCATCTACAAAACATGGGTTAAAGATCTTCCAGATGGTCACATGTCTTTTCCTCATTAGCAAAGATCAATGAAATCTTTGGCACAAAAACAATTCTAGAAAATCCAAATAAATTCCATCATAAGTCCAATACATAACAGTATCTAATATACATAATGGTCTCCTTCTAGGAAATTCAATCAAGTAAAAGATGACTCTGTAGAACAGCATGTTCCTGGGTCATGTCTATTTCAGTAGATAGAGTTTTGCAACACTTGAATGAGAGGCCCATGGTGATTCTAAGTTGCAAATTATTGCCATGCTCACTGATGTCAGATACTAACTTCCCCCAAAAATTGCACAGATAGATGAATAATAGTCCAAGAAAGTGTCAGATGACAGCTGATGGTCACAGATGGACACCTCAGACTAAACAAATATCATCACATCATGGCAAATCTCAAGGAACAACCAGAATAGACCATTATCCCAGAGCATATAGAAAGACTAGTGACCACAATCAAGACATGCCAGAAAAAAGACAAATTACAAACAAAACTACTCAAACTAACCCCAGATTAAAATAGGTACCAGAGCCCAAATGGGTAGTCAACATGTCCAGCAGAACACAACGTTTCATGGAAAAGCTTGATTTTCTTTTAACTCCTAACTTCATTTTTGCTGCCTAAAATAATAATATTTTTTTCATACCCTCCTATTATACCTACATGGAAAAGAAGTAGTATCTCCAGTTACAGGGCCCTTGGTGTTCTTTGTGAGCTATTTTGAGGAGTGCTCTGTTCTCTGTTTTCAATTAGTTTTCTCTTCTTCCTCTGGTCTGTGGTGTAACAGTTTATCTGATGCTTTCTTGGTCTCTGCTGGAGGTCCTGTGGTTTTAAATTCTACTTCTAAGCCTGCAAATAATTCTATTTGATTAGCATCATCTCTGTTTAGTTTAATTAAAAGAAAATAGAAAAGCAGAGTTTAAAAGGCTGCTGCTACTGTGATACCAAACTTGCAGAAAAGAAAAGAAAAAAGAAAGTGGGTGGGACAGGGCAGATCCTTGGGGAAAATTTATTCTCCCACAAATGCTGAAACAAAACCCTGGTTAGTTTTATTCTTTTATTCACTATATTAAAAGCTCATTGCAAATCCCCAAGGATATCGATTCTATTAAAATGTCAAAAAAGACAACAAAGTCAATACAGCTCAATCAGCTGATAACTGTCCTAGCAGCTGACTATTCATAATTAGCAGATAGAACAATCTGGGCTAAGGACAGGTTTTTCTATTGTAAACCAGTGCATCATTCTGCACCAACTCTCTGCAAAGTACATTAACCTTCCTGAAGGTGTTCTCTGTGGCTGTTTACATAAATCTGAAAGTGCTATTTGATTGAATGATTCTAGCAAATATAACTGCTTCCTTCATAGACCACTGGCTCCTGCAACTACAGGTAGATCTTAAGTTATGAACAGTTGCTTAGTGACAGTTAAAAGTTACAACAGACATCTCTAGGACTACTTATGACCCAGATTCTAAGCTCTGATGGCTCATCCCCCTCCATGGTCATATGATCACATTTTGAATGCTCAGCAATCCTCAGAATTTATGGCTATTTGCAGTATTCCTACAGTGATGTGATCCTGATTAATGATGGGCTTTTTTGTTGTTGTTTTTTTGCTTGAAACTGGTATTTACTTCCAGTTTCTATCAAAGAAAACCCATTTCAAATAATGGATTTTCTTAATGACTGCCATGTTCACTTAATGTCCATATAAACACTGGAAGATTTTAAGAAGAGACTGGACAACCATTTGTCTGAAATGGTATAGGTTCTTCTGCTTGAGCAGGGATTGGATTCTATTTCTATTTCTATTTCTATTTCTATTTCTATTTCTATTTCTATTTCTATTTCTATTTCTATTTCTATTTCTATTTCTATTTCTATTTCTACTTCTACTTCTACTTCTACTTCTACTTCTACTTCTACTTCTACTTCTACTTCTACTTCTACTTCTACTTCTACTTCTACTTCTACTTCTACTTCTAATTCTACTCTGCTCTGCTCTGCTCTGCTCTGCTCTGCTCTACTCTACTCTACTCTACTCTATAGTCTAGTCTATAAAAAGATTGTATAATCCACCACAGTCATGAAATGACCCTCTTAATGATAGCATGACTTACAACTGGAATTCTGGGCTCAATTACGATCATGAGTTGAGGACTTCCTGTTATGTGAAGAGATTAGAACATAAGCCAAATGGCTGATTACTGGAGAACTGAGAGAGAGAAGAGAAGAGAAGAGAAGAGAAGAGAAGAGAAGAGAAGAGAAGAGAAGAGAAGAGAAGAGAAGAGAAGAGAAGAGAAGAGAAGAGAAGAGAAGAGAAGAGAAGAGAAGAGAAGAGAAGAGAAGAGAAGAGAAGAGAAGAGAAGAGAAGAGAAGAGAAGAGAAGAGCCATATTAGTGTATATACCCATGCATATACAGTGGATATAGATTAGGGTTTCCTGCCTGAGCAGGGGGTTGGACTAGCAGACCTCCAAGGTTCCTTCCAACTCTATTATTCTATTATTCTGATATATTTCAGTTATGGGTTAAAGAACTGGAATTTTCAATAAAGGTACAACAGTGGGTTCGGGTCTTTAAAAAAAAATTAGTAACTTCAGATGTGAGATGAAGGCTGAATAATCAGAAAAACTGTATATAGGTGTCCCCAAAGAATGTATTGAAAGAATGATAAATCAGTTTTTAATGCTGAAATTTGAGGGCTCCCTGACTCGCATGGTATAGATATGTGAATATTACCTATCTTTTGAAAACAGTCTATTAAATATAATGATAGATTTATGGGAAAACTTTAAATGTTAAAGATGCTAATGTAATGTTGAATTATGTAACATAAGTTTGGAATCTGTTCACCATTGTGTTTTCTACAGGTCCTTGCAATCTGCATTTTCTATGGGGCAGTCTATTTAATCTATTTCAGACAAATTCTCAATTTTTCATGCTTCAGGATGATGTAGTCTGTCTTCATATTATATACAGTGGTCACCCAAGCTCTAAATACTTTCATTTACATCATTGGAAATAATGAAGTAAAGGATCCAGTGTGGAAATCTTTAGAAGTAAAGCTCACAGGCCCCCCAAATCTAATGGCATAGGACTTTGTTGATAACTTATTTCTAAATGTCTTTGTTCAAAATCCACCTCTAAAGACAATGTCCATGTATTTCTTAAGAAGCAAGTTCAGCAAAAAATGGAGAAAGCAGTGGGCAACTTGGTAGATTACAAGCAGAAATTTTCTTCTCTTAATTGGCAATTGTATGAGCAGCATGGTGGGGCTCTCACCTCACAATCAGAAGGCTGCGAGTTCAATGCTAGATAAATTCTCAGCTCCATTCAGATACCCACCCCAATGCAAGAGATTGTATGATGATCTCATAATAAAACGATTGTAGGAAATCTTCTGTGGTCTACCACTGTAAGCCTACAACTAGCAATGTGCTCCCAATCACTAGCAACCTACTTGGAATTATTGAATATAACTTCTGAATATAGTTCAATCAATCAATCAATCAATCAATCAGAACAGAGCTTGAAGGGTCCTTGGAGGTCTTCTAGTCCAATCCCCTATTTAAGCAGGAGACCCTATACCACTTGAGACATGTGGCTGTCCAGTCTCTTAAAAACCTCCAGTGATGGAGCACCCACAACATCTGAAGGCAAACTATTCCACTGGTTAATTGTTCTCACTATTACAAAGTTTCTCCTTAATTCCAGGTTGCTTCTCTCCTTGATTAGTTTCCATCCATTGTTTCTTGTCTTGCCTTCTGGTATTTTGGAAAATAAATTGATCCTCTCTTCTTTGTGGCAGCCTCTCAAATACTGGAAGACTGCTATCATGTCACCCTGAGTCCTTTTTGATTAGGTATTTATTGATGAAGATTGGTGGGTGGGTGGATCACTACATAATGCATTGATTTTGCATAGTTATGTGTTTTCAATAAAATCTGTTTACTAAGTCTTCTACTTGGATTATGTTCTTGGAAGTGCTGTGTGCTAAAATAGTGTGGTACATTGGTTGACATGTTGGGCCAGGAATTGAGAGACACAGATTCAAGTCTCCCTTAGTAATGGAAGCTCACAAATGGTGACTTTGGGTCAGTCACAACCCTGACAAAGAGAACTTCTTATGGGGAAATATTGGAGGTATCTCAGTCATACAGGTAGAAAATCATTCTTGACATTCTTGTCTATCTGTTCCCTAAATAGTATCATTTACATATAGGACAGTTTATCTGGAGAGCTTTCCAAACGTTATAAATGCACAAATCTTCTATAAGAAGAAAGAATGAAATCCAGAAAAATGGAAGGAGTGAAGAACAGAGAAAAGTGGCTTAGTGAAGAGTCAGATAATGAACCTTCACCCCTAAAAGGATGGTTAAATATTAGAACTTTTTCAACTCTGTATATGTTATGATTATATTTACCATCTGAACTCTCTTAATTTGTCAATTCTAGATCTCATACCTTATGACCTCCACTGTTAAACAATATATCATTGCCACATAGAATGATTTGTCTGAAATGGTATAGGGTTTCCTATATGAGCAGGAGGTTGGATTAGAAGGCCTCCAAGGTTCTTTACAACTATGTTATTCTGGTATCACCATAAAATCCCAGAGTTGCAAGGGGATGTTCAGGCCACTGAATTCCACCTTCTGTATCCATATGGGTGGAAGAATGAAACCCATTTATCCCAGGGAGATAAACTCTCTAGTTGCCACATCAATACAACTAGTCATGAGAAGGCCACTAACTTCGATGAAGATTAATTAAAGGGAGGTGGAGGTGGGACACACAATAAATGTATTGTGATTTCATAAGATATATCACATAATTATACTGCATATCATTAGATAATAATATTGTCACATACAGTACATGATTTTGTTATCCTCTGATTAGATATACTGGCTAGGAAAGTCTGGGAGTTGAAGTCCACAAAATGTAAAATTGCCTGCCTTGAATAACATTTTAGTAAAGCGTAAAACATTTGATTTACTAAATTATCTTGCTCTTCCCCACCTAACTTTTTTTCAAATATATGAGTTCTGAAGATACTATATAATATCTTCACCTTCACTTTGAATCCAATGGAAAAATGAATGAGAAAAAAACAAAAGTGGAAGAATATTATTCTTGGACATTATCTCCAACCAGTTCCTTTCCACTTTAATTGAGCATTTGAAGAGTCTTTGAAGAGTTAATAAAACGTAGATATAACCAACTTTAGGAATGGCCCTGCAAATTTTGCCCGAATAAAGCTAGACATGACTCATGCTGATTCAAAATAATTTATTCTTGGCTTAGTCTATGAATACTTACGGAAATTGAGAGATAAATATCTCTAGAAATGGTACCACAAACATTTGTAGAAAATTAAGCCCTACCTCAGGTTAGGTTTTATTATTTAATTTTATCATTTAAATTATCCTCTGACAAAGTCAAATTTCAAGATGTTTATCCCCCTCTGTTGTCCTTCTATGAAACAACAGTTCCATATCTGCTAGCTTCGTTTCAGAAATTACCTTTCAAATTGAGTAATACTCTAAATTCCAGGTATAACTTTTTATGTGCTGCTCTGTTAAGCAAAACTCTTAGAATTTATTAAAAAGCATAAAATCTAGAGGTGGAAGAGGCCATCTGGGTATTGAGTTCACACCCCTGCTTAATTCAAAAATCAAAATTTAATTATTGTGGGCAGTCCCCCACCCCCTGAATAAAAATATTCGACAGGATATTAAAAGAGGCAGGATAGAATATTTCCCCTAAAGGAGAAGAGGAGAAAAATATTGACAAAGGCAGAAAGCAGCCCCAGTCTTTCTGCTATAGGAAATCAGCCTTAGGCAGAAGCTTGAAGAAGCTAGTCTCTAGGAATGAATATTTTACATCCATTCAGAAAGCTGAGCCACCCTATTCATAAACAAAGAACAACCAGAAACCCTAAATAAGCAACACAATAGGCAAGGCCAAACTGACAAGTATCCATGAAAGGCTATATTGTTGAGTCTGTGACTTTAACCAAGGGGTTAATTAAAAGGCCACTAACTCCCACCCCCATCCCCGTCCTGAATATTTAATGTACTTATGGAGAAAAAATTGGCTGTGTAACCTTGTGTGGGAGACACAGGGCCCCACACAACCATGGGATTGGTTGGCCCCCATGAGAAGCCCCCCCACCACCTGTATTAAAGCTCTCCATTTTGGAACTCTCCATCTTTTGCAATTTTATAACATTTCACATTTTAAAAAATAATCTTAAATCATTCTGTTCTTAATGCTTAGTTTTATGGATTAACTTGCACACCATCCAGAATCCCTCTCAGGAGGAGATGGTGGGTTTAAAAATATGAAATATAATAAATAAAAATCTCAGTAATGGAGAAGAGAGATAATTCTTGAAAAAAGTATCCACTAAAATGTAAAACTTCTGATTCCTAATGTTTCTTCCCCCCTTAAAAACATTGTCTGAATAAAATCTCAACTGTTGTCCTTTGTTTAATTTCTCCAATTTAATCTCTTTGAGAAGGTGGAAGGAGGGGAAGCGAAAATCCTAAGAAAATGATAAAATACTGCCTCTAATGAATTCCTTCCCTGAAAATATTAATAACAGATCTATACGTTGTTATGGAGGTTAATATTTAACACAAATAAAATCACCCTTGAGTTATGCTATTCAAATCATAAATTTTAAGCACAAAGACTGGATACTCATGGGAAATTAGAAAGACATGTCCTCAGAGATGGTACCCCAAGTTACTGCAGGAAATGAATAACTTTTCTATGATGCAATCTTTTGGAACTGCATTAAATGTTAAGGACAATACTTTAAAGAAGTAAATAGGATTTTCTCAAAGGCAGACCATGTTGTTATCTGTGGGCAGATCAGTGACTGATTTGATATTGAGATGGAGTAAAAAAAAACACATGAAGAACAACAGATGAAAAACTCAAGATAAGTGGCAGAAAGGTTTATGCCTTTTGCCGATTGTAAAAGCACAGAAGGATTCCCTGCATTGCTAGTTTAGAATTATTACTGGAAAAATTCACTTCTTTGATTAACGAAAAGACAAGATCTATATTTATGGCTAAATGGAAAGATCTTATAGACATTTGCATGTAACAAAGAAAGTATTTATGATTTGTGTTTTCAATGGTTCAACTAACAGAAAAAGATGAGGGTTTTTTTGTGTGTATGTGTAATCATAGAGGTAATTTTGTAATCACACTTGTATTTGCTGCAAAGGGAACCAGAAACTTTTACTTCCTACTTTTTATCCTTTTGTTTTACATTTCAATTTTTTTCCTAATCTCTTTCCCTCTGTGTTCTCTTTATTCTTTTAGTTTCTGTTAGTTTTCATGTACTCTTCAAAATTTAATTATGTATATACACCCATGAATTCATAAACATATATGTATTAGATTTTACAATATATGTGTATTGGATTTTTGCTTTAATATGTAATCCTAAAATATTCTGAAGAATCCTTCCATTGGAACATAAAGTTCCCTTTAGAGGGCTCAGAATTTCCATGAAGACAGTTAAACATAGAATAATCCTCTGTCTGTAACGCACATTCTGCCGGAATCCAATGCTGCTATTTTAATTTCCAATAGGACTGGTCTCTTTCTCTTCTGCTATGTTTTTGACCCCATATTTTGTGGGATCACATGGAGGGAACCTTTAAAATTCATGATTTTGGTTTCAACATCTTCTGTGATCCCAGCCAATCTTGTCTTGCTTGGCAAGAATTTAAGAAAACTTTAGTAAGAACTTAGCTTTTGTCATAGCATGCCTTTGAAAACTAGCACCATAAGAAATAATTGAAAGAAATATAGCAAAAGGTTGACTCAGTTCCAATTCTGATTGCTTTGATAGCTAAAGGGAAGAATGTATTTGACCAACTGTACAAGATCTGCAGATTTCCTCCTTGTTGGATTGTCAACTTTTGGGAGTATGGAAAGCATGATGTACACCAGTGTCTTTCTGCTCTACCTCCTGAGTCTGATGGGTAATGGGCTCATCATTATGATGGTAATTGTGGACCACCACCTGCAGAAACCCATGTATTTCTTCCTTAGCAACCTTTCTTTTATAGACATTGGACATACCACATCCTTTATACCCAAGCTGTTGCTCAATTATCTCTCTGCTAGTAATTTCATCTGTTTTTATTGCTGTGTAATTCAGTTGTGCTTCTATTTTCTTTTCGGGGTCACTGAATTTTTCATCATCACTTTGATATCCTTGGACAGATATGTAGCCATTTGCCATCCTTTGAGATATGCCACTATCATGACTTCGGGGGTCTGCCTTAAGCTGGCAATAGCAGCCTGGTTTGGAGGATTTATCTCCATAATTTGTCAAGTAGTGATGATTGCAAACTTGCCCTACTGTACTTCCAACATTATCAATCATTTCTTTTGTGATGTTGGACCTGTGTTGAAGATTGCAGGAGGAGATACACGTATTATTGAAACCCTTGGTTTCCTCGTTTCTGTGGTTGTGATTATGTCCTCCTTGCTTTTCACCCTCATTTCTTACCTCTTCATCATCTTCACCATTTTTCGAATGTCTTCAACCTCCCGACAGCAGAGGGCATTCTCTACATGTGCTTCCCATCTGATTGTGGTTTTTATTTTGTATGGGTCAGTCTTTTTTGTCTACCTAAGGCCAACGGTCAAGAACTCTTCCTTCAGGGTAATGAAGGTTGTCTCCATTGTGTACACTATGATCACCCCAGTGCTCAATCCTTTCATCTACACCATTAGAAACAATGAAGTGAAAGATTCTGTACGTAGAATGATTGGAAGAAAGATTCTAGCTCTCCCCTGTGTTAAGAGGAATGAGAATTGATTCCATTTCCAAGCAGTTCCTGAGGATGAAACTTTAAACTCTAGGTTCTAAACTTTTATGTCTTTTGAAGGACTCCTCTGTTTGCATTCCTTCCACTTGGAGGAATGTCAGAAATAGGAACCAATATGGTTGAAATATTTCACCATGCCTACCATAACAAAGAAGGAGTTTATGAGTAATGTTCAAGAGGAAGGCAACATGTTCTTTTTTGTCTATGGAGATTTTCAGTCATCCAGGTCATGGTTGTCCCAAAGGTGCTTTTTCAGGAGGCAACTGGACTTTCTTGCTAACAACCCACTCCTTCCATCTCCTTTACTCAGGTATTATTGTGGGGGGGGGGGAAAGGGAGAAGAGAGTTCCTGGTACATTCTCTTGTGGTCCTGGAGAAAAGTAAGGGTAGAAATCTAGCAAACAAGGAAAGATATCACTCATTCATTTCTATCATTCTTCATAGCTATGTAGCACTATCTATAGTGTACAATGTATAGAAATTGTCTATATAAAATTAGTAATTGCTATGTGGCTTTTATGAGGGGAGCAAATGAAACCCAGAAATTTGTGGGAATTGGTGTTGAAGAAAGAGATCACCAGCATTCATTCTTACAAGCACACAATACACTATACTAAGCTCAAGCACAAGACTCAAATCTGATGGTGCCTTGTTCCCTCATCTCTCATCACTATATTTCAATTACATTCTCCAATTCATGTATTCCAACTAAGCTAGATTCAGGCATTCCAGATTCTTCCTTCCAAATGAACAAATTTTTCTTGGCTAAAAACCAGACATGCCTATAGTTGTAGAGATCCCCCCCCCTAAGTTTGATGTCTGTCGAAATTCTCAGTTATCCAGGTCATGTTTTTCAGAAGGCAACTGAACTTTCTTGTTTTTCCTTGAAGACATTTTGCTTCTCATCCAAGAAGCTTCTTCAGCTCTAACTGGATGGTGGAGAATGGAAGGATTTATATTCCTTGCAGACAGCTGGTCATTTGCATTCTTTTAGAGATTCAGAAGTCATTTGTAGATTTATCTGTATCCTCAGGGTCACCTGAGTAATGCAAATGTGTGTGGAGCCTTTTTGGCTGCAGGATGTTCAACAGTGAAGGGACCCAGGGCAGAAAAAAGTATAATTTATACATAGGAGAACATATCTGTAAAGCTTTACATATGTTACAAATACATGAACTCTTTTTATATTTATTTATTTTATTTGTTTGTTTGTTTGTTTGTTTGTTTGTTTGTTGGATTTATATGCCACTCCTCTCCAAAGACTCGGAGCAGCTTACAACATATATATATAAAACAGCAGATCATAATCTGAATCCAAACAAAAATATTTAAAAATGAGAAACCCCACATACATTCAACATTCACACAACAGTCCACAATTATCCCCAGGCCTGCTGGCAAAGATAGGTTTTAAGGTTCTTTCGGAAGGCCAGGACAGTGGGAGAAACGCAGACTTCAGGAGGTAGTTGGTTCCAGAGGGCAGGCGCCACAACAGAGAAGGCCCTCCCCCTAGGGCCCACCAGACGACATTGTTTCGCTGACGGAACCCAGAGTAGGCCGACCCTGTGCGCTCTCACCGGTCGTAGGGAAGTATGTGGCAGAAGACGGTCCCATAAGTATCCTGGTCCAATGCCATGAAGGGCTTTATAAGTAATGAAATGAACACATAGAACCCAGAAAATGGTAGGAGTGAGGAACAGAAAAAAAATGTCTCAAAATTTATTGAGTTCTTCAAACTATCTTGGAAGACTTAATAATATATAGAAGACTCTACTTCTGCGAATGGCACTTGGAAGTTAATCCAAAGAGAACTGGGCAATAGTCATGCTGATTCAATATATTGAGGCTAGACGCGAGGGGTGGAACAAGGCTTACTAACTCAGACGTTTTCAATGACTAATACTTAGTATTGTATATCAGGTGCCATGATGAATGCTGCACAATATGTTTTTATGTTCAATGTTGATTGTTTTAATAAAAGAATTTTATATAAAAAAATATAATCTACTTTTGCCATTAATCTATGGATACTAATGGAAATTGAGAGACCTTTTCAACCTTCTGTACAAAATGAAGCATTGTCTCAGTGAAGGTTTCACACTTACTGTTTTTGCAGTAGGAGAAGAATGGGAATTAAACCAACTATAAAAAAATGCTTAAAGGTTTATTCTTGTTGGTGTGCCTCCAGAGGACTTCCTATTTCAGAAGGGCCCTTGACATTCAATCTAAAGCATATCAGTCTTCAGTATATTCTAGGTATACTGCTAAGAAACTCATGGGAAATTAAATCAAACATCCTTAGAGACTGTATTCCAAGCTTCTATAGAGAAGAAGTAAATAAACCTTCTATGATGCCAACCACTACATGCTCTTTAAATGTCAAGGATATTATTTCTAAGAAGGCTACCATTTCCCCCTGAACACATAATGAATCATTTTGTATGCTTCTTGAAAACATTGTCTTCAGAAATGGATAGAGAGATGGAATGAAAGTTGCTTGGAGAAGACAAGTCAGGTAATGAAGTAGGAACAATCCAAGGTAAAAGTGGAGAGATCTTTAGATCCACTATTTCACTGCAAAATCAACTATGACTTCTTAGCATATAATCCACCCCTACAAACAGAGAGAAACATCTTAGCTTTTATATTTCTATAGCTCTTTATTTACTTCCATATTTCTATCACAACCCATGTTTTGTTTTTCAGTATTTTATTCCTCTCTTCTTTAGATAATTAACAATGCAAAGTTCCTGCACAGAATGTAGCCTATGGTCCATATCATTTGTTTAAAGACATTTTCTAAAAGAATGCATATTTATGTACGTTATGTTCATAAAAATAGATATATACTTTTATAAAACATCTGTTGAGCATTCCTTACTTTTAATATGAGCAATGAAGGGTGAATAGCTAACTTTTGTTTAATGTATTGGTTCAAAGATACAACATTATGTAAATAAACATTCAGGTGGAGTCTAAATTTATTTCTAAGGGTCCTTGGAATCTGTGTGCTTGGTTGTTTTCTTGCAGATGTTTCATTATCCAAATTAAGTAACATCATCAGTGCTAGTATTTATTTCTTCCCATTCTTGAGGACATCAAAAATGAAGATTGGGATAGGGGATTCCATACCAGTTATATTATTAAGTCTGTCACAATGAATTGACTTTGTATTGTGATATATTTCAATAAAGTATGTTTTTAAGCCTTTTCCTTGGGTTGCTGTTCACACCATGATGTGGTATTGTGGTTGAGCAGTTGGCCAGGGAATGGATAAGCTCAGATTCAAGTCCTCCTTTGTCTGGAGAGCTCACAAGTGACCATGGGTCAATCACATCCCATACAGAGAATACTATACTATGACTTCCTAGTATAGACACACATCCACCCCCTCCCCCCAGAGAAAAATCTTGGCTTTTATATTTCTAGAGCCTTTTATTTATTTTCATATTTCTATCACACCCCATGTTTTGTTTCTCAGTATTTTATTCTTCTTTTAGATAGATAGATAGATAGATAGATAGATAGATAGATAGATAGATAGATAGATAGATAGATAGATAGATAGATAGATAGATAGATAGATAGATAAGCTTTATTCTCATTTTTTACTGTGGGCACAATGGCACACATTAAAAATGAAATTTTGTTGCTTGCTCTCAAAGTGTAAACATACATAACACACATTTAAACATACTATATACAACATATGCATAGATCTACACCCTTACATATAAGTAACACATAAATATTAATCACTGTCCATCTTGAATACATAATGGAAGGAGGAAGCTTTAGAGTTCACAAAGTTAATACTGTATGGTAATTAACAATGTAAAGAAAGTTCCTGCACTTTATGGAACACTTGTCATCCCAGATTTCTCAAGTTCTAATCTAAATAAAAACATTTTATTTGTAGGCTATATCTTGCAAATAGGTCATTATATTTTTAAGATTTCCCAAATGACACATTTTCAATAGTGACAAGTTTCACACATGACAATAATCTCTAATAGTGTTTTTTTGGCCTTGGTATCATGTGTTTGGCTACATTTCGAGTCAATGAAGATTCCATATTTTCCGTTTTTTTCAACAGAAGGAGAAGATGAATTTGACCAACTGCACAAGAACAACTGAATTCATTCTTGCTGGGTTGCCACGTGTTTGGGGAACAGAAAGGGTGATGTATGCAAGCATCTTTCTGCTCTACATCCTGTGTCTATTGGGCAATGGGCTCATCATTACGATGGTAGTCATGGATCACCATCTCCAGAAACCCATGTATTTCTTCCTTAGCAACCTTTCTTTCAAAGACATTGGACACACTACCACCTTTATACCTAAACTGTTGCTTAATTATCTCTCCACTAATAATTCCATCTGTTTGTATTGCTGTGTGATACAATTGTGCTTCTATTTTCTTTTTGGAGTCACTGAATTTTTTATTATCAGTTTGATATCCTTGGATAGATACATAGCCATTTGCCATCCTTTGAGACACTCCACTATCATGACTTCGGGGATCTGCCTTAAGCTGGCAATAGGAGCCTGGTTTGGAGGTTTTTTCTCCATAATTTGTCAGGTGGTAATGATTGCAAATTTGCCCTATTGTACTTCCAACATTATCAATCATTTCTATTGTGATGTTGGACCCATGCTGAAGATTGCGGGAGGAGATACACATCTCATTGAAGCCCTTGGCTTCCTTGTTGCTGTGGTTGTGGTTGTGTCTTCCCTGGTTTTTACTCTCATTTCTTACCTCTTCATCATCTGGACCATTCTTCGAATGTCTTCAACCTCCAAACAGCAGAGGGCCTTTTCTACATGTGCTTCACATCTGGTTGTGGTCAGCCTTTTGTATGGGTCAGTCTTTTTTGTCTACTTAAGACCGACTATCAAGAACTCTTCTTTTAGTGTGACAAAGTCTGTCTCCATATTGTATACCTTCATCATCCCTGTGCTCAATCCTTTCATCTACACCATTAGGAACAATGAAGTGAAAGATTCTGTACACAAAATGATAGGAAGAAAGATTCCAGGTCTCCAAAATCTCTAATTATCTCCTACCCTAACCCTTGGTTAAATGAAATGGAAAGTGATTCCACTTTCCAACAGATTTCTTGAATATGAAATGTAAACCTGTAAACTGTCTTTTGACAGTTATCTATATATGTGTTCCTGCAGTTTGGGGAGTGCCAGGAGTATCAATCAAGGTTGTTATATTTCACATTGCTTAGTAAAGCAAAGAGGTAAGAGTGAATAACATTCAAGAGGGAGTTAACATTTTTGTTTGTTCGTTTGTTTTATGAAAACTTTGTTCAAAAGCCTGTGTAAAATAAAATGAGGTACTCATGATCAGTTGGGTTTCAGAGCAGGACATAAGATTGAGACTGTATCAACCATGCTTGTCAGTGTTAAATTTGAGAAGGCATGGTGCAAGCATCCTAGTTCTCCTTCATCTCTAGCCTCATGCAGTGCTATCAATCATGGTATCCATCTGGACTACAGAAAGGGTAGGTATGGATTGGTCATGACATTTCACGACATTTCTCTCCTTTTTCTATGGTTAGTTTCATATGCTGTTTACAATTTACATGAAAAAATTGAGTGTGGTCATCTTTCAGGTTGGAATAAGTAATATCCAACTACATGGTAATATCCAACTACATGGTACATCCATGTAGGGTTGTAGGGACTAGGAGGGAGGAAGCAGTACAAACAATTTTTGAACAATACTGGCTCAGCTAAGAGTAACAGCCAGGACATTTTTGAACCAGGAGTCTCGGGTTGCAGCACTCCAGCTGAACTGGCTGGAATGACGCCGTGGATTGTTTTTCTTGCTGGAGAGTGAAGGGGGCGAAGGAAGCGAAGGAGACAAAGGAGACGAAGGAAACGCAGGCACAGATGAGGCTTGCAGGCCTGCATTGCCGGGTCTTCTTGTTTCTGATGCTAGATCTCTTCCTGATAAGATTGTGGAGTTGGGACTGGTTATCTTCTTGCAGAGAAATATTCGGGACTGCTGTGTCGTGGTCTTTGCAGAGATGTGGCTTGACCCTGATACTACTCCAGGAGAGGCTACTGAATTATCAGGATGCTCAGTGTATTGAGCAGACAGAACTATGGTCTCTGGGACGAACAGGAGGAGGGGGACTTTGTGTTTACATAAATAATAACTGGAGCACAAATGTTAAAGTGATTGACACTCACTGTTCTCCTGATTTGGAATTTTTTGCAGTGAAGTGCGGCCCCTTTTATCTGCCTCGTGAGTTTAATATTGTGATAATAACTGTAGTATATACACCCCCTGATGCTAACATAACCGTGGCCATGAATTATCTATTAACTACCATTTACAAACAGCAGCAGGCCTACTCGGGTGGAGTGTTGGTGGCTGTAGGTGATTTCAATCACCTACAGTGATTGACGTTGGGTTCAACAGCTACTGTTTTTACAACTACTCCTTCTGTGGGTTTTGGCTCTGGACTTTTTAGCTCAAAGCCTACCACAGGTTCTATCTTAGGAGGGACTAATACAGGAACAGCTACAACTATTGCGGCAGGATTTACAGCTACAGCTACTGTTTTTACAACTACTGCTTTTACAACTACTCCTACCGAGGGCTTTGGTTTTGGATCTTTTAGTTCAAAGCCTACTACACGTTCTATCTTAGGAGGGACTACTTCTGCTTCTACAATTACTCCTGCTTTTACAACTACTCCTGCTTTTATAACTACTCCTGTTTTTACAACTATTACTGTTTTTACAATTTGAGCTGTTCTTGAGCTGTTTTTTTAACTGTTGTTTGTCCAAATTTTAAATAGTTAACTTGTTTAATACCATTTTAAATTGAATTGTTAGATGCTGAATGATCTGGGGGGGATTGAATGTTTGTGGAATGAATCGGGTTGAATGGATGGTTAGCTTATTGTTTTAAATTGTTTGTTTAAAGGGTAGTTTTTTGTGGGTGGGATAAATTAATGATATGGATGGAGTTGTGGTTGAGTGGAATGAATGGGATGGACTGGCTAGCCTGCCTGGCGCGGCAGAGGCGGAGGGGGAGGGGGGCGCTGGCTCTGGGGTGATAGAGGGCCAAAGTATACCGGTCTTGCTGGGGAGAGGCAGATATGGCGGGGGCCACAGGGTAGGCCATTCCCGGGGAACAAGAGCTCGCTATTTAAAAGCGATCCCTTGCTCCGACCCTGTGAGTTCAGCCCAAAGTACTGGTGATGGGGGAAATCCGGACCCTGGGCTCAGGCTGCTGCTGCTCAATGCCAGGTCGGTTGTAAATAAAGCTCCCCTCATCCATGATCTTCTCCTGGATGAGGAGGCCGACCTCGCATGTGTGACCGAAACCTGGCTGGGCCCAGAGGGAGGAGTTCCTCTCTCTGAGATGTGTCCAGCCGGGTTTCAGGTATGGCATCAGCCACAACCCCAGGGAAGGGGGGGAGGAGTGGCTATTATAGCCAAGAAGACCTTTAGCCTACGCAGGCTTGCTGTTTCTGAGATTGCGGGTTGTGAGTTGCTCCTTGTGAAGTTGGACCTAGGGGTTCAGGTGGGCTTGTTGCTCGCGTACCTGCCTCCCAGCTGCGTGTCAACAGTCCTGCCTGTGCTACTTGAGGAGGTTGCTGGGCTGGCGGTTGAGTTCCCCAGGCTTGTTGTCTTGGGGGACTTAAATCTTCCATCGCTCGGCGAATCCTCTGGGTTGGCGCAGGAGTTCATGGCCACCATGGCAACCATGAACCTGACTCAGGTAGTTCAGGGTCCGACTCATGAGAGGGGACACACTCCCGACATGGTATTCCTCTCAGAACAGTTGAGCAATGATCTGAATTTAAGCGGCTTAGATATTTTGCCTATGTCATGGTCAGATCATTTTCTGCTACGGCTTGTTTTTAAGGCTCCACTCCTCCCCTGCAGGGAGGCGGAACCGATTAGGTGGTTCCGCCCCAGGCGTCTGATGGATCCAGAGAGTTTTCAGAGGACGCTTGGGGAAATACCGGATTCTCTCATTCACAGTTCGGCAGAGTCCCTGGTTACGGCCTGGAATATGGCTGCAAAGGGGGCTCTTGACCGGATTGCGCCGCTGCGACCTCTCTGTGGTAGCAAACCCAGGAGATCTCCTTGGTTTACTGAGGAACTCAGGGGGATGAAGCGCCAGAAGAGACGCCTAGAGAAGCGATGGAGGAAAAGTAAATCCGTATCTGACCGAACACTTGTAAGATCTTATATCAAGACTTATCAGGTGGCGCTCAAGGCGGCAAGATGCGCGTATCATTCCGCCTTGATTGCATTGCGGAATCCCGCCCAGCTGCCCTGTTCAGGGTAACTCGCTCCCTCCTTAATCAGGGGGGAGTTGATGCACCCTTGCAGGGTAGTGCTGAGGACTTTAATAAGTTTTTCGCGGATAAAATCGCCCAGATTCGGATGGACCTTGACTCCAATTGGAATGCAGTATCGGCTGATAATGATTCAGTCGAGATGACAGGGACTCGTCTTGATCCCGTTGTGTGGACGGAGTTTGACCCTGTGGCACCCGATGAAGTGGACAAGGCCATTGGAGCTGTGAGCTCCGCCACCTGTTTATTGGACCCGTGCCCCTCCTGGCTGGTTTCGGCCAGCAGGGAGGTGACGCGGGGCTGGGTTCAGGAGATTGTCAACGCTTATTTGAGGGAGGGGTCCTTTCCGGCTCCCTGCAAGGAGGCAATTGTGCGCCCCCTCCTCAAGAAGCCTTCCCTGGACCCAGCTGTTTTAAACAACTACCGTCCTGTCTCCAATCTTCCCTTTATAGGGAAGGTTGTTGAGAAGGTGGTGTCACTCCAGCTCCAATGGTCCTTGGATGAGGCCAATTATCTGGGCCCTCAACAGTCAGGATTCAGGCTCGGCTACTCCACAGAAACTGCTTTGGTCGCGCTGATGGATGATCTCTGGCGGGCCTGGGATAAGGGATTATCCACTATCCTGGTGCTACTTGACCTCTCAGCAGCTTTCGATACCATTGACCATGGTATCCTTCTGCACCGACTGGAGGGGTTGGGGGTTGGGGGCACTGTTTTGCGGTGGTTCACCTCCTACCTCACTGGTCGGTCGCAGTCGGTGTTGGCAGGGGGTCAGAGGTCGACCCTTAGGTTCCTCCCTTGTGGGGTCCCTCAGAGATCGGTCCTCTCCCCTCTGCTGTTTAATATCTACATGAAACCTCTGGGTGAGATCATCCGACAACATGGGGTGAGATATCATCAGTATGCTGATGATACCCAGCTTTACATCTCCACCCCGTGTCATTTCAGTGAAGCAGTGGAAGTGATGTGCCGATGTCTGGAGGCTGTTAGGGTTTGGATGGGTGCCAACAGGCTCAAACTTAACCCCGACAAGACAAAGTGGCTATGGGTTCTGCCTCCCAAAGATATTTCAATCTATCCATCCATTACCCTGGGGGGGAGCTTTTGACCCCCTCGGAGAAGGTCCGCAACTTGGGCGTCCTCCTCGATCCACAGCTAAATTTGGAATATCATCTTTTGGCTGTGGCGAGGAGAACATTTGGCCAGGTTCGCCTGGTGCACCAGCTGCGGCCCTATTTGGACCGGGAGTCTCTTCTCACAGTCACTCATGCTCTTATCACCTTGAGGTTCGATTACTGCAATGCTCTCTACATGGGGCTACCTTTGAAAAATGTTCGGAGACTTCAGGTAATGCAGAATGCAGCCGCGCGAGCAGTGTTGGGCTTGCCTAGAAATGCCCACATTTCGGCATCACTCCGCGAGCTGCATTGGCTGCCAATTGGTCTCCGAACCCAATTCAAAGTGTTGGTTATGACCTATAAAGCCCTACATGGCATCGGACCAGGTTATTTACGGGACCGTCTGCTGCCCCATGAAACCCAGCGACCGGTTAGGGCCCACAGAGTGGGCCTTCTCCAGGTCCCGTCAGCCAGACAGTGTCGCCTGGCGGGGCCTAGGGGAAGAGCCTTCTCTGTTGCGGCCCCGGCCCTCTGGAACCAACTTCCCCCGGAGATCCGTGTCGCCCCCACCCTCTCCGCCTTTCGTAAATTGCTTAAAACACACTTTTGCCGGCAGGCCTGGGGCAGCTAACATCTTGCCCCTAGCCAGTGTATGTTCGTGGAATGATTGGTTTTTTGTTTTTTGTTTTTTGTTTTTTTTTTAACTTAAGGGTTTTTTATATGTATGTAATTTCTATTATGCTGTGAGCCGCCCTGAGTTCTCCGGAATAGGGCGGCATAGAAATTAAATTAAATTAATAATAATAATAATAATAATAATAATAATAATAATAATAATAATAATAATAATAATAATAATAATAATAATAATAATAATAATAATAATAATAATAATAATAATAATAATAATTCAACCCTGGACCAAATGATTTTGTCAAGGTCATGTCCCAACTGACATCTGATTGGGGAAGAATAAGCTCAGTCATAGAAAGACCCATTGCCAGAGATAATTGGACTTTATTGTTCCAGATATTTTGTCATCCCAAATGGGATTGCATTTCCATTTCTGGTTCTGGTGAGCTAGTTGTATTTGCTATTTTGTTTTGAAATGTTTTGAATATTGTGTGCCACCAAGAGTTATTACAGAGTTGGGGAACTTTAGAAACCAAATAAATAAATATATAAGTAAATAAATACTGACTCACTTTTTCTCCATAATATGCTTTGCTCATTTGCACAATTATGCTCTTTTTATAAATTATTTGTCTAAAGTAATGTATTTTTAAACAGAAATGGAACCCAGAAATTTGTGGGATACTGATCGCTTATAGTGAAGGGGATTTTTTTCCCCCAGTTAGACTTCTCTTATTTCCGCTGTTGATGCCTATTTGATATCTTGTTTTCCGCATTGGAGAACAGTTTTTCAAAAATTAATTAAAGCTTTCCCAGAATGTTGCCTATGGTCCATTTGTTTAAGAAAGTTCTCTATAAGAATGCATATTTATGTACATTATACTCAGAAAATAGATATATACTTTTATAAAATATCTGTTGAGCATCCCTTGCTTTTAATATGAGCAATGAAGGGTGAATAGCTAACTTTTGTTTAACGTATTGGTTTGAAGGTACAACATTATGTAAGTAAACATTCAGATGGAGTCTAAATTTATTTCTGAGGGTCCAAGATGATCCCTGTGCTTGGTTGTCTGCTTGCAGATGTTTCATTATCCAAATTAAGTAACATCATCAGTGCTAGTATTTGTTTCTTCCCATTCTTGAGGGCATCACAAATGAATATTGGGGTTGGGCAATTCCATACCAGTTGCATTATTAAGTATCATAAAGAATTGACTTTGTATTGTGATGTGTTTCAATAAAGTATCTTTTTAAGCCTTTTCCTTGGGTTGCTCTACACATCATAGTGTGGTATTGTGGTTAAGGAGTTGATCAGGGAATGGAGAGGCTCAGATTCAAGTCCTGATTTGTCCTGAGAGTTCATGAGTGACTTTGAGTCAATCACTTCCCATACAGAGAATACATCTTGTGTGGAAATGTTGAAAGTAGTAACTTGGCATTGTTTGAGCAAATTTTACAGAACAAATTTTGAAAGTCTCATGCACTGGTAAATTCAGGCTGCAGGTATAAGGAATTTTAAAAATAACTTCAACAATACTTCAATTAAAAAAAAACAGTAACCATACATGCATGAAGAGGATTATACTGAAAAATTACAGCCTAGGAAAATATTACTCAAAAGCAGTTTATACAAAAGTCTGTATATACAGAAAATGTCTGCAGATAAGAGGCAGTTTTGCATGAAGCACTCACTCATTATAATAAGTTTAACAACAACAACAACAACAACAAAAAACTAACACAAAACTTCAGCAAGAATTCCCATATCTCATCTTCTTTGGTTATTACTTTCCCATGATATAAAACGAAGACATTGATATGGACAATTGCCCTCAAACTGACCCAGTATAATATGTGCGAGTATATCAATCTGACAGGAAGAAAATCACTCTTAACGTTCTCGTCCTTCTATTCCCTAAGTAGTGTCATTTACACATAGGAGAGCATCTATGAATAACAGAAAAGAGTCTCCTAAAGCAAAATCACATTGGGAATCTTGACCTCTAAAATCCTTGTATACTGAAACATTTTCAAGTCTGTTTATGCTAACATCTTATTGACCAACTGAAGTGACTTACTCTGTCCATTCTAGATCTGACATTTTGTGATCTCCGCTCTTAAACAATATTCTACTGCCACACAGAATAATATCATAAAATTCCAAAGTTGGAAGGGGACATTTGGGTCATTGTATTCCACCCCCCTGACTTTGGTACAAGAATCCAAACTTCAATATCCCAAAGAGATATTCAAATTCTGTGGTTCTGGGTTAAATACAACCACGCATGAAGAGACCTCAGCCTTCAGTGCAGATGAATTAAGGAGAGATGTGAGTGGAACACAACACTGTATACTTCACAATCACACACATTATAGGACAAAATTATCTACTACACATTATAGGATGATAACATCCCAATGCAAAGGCCATGATTTTACCACCCTCATAATTCCAACCAGATATGCTTAAGCATATCAGTCTTCAGAATATTCTAGGTACATTGCAAAGATACTCATGGGAAATTAAAGGCTAATATGCATAGAGACTGTGTTCCATGCTTCTGTAGAGCAGAAGTAAATAGACTTTATATGATGCAATCTGTTAGATAATCTTTAAATGTTAATGAAAATATTTCTCAAAAGCTCTACCATTTCCCCCTGAACATAATTTTCTATGGTTCTTGAAAACATTGCCTTCATAAATGGATAGAAAGATGGCGTGATAGGTACTGTATTTTAAGAAGACAAGGCATGTAATGAAATAAGAACAGGTAGGTAAGAAAGGTAAAGAGATCTTTAGGTTCATGATCTTTAAAATGATGACATGGAACAGAATGTCACTGAAAAAGTAACTGTGCATAGACATACATCCAGAGAAGCATCTTGGCTTTTATATTTCTAGAGCCCTTTATTTACTTTCATATTTCTATCATATCCCATGTTTTGTTTTTCAATATTTTACTCCTCTTTTCTTTAGATAATTAACACTGTAAAGAAGGTTCCTGCACATGTGTATGGAACTCTGTGAAGAATTCCAAGAATTCCCAAGTTCTAATTTGTATCAAAATATTTCAACTGTAGGCTATATCATTATATTTTTAAGATTACCCAAATGACAAATTTTCAATAGTGATACATTTCACAGATGACATTATTTTCAAATAGTATTCCTTTGGTTGTGGCCTCATGTATTTTGGGATTTCAGTTCTGGGCCTTTAGTCATCATAACCGATAATTAAATATGTTTATTTAATTGCAGCTACTATATAATAGCAATACATAACCTTTGTTTCTTTGATGTGAAAATTAACTCTTCTGGTCTCCCTGTCGAGCTCATAATACTAGTTTTTGAAAAAGGACTTTACAAATTTGTCTAAAGCTTGAGCCAATAAAGATTCCATATTTTCTCTTTTTGTAACAAAAGGGGAAGATGAATTTGACCAATTGCACAAGAACAACTGAATTTATTCTTGTTGGATTGCCACGTGTTTGGGGAATGGAAAGGGTGATGTATGCAAGCGTCTTTCTGCTCTACATCCTGTGTCTATTGGGCAATGGGCTCATCATTATGATGGTAATTCTCGACCACCATCTGCAGAAACCCATGTATTTCTTCCTTAGCAACCTTTCTTTCAAAGACATTGGACACACTACCACCTTTATGCCTAAACTGTTGTTCAATTATCTCTCTGCTAATAACTCCATCTGTTTTTATTGCTGTTTAATACAATTATGCTTCTATTTCCTTTTTGGAGTCACTGAATTTTTCATTATTACGTTGATATCCTTGGATAGATATTTAGCCATTTGCCATCCATTGAGACACTCCACTATCATGACTTCGGGGATCTGCCTTAAACTGTCAATATCAGCCTGGTTTAGTGGATTTTTCTCCATAATTTGTCAGGTAGTGATGATTGCAAACTTGCCCTATTGCTCTTCCAACATTATCAATCATTTCTTTTGTGACGTTGGACCCGTGTTGAAGATTGCAGGAGGAGATTCACATTTTATTGAAGTCCTTGGCTTCCTTCTTGTTGTGCTCTTGATTATGTCCTCCCTGCTTTTTACCCTCATTTCTTACTTCTTCATCCTTTGCACTATTCTTCAAATGCCTTCAACCTCAAGGCAGCAGAAGGCCTTTTCAACATGTGCTTCACATCTGGTTGTGGTCAGCATTCTGTATGGATCAGTCTTTTTTGTCTACTTAAGACCTACTGTCAAAAACGCTTCCTTCAGTAAGATGAAGTCTGTCTCCATATTGTATACTATGATCACCCCCGTGCTCAATCCTTTCATCTACACTATTAGGAACAATGAATTGCAGGATTCTGTACACAGAATGCTAGGAAGAAAAGTTCCAGGTTTCTGAAGTCTCCAAGTATCTCCAAGCCAACCCTATGTTAAAAGAAATGGAAAGTCATTCCATTTGCAAACAGAAAATGAAATGTAAGGTAATTTGTCTCTTGAAGGACTCCTTTATATGTGTGTTTCTCCTGGATGGGGTGTGCCAGAAATAGCAATAGCACTTAGAGTTATATACTGCTTCACAGTGC
The DNA here is from genome assembly GCA_034064705.1 of Bothrops alternatus. Lineage (NCBI taxonomy): Eukaryota > Metazoa > Chordata > Lepidosauria > Squamata > Viperidae > Bothrops > Bothrops alternatus. The sequence goes on from JARGCV010000074.1 coordinate 1,752,966, forward strand.
TTTACAAACCTCTCTAAGCAGTTTACAGAGTCAGCATATTGCTCCCAACAATCTGGGCCTTCATTTTACTGATCTCAGAAGGATGGAAGGCTGAGTCAACCTTGAGCCGATGAGAATCGAACTGCCAAACTGCTGGCAGCTGGCAATCAGCAGAAGTAACCTGCAGTATTGCATTCGAACTACTGCATCACCATCAATCAAGATTGTTGAGATATGTCAGACTTGCCTGAATTAACAAAAAGGGAAGCAGTAAATAACATTCAGATGGAGGACAATCTGTTTTTTTTCTGTTTGATAGATGCTTTGTTTAGAAACATCTGAAAGTATTGTATAAAGTACAATAAGGTATCCATGATCAACTGAGTTTCAAATGAAGAAATAAAGGTGAGACTTTTTTAAGTGTCCAAGCTGGGATGCAATGGTTCAATAATCCTGATGTTCATACAATAGATATACGCCTTTGTAAAACACTTGTTGAAATTTTCTTGTTTTTAATAGGGGCAATGAGGAACGAATAGGGTAAGTTTTGATAAACATATTGCTTGAACAAGAGGCGTGGTGGTTCAGTGGCTTAATGGTCTCTGGTTCAATGGTTTGAGCCCTAGCACTGCATGATGGGGTAAACTCCTATCATTTGCCTCAGCTTCTGTCACTTAGCAATTTGAAAGCATGTTCTATGAGAGTAGATAAATGGGTACTACTTCAGTGGGAGATGAGCTGCTGCTTCATGCAGGCAGTTGGGATTCTGCTAGCTCTGAACCTTCCTGGTTGTGAGACCTGTTTGTGAGGCAGCTCTTGTGCAGAGAGAGGGCCTTGGGTGATGCTGCAGGAAAAGTTGCTCCTCTTTCTTTTTGGTGCAATATTAGCTCACCTTCCTTGGAAAGTGTGCAAGCATGTACAACAACAGCACTAGTAAACTGGCAGCCAAACAACTACTTTGCAATAGCATTGTAGTCTCCTGGCTAATGTAATAGCGTCATACTCTAATAATAATAATGTACATAAACACTCAGATGGAGCCAAACTGGTTTCTTCTCCATCTCTAGGTAATCAAGGATAAGATTTGGTGGGAAGTATATCATCCCAGTTGGATCATTAAGGTTATCACAATGAATTGAGTTTATATTGTAATGTGTTTCAAATAAAGTTTGTTTTCTAGCTCTTTTCTTTGAATTGCAATACTTGGAAATTCTATACCCTAAAACAATGTGGTACATTGGTTGACACATTGGGCTAAAAAAGGAGAGGCATGGGTAAAAGTCTCTCTTAGTCCTGGAAGCTCACAGGTGACCTTGGGTCAGTCCTATCCCATACAGAGAGCACTTCTTCTGGGGAAATATTGGAGGGATATCTATCTGACAAGAAGAAAATGACTCTCAATGTATTGGTCCTTGTTCCCTGAGGAGTATCATTTACACATAGGCGAACATGTCTACAGAGCTTTCCAAATGTTATAAATGCATGAACTTCTTTCTATGAAGAGAACAATTGGGACCCAGAAGATAGTAAGAGTGAGGAAGAAAAAAAAAGTCCTGCAGCAGAGTCAAAGTGTGAATCTTGAATACTAAAAATGATCCTTGGATGGTGTAACATTTTCATTTCTAAGTATGCTTACATTTTATTGACAATCTGAACCGGCTTACTTGGCCTACCCTAGATCTGACATTTTATGACCTCTATTCTTAGGCACTATTCTACTGCCACATGGAATTATATCATCATAAAATTCCAGAATTGGAAGGAGACAATTGGGTCATTCCATTCCACCCCCTATCCCATTTTGGTACAAAAAAATCCAAACTTAAGTATCTCAATGAGATAGTTCTATTCTCTAGTCTCCAGGTAAATACGACCACTTGTGAACAGACCTCAATCTTCAATGTAGATAAATTAGGGGAGATGAGGGTGGGACACAACATAGAATGTGTAATGGCATCGTACATCATATGACACAATTATGCAACACACATCATTGTACAACAACATCCTAATGCACATGGCATGATTTTGGTGTCCTCATAATTTTGAGCAACTGTGCTACCTTGGGAATTCTGAGATTTCACCTCCAATAGTTCCTTCCCTTTTATTGAGACTTTGAAGGGTCTTTGAAAACTTAACAACATTCAGGAGACTCTATTTTTGGAAATAAGACTTGAAAGTTTGTCCAAATGAGTCATGCTGATAACAAATAATGTATAACAAATAATGTATTCTGGGCATTCTCTATGGATATTTATGTGAATTGAGAGACAAATATCTCTAGAAATGGTACCTCAAACCTCTGTAGAAACTGGAGCACTACATCACTAAAGGTTTTACACTTTCAAGCTTTTACACTTCTGCAGTTGAAGAGGAATAGGAACTAGGCCAACCATAAAAGAGTTTCATAGTTTATCCTTGTTGATTTGCCTCCAGAGGACCTCCAGAGGACTCCTATCTTGGGATGCACTTTAAGTTTTATCCAAAAGTTATCAGCCTCAAGTATATTCTAGCTATAGTGTTCAAATGCTCATGGGAAATTAATGGCAACCATCCTTGGAGACTGTATTCCAAGCTACTGTAAAGAAGAAGAAAATAAACTTTTTATGATGCGATCTTCTAGATGTTCTTTAAATGTTAAGGGAAATATCTTTCATGAAGTCTACCATTTCCCCTGGTCCCAAGATATGATGAATTATTTTATATGTTTATTATATTTCTTCCTTAGCAACCTTTCTTTCAAAGACATTGGACACACCACCACGTTTATACCCAAGATGTTGCTCAATTATCTCTCTGCTAATAATTCCATCTGTTTCTTTTGCTGTATAATACAGATGTATTTCTATTTTCTTTTTGGGGTCACTGAATTTTTTATAATCACTTTGATATCCTTGGATAGATACTTAGCCATTTGCTATCCTTTCAGATACACCATTATCATGACTTCAGGGGTTTGCCTTAAACTGTCAATAGGAGCCTGGTGTGGAGGTTTTTTCTCCATTTTTTATCAGCAACTAATCACAGTAAACTTACCCTTTTGTACTTCTAACACTATCAATCATTTCTATTGTGATGTTGGACCTGTGTTGAGGATTGCAGGGGGAGATACACATCTCATTGAAGCCCTTGGCTTCCTTGTTGCTGTGGTTGTGGTTGTGTCTTCCCTGATTTTCACCCTCGTTTCTTACCTCTTCATCATCTGGACCATTCTTCGAATGCCTTCAACCTCCAGACAACAGAAGGCCTTTTCAACATGTGCTTCACATCTGGTTGTGGTCAGCCTGTTGTAGGGGTCAGTCTTTTTTGTCTACTTGAGACCGACTATCAAGAACTCTTCCTTTAGCATGACAAAGTATGTCTCCATACTGTATACTTTCATCACCCCTGTGCTCAATCCTTTCATCTACACCATTAGGAACAATGATGTGAAAGATTCTGTTCGCAGAATAATTGGAAGAAAGATTACTGGTCTCAGACATGTCTAAGTATCTCCAACCCTAACCAGTGATGGGATTCAGCCTGTTTGAACCAGTTGTAGGTATTTTTTTTTTTGTTGCCCAGGCCCAGAATGGACTTCCAGAAGTGGCATCCAGAGAGAGAACCGGTTGTTCACATATTTGAATCCCACCATTGACCCTAACCATATATTAAAGTAAATGGGAAGTGATTCTATTTTCCAAAATATTTCTTGTACATCAAATGTCAACCTAATCTGTCTTTTAAGGACTGATCTACTGTATATGTGTGTTCCTTCAAGTTGGGGAGTGTTCAAAGACATCATCAAAGATTGATAGGATATTTCACATTGCATACCATAACAAAGAGGTAAAACTGAGTAACATTCAAGTGGAAGGCAACACGTTTTTCCCCCCTCTTTGTTGAGAAGCATCTCTGTGTACTGTACAAAATAAAATTAGGTACCTGCCAAGCCTCGAAGAATGGTTATGCTGTTTCAGCCATTATTGCTTCTTAGCTTGCCTATGAACTTGGGGGAGGGGAGAAAGGAATGCAGACTTCGAATATTGAGAGGCCAGTCCATGAGAACCAAGGACATTCAAGATTGTTTATTGAGAACGAAAGACATTCTCTCATAATAGTTATCTGAATTATAATTGGATAATGTGACCTGCACGAATAGGGGGAGATAGACTTTTATACTTTTCTGTGTTGGAGAACAGCTTTTCAAATAATGAAGTAAAACTTTTCCTAAAGGTATCCTTTGTGCATTTGTTTGATATATCATTTGTTTAATTATGTTGTCAAAAAGAATATATATTAGATATATTTTATTTTTAATTCATTTTTTATTTATATAATAGATATATACTTTTATAAAACACTTGTTGAAAATTCCTTGCTTTTAATATGGGCAATGAGGGATGGATAGGAAAGTTGCTAAATGTCTTGATTGAAAGATACAACATGTATGTAATCACTCAAATGGAGGCCAAATTTGTTTCTTTTCTATCTCTAGGCAATCCAGGATAAAGAGTCAGGGTGGGTAGGTGATTTCATACCAGTTGGATCATTACAGCTAATATAATGAGTTGACTTTGAATCAAAATCTGTTTCCAATAAAGTTTGTTTTCTAAGCATTTTCCTTCAGTTGAAATACTTGGAAGTTCTGTACCCTAAAGCAGTGTGGTATATTGGTTGCCATATTGGACCAGGAAAGAAGAGACATGGGTCCAAGTTGGTCTTAGTCCTGGAAGCTCACAGGTGACCATGGGTCAGTCATATCCTATACAGAGAGCACTTCTTGTGAAATATTGGAGGCATATCACTCTGAAGAAATAACAAATGAGAAGGGGTCTGAAAGCTAAATTATATGGTGAATGGTTAAGGGAACTAGGTACATCTAGCCTAATGAAGAGAAGTGTTAGGGTAACATGATAGCTCTTTTCCAGTACTTGAATGGCTCTCACAGAGAAGATGGGGTTGACCTATTCTCCAAAGCACTTGAACATAGAACAAGAAGCAATAGGTGGAAGGTAATCAAAGAGAAGCCCAACCTGGAACTAAGGAGAAATTTCTGGACAATGTGAAAGATTAATCAATGGAACAGCTTCCCTTCCAGAGTTTGGGGTGTTCCACCACTGGAGTCCCAAAGGTGCTTTTTCAAGAGGCAACTGGACTTTCTTTTTTTTCATTGAAGATGTTTCACTTCTCATCCAAGAAGTTCTTCAGCTCTGAATGGATAGTGGGGAATGGAAGGCACAACTAACACAACACAACAACACAAATGACAAAAAGGCATGTTTTCTGCCCTACAGCTTAGACAGACTTCCATTCGCCACTATCCAGACAGAGATGAAGTAGCTTCTTGGATGAGAAGCGAAACATCTTCAAAGAAAAACAAGAAAGTCCAGTTGCCTCCTGAAAAAGCACCCTTGAGACAACCGTGACCTGGATGACTGAGACTCTCCATAGACATCCATCACTGAAGGTTTTCAAGAAAACACTGGACAACGATTTGTCCAGATGGTATAAGGTCTCCTGCCTTGGGGAGGGAGTGGGACTAGAAGATCTTTCCAACCATATGATTCTATTTGTCTGTGAGGTGATGGGGATGAGGGGTATAATATTGAATTCATCATTATCTCATACATCATATGACACAATTATGTAGTGCACATCATTGTATGATGACATCATAAGGCACAGGGCATGACTTGGGGGTCTCCATTATTATGACCAACTTTACTGCCTAGGGAATTCTGGGAGTTGTGGTCCACCTATGTTAACATTGCCATGTTTGGAAAACACTAATCTGTAAAGCTTTTTGATTACCTAAATGTTCTTGCCACTGCCCCACCAAAAGTGAACGGGGTATTAAATCTGCAGATCCAGAACACTATGCTGAAAATCTTAACTTTGAATTCCATGGAAAAATGAATGGGGGAAAGGGAAAATGGGAAGAAAATCATTATTGGATATCATCTCCAATCTGTTCCTTCACTGTTTCACAGTGTCTTCAAAGAGTCTTGGAAGACTTAATAATATATACAAGACTCTATATCTGGGAATGGCCCTTAGAATTTGGTCCAGATAAAACCAGATGTGATTCATGTTGATTCCAATTTATCTGTTTTGGGCATAGTCTATGTATATATAAGATTACTGGCAGTGGTGGGATTCAAATACCTGAATAACCGGTTTTCTGTGTGGATGCCACTTCCGGAAGTCTGTTCTGAGCCAGGGAGGACTCCCATGAGCAGAATGGCCAACCGGAAGTGCATGGATGTATTTTAGGTGGGCTGTTCTGCTCCTGGGAGTCCTCCCTGGCTCAGAAAGGACTTCCCGAAGTGCCGTCCATGCACTTCCAGTGGGCCGTTCTGGGTCTGGGAGGCCTCCCCTGGCTCAGAACAGACTTCCAGAAGTGGTGTTCACACATGTCCGCTGGCCCATTCTGGGCCTGGGAGGCCTCCCCAGCTCAGAATGGGCTTCCGGAAGTGGCATCCATGTACTTCTGGTGGTCTGTTCTGAGTCTTGCAAAAAAGAGCTAGGGCAGTAATGGCAAACCTTTTAGAGACCGAGTGCCCAAAAACCACCTCACCTGCCCCAACCTGCTCTGCCCCTGCCCTGCCCACTCTGCCCCCAATCAGCCCATCCCTACCCACCACCTCCACGGCCTGCCGCAAATCGCCCAGGTAGCCCAGCAGCGCCATGGCAGCCATGCCCTCGGGCCACACCCCGCATCATCAACTGCGTGTGACAGGGCATGAGGGTAGAGTCTTCTCCTTGCTGCCATGTCCTTGGCTGCACTACTCTGCACGGGTTGTGCTTGGGGGTGACTCTCCTCCGGGGGGTTGCTGGTGAGGAGGGGGCCATGGTGGGAGATGGGGCTGGAGTGATGGTGCGCATGCCCACAGAGAGCATGAGAGAGCACGCTGCCTCTGGCATTCATGCCATAGGTTTGCCACCACTGGGCTAGGGCATCAGCCAGTTCACCAAAGTCAACAAAAAATTAGCTACCGGTTCTACAGAACTGATGTGAACCAGCTGAATCCCACCACTGGTTATGGGAACTAACAGATATTTCTAGAAATGATATCTCAACCTTCTGTAAAAAATGAAGCATTGCATCAGTGAAGGTTTTATTTTTTTTGCTTTCTGCAGTTAAAGAAAAATAGGAATTATGCTAACTATAAAAGAGATTAGGAGTTTGTGTTTGTTAGTGTGCCTCCTGTCTTGGGATAGCATTTGAAGATTCATCCAAAGTGTATCATCCTTGAGTATATTCTAGTTATAGAGCATGGATGCTCATGGGAAATTAAAGTAGATATCCTTAGATTATATTCCAAGCTTCTGTAGAGAATCAGTAATTAAACTTTATGTGATGCAATCTGCTAGATGCTGTTGAAATATGAAGGAAAATATTTCTCAAGAAGTTGTGACATTTCATTGATGGTCATTTTGAAATCATAACTGGTATTCAAATGTGAGTTTGATCTTAGGTAGTGGCTGATATTTCTCTGATGGGACCTTGGTGCTCTCTGAGCTTGCTTATTTTCATGCAGATGTTTCATTACCCTAATGAGGTAACATCATCAGTGCTAGTAAGGAGAGCTGTTTTCTGTCAGTATATATTCTGGTATCTTGCCTGTCTATGTGGGTGGGGACAATCTTAGGGATTCTTTAGTTGGGTTGTTTACAAATGGCTCTTTGGCACTTTTTAATTGGATTATTGTTTACTTGATTTTTGGTCTGAAGGTGACCTTGGAGTTAATCTATGCTGATCTGAGTGCTGATTACAGATGGAGAGGTGCTGGAGTCTTTTTTCTCATTGGGGCTGGTTGGTTGTCTCTTTTGCATAGTCTATTGATCTTATTAGCATCTATGTGTCTAGTGATGGCTTATTTGTCAGAGTGTCAGGCTTCTAGAAATTCCCTGGCATTTTTGGATTTGGCCTGGTCTAGAATTGTCACATTTTCCCAGTTGAAACTATGGTTAAATCTGCCTATATGTTGTGAAATTGAAGAATTTTTATCACACCTTTAACTGCCAGTTGGTTTTCATGGATGTGTTCTGCCAGTCTTCTGCCTGTTTGTCCTACGTAGTGGTTGTTGCAGTTCTTACATTGTATGTTGTGGATGACTCCTGTTGTGGGGTCTTTTGATTTACTTAGGATGTTTTGAAGGGCTTAATTGGCTTATGTGCTGTGCTGATTTCATGTGGTTGTAGTCATTGATTTGCAGTTTCTGGGATATTCTTGATGTATGGCAGTGTAATTCTTTTCAGGGTTTGTGTTGGTTATGCTCTATTGGATTGAATGGTTCAGATACTTTTTGATGAAGTTGCATGGGTATCCATTTTTTTGGAATGTGTTGTATAGATGCTCTGTTTCTTTTTTTTTTTACTATTCTGGGTTGCTGCAATGTGTTTCTGGTTTTTTTTTTCCCTTTCTCTCTGTCTCTCTGGGCACAATGAGTTATTGCCTGCTATGAATTCCACAGAAGCATCAGGAAAGGCCTCTGTCTAGTAAACATTCAAGCTCTGTTCAGTCGCCCCAACTCTACCCAGATGCAAAAGATTACAGGGTTGTTAAAAGAACAAAAATCCAAATGTGTATATTGAATGTCTTATTCAGCTACCATATCTAAAGACAACTTTTGTTAGTTTGATTTTAAAATCAAGTCTTGTGTTCTGTCTCTTGCAATAGTTGTTTCTGAAAAAGATCTTCAGAAATCTTGACAGCACGAAGATTCCACACTTTTTGTAATAAAAGGGTGAAGATGAATTTGACCAATTGCACAAGAGCCACTGAATTTATTCTTGTTGGATTGCCAAGTGTTTTGGGACTGGAAAGTGTGATGCATGTCGGCATCTTTCTGCTCTACATCCTGAGTCTGATGGGCAATGGTCTCATCATTATGATAGTAATCACAGATCACCATCTCCAGAAACCCATGTATTTCTTCCTTAGCAACCTTTCTATCAAAGACATTGGATACACCACAGTCTTTATACCCAAACTGTTGCTTAATTATCTCTCAGCTAATAATTCCATCTGTTTTTACTGCTGTATAATACAGATGTATTTCTATTTTCTTTTTGGGGTCACTGAATTTTTTATCATCACTTTGATATCCTTGGATAGATATGTAGCCATTTGCTATCCTTTCAGATACACCATCATCATGACCTCTAGAGTTTGCCTTAAACTGTCAATATCAGCCTGGTTTGGAGGATTTTTCTCCATAATTTGCCAGGGAGTGATGATTGCAAACTTGCCCTATTGCACTTCCAACATTATCAATCACTTCTATTGTGATGTTGGACCCGTGCTGAAGATTGCCGGAGGAGACACACATCTCATTGAATCCCTTGGCTTCCTTGTTGCTGTGGCTGTGATTGCATCCTCCCTGGTTTTTACCCTCATTTCTTATCTCTTCATCTTGTACACTGTTCTTCGACTGCCTTCAACCTCCAGGCAGCAGAGGGCCTTTTCAACGTGTGCTTCACATTTGGTTGTGGTCAGCCTTTTGTATGGGTCAGTCTTTTTTGTCTACTTAAGACCGACTGTCAAAAATTCTTCCTTTGGTATGATGAAGTCTGTCGCCATACTGTACACTTTCATCACCCCTGTGCTCAATCCTTTCATCTACAGCATTAGGAACAATGAAGTGAAAGATTCTGTATCAAAAATGGTAGAAAGAATGGTTGCAGGTCTCTGAAACCTCTAATTATTGTCAACCCTAACCCTCTATTGGATCCCATTTTTCCAATAGATTTCTTGTATATGAAATGTAAACTGTCTCTGTCTTTTGAAGGACTCTTCCATGTGTGTTTTCCTTCAGGTTGGGGACTGCCAAAGATATCAGTGAAGATTGTTGAGTTATTTCACATTGCCTACTTTAGCAAAGAAGGAAGAGTGAGTAACATTCAAGTGGAAAGTAACATTTTTTTTTCCATTTTGATGAAAACTTCGTTGAGAAGCATCTGCAAATACTCTATAAGATAAAATTAGTTACTTGTGATAGGTTGAGTTTCAGAGCAGGACATAAAACTGAGGCTGCATGAAAGATGTTTGTCAGTGTTAAAATGGGAAGGCATGGTGCAAGCATCCTTGATCTTCGTCAACTTTCAGTATTGTTAATCTTAGTATCCATCTGGACTGTCTAAAGGCATTAGAGTGTATGGCTTGTCCACATATATCTCTCCTTTTTCTATGGATAGTTTTAGTTGGTACTTAACATCTACAAGAGGCAATTGAGTGAGATCATCTTTCGGCATATAAATGTCTTTGGACAATGCTTGACTAAGAATCAGAGATGAGCACTGCCCTTTAGAATTGGACATGACTAGACAAGGGAAACCTTTTCCTTTATTTCTCAGTTTGCTTAAAAAATGAATTCCAAAACAACTGCTTTTTTTAACAATAAAGTGATTGCTGTCCAGCCCCCCCACCCCCAGCTGTACGGCTCATAAGCTATTCTGAAGCACAACTCTTGAAGATACTTGCAGACCACTGCTGAATAAGGCATAAGTTGAAAAAGCAACAATCCAGAGAAAACCCCTTCAGGAAAGCTCAGGGACCCCTCCCTGTACTTGTCATCACTTGCCCATCTTCACTGGAAGTCTAAATGGGGAGGAACAGACTGAGGTTCAATCTTAGAAACACCCCTTTCCTGGAGATATTTGGACTCTATTGTCCCAGATATTTTGTTAATCCCAAATAGGGTTGTGTTTCCATGTTTTGGACTGATGAACAATTTATATTTGCTATTTTGTTTTTAAAATATTTTCAGTATTGTGTATTTCTAAGAGTTATTAAGGAGTTGGGTAACCTTAGTAATGTAACATAACATAACATAAAATAATAAATAAATAAATAAATAAATAAATATTGTCTCACTCTTTCTCCAATATATGCTGTTCATTTGCACCATTGTACTCTTTTTCTAAATCATTTCCCCAGAGTAATGTATCTTTAAACACTGTCTTTGAGAAATATCTATTTCTAGAGCCATTTTCTGAAGATTTCTTCCTTTTACATTGGACTAATGGAAGTGAAGTGAAGTGAAGAGAATTTAATACATTGGTTTGAAATTCCAAAGGTCAAATGGAAGGATGTTCCATTCCATTCCAGTCACATGGAAGGATATTCCATTCAGACTATATATACTCTGCATATTTCTTCCTGAAATCTATGTGTTTGGGGCAACAAAACTAGGATATCCATGTCCACACTAAAGATCCACATTTGGACCGTTAGTGATGTCTCAAAAAAGGGACCATCATGTTCAGGTCATGTGTATTAACTTTGTGCTTTCTTGTAAAATTCATTTTTTTCATGTTTTTTTAAAGTTACTACTGTTTTTTTGATATTGTATATTCCATACAGTATAATATAGTGATTCAGGTGTTGAATTTGGAATGGGATTCCAGATTCATAGCCAATCCTTATTGGTGGCACTCTTTAAGATGCATTTAGGCCAAAAACCCACTCAGTTCAACCTCCTTCACTAAAGAGCTATTGTGGGAAAAATAGAGACAGTTGAGAAAATCCAGGATAGAAATTGAACAAACCCAGACAATCTTGTGGACCCTGCTCAAGCAACGTTTCTGTGCTATGTCCTGGATGGAAGGGAGGGAACTGCCAATGATCTTTTCAGCCATCCTCACCACTCTCTGCACCGCCTTCCTGTCTGAAGCAGTGATGCGTCCAGTGTGATGCCGTGTGACAGGATGCTCTCGATTGTCCCTCTGTAGAAAGTGGTAAGGACAGGGGAAGGAAGATGAGCTTTTCTCATGTGATGCAGAAAATGCAGGTGCTGCTGTGCCTGCTTCACCAGTGTCTTGCTGTTGAGTGACCAAGCCAGCCAACTTGTTAACTACACACCCAGGAATTTGATGCTGGTAACCATCTCCACAGGTAAATCATTAATGCACTGAGAAGTGTGGCTGTGCCTGCCAATGATCTCTTTGGGTTTTTTCCCCCAGTATTTAAAACTAGGCTGTTTTCCTTATACCAGTTCACCAAACCCTCAACCTCCTTGTGGTAAGCCAACAGAGCACCCAGGACTCCTCAAATCTAGCAAAGAAAGAAAGCTATCCCTCATTCTTCTCTATCTTGTCTTATTACCACTGCTCAGATTTTATAACTGCAGCAATAGCTATGTGGATTTTATGACAGGAACAAATGGAACATAGAAATCTGTGGGAATTGGTGTCAAAGAAAGATGAATGGAAAAGTCCAATGCTGATTCTTGAAAGCACAGTCTTTTTATGTGGCCCAAGCTTCCAGGTGTAAGGGAAATCTGCAGATCTGGGAGACCTAAGGCACCAGAGAGTATAGAACAAGAAGAAATGGGTAGATCAACAAAGATATATCCAACCTAGAAGTAAGAACATTGAGAACAATTGATCAATGGAATAGCTTGCCATTTGGAGTTGGCAAGCTATTCCAACTCCAAAGGAGGTTTTCAAACATAGACTGGACAACCATTCTCCTGGGATGGTATAAGGCTCCTGCTTTGAGCAGGGGTTGGACTTCAAGATCGCTGAGGTCCCTTCTATCCCTGTGATTTTTAGGACCTTAAAGATTTACACAAGTATAGATCTTTCCATAGGAGAAAGCTTGACTGGACCAGCAGTAAAAAAAAAATATATCAAATTTTATGTTTAAAAAAACCATGGAAACTCAAGTAACTTTATTCTTAGATTTTGTCCAGCCTATGTATAATATATAATTAATATGCTAGTTGCCTCAGTCAGAGAAATTTCTCACTCAGAGAAATTTAAAGCAATGTAGAAAGATACAAGAACAGTTTAAACAGCTAAATCTAACTTTTCTAAATTTTTGTATTTTATATTATAAGCTAATAAAAACATTGTGATAAATTGGGAAATTTAATAGAACAATTTAAACAGGCTAAATCTAGCTAACAACCAGCAAAAATGTCAAATCCAGTCTGAACATCTGGCTGACTGTGCGATGATCCATAATAATAATAATAATAATAATAATAATAATAATAATAATAATAATAATAATAATAATAATAATAACAACAACAACAACAACATTTGAAAAACATTGAAGGAAAATGTGATAACAACTTGACATGGACATGGCTTAAGATGAGAACCATTAAGAAAGAAACGAATGAGTGGAGAGGCTATTTCTGGAATAAGAAATATTTCTCTGAGGGCTTAATGAGAATTTTTGTATTCTGTATTCTGTTAGGCAGCAAGAAACATTGCTTACCTTAACAAGACATGTTGGTGGTTCTGTAAATTACAGGGAGGACCTCTTGTGGTTGAAATAAGTAAAAAAAAGGCAATGTAAATAAATGAACTTAATAAAATGCCATCTCTGAACATGAACTTTCTATTGATAGATCTCATGGTCAACGTGTCCGGTGCAATAATGTTTTTTTAAGGGAATCATCACTTGTGCAAATTCTATGTTGTTTGGACTCAATGAAGGGACTAAAAGCAGGAATTATTTAATATAAGTAGAGAAATCTGACATACTGCAGTTAAGCCTTGGACTTCTTAAGTATGGATTTTTATTGCATTTTGAAAAATGACAGAACGTTAACCCATCCTGTTTCCTTTTTGCTACACATTTTGCTTCCTCTCTTGAGATAAATAATTCCAGTAAATAAAACAAAAGCAGATGAGATTGACAGAAAAGAAAACCAGAAAGAAAGAGAGAAAGAAAGAAAGAAAGAAAGAAAGAAAGAGGAAGGAAGGAAGGAAGGAAGGAAGGAAAGAAGGAAGGAAGGAAGGAAGGAAGGAGGGAGGGAGGGAGGGAGGGAGGGAGGGAGAGACAGTTTTAGGTGTTCTGTTGTCTTCCAAAACGCTCCAAGAAATATAGTTCTTAGCGACTCTAATCAACTAACAATAGTGAATATTTAATTAACCAACATCTGGAGGGCCACATGTTCTCTGTCCTTATATTTGGTGGAAAAAAAACTAATATAATATTGCATGTTAACCGCTTGATGGCAGCCAAAGCTTAAGAAAAGAAATGGGGGGAAAAGAAACCCTTTTATAACTTATGAAAAACCACAACAAGTATCATAATTACTTATTGGGCTATATTTATTATTTTAGTTCTTTCTACCGTTCTTGGTTTCAGTAAACTGTTGATGGGTTTTGTTCCTCCGCGGTTGGCCTGCTGTTTCAGTTCAATAGTCTTGGTGGCGCTCTTGCACTGTGCAAGACAGAACATTGGACGCAGAACTAGAAAAAAGCAGGTTTCTATTGCCAATAGAAAGAGAAGACGAGAAATGAAAGTTATGGGAATCTCACTCAAGCGTGGTGCGTGAAACTCAGGTTCTTTTTATCACTTCTTCCTTGTAAAGCTTTCAAACCAAATGACTTAGAACCCAACTATATTTTATAAGGTCGTGTTAGCTATTTGGAAGCATTAGAATAGAATAGAATAAGAAATAAGAATAGAATAGAATAGAATAGAATAGAATAGAATAGAATAGAATAGAATAGAATAGAATAGAATAGAATAGAATGGAGCTGGAAGGGACCTTGGAGGTCTTCTAGTCCAGCCCCCTGCTCAGGCAGGAGAACCTATATGATCTCAAACAAGTGACTGTCTAGTCCCTTCTTTAAAATCTCCAGTGATGGAATGCCCACAATTTCTGGAGGCAAGCTGTTAAAAGGACATTAAAAGAATACACAAAAATCTCTTTTAAGTGTTTCTTCTAAGAATAAGGGCAAGGGCCACGTAGCAGGACTCAGATCCTAAAATAATCACCTTTTAAATTGCAACCCAACCAGAAGCTGAGTTCTCCAGATGTTTGGGACTATAAGGACACCCACATATTTCTTTTCCCAATGAGGGTTTGTTGTTCTCCACTTTTGTTTTTGTTGTTGCTTTTGGAGCAGCCATGTTGGTTTGTCTCATGACTGATGGCATCAATGATTAAAGCATACCTGTAAAACATGCATTTGAAAAGCACCAGTGCAGGAAAAAAAAGGAAGGTAGAAAGGGAGGAGCCATTGAATTCACCCAGTCCCAATCATTGCCTTAGTGTAGGAATCCAAATTTTATATACAGACTTTTTCCCGATATTTCATGGGAATCTTTCCTTCTCTGACTGAAATCCATGATTTCATGTCCAGCACTCTGGAATGGGAAAGAACAAGCCATCTTCCGAATGGCATTCTTCTTCAAAGATGAAACATATCCTGGTCTTCTAGTTTCTCTCTATAGGACTTCATTACTTATCTCCTCATGGTCCTTCTCTGATTCTATTCTCTGTTTGTTTGAATAGATTTTATAAAGTTTGCACCACAAAACTACAGCATGTGCTTGAGAAAATAAACTCTAACCAAAATCTGTGGTTTGAAATAAGCAGGGTGGTTTCAAATCTGATGTATCAGAAAGGAAATGCTCTTCAGAAAGTACTGCACAATTGAAACTTTCTTTGCGGCATCTCTCTAGTCTAGCGAAACCATCTGGTGAATAAATAACAGAAATCTATTTGCAGAACTAGAGCCACAAGATCAACTTCTTCTGAGATCAGCTTTCAAGTGTTGGAGGACTTAAAATAAAGCATTTTTAAAAATCCAATCGTTCCATTTCACAGGATAAGTAATGAAACTTGATGTTGATCATTAGTGGCTTATCTTCGTAGTATTAACAAAGTGATATAAATCCTTTTTTTTCCTCATTTTTTTGGGGAATGTGAGTAGTTGAATGTCCCTAGGTTGCTGAAGGGAAATAACATACATCACTAGGTCTTAAAATTCACCAAATGAAATGATTGTGAGTCCAAACATGGAAACCAGAATGAATTTAATTGAATAAATGAAAATATTCAGACCTATAAATTGAGAGATAGATAAAGCCATGATCATATTCAATGTCCAGATATAAATCTATAGTTGACCATCGACCAACCTAATAGCAGTCTATTAGTGCTTCCTTTTACTAGAGCTTCCAGGAAGTTGAAAGCTAAGATACAGATTTATTTTGTGTGCCAATTCTGCCCTTGTTTGGATTAGAAGGCCTGGCTAATACTCAGGAAGTGAGTATTAGCAAGGCCTTCCCATCCAAGCAAGGGCACAATTGGCACACAAAATAAATCTATATTTTAGCTTTAAATTTCCTAGAAACCTTGAGCCGATGAGAATCGAACTGCCAAACTGCTGGCAGCTGGCAATCAGCAGAAGTAACCTGCAGTATTGCATTCGAACTACTGCATCACCATCAATCAAGATTGTTGAGATGTGTCAGACTTGCCTGAATTAACAAAAAGGGAAGCAGTAAATAACATTCAGATGGAGGACAATCTGTTTTTTTTCTGTTTGATAGATGTTTTGTTTAGAAGCATCTGAAAGTATTGTACAAAGTACAATAAGGTATCCATGATCAACTGAGTTTCAAATGAAGAAATAAAGGTGAGACTTTTTTAAGTGTCCAAGCTGGGATGCAATGGTTCAATGATCCTGATGTTCATACAATAGATATACGCCTTTGTAAAACACTTGTTGAAATTTTCTTGTTTTTAATAGGGGCAATGAGGAACGAATAGGGTAAGTTTTGATAAACATATTGCTTGAACAAGAGGCGTGGTGGTTCAGTGGCTTAATGGTCTCTGGTTCAATGGTTTGAGCCCTAGCACTGCATGATGGGGTAAACTCCTATCATTTGCCTCAGCTTCTGTCACTTAGCAATTTGAAAGCATGTTCTATGAGAGTAGATAAATGGGTACTACTTCAGTGGGAGATGAGCTGCTGCTTCATGCAGGCAGTTGGGATTCTGCTAGCTCTGAACCTTCCTGGCTGTGAGACCTGTTTATGAGGCAGCTCTTGTGCAGAGAGAGGGCCTTGGGTGATGCTGCAGGAAAAGTTGCTCCTCTTTCTTTTTGGTGCAATATTAGCTCACCTTCCTTGGAAAGTGTGCAAGCATGTACAACAACAGCACTAGTAAACTGGCAGCCAAACAACTACTTTGCAATAGCATTGTAGTCTCCTGGCTAATGTAATAGCGTCATACTCTAATAATAATAATGTACATAAACACTCAGATGGAGCCAAACTGGTTTCTTCTCCATCTCTAGGTAATCAAGGATAAGATTTGATGGGAAGTATTCCATCCCAGTTGGATCATTAAGGTTATCACAATGAATTGAGTTTATATTGTAATGTGTTTCAAATAAAGTTTGTTTTCTAGCTCTTTTCTTTGAATTGCAATACTTGGAAATTCTATACCCTAAAACAATGTGGTACATTGGTTGACACATTGGGCTAAAAAAGGAGAGGCATGGGTAAAAGTCTCTCTTAGTCCTGGAAGCTCACAGGTGACCTTGGGTCAGTCCCATCCCATACAGAGAGCACTTCTTCTGGGGAAATATTGGAGGGATATCTATCTGACAAGAAGAAAATGACTCTCAACATATTGGTCCTTGTTCCCTGAGGAGTATCATTTACACATAGGCGAACATGTCTACAGAGCTTTCCAAATGTTATAAATGCACGAACTTCTTTCTATGAAGAGAACAATTGGGACCCAGAAGATAGTAAGAGTGAGGAAGAAAAAAAAAAAGTCCTGCAGCAGAGTCAAAGTGTGAATCTTGAATCCTAAAAATGATCCTTGGATGGTGTAACATTTTTATTTCTAAGTATGCTTACATTTTATTGACAATCTGAACCGGCTTACTTGGCCTATCCTAGATCTGACATTTTATGACCTCTACTCTTAGGCACTATTCTACTGCCACATGGAATTATATCATCATAAAATCCCAGAATTGGAAGGAGACAATTGGGTCATTCCATTCCACCCCCATTCCATTTTGGTACAAAAAAATCCAAACTTAAGTATCTCAATGAGATAGTTCTATTCTCTAGTCTCCAGGTAAATACGACCACTTGTGAACAGACCTCAATCTTCAATGTAGATAAATTAGGGGAGATGAGGGTGGGACACAACATAGAATGTGTAATGGCATCGTACATCATATGACACAATTATGCAACACACATCATTGTACAACAACATCCTAATGCACATGGCATGATTTTGGTGTCCTCATAATTTTGAGCAACTGTGCTACCTTGGGAATTCTGAGATTTCACCTCCAATTGTTCCTTCCCTTTTATTGAGACTTTGAAGGGTCTTTGAAAACTTAACAACATTCAGTAGACTCTATTTTTGGAAATAAGACTTGAAAGTTGGTCCAAATGAGTCATGTTGATAACAAATAATGTATTCTGGGCATACTCTATGGATATTTATGTGAATTGAGAGACAAATATCTCTAGAAATGGTACCTCAAACTTCTGTAGAAACTGGAGCACTACATTACTAAAGGTTTTACACTTTCAAGCTTTTACACTTCTGCAGTTGAAGAGGAATAGGAACTAGGCCAACCATAAAAGAGTTTCATAGTTTATCCTTGTTGATTTGCCTCCAGAGGACCTCCAGAGGACTCCTATCTTGGGATGCACTTTAAGTTTTATCCAAAAGTTATCAGCCTCAAGTATATTCTAGCTATAGTGTTCAAATGCTCATGGGAAATTAATGGCAACCATCCTTGGAGACTGTATTCCAAGCTACTGTAAAGAAGAAGAAAATAAACTTTTTATGATGCGATCTTCTAGATGTTCTTTAAATGTTAAGGGAAATATCTTTCATGAAGTCTACCATTTCCCCTGGTCCCAAGATATGATGAATTATTTTCTATGTTTCTTCAAAATACTGTCTTGATGAATGGATACCGAGGTGGAGTGAAATGTATTTGATGAAAAGAAGGTGGTAATGAAGGAAGAACATGTCAAGGTAAGGATGAAGAGCTCTTTAGCTCCATCTTTTTTAGAATGAACATTTGGAACAGAATTCCCAAGATAGCATAGTTGCTCCTAATTATGAGGACACCAAAATCATGCCATGTGCGTTAGGAACTGCAAAAATAACCATGATTTCCTAGCATATATTCAAATCCACCTCCACACAGGGAGAGCATCATCATGGCTAATGTATTTTTTGAGCCCTTTATAAATTTAATATTTCTATCACAACCTATGTTTTATTTTTCAGTATTTTACTAGTCTTTCCTTAGATAACTAATAATGTAAAGACAGTTCCTGCACAAAAGTAAGGGACTGTGTGATTCCATAAGAGCAAAGTTTTCAGTTTCTAATTTGTAGGGTCCTTGGTTCTCTCAGAGCTTGGTAATGTTCTTCCGAATGTTCATTTACCAAACTAACATCATAAGTGCACTGATGATGTTATCCAGTTTAGTAATGAAACATATGAAAGAAAAGCTCCCTGCTCAAAAAATAGCAAGGACCCCACAGTTCAATCCTGAGCTACATATATTTTCTTCTATCAAGTTCTACTTTTTATCAAATTATTTCACATGTACTCTCTATCTTCCAAAAATGTCATTATATTTTTTAAGAATTTAAAAATTTCACACATGAAAATAATGGCTAATAGTGATTACTAATGGCTGCTAATAGTAGTTTGTTTTTTTTTCATTGTGCATTCATGAGATTCCAGTGATGGGCCTTGAGATATCATAACTGATATTCAAATATGTACATGCAAGTGTCTTATTCAGCGAGCATAACTTTTGTTATCTTGATATAAATATCAAGTCTTGTATACTAGCTTTTACATCACAATATCAGTTTATGGAAAAGATCTTGAGAAATGTAGCTGAATCTTGATTCATTGAAGATTCCATGTTTTCTCTTTTTTGTAGCAGGAGAAGAACATGAATTTGACCAACTGCACAAGAATAACTGAATTTATTCTTGTTGGATTGCCACGTATTTGGGGGATGGAGAATGTGATGTATGCCAGCATCTTTCTGCTCTACATCCTGAGTTTGATGGGCAATGGGCTCATCATTATGATAGTAATCAAGGATCATCATCTTCAGAAACCCATGTATTTCTTCCTTAGCAACCTTTCTTTCAAAGACATTGGACACACCACCACGTTTATACCCAAGATGTTGCTCAATTATCTCTCTGCTAATAATTCCATCTGTTTCTTTTGCTGTATAATACAGATGTATTTCTATTTTCTTTTTGGGGTCACTGAATTTTTTATAATCACTTTGATATCCTTGGATAGATACTTAGCCATTTGCTATCCTTTCAGATACACCATTATCATGACTTCAGGGGTTTGCCTTAAACTGTCAATAGGAGCCTGGTGTGGAGGTTTTTTCTCCATTTTTTATCAGCAACTAATCACAGTAAACTTACCCTTTTGTACTTCTAACACTATCAATCATTTCTATTGTGATGTTGGACCTGTGTTGAGGATTGCAGGGGGAGATACACATCTCATTGAAGCCCTTGGCTTCCTTGTTGCTGTGGTTGTGGTTGTGTCTTCCCTGATTTTCACCCTCGTTTCTTACCTCTTCATCATCTGGACCATTCTTCGAATGCCTTCAACCTCCAGACAACAGAAGGCCTTTTCAACATGTGCTTCACATCTGGTTGTGGTCAGCCTGTTGTACGGGTCAGTCTTTTTTGTCTACTTGAGACCGACTATCAAGAACTCTTCCTTTAGCATGACAAAGTATGTCTCCATACTGTATACTTTCATCACCCCTGTGCTCAATCCTTTCATCTACACCATTAGGAACAATGATGTGAAAGATTCTGTTCGCAGAATAATTGGAAGAAAGATTACTGTTCTCAGACATGTCTAAGTATCTCCAACCCTAACCAGTGATGGGATTCAGCCTGTTTGAACCAGTTGTAGGTATTTTTTTTGTTGCCCAGGCCCAGAATGGACTTCCAGAAGTGGCATCCAGAGAGAGAACCAGTTGTTCACATATTAAAGTAAATGGGAAGTGATTCTGTTTTCCAAAATATTTCTTGTACATCAAATGTCAACCTAATCTGTCTTTTAAGGACTGCTCTACTGTATATGTGTGTTCCTTCAAGTTGGGGAGTGTTCAAAGACATCATCTAAAGATTCATAGGATATTTCACATTGCATACCATAACAAAGAGGTAAAACTGAGTAACATTCAAGTGGAAGGCAACATGTTTTTTCCCCCTCTTTGTTGAGAAGCATCTCTGTGTACTGTACAAAATAAAATTAGGTACCTGCCAAGCCTTGAAGAATGGTTATGCTGTTTCAGCCATTATTGCTTTTTAGCTTGCCTATGAACTTGGGGGAGGGGAGAAAGGAATGCAGACTTCGAATATTGAGAGGCCAGTCCATGAGAACCAAGGACATTCAAGATTGTTTATTGAGAACGAAAGACATTCTCTCATAATAGTTATCTGAATTATAATTGGATAATGTGACCTGCACGAATAGGGGGAGATAGACTTTTATACTTTTCTGTGTTGGAGAACAGCTTTTCAAATAATGAAGTAAAACTTTTCCTAAAGGTATCCTTTGTGCATTTGTTTGATGTATCATTTGTTTAATTATGTTGTCAAAAATAATATATATAGGGATGGGTAGGAAACTTGTTAAACCTCTTGATTGAAAGATGCAACATGTATGTAATCACTCAAACAAAGGCCAAATTTGTTTCTTCTCTATCTCTAGGCAATCCAGGATAAAGAGTCAGGGTGGGTAGGTGATTCCATACCAGTTGGATCATTACAGCTACTATAATGAGTTGGCTTTGAATCAAGATCTGTTTCCAATAAAGTTTGTTTTCTAAGCATTTTCCTTCAGATGAAATACTTGGAAGTTCTGTACCCTAAAGCAGTGTGGTACATTGGTTGCCATATTGGACCAGGAAAGAAGAGACATGGATCCAAGTTGGTCTTAGTCCTGGAAGCTCACAGGTGACCATGGGTCAGTCATATCCTATACAGAGAGCACTTCTTGTGAAATATTGGAGGCATATCACTCTGAAGAAATAACAAATGAGAAGGGGTCTGAAAGCTAAATTATATGATGAATGGTTAAGGGAACTAGGTACATCTAGCCTAATGAAGAGAAGTTTTAGGGTAACATGTTAGCTCTTTTCCAGTACTTGAATGGCTCTCACAGAGAAGATGGGATTGACCTATTCTCCAAAGCACTTGAACATAGAACAAGAAGCAATAGGTGGAAGGTAATCAAAGAGAAGCCCAACCTGGAACTAAGGAGAAATTTCTGGACAATGTGAAAGATTAATCAATGGAACAGCTTCCCTTCCAGAGTTTGGGGTGTTCCACCACTGGAGTCCCAAAGGTGCTTTTTCAAGAGGCAACTGGACTTTCTTGTTTTTCTTTGAAGATGTTTCACTTCTCATCCAAGAAGTTCTTCAGCTCTGACTGGATAGTGGGGAATGGAAGGCACAACTAACACAACACAACAACACAAATGACAAAAAGGCATGTTTTCTGCCCTACAGCTTAGACAGACTTCCATTCGCCACTATCCAGACAGAGATGAAGTAGCTTCTTGGATGAGAAGCGAAACATCTTCAAAGAAAAACAAGAAAGTCCAGTTGCCTCCTGAAAAAGCACCCTTGAGACAACCGTGACCTGGATGACTGAGACTCTCCATAGACATCCATCACTGAAGGTTTTCAAGAAAACATTGGACAATGATTTGTCCAGATGGTATAAGGTCTCCTGCCTTGGGGAGGGAGTGGGACTAGAAGATCTTTCCAACCATATGATTCTATTTGTCTGTGAGGTGATGGGGATGAGGGGTATAATACTGAATTCATCATTATCTCATACATCATATGACACAATTATGTAGTGCTCATCATTGTATGATGACATCATAAGGCACAGGGCATGATTTGGGGGTCTCCATTATTATGACCAACTTTACTGCCTAGGGAATTCTGGGAGTTGTGGTCCACCTATGTTAACATTGCCATGTTTGGAAAACACTAATCTGTAAAGCTTTTTGATTACCTAAATGTTCTTGCCACTGCCCCACCAAAAGTGAACGGGGTAATAAATCTGCAGATCCAGAACACTATGCTGAAAATCTTAACTTTGAATTCCATGGAAAAATGAATGGGGGAAAGGGAAAATGGGAAGAAAATCATTATTGGATATCATCTCCAATCTGTTCCTTCACTGTTTCACAGTGTCTTCAAAGAGTCTTGGAAGACTTAATAATATATACAAGACTCTATATCTGGGAATGGCCCTTAGAATTTGGTCCATATAAAACCAGATGTGATTCATGTTGATTCCAATTTATCTGTTTTGGGCATAGTCTATGTATATATAAGATTACTGGCAGTGGTGGGATTCAA
Organism: Bothrops alternatus; assembly: GCA_034064705.1. Taxonomy (NCBI): domain Eukaryota; kingdom Metazoa; phylum Chordata; class Lepidosauria; order Squamata; family Viperidae; genus Bothrops; species Bothrops alternatus. Next base: position 1,776,122 of record JARGCV010000074.1, read on the forward strand.
ATACCTGAATAACCGGTTTTCTGTGTGGATGCCACTTCCGGAAGTCTGTTCTGAGCCAGGGAGGACTCCCATGAGCAGAATGGCCAACCGGAAGTGCATGGATGTATTTTAGATGGGCTGTTCTGCTCCTGGGAGTCCTCCGTGGCTCAGAAAGGACTTCCAGAAGTGGCGTCCATGCACTTCCAGTGGGCCGTTCTGGGTCTGGGAGGCCTCCCCTGGCTCAGAACAGACTTCCAGAAGTGGTGTTCACACATGTCCGCTGGCCCATTCTGGGCCTGGGAGGCCTCCCCAGCTCAGAATCGGCTTCCGGAAGTGGCATCCATGTACTTCTGGTGGTCTGTTCTGAGTCTTGCAAAAAAAGAGCTAGGGCAGTAATGGCAAACCTTTTAGAGACCGAGTGCCCAAAAACCGCCTCACCTGCCCCAACCTGCTCTGCCCCTGCCCTGCCCACTCTGCCCCCAATCAGCCCATCCCTACCCACCACCTCCACGGCCTGCCGCAAATCGCCCAGGTAGCCCAGCAGCGCCATGGCAGCCATGCCCTCGGGCCACACCCCGCATCATCAACTGCGTGTGACAGGGCATGAGGGTAGAGTCTTGTCCTTGCTGCCATGTCCTTGGCTGCACTACTCTGCACGGGTTGTGCTTGGGGGTGACTCTCCTCCGGGGGGGTTGCTGGTGAGGAGGGGGCCATGGTGGGAGATGGGGCTGGAGTGATGGTGCGCATGCCCACAGAGAGCATGAGAGAGCACGCTGCCTCTGGCATTCGTGCCATAGGTTTGCCACCACTGGGCTAGGGCATCAGCCAGTTCACCAAAGTCAACAAAAAATTAGCTACCGGTTCTACAGAACTGATGTGAACCAGCTGAATCCCACCACTGGTTATGGGAACTAACAGATATTTCTAGAAATGATATCTCAACCTTCTGTAAAAAATGAAGCATTGCATCAGTGAAGGTTTTATTTTTTTTTGCTTTCTGCAGTTAAGGAAAAATAGGAATTATGCTAACTATAAAAGAGATTAGGAGTTTGTGTTTGTTAGTGTGCCTCCTGTCTTGGGATAGCATTTGAAGATTCATCCAAAGCGTATCATCCTTGAGTATATTCTAGTTATAGAGCATGGATGCTCATGGGAAATTAAAGTAGATATCCTTAGATTGTATTCCAAGCTTCTGTAGAGAATCAGTAATTAAACTTTATGTGATGCAATCTGCTAGATGCTGTTGAAATATGAAGGAAAATATTTCTCAAGAAGTTGTGACATTCCATTGATGGTCATTTTGAAATCATAACTGTTATTCAACTGTGAGTTTGATCTTAGGTAGTGGCTGATATTTCTCTGATGGGACCTTGGTGCTCTCTGAGCTTGCTTATTTTCTTGCAGATGTTTCATTACCCTAATGAGGTAACATCATCAGTGCTAGTAAGGAGAGCTGTTTTCTGTCAGTATATATTCTGGTATCTTGCCTGTCTATGTGGGTGGGGACAATCTTAGGGATTCTTTAGTTGGGTTGTTTACAAATGGCTCTTTGGCACTTTTTAATTGGATTATTGTTTACTTGATTTTTGGTCTGAAGGTGACCTTGGAGTTAATCTATGCTGATCTGAGTGCTGATTACAGATGGAGAGGTGCTGGAGTCTTTTTTCTCATTGGGGCTGGTTGGTTGTCTCTTTTGCATACTCTATTGATCTTATTAGCATCTATGTGTCTACTGATGGCTGATTTGTCAGAGTGTCAGGCTTCTAGAAATTCCCTGGCATTTTTGGATTTGGCCTGGTCTAGAATTGTCACATTTTCCCAGTTGAAACTATGGTTAAATCTGCCTATATGTTGTGAAATTAAAGAATTTTTATCACGCCTTTAACTGCCAGTTGGTTTTCATGGATGTGTTCTGCCAGTCTTCTGCCTGTTTGTCCTATGTAGTGGTTGTTGCAGTTCTTACATTGTATGTTGTGGATGACTCATGTTGCAGGGTCTTTTGGTTTACTTAGGATGTTTTGAAGGGCTTAATTGGCTTATGTGCTGTGCTGATTTCATGTGGTTGTAGTCATTGATTTGCAGTTTCTGGGATATTCTTGATGTATGGCAGTGTAATTCTTTTCAGGGTTTGTGTTGGTTATGCTCTATTGGATTGAATGGTTCAGATACTTTTTGATGAAGTTGCATGGGTATCCATTTTGTTGGAATGTGTTGTATAGATGCTCTATTTCCTTTTTTTACTGTTCTGGGTTGCTGCAATGTGTTTCTGTTTTTTTTTTCCTTTTATCTCTGTCTCTCTGGGCACAATGAGTTATTGCCTGCTATGAATTCCACAGAAGCATCAGGAAAGGCCTCTGTCTAGTAAACATTCAAGCTCTGTTCAGTCACCCCAACTCTACCCGAATGCAAAAGATTACAGGGTTGTTAAAAGAACAAAAATCCAAATGTGTATATTGAATGTCTTATTCAGCTACCATATCTAAAGACAACTTTTGTTAGTTTGATTTTAAAATCAAGTCTTGTGTTCTGTCTCTGCAATAGTTGTTTCTGAAAAAGGTCTTCAGAAATCTTGACAGCATGAAGATTCCACACTTTTTGTAATAAAAGGGTGAAGATGAATTTGACCAATTGCACAAGAGCCACTGAATTTATTCTTGTTGGATTGCCAAGTGTTTTGGGACTGGAAAGTGTGATGCATGCCGGCATCTTTCTGCTCTACATCCTGAGTCTGATGGGCAATGGTCTCATCATTATGATAGTAATCACAGATCACCATCTCCAGAAACCCATGTATTTCTTCCTTAGCAACCTTTCTATCAAAGACATTGGATATACCACAGTCTTTATACCCAAACTGTTGCTTAATTATCTCTCCGCTAATAATTCCATCTGTTTTTATTGCTGTGTAATACAACTGTGCTTTTATTTCTTTTTTGGAGTCACTGAATTTTTTATCATCACTTTGATATCCTTGGATAGATATGTAGCCATTTGCTATCCTTTGAGATACACCATCATCATGACCTCTAGAGTTTGCCTTAAACTGTCAATATCAGCCTGGTTTGGAGGATTTTTCTCCATAATTTGCCAGGTAGTGATGATTGCAAACTTGCCCTACTGCACTTCCAACATTGTCAATCACTTCTATTGTGATGTTGGACCCGTGCTGAAGATTGCCGGAGGAGACACACATCTCATTGAATCCCTTGGCTTCCTAGTTGCTGTGGCTGTGATTGCATCCTCCCTGGTTTTTACCCTCATTTCTTATCTCTTCATCTTGTACACTGTTCTTCAACTGCCTTCAATCTCCAGGCAGCAGAGGGCCTTTTCAACGTGTGCTTCACATTTGGTTGTGGTCAGCCTTTTGTATGGGTCAGTCTTTTTTGTCTACTTAAGACCGACTGTCAAAAATTCTTCCTTTGGTATGATGAAGTCTGTCGCCATACTGTACACTTTCATCACCCCTGTGCTCAATCCTTTCATCTACAGCATTAGGAACAATGAAGTGAAAGATTCTGTATCAAAAATGGTAGAAAGAATGGTTGCAGGTCTCTGAAACCTCTAATTATTGCCAACCCTAACCCTCTATTGGATCCCATTTTTCCAATAGATTTCTTGTATATGAAATGTAAACTTTCTCTGTCTTTTGAAGGACTCTTCCATGTGTGTTTTCCTTCAGGTTGGGGACTGCCAAAGATATCAGTGAAGATTGTTGAGTTGTTTCACATTGCCTACTTTAGCAAAGAAGGAAGAGTGAGTAACATTCAAGTGGAAAGTAACATTTTTTTTTTCATTTTGATGAAAACTTCGTTGAGAAGCATCTGCAAATACTCTATAAGATGAAATTAGTTACTTGTGATAGGTTGAGTTTCAGAGCAGGACATAAAACTGAGGCTGCATGAAAGATGTTTGTCAGTGTTAAAATGGGAAGGCATGGTGCAAGCATCCTTGATCTTCGTCAACTTTCAGTATTGTTAATCTTAGTATCCATCTGGACTGTCTAAAGGCATGAGAGTGTATGGCTTGTCCACATATATCTCTCCTTTTTCTATGGATAGTTTTAGTTGGTACTTAACATCTACAAGAGGCAATTGAGTGAGATCATCTTTCGGCATATAAATGTCTTTGGACAATGCTTGACTAAGAATCAGAGATGAGCACTGCCCTTTAGAACTGGACATGACTAGACAAGGGAAACATTTTCCTTTATTTCTCAGTTTGCTTAAAAAATGAATTCCAAAACAACTGCTTTTTTTAACAATAAAGTGATTGCTGTCCAGCCCCCCCCACCCCCAGCTGTACGGCTCATAAGCTATTCTGAAGCACAACTCTTGAAGATACTTGCAGACCACTGCTGAATAAGGCATAAGTTGAAAAAGCAACAATCCAGAGAAAACCCCTTCAGGAAAGCTCAGGGACCCCTCCCTGGGCTTGTCATCACTTGCCCATCTTCACTGGAAGTCTAAATGGGGAGGAACAGACTGAGGTTCAATCTTAGAAACACCCCTTTCCTGGAGATATTTGGACTCTATTGTCCCAGATATTTTGTTAATCCCAAATAGGGTTGTGTTTCCATGTTTTGGACTGATGAACAATTTATATTTGCTATTTTGTTTTTAAAATATTTTCAGTATTGTGTATTTCTAAGAGTTATTAAGGAGTTGGGTAACCTTAGTAATGTAACACAACATAACATAACATAAAATAATAAATAAATAAATAACTATTGTCTCACTCTTTCTCCAATATTTGCACCATTGTACTCTTTTTCTAAATCATTTCCCCAGAGTAATGTATCTTTAAACACTGTCTTTGAGAAATATCTATTTCTAGAGCCATTTTCTGAAGGTTTCTTCCTTTTACATTGGACTAATGGAAGTGAAGTGAAGTGAAGAGAATTTAATACATTGGTTTGAAATTCCAAAGGTCAAATGGAAGGATGTTCCATTCCATTCCAGTCAAATGGAAGGATGTTCCATTCCATTCCAGTCACATGGAAGGATATTCCATTCAGACTGTATATACTCTGCATATTTCTTCCTGAAATCTATGTGTTTGGGGCAACAAAACTAGGATATCCATGTCCAGGCGAAAGATCCACATTTGGACCGTTAGTGATTTCTCAAAAAAGAGACCATCATGTTCAGGTCATGTGTATTAACTTTGTGCTTTCTTGTAAAATTCATTTTTTTTCATGTTTTTTTTAAAGTTACTACTGTTTTTTTGATATTGTATATTCCATACAGTATAATATAGTGATTCAGGTGTTGAATTTGGAATGGGATTCCAGATTCATAGCCAATCCTTATTGGTGGCACTCTTTAAGATGCATTTAGGCCAAAAACCCACTCAGTTCAACCTCTTTCACTAAAGAGCTATTGTGGGAAAAATAGAGACAGTTGAGAAAATCCAGGATAGAAATTGAACAAACCCAGACAATCTTGTGGACCCTGCTCAAGCAACGTTTCTGTGCTATGTCCTGGATGGAAGGGAGGGAACTGCCAATGATCTTTTCAGCCATCCTCACCACTCTCTGCACCGCCTTCCTGTCTGAAGCAGTGATGCGTCCAGTGTGATGCCGTGTGACAGGATGCTCTCGATTGTCCCTCTGTAGAAAGTGGTAAGGACAGGGGAAGGAAGGTGAGCTTTTCTCATGTGATGCAGAAAATGCAGGTGCTGCTGTGCCTGCTTCACCAGTGTCTTGCTGTTGAGTGACCAAGCCAGCCAACTTATTAACTACACACCCAGGAATTTGATGCTGGTAACCATCTCCACAGGTAAATCATTAATGCACTGAGAAGTGTGGCTGTGCCTGCCAATGATCTCTTTGGGTTTTTTCCCCCAGTATTTAAAACTAGGCTGTTTTCCTTATACCAGTTCACCAAACCCTCAACCTCCTTGTGGTAAGCCAACAGAGCACCCAGGACTCCTCAAATCTAGCAAAGAAAGAAAGTTATCCCTCATTCTTCTCTATCTTGTCTTATTACCACTGCTCAGATTTTATAACTGCAGCAATAGCTATGTGGATTTTATGACAGGAACAAATGGAACATAGAAATCTGTGGGAATTGGTGTCAAAGAAAGACGAATGGAAAAGTCCAACGCTGATTCTTGAAAGCACAGTCTTTTTATGTGGCCCAAGCTTCCAGGTGTAAGGGAAATCTGCAGATCTGGGAGACCTAAGGCACCAGAGAGTATAGAACAAGAAGAAATGGGTAGATCAACAAAGATATATCCAACCTAGAAGTAAGAACATTGAGAACAATTGATCAATGGAATAGCTTGCCATTTGGAGTTGGCAAGCTATTCCAACTCCAAAGGAGGTTTTCAAACATAGACTGGACAACCATTCTATAAGGCTCCTGCTTTGAGCAGGGGTTGGACTTCAAGATCGCTGAGGTCCCTTCTATCCCTGTGATTTTTAGGACCTTAAAGATTTACACAAGTATTGATCTTTCCATAGGAGAAAGCTTGACTGGACCAGCAGTAAAAATTAATATATATATATATATATAAAGTTTTATGTTTAAAAAAAACATGGAAATTCAAGTAACTTTATTCTTAGATTTTGTCCAGCCTATGTATAATATTATTATTATTATTATTTATTTATTTATTTATTAAATTTCTATACCGCCCCTCTCCCGAAGGACTCAGGGCGGTTTACAGCCTTAAAATTAAAAAAAACATATATATGTACAAAATTAAAATATTTAAAAATAAATTAAACAAATTAGGCCATAAAATCCCATATAAATATATACAAATCCTAAAATCCTAAAAATTACAAAAATCCTAAAAATTACACAATCCCCCCGGTTGGAGCCGGAGCTTCTATGCCAGGCCGGCCTGTTGAAAAAGGAAAGTTTTCAGTTCCCGACAGAAGGTGCGTAAGTCTGTCATCGTACGGAGTTCGGGGGGGAGCTCATTCCAAAACGTTGGAGCTCCCACAGAGAAGGCTCTCCCCCTGGGGGTCGCCAGTCGATATTGTCTGGCCGACGGCACCCTGAGGAGGCCCTCTCTGTGGGAGCGTACCGGATGGCGGGAGGTATTTGCTAGCAGTAAGCGGTCCTGTAAGTATCCGGGTCTGATGCCATGGAGCGCTTTAAAGATGGTCACTAACACCTTGAACCGCACCCGGAAGACCACCGGCAACCAGTGCAGCTCGCGCAGGAGCGGTGTTTCATGGGAGCGCCACGACGCTCCTGTCACTACCCGCGCGGCCGCATTCTGGGCCAGCTGAAGCCTCCGGGTGCACCTCAAGGGGAGCCTCATGTAGAGAGCATTACAATAGTCCAGCCTGGAAGTGACGAAGGCATGAGTAACTGTGCATAGCGAGTCCCGGTCTAGGAAGGGACGCAACTGGCGTACCAGGCAAACCTGATAGAACATCCTCCCGAACACGGCCGCCAGATGGTCCTCTAAAGATAGCCGTGAATCCAGGAGGACTCCCAAATTGTGAACCCTTTCCACGGGGGCCACTGTTTCGTCCCCAACAGACAACAAAGGAGTCAATTGACTAAACCGGGACGACGGTAGCCACAGCCACTCGGTCTTGGAAGGGTTGAGCTTGAGTCCGTTCTTCCCCATCCAGACCCGCACGGCCTCCAGGCATTGGGTCAGCACGGCAAGAGCATCGTTGGGGTGGTTTGGCGTGGAAATGTACAGCTGAGTATCATCAGCGTACAGATGGTATTTCACACCAAAACCACGGATGATCTCACCCAGCGGTTTTACATAAATGTTGAACTGTAGGGGCGAGAGGACCGACCCCTGAGGTACCCCACATACAAGGGGTCTCGGGGTCGACCTCTGACCCCCTGTCAACACAGACTGCATCCGGCCGGAGAGGAAGGAGGCGAACCACCGCAAAACAGTGCCCCCTATACCTAACCCCTCCAACCGTTGCAGCATGATACCATGATCGATGGTATCAAAAGCCGCCGAGAGGTCCAATAGCACCAGAGCAGAGGAACAACCTCTGTCCCGGGCCCGCCAGAGGTCATCCACCAACGCGACCAATGCTGTTTCCGTGCTGTAGCCAGGCCTGAAGCCCGACTGGTGCGGATCCAAATATAACAATTCCTCCAGGTGTCGTGGGAACTGTCTGGCAACCATGCTCTCGACAACCTTCGCAAGAAAGCGAAGGTTGGAGACAGGACGATAATTTGATAAAACAGCTGGATCCAGGGTAGGCTTCTTAAGGAGGGGCCTCACTACCGCCTCTTTCAAGGCGGCAGGGAAGACACCCTCACTTAAAGAAGTATTAATAATTACCTGGAACCAGCCTCGTACCACCTCCCGGGATGCCAGCACCAACCAGGAGGGGCACAGGTCCAATGAACAAATGGTCGCCCTAAGTCCCCCAAACAACCTGTCCACGTCCTCAGAAGTCACAGGGTCAAACTCAGCCCAGATAACAGTCTCAAGACCAGACTCCGTCTCTCCCACTGGACACACTCAGTTGAAATCAAAGCCTTCCCGTATCTGAGCGATTTTATCATGCAGATATTTTCCAAAATCCTCAGCTCTACCCTCTAAGGGGTCTCCTCTCACCTCCTGATGAAGGAGGGAGCGGGTCACCCTAAACAAGGAGGCTGGGCGGTTATCTGATGACGCGATAAGAGCAGTGAAGTAAGAACACTTCTCTGCTTTTATCGCCACTAGGTAGGACCTAATATGGTCTCTTACCTGTGTTCGGTCAGATTTGGCAAAGCTCGATCTCCAACTGCTCTCTTGGCATCTTTTCCAGCGTTTCATCTATCTCAGCCCCTCATTATACCAAGGGGCCGATCGAGACGCATGCCGAATCCGAGGCCGCAAAGGCACGACCCGGTCTAGAGCGCCGGCCGCAGCCCTATCCCAGGCTGCCGTCAGCTCCTCGACCGAGTCGTGTATCCGAACCTCAGGAATTGGCCCAAGCTCTGCCTGGAATCGCTCGGGCTCCATCAGCCGCCTGGGGCGGTACCCTCTCACCGGTTCCGCCTCCCTGCGGTGGGGTGCAATGGTCAGAAAGTCCAGGCATAGGAGAGAGTGATCAGACCATGACAGGGGTTCAATGACTATATCTCCTATATTCTGACCACTCAGCCACTGTCCAGAGACAAAAACCAGGTCAAGCGTGTTGCCCCCTGTGTGTGTGGGGCCTTGAATTACCTGGGCCAGGTCCATGGCTGTCATGGAAGCCATGAACTCCCGAGCCTTACCGGACACCCCGCCCACGGACGGCAGGTTGAAGTCACCCATAACTATCAGCCTAGGGACCTCCACCACCACCGCGGCGATAACGTCCAGGAGCTTGGGCAGGGAGGTTGATACGTGGCAGGGAGCCAAGTACGTAATCAACACCGCCCTCGGGCCCCCAAGGTCCCACTTCACCAGGAGGGATTCACAGCCTGCCGTCTGAGGAACAGTGACCTCCCTCGGCCTAAAATCTTCCCTAATCACGACCGCCACTCCTCCACCCCTGCCCTGGGCTCTCGGCTGGTGGAATGCAAGGAAACCTGGTGGGCACATTTCCACCAGAGGGACACCGCCCTCTGGTCCCAACCAGGCCTCTGTTATACCCGCCAGATCTGCTCCCCCCTCCAAAATTAAATCTTGAATGAGGGGGTCCTTATTTACCACAGACCTGGCGTTGCACAGCACCAGTCTACAGCCATGGCCCTGTGGTTCTGGATAACCCCGAGAACCGGTTGAGCCTTGGGGGTCAGAGCACACAACCACTCATAAACAGTGGGTGCGCACTCCCTTATTATGATACGGCCCCCTGCTCCCGCTATACCTGCCCCTCCCGCTTACGGTACTAATAGGAACTAAATTAGCCTTAATCAACCCCCCATCCGCACCCTCAGGACTCCATCCCCTTCCGCTGCCTGGCCTGTCTTCTTGCTCCCCTCCAACAATTCCTTCTCCCACCCTAGACACCCCTTCCCCACCCCTTCCCTCCCTTAAAACTTTCATTAAAAACTTGTTTAAAAAACCCCAAAGCCCCTTATTTAATACATGCCATCTCTCAGGACTCCAAAGTCCATCCTCGACATAGGCCCTTGGTAAAACAGAGGGCCATGATTGCAAGAGAGGGGAATCTCGTAATGCAAGAAGAGTCCTTCTCGAGTACGCAGCCAGTCAGATAAAGTGCATCGATGGGGGTCTGGCTAGAGAGCCAGGCAGTCCAATCTCAACGACGTTGCTTCCCTCACCTCCAGGTCCATGCCACTCCCTCAACACCTGAGGTTCTCTGCAGTCCTCCCAAACTACCAACTCGGATGATGGTGGGGGGGAGCGCCAAACTCTTCCTTTTGCGGTGGTCTCCCAGCGCCAACGCCTCTCAGCTACCTTCCCAGCCATTCACTCATGTGGTAGTAGGGAGGGAGGAAGGGGCCAAGCTGTTCCCTTTCACGGTGGCCTCCCAAAGCCAGAAGCCTCTCAGCAGTCCCTTCACAGATCGTCCGCTCGCATAATGGGAGGGAGGGGGAGGGGAGGGAGCCACCACTAAACTCCTCTCTTCCGCGGCGGCCTCCCACCCAGACTCCCTGCAGGCTCCTCACCTCATCGCAGGCCGCGGGCCGAAGGGGGGGTACGCTGTTAACATCACCCAACATATGCTGTTATCATCCAGATTCGTCCATTCTCGGCAGGGAGGGAGTCAGCAGAGATGTCTCTGAAAGGCTAAGATATTCCGCTGCCAAAATCCCCGGGGTCCCAGATGTTTCTAGTTGCCTCAGTCAGAGAAATTTCTCACTCAGAGAAATTTAAAGCAACGTAGAAAGATACAAGAACAGTTTAAACAGCTAAATCTAACTTTTCTAAATTTTCGTATTTTATATTATAAGCTAATAAAAAACATTGTGATAAATTGGGAAATTTAATAGAACAATTTAAACAGGCTAAATCTAGCTAACAACCAGCAAAAATGTCAAATCCAGTCTGAACATCTGCCTGACTGTGCGATGATCCATAATAATAATAATAATAATAATAATAATAATAATAATAACAACAACAACAACAACAACAACAACATTTGAAAAACATTGAAGGAAAATGTGATAACAACTTGACATGGACATGGCTTAAGATGAGAACCATTAAGAAAGAAATGAATGAGTGGAGAGGCTATTTCTGAAATAAGAAATATTTCTCTGAGGGCTTAATGAGAATTTTTGTATTCTGTATTCTGTTAGGCAGCAAGAAACATTGCTTACCTTAACAAGACATGTTGGTGGTTCTGTAAAGTACAGGGAGGACCTCTTGTGGTTGAAAGAAGTAAAAAAAAAGGCAATGTAAATAAATGAACTTAATAAAATGCCATCTCTGAACATGAACTTTCTATTGATAGATCTCATGGTCAACGTGTCCGATGCAATAATGTTTTTTTTTTAAGGGAATCATCACTTGTGCAAATTCTATGTTGTTTGGACTCAATGAAGGGACTAAAACCAGGAATTATTTAATATAAGTAGAGAAATCTGACATACTGCAGTTAAGCCTTGGACTTCTTAAGTATGGATTTTTATGGCATTTTGAAAAATGACAGAATGTTATTATCCTGTTTCCTACACATTTTGCTTCCTCTCTTAAGATAAATAATTCCAGTAAATAAAACAAAAGCAGTTGAGATTGACAGAAAAGAAAACCAGAAAGAAAGAGAGAAAGAGAGAAAGAAAGAAAGAAAGAAAGAAAGAAAGAAAGAAAGAAAGAAAGAAAGAAAGAAAGAAAGAAAGAGGAAGGAAGGAAGGAAGGAAGGAAGAAAGGAAGGAAGGAAGGAAGGAAAGAAGGAGGGAAGGAAGGAAGGAAGGAAGGAAGGAAGGAAGGAAGGAAGGAAGGAAGGAAGGAAGGAAGGAAGGAAGGATGGAGGGAGGGAGGGAGAGAGGGAGGGAGAGACAGTTTTAGGTGTTCTGTTGTCTTCCAAAACGCTCCAAGAAATATAGTTCTTAGCGACTCTAATCAACTAACAATAGCGAATATTTAATTAACCAACATCTGGAGGGCCACATGTTCTCTGTCCTTATATTTGGTGGAAAAAAAAAGAACTAATATAATATTGCATGTTAACCGCTTGATGGCAGCCAAAGCTTAAGAAAAGAAATGGGGGGAAAAGAAACCCTTTTATAACTTATGAAAAACCACAGCAAGTATCATAATTACTTATTGGGCTATATTTATTATTTTAGTTCTTTCTACCGTTCTTGGTTTCAGTAAACTGTTCATGGGTTTTGTTCCTCCGCGGTTGGCCTGCTGTTTCAGTTCAATACTCTTGGTGGCGCTCTTGCACTGTGCAAGACAGAACATTGGAAGCAGAACTAGAAAAAGTGATTTTTGACCCATGGAAGAAAGCAAGTTTCTATTGCCAATAGAAAGAGAAGACGAGAAATGAAAGTTATGGGAAGCTCACTCAAGGGTGGTGCATGAAACTCAGGTTCTTTTCATTACTTCTTCCTTGTAAAGCTTTCAAACCAAATGACTTAGAACCCAACTATATTTTATAAGGTCATGTTAGCTATTTGGAAGCATTAGAATAGAATAGAATAAGAAATAAGAATAGAATAGAATAGAATAGAATAGAATAGAATAGAATAGAATAGAATAGAATAGAATAGAATAGAATAGAATAGAATAGAATAGAATGGAGCTGGAAGGGACCTTGGAGGTCTTCTAGTCCAGCCCCCTGCTCAGGCAGGAGAACCTATATGATCTCAAACAAGTGACTGTCTAGTCCCTTCTTTAAAATCTCCAGTGATGGAATGCCCACAATTTCTGGAGGCAAGCTGTTAAAAGGACATTAAAAGGATACACAAAAATCTCTTTTAAGTGTTTCTTCTAAGAATAAGGGCAAGGGCCACGTAGCAGGACTCAGATCCTAAAATAATCACCTTTTAAATTGCAACCCAACCAGAAGCTGAGTTCTCCAGATGGTTGGGACTATAAGGACACCCACATATTTCTTTTCCCAATTGTTCTCCACTTTTGTTTTTGTTGTTGCTTTTGGAGCAGCCATGTTGGTTTGTCTCATGACTGATGGCATCAATGATTAAAGCATACCTGTAAAACATGCATTTTAAAAGCACCAGTGCAGGAAAAAAAAAAGGAAGGTAGAAAGGGAGGAGCCATTGAATTCACCCAGTCCCAATCATTGCCTTAGTGTAGGAATCCAAATTTTATATACAGACTTTTTCCCAATATTTCATGGGAATCTTTCCTTCTCTGACTGAAATCCATGATTTCATGTCCAGCACTCTGGAATGGGAAAGAACAAGCCATCTTCCGAATGGCATTCTTCTTCAAAGATGAAACATATCCTGGTCTTCTAGTTTCTCTCTATAGGACTTTATTACTTATCTCCTCGTGGTCCTTCTCTGAATCTATTATCTGTTTGTTTGAATAGATTTTATAAAGTTTGCACCACAAAACTACAGCATGTGCTTGAGAAAATAAACTCTAACCAAAATCTGTGGTTTGAAATAAGCAGGGTGGTTTCAAATCTGATGTATCAGAAAGGAAATGCTCTTCAGAAAGTACTGCACAATTGAAACTTTCTTTGCGGCATCTCTCTAGTCTCGTGAAACCATCTGGTGAATAAATAACAGAAATCTATTTGCAGAACTAGAGCCACAAGATCAACTTCTTCTGAGATCAGCTTTCAAATGTTGGAGGACTTAAAATAAAGCATTTTTAAAAATCCAATCGTTCCATTTCACAGGATAAGTAATGAAACTTGATGGTGATCATTAGTGGCTTATCTTCGTAGTATTAACAAAGTGATATAAATCCTTTTTTTTTTTCATTTTTTGGGGGAATGTGAGTAGTTGAATGTCCCTAGGTTGCTGAAGGGAATTAACATACATCACTAGGTCTTAAAATTCACCAAATGAAATGATTGTGAGTCCAAACATGGAAACCAGAATGAATTTAATTGAATAAATGAAAATATTCAGGCCTATAAATTGAGAGATAGATAAAGCCATGATCATATTCAATGTCCAGATATAAATCTATAATTGACCATCGACCAACCTAATAGCAATCTATTAGTGCTTCCTTTTACTAGAGCTTCCAGGAAGTTGAAAGCTAAGATACAGATTTATTTTGTGTGCCAATTCTGCCCTTGTTTGGATTAGAAGGCCTGGCTAATACTCAGGAAGTGAGTATTAGCAAGGCCTTCCCATCCAAGCAAGGGCACAATTGGCACACAAAATAAATCTATATTTTAGCTTTAAATTTCCTAGAAACCCTAGTTGGATTACATCAATCAGTGGTGGGATTCAAGTATGTGAACAACCGGTTCTCTGTGTGGATGCCACTTCCGGAAGTCCATTCTGAGCCTGGGCAACAAAAAATTAGGTACCGGTTCTGCCGAAGTGGTGTGAACCGGCCGAATCCCACCACTGACTTCAATGTACCCTACATGGGATTGTCCTTGAAGATCACACAGAAGTTACAATTGATCCAGTATGTGATTGTCTGCATAGTGTTGGGTGCTTGTAGCTTCAACTTTTTTACACTTCTACACCAAGCTACACTGGGCCCTGGTTTTCTTCTAGTGCAATTCAAAGTGCTGGTAATCTATGTGGCACATAGTTAGATTACTTATGGGACTCCCTGTGCACATTTTCCCATCCTAACAGATCACATAAAGTAGGCACTTCTCTTAAATGTTGCCATCTTGCAAGACCTAGGATATAACAAGTAATGTTTTTCACTGAACAACACTTGTGTCAAGTGAAACTACTTTTCTTTTAACACTTTTGTTACATGTGCAATTATTCCATTCACTGTTGTTCTTCTGGTTTTAATGGCTTTAGAGATTAAAGAAGCTTAAACATAGATCTAAGCTCAATTACACTATAGTTGTATTTTGGTAAATATAATTGAAGTTCCTCCTCCTCCTCCTCCTCCTCCTCCTCCTCTCAGAAGGATAGGAGAGGTTGAGGGATAGATCTACAAGAACAATAACATGAGGAGTTCTTCTCTTCTACCGTAGTAATGTTAAAAGAGATTATGTTTCCTCCCTGGAAAAGCAGTTCTGACCAGAACCAACTAGAGATAGGCAGGAACCAAGAAAAGAAGGGAATTTTCTGAAATGCAAATTGTTTTGTTCATCATGGAGTATGTGAGAACATGCAAATGATCAACTGATTTCATTGTTGTAAATAGGTCACCTTTACAACTTGAACCCAAGGAAAATACTGATCTGTTTCTCATCCTTCCCTCTGGTGCTTTAGTGAATAACCAGAGGGAAGGATGAGAAACAATGGTTGGAAACTGATCAAAGAGAGAGGCAACCAAGAATTAAGGAGAAACTTCCTGACAATGAGGACAATTAACCAGTGAACAGCTTGCCTCTAGAAATCATGGGCACTCCATCACTGGAGATTTTAAAGAGGCTAGACAGTCACTTCTCTTAGATGGTATAGGCCAGGGGTCCCCAACCCCCAATCCATGGACCAGTACTGGGCCACAGCATGCCAGCAACCAGTCTACACAAACAAGGAAAGCCCCCATCCAAAGGATGCAGGCAGCACACAAAATCATGCCCCTTCCAGTCCGTGGAAAAAATGTCTCTCCACATAACTGGTCCCTGGTGCCCAAAAGGTTGGGGTCCTTGGGTATAGGTTCTCCTGTGTAAGTGGGGGGCTGGACTAGAACACCTCCAAGATCTCTTCCAGTTCTCTTCTCTTCTCTTCTCTTCTCTTCTCTTCTCTTCTCTTCTCTTCTCTTCTCTTCTCTTCTCTTCTCTTCTCTTCTCTTCTCTTCTCTTCTCTTCTCTTCTCTTCTCTTCTCTTCTCTTCTCTTCTCTTCTCTTCTCTTCTCTTCTCTTCTCAAGATGGGCTGCTTTCCTTTCATTTACCCTTTTCTTCTTTGTTTGCCTGGTGAGTAACAACTATAGGTATTGAGTAAATCAAACTCAAACTGATATGGCATGGAACATCCCTAATACTGAAGAAGGAGAATCACAACAATCAATGATCAAACAGATTGCATTTTCAGTATTAAATGTTAAATTATTATGTATAAGAGCATTCCTGTTTTCCCTCTGAAATACATAATTTGGGGGCAGAATGGCAGATGGCTGTGATAAGATTAACCTTCCTGAATCCTTCAGTCTTTGCTTGGATTTCACCATTTTAATTCTGAACTATCTTAAAGAATCTATACATCTATAATGTCTGTGAAATTCTGAATTCAGATTCCATACTTCTCAGTTGAAACCTATATTTATCACTGTAATGGCTACAGCCTTCCTGGTTCAGTGACAAAAGTCATAGAAGCCTGTGTAGGAATGTGGGGAGACATCTGTTATCTCATATTCCAAAATCTTTTCCAATATACAGTAGCCTATTAAAAAAATGGGTCAGCATACGGAATTAATATATCCCATGGGGGCATGGAATATAACAAGAAATAGGAGAAATTATAGCTATTTTGCCATCAAAAATCAACATTAGAAAGACCTTTTTCTGTACTAATATGAGAAAAAAAACTATATAAGTAGAGAGAGAGTTATAGAATTCAAATGAGAGGGGGAAAATATTTCTGAAATGCAAACTAATTTACATGTCATGGGTTATATAGGAATTAGCTGCCAAACTTTCCAATTGTTCAAATAGCTGACCTTAAGTCCCTAAATTCAAAGGAAAAATACACTTGAAATTATGAAATACATCAATTATATTAGCCTTGCCATTTTGCTCTACCTGGCTGGTGAGTAACCATGTTTCATTTTTGTCAGTTTAATATATTTCCGAATTAATATCACAATTCCTTTGTAATGAAATAAAAAAATTGGAACTAAAATTGAAAATACAACAAAGGTCTTATCTCATCTCCAGTGTGTAGTTCTTCAAAATGAATATATACACACTGGTGACTTCTGGGACTTGAAATCCCCACATCTGGAAGATGCTAAGGTTTGGAAATAGTTTTCCATGAGATTTTTCATATTGTATTGAAACTTAGTGTGATATGCACAGAATATGAATTCAGAAAAAGAAATGATGGTGGGTTATCTTTTTGCATTTGTAATCTTTCAATGTCCCTATTATGTTCTTTTTTAACAGGTGTTTCTGCCACTGTTACTTTAACCCAGCCTCCTGGAGCATTTGCACTTCCAGGGAGATCCATTACTCTGACTTGTAAAGTATCAGGATACAATATCAATGATCACCATATGTACTGGATTCGTCAATCTAAAGGCAAAGAGCTTGTCTTTATAACAGCCTTCAGGACTGGATATACCACATACACTGCCGATGAATTTAAGGGCCGTGTTACCCCTTCCACCCAAGGTTCAACAGCACAACTAAGGATAGATGCTCTAAAAGTAGAAGATACTGCCAACTACTACTGCACAAGAAACACAATGAATGAATTTGGGAGTGTTGCTGCCCAATATCTTGTAGGAGACCCAACATGTCTTCTTGATGGGTTTTTATTTCCTCTTTCCACGGTTTAGTTTCACTTCCTCATTTGAAGAGAGTTGGAGTCAGCCGAATGTGGTTTAAATTTCCTTCTTTTCACATCTGGGTACAAAAAGAAGCAGATATTTTTGCCACTCACTTGCTTCATCAGTTGAAAATCCAGTGGTTGACTTCCTTATATCTACCAGGTCAAAAATTGTTTTGGAGCTTCCACAATACAGATAGGAAATAGGTGGGAATTCCTTTGAGTGCATTGTTGTCACTGGCCAGAAGGCCAAAGATTGATTCCTCTTGGATTTGATCATGTGATCTCCCATTGAGCTCCATTGCCTTCTGTAAGTTGCAACTGAATGAATATCAATGGTACCAATAGAAGAGAATCTTTGTAGCTTAGGGTTGAACTGCAGAGTCATTGGCACTATCTGAGTTTGGTTGTTATCTTGCAGACATTTCGTTATCCAACAAGGTAAGACCTTTAGGGACAGGATTTTGGAGAACGAAGGATTGTTCATTAGTTGTGGAATGCACAGTTGCCAGTTCTACATTCCCCTAAAATAAAGAATAACACTTCTTTCCTCAATTGTAGCTCTAGGATAAGGACCTTCAATGCATAAAATGTAGGAGATACCTTAGGTAGATACACATAAAAACATGAACATGGTTTTTTATGTGTATCTGCTTTTTTTTATAACTTTATTAAATATATACAAACTTTAAAAAGTACAAATGTACAATACATAAAACGGAGACATAGAACATAGTTGTGTAAATTAATATCTATAGCTATATACAAACAACATTTAACAATAATATCAACTATTTAGTTGATTCTTATTTATGTGCAGTCTATACAAAATATATTTGTATCTTATAAACTGATTAGATATACATAATTGATGTATATATATAGATATATACAATTTAACAGATATACACATCGTATATTTATTCTATCTTTAATTATCTAAGAGAGATTATCACATATTTCAATTTAGGTGATATATCATAATTTTCGGGATTCTTATCAAAATATGTCGATAGGGGTTTTTTTTTTAAAAAATGTT
This sequence comes from Bothrops alternatus, assembly GCA_034064705.1. Taxonomy (NCBI): domain Eukaryota; kingdom Metazoa; phylum Chordata; class Lepidosauria; order Squamata; family Viperidae; genus Bothrops; species Bothrops alternatus. The sequence continues at coordinate 1,794,585 of JARGCV010000074.1, forward strand.
TAGGTCAGAGGATGAATAAGACCGTCATCTATATCTTATTTATTAGTATTGCATTTTGTTTATATTTTTAGGGATCCAAATATTTTTTTGCTTCTAGCCATTCGTACCATTTATTCCAGGTCTTATAAAAAAATTGTGTCTTCTTTATTTTGTATTTTGAGAGTTAGTTTATTCATCTCGGCTACTTCATTTATTTTGTTGATCAAATTCAGAGTTGATGGAATTTTTTCAAGTTTCCAATTTTGGGCGTAAACTAATCTGGCAGCTGTAATTATGTGTATTGTTAAATATCTGTCTTCTTTAGTTGTCTTATATCTTATTATTCCTAATAAAAATAGTTTGGGATTCATTGGAATTATTTGAGTAGTCATTTGTTCGAGATATTTTTTATTTTTTTTCCAAAAATTTTTGGCCAATGTGCAAGTCCACCAGAGGTGGTAGTATGTCCCAATTTTAACTTTACACTTCCAGCACTTAGGGGATGTATTGGGAAACATTTTTGCCAATCTATCTGGAGGGAGGTGCCAGCGATAGAACATTTTAAGTATATTCTCTTTGTAGGCGGATGAAATGGTGAGTTTATAGTTAGTGTTCCAAATTTTTTCCCATTCTGCCAAATAAATTGTGTTTCCTATATTTTTTGCCCATGCAATCATGTTACCTTTAACTTCTTCTTCACACATTTCATCATATAATAAAACTTTATATAATCTAGAAATAAGTTTTTGGTCCGCTCCTAATAATATTTTATCTAACTTGTTCGTTTTTTGAAATCCATGCTTTTGGTCTTCCATATATTTTGAATTAATTTGAAAATATTGCATCCAGTCTAAAGTGATTCCTTTTTCTTTTAAAATTTGAATTGAAATTAATTGATTATCTTCTGTTAGAATTTGGTGATATGTCATTATTGTGTTGGGGTTTAATAAATTAGGATATGTTATGGATTCATTTGGGGAAAGCCATCTTGGTAGTTTAATATAAAATTGTCTTTTAATTTGGAACCAAATTTCTAATAAATTTTTCCTTATGAAGTGTTGTTTAAATTATATATATGATTTGTTTTTTGTTCCAAATAGAAAGGAGTGCCAGCCGAATTCAAGATTAAAACCTTCTAAAATTAGTATTCTTCTGTTTTTAAGTTGTATCCAATCTTTAATCCAGACCAGTGCAGCTGCTGTATAGTATAATTTCCAATTTGGAAGCCCCATTCCACCTCTTGATTTATGATCTTGTAGGTGTTTAAGCTTAATTCTTGCTTTCTTTTTAGCCCATATAAATTTGTGTATTGTTTTGTTTAATTTATCAAAAAATTCTTTATTTAGCTTAATTGGAGCTGTTTGAAATAAATACAGTATCTTTGGAAGGACATTCATTTTTATTATTGCGATTTTGCCTAATAATGATATTTGGAGTTTGGACCATTTGTCTAAATCTGCACTTATCTTTTTTATTACTACATCGTGGTTGTCTTTTTTAATCTTGCTACATTTGGCCGAAAGTATTAGTCCCAGATATTTGGCTTTCTTTACTGTTTTTATTTCTAAAATATTCTCTAGTTCTTGATTTAGATTAGAATTCATATTTTTAGTTATTATTTTAGTTTTGTTTTTATTAATTTTTAAACCCGCCACTTGACCGAATTTTTTAATTTCCTCTATTAAAATTAAAGCTGATTCTAAGGGGTCCTCAATTATGAAAGCCATATCGTCCGCATATGCTTGTAATTTGTATTCTTCTTTTCTTATCTTTAGTCCTTTAATTTCTTCCTTTCTCCTTATATTTATTAGCAAGGCTTCTAAGGCGAGGATAAATATTAATGGAGCTAAAGGACAACCTTGTCGGACTTCTTTTTCTATTTTAATTTTATCTGTTAATTCTGAATTTATAATAATATTAGCAAATTGTTGATTATATATTTCTTTAATTAGATTTATAAATTTGTTTCCAAATTCCATTTTATTTAGTTGTGTGTTAAAAAAGAGCCAATTTATCTTGTCGAAGGCTTTTTCTGCGTCCACCAGAATAAATGCAACCTGTTTTTCAATATGTATATCGTAATATTCTATTGCATTTAGTATTGTTCTTATATTGCTTCTAATGTGTCTATTGGGTAGAAAACCATTCTGATCAGGGTGGATAAATATATTCAGTATTTTTTTAAACCTCGCTGCCATAATTGCTGCAAAAATTTTATAATCTGTATTTAAGAGTGAAATTGGACAGTAGTTTTGAATTTGGTGTTTATTGATTGGGTCCTTAGGTATTAAGCTAATATATGCATCTTTCCATGATTCTGGTATTTTACTTTTGTCTAAAATGTAATTAAATAGTTCCAGAATCAATGGTGCTAGAAAGTCTATTAAGATTTTATATAATTCTGATGGGATACCATCTGGGCCAGGAGTTTTATTGTTTTTTTGAGCCTGTATCACGTTTTTAGCTCCTCCAGAGTTATTTTTTTATTTAGCATTGCTCTTTCTTCTTCTGTAATTTTTGGTAGGTCAGTTTGTTCTAAATATTCATCAATTTTTCTTTGTTCAGTTTCTTCTTTTTTATATAAGTTTGAGTAAAAATCTATTACTATATCTTTCTTTTTTTGAGCATTATTTTGTCTTTCACCTTTATGGTCTGTTAAAATTTCTATATTTCTCTCTATTTTTTGTTTTGCTATTTTATGAGCCAACCATCTGCCCGGTTTATTTGCATGTTCAAAAAAAATTTGTTTTGTGGCTTTTAAATTTTTTATCATTTCATTTTGTGTAATAAGATTTATTTTGTGTTTGTTGGTATTTAATTCTTCTAACATTTGGACATTTGAGGGGTCTCTATGTAGTTGTTTTTCCAAACTATTTATTTTCTCTGTTAATTCTTCTATATTTTTCCGTTTTGTTTTGTTTAGAAAGGATGAGTATGAGATTGAGAGTCCTCGTATGTAGACTTTCATGGTATCCCATAAATTTAATATTGTTGTATTTCCATTATTATTTATCTCTAAAAAGAATTTAAGTTCTTTTTGTATCATTGTGATATAGTCTTTTTCTTTAATTATTGTCTGATTAAGTGTCGATCTTTTGTTAATATTTTTTGTTTGCTGTTTCCATTTTATTAATAATGGATTGTGGTCAGCCCATATGTTTGGTAGTATTTCTGACTCCGTTATTATTTTCATGAATTCTGGATTGGCCCAAGCCATGTCTATTCTTGACCAGGATTTAAAAGGGTGTGAAAAATAGGTGTAATATATATTGTCTAAATGTAAGGCTCTCCAAGTATCTTTTAATTGAAATTCTTCTACCATCTGCATAAAAGGGAGAGGTAATGTTCTTCTTATTGTTTTTATTTCCGGCCTATTCACACTTTTATAGTCTTTTTTCGTATCTACTATTGCATTATAATCACCGATAATTATTAATTTTAAAATTTCTATTTCTTGAAGTTTTTTATAAAGCTTTGTATAGAATTTAGTTTGTTGTGTACTTGGAGCATAAATTGCAGCTATTGTTATGGGATTATTTCCCTGATCAATTTGGACGATTAAAATTCTGCCTTCCTCATCTGCATAGATCAATTTTAGCCATGTTTTGATGTATAGCACAATTCCACATTTTTTGACCTGGGCTAAAGATACGAATGATTCTCCTAATTTTAAACATTCCAATAATTGCTGTTGATTCTTTTTAACGTGTGTTTCCTGTAAGCATATGATTTCTAAATTTTGTTTAATCAGATTATAAAATATTTTATTTCTTTTCTTGGATGCATTTAATCCATTAATATTTATAGATAATAATCTTATTTCATCCTCTGCCTTTTGTGATTGTTTAAATTGTCTATATTCTTCCTTTTGCACCTGCTTGCGATCTTGTAGTTGCCCCTTCTCTTTCCTCGTTGCCATGTTTATTTTTCAGTTTTGAATCAAGTGGGTTATCCTCAGAGCTTAATTCTTCTTTATTGTTTCGCTCTCTCTCCTTATTTTCTTTACGTTCTAATTCCTCTATTTCCTTAATATTTTGATCATAAAATTCCCTAGCTTCCTCTACATTATTTATTTTATGTTTCTTATCAAATAGGGTAATTAATAGACCCTCTGGAATCAACCATCTAAATGGAATCCTGTGGTTATTTAATTTGGAAGATAGAAATTGAAAGGGTCTTCTTCTTTCTCTAATGCGTCTTGGAATTTGTTTAAGAATTGTAATATCTCTTCCTTTGTATGTATAGGTGTTTTTCCTAGCTATATTGTATATTTCTTCTCTTGTGGTTTTCTTAGTGAAACGTACATGAACCTCTTTTGGGAAATTATTTCGGCGGGCATAGCTGGTGTATACCCGATATATTTCATCCAATTCCTTAATTGCTTTTTGTGGTGTGATATCCAAGATGCCTGCTATAATCTCTGCCATCATCTGAGGAAGATTTTCATCTTTAGTTTCTTGTACATTTTGAAATCTCAGAAAAAAGGCAGCTTTTTCCAATTCAAGATTTAATAAGGCATCCTGCATATCTTTAGTATTTGTTGTCATATAAGTCTCTGTTTCATCAATTCTTGCCTCAATTTTTTCATTTTTTTCCTCTATATTTTTTATTCTTTGATCATTTTTTATTAAATTCTCTTGAAATTGCTCTATCTTTCCATCAATCTTGCTCACTCTATCGTCTACTTTTTTAATATCTTCCCTCATCGTTTCCATATTTCCAGTCATTTTTTCATAATTACGATCTATCGATTCCTGAAGTTTAATCATCATTTCTTGTAGGGATATTAATGTTATTGGAGGAATCTGAAAGTCTATCTGTTTTTCAGGTAACATACTTTCTATATTTTTGGTAGTTTGTGGAGTTGTTGATTGTGGTGTTACTGTAGTTTTTTTTGTAATTTTAGATTGATACATAGTTGTTGTCTTAATAATCTTTCGAATAGTTTCCCAATTGACCATATATCTCTCTGATACAATAATTAGTTTATCTAGATTTTCATTAAATGGTAAGTAATATATATATATAAAGAAAAAGGAAAAGAGAAAAAAAAAGACGAAAAGAGAAGAATATATATCTCCCACCACACAAACTTTGAATTAATTTGTTCTCATTATATTATATTATAGTATTCTTAAACTCACTCAAATTTATATATGTTGTTGACTGTTGGTTCAATTTTTCCAGATCGATAAAAGTAATAACAAAAAAAAAACAGAAAAAAAAGTCAATGATCAAATGTTAATTAAATATTCAGATATCAAATATTAAAGTCCAAAAGAGTCAAAAAGAGTCGATACAAAATCAAGTCTTTTTGTGGTATAAGTCTATTGTAGGAAAGAATTCAAAGGAATGATTCAATATGTCTGCTCCTTGGCTCTTCCGTTTGTCCTTCTTCCGGTTGAATTTAGTTTTTCGTTCTCCAGTCTATAAATTTTCAAATGTCCAGTCCTTATTCCACTCCCCCCCCCTTTTTTTTCCGGAAATCAAATTTAGATCCACGCCAATACAGTTAAATTTGGAGAGTATCTAAGGCCAATTTCAAATCTATAATCGCTCTTCCGATACTCTTCTTTCTTTCCTCTACCCGTTTCACTCCTCCAAATATTTTAGCCGCTATATTGTTTTCTTTTTGGAGTTACTAATTCAAACAGAACGAGAGAAGAATATGAAGGGCTTCACACACCGGATTTTCTTTTTCCGATTAAAGAGTCTCTCTTTCAAAGTTCTCACCGTAAGTTCTTCTCCTTCAATAACTGGATGACTGCGCTTCTTTCTTCCAACAGCTGTGTTAACCCGTTGTGTCTTCGGGCCGGCCGGGACCGGCTTCTTCGGCTCCGGCTCGAGTCGTTTTTCGGCTTTCCCAGGGTTTGCCAGGCTCCTCGGACGCACGAGAAACTCCTCTCTTTGATCGCTATTCCCTCCAGGCAGCGATCGCAAACAAGCAGCCAAACAGAGCCAAAATGCGAAGATCGATCCCGGAGCTCCCCAGGAAGGCTCCGCGTCGGCACAACCGGAAACCGGAAGTGTGTATCTGCAATCTGTGTGTATCTGCTTTTTATGTGTATCTGTTTTTAGGCAGATACACATAAAAAATCATGAACAAGCATGCATCTATGAAAGTGAGGACAAATAAAGGGAAATATTTCTTCACCCAGAGGGTCGTTGATTTATGGAATTCACTTCCTGAAGGGGTCGTGACAGCTGTCAGCCTTGACAGCTTCAATGCAGGGCTAGATAGATTCATGGATGCAAAGTGTATCGGTGGTTATTAAAACGGATGTCCATGTGCCGCCTCTATGTTGGTTGAGGCAGGCAGGATTCCCTTGAGTACCATTTGTTGGAGGTCAACGGAAAGGGAGGGTTTTGCCTTCTCTTTCTGCTCAAGATCCCCATGTACAATTGGTGGGCCACTGTGTGACACAGAATGCTGGACTCGATGGGCTTTGGCCTGATTCAGCAGGGCTCTTCTTATGTTCTTATGCAACTCATTATCACAAGCAGGATATTTGTGTTTGCTATAACACAGTTTCATGGAGCATTCATACATCCATATAAATTGACACCAAATAGATAAGGGATCCTTGGTGTTCTCTGAGCTTGCTTATTTCTTGCAGACATTTCATTACCCAAACGAAGTAACATCATCAGTGCTAGTACAAACAGATGACATGCCACTGATCTATATTACAGCAATCAGAGGACAAAATAATGGAGTTCTACTTAGGACAAGGAGTTGAGGGAATGCAAAACATGTAAAGAGCCATGCACCATTAGGAATTCTTCTTTATTTTTGCTATTGCTTTCCACAGAGCTCTTTTGAAATCACTGTTCCGGATTGTGTAGATGAAAGGGTTTAACATGGGAATGAAACTCGTGTGGAAAAGAGACAATATTTTGTTAAGTTGGATATTCCCATGAGTTGAAGGTCTCAAGTACATAAACATAAGTACCATATTAAAAATGGTTACAACAGTGAGATGGGAGGCACAGGTGAAAAAGGCTTTGGAATGCCCAGTGGCAGAAGGGATCTGAATTATAGTGAATATAATGCGTGTATATGAAATCAGGGAAAATCCAAAGGAACCCCACATGATAGTGGCACCATAAATGAGTCCCACAAATTCAATTACAGTTGTGTCAGCACAAGCCAACTGCAAAACTGGACCAACGTCACAAAAGAAATGATCAATCTTGTGCCCGCAATAGGGGTATGTCCATACTATGACCGACTGAGGAAATATGAGTCCAAACCCACCAATCCATGCCAGCAAAGACAGATTGAGACAAAGTCCACTAGTCATAATGGTTTGGTAATGCAAAGGTTTACAGATCGCCACATAGCGGTCAAAAGACATGATCGTGAGGGTAATGAATTCCACAGCTCCCATTGTGAAGACCACGAATCCTTGGATCATGGAGCAGGCAAAGCAGATGGTGTTTGTGCCAGAAAAGCTATTGACCAACATCTTTGGCATCTCTGATGTTGTGGAAGAAATCTCAGCCATGGAGAAGTTGAGTAGGAAGAAATACATTGGTGTATGGAGCTTAGGTTCCAGATTCCAGCTAAACGAATATTTATTTGGAAGAATCAGGGTTCCAACCAAGCAACTTCATGTGCCTTTAATACTTTTCTAAATGGATAATTCCTCTGGGCAGGTGAGTCTATCATCTATTTCTATCTCCCTCTAATCCAGGGGTCTTCAAACTTGGCCCTTTTATGACTTGTGGACTTCAACTCCAAGAATTCCTCAGCCAGCATGTTTGGCTGAGGAATTCTGGGAGTTGAAGTCCACAAGTCATAAAAGGGCCAAGCTTGAAGACCCCTGCTCTAATCCCTATAAAACCCAACATCTGAAGTGATGGTGTATGGAGATTTAAATTCTACAAATCCAAATCCTCTCACTTTCCATGAGATGTAAAGAAAAGTAGATACTAACAGAAGTTGCATGCTCTTGGTTTTTCATAAAGCACAATGATGTAATCAGAAAAGGTATCTCCCTACTGTGTCCTTAAAATACCCCTTTTCTTACTATTGTTTTCATCATAACTCTGACACTTAAACTCTAAACCTTTCTGTAGATAAGCACTGACATTTGGGGAGAGGTTGGGAGATGAGATGGGATACCCACTATAATCTCCAGTCTTTAAGTTCCTATTCATCTACAGATCAGCTTTTACAATTCCTCAATTTGATTGCATCAAAACAAAATTTAACCATATAGCCCTGATCTTAGGTTCACAATAACCCAAGGCATGAAAAAATGTCACACTGGGATATAGTTTGATATCCAAATCAATCAATCAATCAATCAATCAATCAATCAGAATAGAACTCGAAGGGACTTTGGAGGTCTTCTAGTCCAACCTCCAGCTCAAGCAGGAGACCCTATACAATTTGAGACAAGTGGCTATCCAGTCTCTTCTTTAAAACCTCCAACTTCTGAAGGCAAGCTGTTCCACTGATTAATTGTTCTTCCTGTTGGGAAGTTTCTCCTTAATTAGTTAAATCTCCTTAACTAATGTCTCCTTGATTAGTTTCCATCCATTGTTTCTTGTTTTGCCTTTTGGTTCTTTGGAAAATAAGTTGACCCCGTCTCTTGAATTAAGTAAATGGTCACTTCTTTTGGGGGGCAAGAATGTCCATTCGTTTCAATGCATCTTTGAAGACTTCCTTTACTTTCTCATTCCGAAGGGTATATATGAATGGGTTCAACAAAGGTGTTACCACAAGTGTGAAGCAGGGCCACACCTTTGTAGAAGCCAGAGGAATGGATTTTCTCTGGTAGAAGGTACATGAAAATGGAACATCCATAAAAAACCAAGGCCAAAGTAATGTGAGAAACACAGGTTGAAAATGCCTTTTGTCGGCCAGCTGAAGATGGAATGCGTAGGATGGTGGCAATGATGTAGATGTAAGATACTGAGGTTAGGAAAAGTGAACACAGGACAATAAGAGCTGTTGAGACATAGCTCAACCTTTTCAGTGTGGTTGTGTCCTTGCAGGCCAGCCTGAGCACAGGAAGGATATCACAGTAGAAGTGGTTAATAACATTGGGGCCACAGAAGGGGGTCAGATAAAAGGGGATTGCAGAGAAAAAGACCGAAAAGAAAGCCCCTATCCACAGGATACAAGCAGCATACAAAACCATGCCCCTTCCAGTCCGTGGAAAAACCTCTCTCCACATAACCAGTCCCTGGTGCCCAAAAGGTTGGGGTCCTTGGGTATAGGTTCTCCTGCGTAAGTGGGGGGCTGGACTAGAACACCTCCAAGATCTCTTCCAGTTCTCTTCTCTTCTCTTCTCTTCTCTTCTCTTCTCTTCTCTTCTCTTCTCTTCTCTTCTCTTCTCTTCTCTTCTCTTCTCTTCTCTTCTCTTCTCTTCTCTTCTCTTCTCTTCTCTTCTATTCTCTTCTATTCTATTCTATTCTATTCTATTCTATCCCAGGAAATTGCAGACCTATCAGCCTGACCTCAATACCTGGGAAGATTCTGGAAAAGATAATCAAACAACGAATCAGTGAAAACCTAGAGGCAAACAAAATCATTACTAAAAGCCAACATGGGTTTCTCAAAAACAGATCATGCCAGACAAATCTTATTGCATTCTTTGACCAAGTGACAAAATTAGTGGATCAGAGGAATGATGTCGATATAATTTAGTTGGACTTCAGTAAGGCATTTGTTAAAGTCGGTCACAAACTACTACCTGATAAGATAGAAAAATGTGAGTTAGACAGCATCACCACCAGATGGATCCCTAGCTGGCTGACCAGCCGTACTCAGCATGTGGTCCTCAATGGAACCTCATCTACATGGAGGGAAGTTTGTAGTGGGGTGTCCCAAGGCTCTGTTCTAGTGCTCTTCAACAACTTCATCAATGATTTGGACAAGGGGATAGATGGGGAAATCATCAAATTTGCAGACAATACCAAGCTGGCAGGAATAGCCAACACACCAGAAGACAGGCTAAGGATAAAGGAGGATCTGGACAGACTTGAACACTGGGCACTATCTAACAAAATGAAATTCAATGGTGAAAAAAGTAAAGTTCTACATTTAGGCAAGAAAAACCAAATGTACAGGTATAGTATAGGGGGTACCTTGCTCAATAGTAGTAACTGTGAGAGGGACCTCAGAGTCCTCGTGGACAATCACCTAAATATGAGCCAGCAGTGTGCTGCAGCTGCCAAAAAGGCCGACACAGTGCTGGGCTGCATTAACAGAGGTATAGAATCAAGATCATGTTAAATATTAATACCTCTTTACAATGCCTTGGTAAAGCCACACTTGGAATACTGCATCCAGTTTTGGTCACCACGATGTAAAAAAGATGTTGAGACTCTAGAAAGAGTACAGAGAAGAGCAAGAAAGATGATTAGGGGACTGGAGGCTAAAGCATATAAGGAAATTGGGTATGTCTAGTTTAATGAAGAGAAGGACGAAAGGGGACATGATAGCTGTGTTCCAATATTTCAGGGGCTGCCACAAAGAAGAGGGAGTCAAACTATTTTCCAAGGCGCCTGAAGGCAGGACAAGAAGCAACAGATGGAAACTAACCAAGGAGAGAAGCAACCTAGAACTAAGGAGAAACTTCCTGACAGTTAGAACAATTAACCAGTGGAACAACCTGCCTCCAGAAGCAGTGAATGCTCCAACACTGGAAGTTTTTAAGAAGAGACTGGACAGCCATTTGTGTGAAATGGTATAGGGTTTCTTACCTGAGCAGGGGGTTGGACTAGATGACCTTCAAAGTCCCTTCCAACTTTATTATTATTATTACTATTATTATTGTTGCTATTATTATTATTGTTGTTCTTGTTGTTGCTATTATTATTGTTGTTGTTCTTGTTGTTTTTATTATTATTATTATTATTATTATTATTATTATTATTATTATTGTTGTTGTTGTTGTTGTTATTATTATTATTATTAAGATGGGCTTGTTTCCTTACATTTACCCTTTTCTTCTATGTTTGCCTGGTGAGTAACAACTATAGGTATTGGGTAAATCAAACTCAAACTGATATGGCATGGAACATCCCTAATACTGAAGAAGGAGAATTACAACAATCAATGATCAAACAGATTGCGTTTTCAGTATTAAATGTTAAATTATTATGTATAAGAGCATTCCTGTTTTCCCTCTGAAGTACATAATTTGGGGGCAGAATGGCAGATGGCTGTGAGAAGATTAACCTTCCTGAATCCTTCAGTCTTTGCTTGGATTTCACCATTTTAATTCTGAACTATCTTAAAGAATCTATACATCTATAATGTCTGTGAAATTCTGAATTCAGATTCCATACTTCTCAATTGAAACCTATATTTGACTTCCAGTTCTGGGTCGCGGCGTCACTAGTCATGCGGCTATATTGCTCTCCTCGCTGACTAGTTTTCCCTCTGTCGTCGGACCCTTATGCGGGTCCAAAGTCGCCCTGGAGGGCGCGACTTTCCTACGAGGAGGCAGCGTTCTGGCAGCGGAGGAGTGGCGGCTCCTCCAGCTGTCCAGACGGAACTCCGAGGGCTGACGGAGAAGAAGATCAGCCAATAAAATGGCCGATCGCTCTGCCGCAAGAAACCGCAAGTCAAACGAACATTTAAGCTTCAGAACCACCGTGGTGAATCCGGGTGAGACCTTTCCTTTTTTCCCCTCTCTCTTTTTTTTGTTTGTTTGGTTTGTTTTTTGCCTGTAATCTTTTGGAAAGATTTCCCTAGCTCGGAAAGGCAGCTTTTACTCGTTGGGGAAGAAAGGCGAAGAAAGGAATAAAGTAAAGCTTTAGAAATTATGTTGTTTTTTTTATATAAGTACATTTTGGGGTACCGGAAAGTTTTTTTTAAAGAACTTTATTATTAGCCTATGTTGTTTTCTTTTGAGTATAGAAAGATGAATGAAAAATGAAATAACTCTTGGGGGAAAAATGGATTTATATTTTTTAGCTTACTGGGGACATCTACTGGTTAAAAAGTGATATTGCAACTGGAGAGGAGATGATCTCTTTATATGAAAGTTAACTTGACGTTTGCATTTTTTTCTAAAATGGAGCTGTACTCACATTTAAACTGTAAACTTATTCTGGAAAAAAATCTATGAGACTAAAGAGGAAATATGTGCTACAATGAAAGAGTTCACTACAGAACTAAGAGCCAGAATCTCTTTCTCAAACTTTAAAACTGACTTTCAGATTGCACCTGATTCTTCTATCAAACAGACTCTACAAGAAGAGGATTTAATTGAGAACAAAGAGAAATTGACTCTGCCTTATATGCAACTCAGTTATGGCTTTGAGAATCAGGAAAAGCAAAGACTTGGACTTGGAACTCTAAAGCAACGAGACTTTATGCAAAAAAAAATCAGAAGGCCAATTCAGAGGTCAAGATGGTTCTTACTGATTCAAAAGATATTACAAGCAACAAAGAGAGACCTATCTGTTGGAAAGGAAGCTTTGCTATGGAAACCTACTTGGCATTTGAAAAAACCTAGAATAATTTTTTTTTAAAAATAAGAAAGTTAAAGTTTTGAGTAATGGACTAAAGGCAATCTAGAACTATGGACTGACTTAAGGACCAAGATTATAAATTAGATGTAAGAAAAATGGGATTAATGGAAGATATAAAATTTATCTATATGGAAATTACTGATGATTTATTTGTTTGATGATTAATGAATTGAAATATCTTAAAGTTTGATGTTATCTTGTTAGTTTAAAGTTGATTGATGGTTTATATAGCTTTAGGATAATTAATACATTAGCCTAAAAAAGAGATATCGGGAGATAATGGGTTAAAGGCAATTTAGATTAATGATTTGATTTTAGGATTAAGATTAAGATTATGAGTTACAAGTAAGAGAAAAAAGGATTAATGAAATATATATTAAATCTTTTAAGAATGTGTTTGTGTTTTTTTCTTTTTGTGTGTGTAGGAAATAGGGTTATTTGCAAGAAAATTATTATGTAATCTTGAACTAATCTAATAAAATGATTTCTGATTGATAAGATTGATGTTATTGGTTACGACAATTTAATTGAATATGAACTGAATTATGTTTAATGGATTGAAAAAAAATTAAGGTTTGATTTTATCTGTTAGCAATAAGAGATTGATTAGTTGATAGATTAGATATATACAGGATAAATTAATGCTTTATTTTAATTAAGGGATATTAGTGGAAGAAGAATTAAATAAAATTTACAATAAAAGCTAAGGTACCAGAATATATTTGGAAGGAATACCCGAACTGATAGAGTTTGTATTTAAAGTTAATTTGATTATGGTTGTATAATTTTTTTTAAAATGTTAGAAACAGGTACAGGTTGACTAAATTTAAACTAGATTGGACTATTTTAAATAAATTATGTTAGTTAAGGGGAAAGAGAGGGAATACTAGAGGTATTGACTGAAGTATGTATAAATGTTTTGCTTTTGGATGATTGTTTACAGTAACACCACGGTGTGCTTTGAGCATTTTCTTGTAAAATTAAAAAAAACAATAATTTTTTTGTAAAAAAAAAGAAACCTATATTTATTACTGAAGTGGCTACAGCCTTCCTGATTCAGTGACAAAAGTCATAGAAGCCTGTGTAGGAATGTGGGGAGACATCTGTTATCTCATATTCCAAAATCTTTTCCAATATACAGTAGCCTATTAAAAAAAGGGTCAGCATACGGAATTAATATATCCCATGGGGGCATGGAATATAACAAGAAAAAGGAGAAATTATAGCTATTTTGCCATCAAAAATCAACATTAGAAAGACCTTTTTCTGTACTAATATGAAAAAAACTATATAAGTAGAGAGAGAGTTATAGAATTCAAATGAGACGGGGGAAATATTTCTGAAATGCAAACTAATTTACATGTCATGGGTTATATAGGAATTAGCTGCCAAACTTTCCAATTGTTCAAATAGCTGACCTTAAGTCCCTAAATTCAAAGGAAAAATACACTTGAAATTATGAAATACATCAATTATATTAGCCTTGCCATTTTGCTCTTCCTGGCTGGTGAGTAACCATGTTTCATTTTTGTCAGTTTAATATATTTCCGAATAAATATCACAATTCCTTTGTAATGAAATAAAAAAAATGGAACTAAAATTGAAAATACAACAAAGGTCTTATTTCATCTCCAGTGTGTAGTTCTTCAAAATGAATATATACACACTGGTGACTTCTGGGACTTGAAATCCCCACATCTGGAAGATGCTAAGGTTTGGAAATAGTTTTCCATGAGATTTTTCATATTGTATTGAAACTTAGCGTGATATGTAACATATGCACAGAATATGAATTCAGAAAAAGAAATGATGGTGGGTTATCTTTTTGCATTTGTAATCTTTCAATGTCCCTATTATGTTCTTTTTTAACAGGTGTTTCTGCCACTGTTACTTTCACCCAGCCTCCTGGAGCATTTGCACTTCCAGGGAGATCCATTACTCTGACTTGTAAAGCATCAGGATACAATATCAATGATCACCATTTGTACTGGATTCGTCAATCTAAAGGCAAAGAGCTTGTCTTTATCACAGCCTTCAAGACTGGACATACCACATACACTGCCAATGAATTTAAGGGCCGTGTTACCCCTTCCACCCAAGGTTCAACAGCACAGCTAAGGATAGATGCTCTAAAAGTAGAAGATACTGCCAACTACTACTGCACAAGAAACACAGTGAATGAATTTGGGAGTGTTGCTGCCCAATATCTTGTAGGAGACTCAACATGTCTTCTTGATGGGTTTTCATTTCCTCTTTCCACGGTTTAGTTTCACTTCCTCATTTGAAGAGAGTTGGAGTCAGCCGAATGTGGTTTAAATTTCCTTCTTTTCACATCTGGGTACCAAAAAGAAGCAGATATTTTTGCCACTCACTTGCTTCATCAGTTGAAAATCCAGTGGTTGACTTCCTTATATCTACCAGGTCAAAAATTGTTTTGGAGCTTCCACAATACAGATAGGAAATAGGTGGGAATTCCTTTGAGTGCATTGTTGTCACTGGCCAGAAGGCCAAAGATTGATTCCTCTTGGATTTGATCATGTGATCTCCCATTGAGTTCCATTGCCTTCTGTAAGTTGCAACTGAATGAATATCAATGGATTTTGGAGAATGAAGGATTGTTGATTAGTTGTGGAATGCACAGTTGCCAGTTCTACATTCCCCTAAAATAAAGAATAACACTTCTTTCCTCAATTGTAGCTCTAGGATAAGGACCTTCAATGCATAAAATGTAGGCGATATCTTAGGCAGATACACATAAAAAACATGAACATAGTTTTTTATGTGTATCTGCTTTTTATGTGTATCTGTTTTTAGGCAGATACACATAAAAAACCATGAACAAGCATGCATCTATGAAGCAACTCATTATCACAAGCAGGATATTTGTGTTTGCTATAACACAATTTCATGGAGCATTCATACATCCATATAAATTGACACCAAATAGATGAGGGATCCTTGGTGTTCTCTGAGCTTGCTTATTTCTTGCAGACATTTCATTACCCAAACGAAGTAACATCATCAGTGCTAGTACAAACAGATGACATGCCACTGATCTATATTACAGCAATCAGAGGGCAAAATAATGGAGTTCTACTTAGGACAAGGAGTTGAGGGAATGCAAAACATGTAAAGAGCCATGCACCATTAGGAATTCTTCTTTATTTTTGCTATTGCTTTCCACAGAGCTCTTTTGAAATCACTGTTCCGGATTGTGTAGATGAAAGGGTTTAACATGGGAATGAAACTCGTGTGGAAAAGAGACAATATTTTGTTAAGTTGGATATTCCCATGAGTTGAAGGTCTCAAGTACATAAACATAAGTACCATATAAAAAATGGTTACAACAGTGAGATGGGAGGCACAAGTGAAAAAGGCTTTGGAACGCCCAGTGGCAGAAGGGATCTGAATTATAGTGAATATAATGCGTGCATATGAAATCAGGGAAAATCCAAAGGAGCCCCACATGATAGCGGCACCATATATGAATCCCACAAATTCAATTACAGTTGTGTCAGCACAAGCCAATTGCAAAACTGGACCAACATCACAAAAGAAATGATCAATCTTATTGTGCCTGCAATAGGGGTATGTCCACACTACGACTGACTGAGGAAATATGAGTCCAAACCCACCAATCCATGCCAGCAAAGACAGATTGAGACAAAGTCCACTAGTCATAATGGTTTGGTAATGCAAAGGTTTACAGATGGCCACATAGCGGTCAAAAGACATGATCGTGAGGGTAATGAATTCCACAGCTCCCATTGTGAAGACCACGAATCCTTGGATCATGCAGCAGGCAAAGCAGATGGTGTTTGTGCCAGAAAAGCTATTGACCAACATCTTTGGCATCTCTGATGTTGTGGAAGAAATCTCAGCCATGGAGAAGTTGAGTAGGAAGAAATACATTGGCGTATGGAGCTTAGGTTCCATGGAAATCACTATGATGATTAAGGCATGTCCCATAAGTGACAGAAGGTACATCAAAAGCAGGAGAGTATAAAATCCCAGGTCCACTTTGTGTAATTCAGAAAATCCCAGAAGAACAAATTCGGTAATAAATGTAGCATTTGACATCTTGTTCTTCCCTAAAACAATGACAGTAATTTATAGAAACATTTATTCGTTGATGGTCAAAGTAGCTATAAATAACAAGGGATTGAAACAGGCATTTAGTTACACAGATTTGAATGGAATGGTTGAACTAAATTACCTTGCATAACATTCCATACTAGTTCTGAATTGTTTAAATGTCCCCTCCCTGTTCCAACTCATACAGGTTTCATTAATTGGCTGAGGTTTGGCAATGTCCATCACTCTGAGACAGCTGGTACCCACTGAATTTGAGAAGTAGAGAGAACTGAACTGAATTTGAGAAGTAGAAAGAACTGGACTGAATTTCAGAACTAGAAAAAACTGAACTGAATTTCAGAACTAGAGAGAAGAAAAGAACAAACAGCCGGCTCATGTTTTCATAAGGATCTATTACCGCTCAGTTTTTCTCTAAATCGTATCGATATGATTTCCTCTAAATTGTATGGATAATCGTAAACAAAATCTGATAAGATACTGCTAAGGAATAATTAAGGAAACCATTGGCAGGTTTCATAAGAACTAAATTAATGTCTCCTCCATCCATATTAAACAAATTCACATACCACATTAATATTTGGATGTGTCTCTATTTGAGTATGTAGTTTAAGTTGAACATTATTCAGTTTAATGTTTAACGGCCTATAAAAGAGATCTTTAAAAATGTTAAGGATAGGCAAAATCCAGCAGTACAGAAGAGAACTTTGAAGGAAGGGTTATAGAAAGAAGACAACTATCCAACAAAACCTTTTCATGGATAAACTTGACAGCCACTTGTCTCAAAAAGTATAAAGTCTCCTATTGGAATAGGGGGCTGGACTAGAAGACCTTCAAAGTTCTATTCTGTTCTGTTCTGTTCTGTTCTGCTTCAGATATAAAAATGTTCTTGGATTTGCCTCCTATAATCTCCAGTAGGATTGCTAAAATGGTCTACTCAAACTAATAATAATAATAATAATAATAATAACAATAACAATAACAATAACAAAAACAAAAACAAAAACAAAAACAAAAACAAAAACAAAAACAAAAACAAAAACAAAAACAAAAACAAAAACAAAAACAAAAACAAAAACAAAAACAAAAACAAAAACAAAAACAAAAACAAAAACAAAAACAAAAACAAAAACAAAAACAAAAACAAAAACAAAAACAAAAACAAAAACAAAAACAAAAACAAGAGAGTGAAGAAGATCTTAAAGTCCAAACTCAATGGAGGAAATACCATAAAGGCAATCAACACCTGGGCAATTCCAGTCATTAGATATACAGCTGGAATAGTGGACTGGACTCAAGCAGAACTAAAAGCAATGGATAGGAAGACCAGAAAAATAATGACAATGAATCATGCCCTTCATCCATGCAGTGACATTGACAGACTTTATCTACCAAGGCAAATAGATGGGCGTGGAATGCTGCAAGTACATCAGATGGTTGAAGAAGAAAAAATGGCTTTGGAAGAAGGACAGTGATGAAGATGTACTGAAATTAGTATATCAGGAAGGCTTACTGACTAGTGAAGAGACCAAACTGGCCTACAAGAAAGACCAAATGAAGAACAAAATAGAGGCATGGGAAGACAAAGCACTACATGGCCAGTACATAAAAAAAAATAGCTGGGAAAGCAGATAATAAAAACACCTGGCAATGGCTAAGAGCAGGAAGATTGAAGAAAGAGACTGAGGGACTAATTCTGGCTGCACAAGACCAAGTCTTAAGGACAAATGCATATAAAGTCAAAATTGAGAAGACAGCAACAGACAGTAAGTGCCACCTATGCAAAGAAGCTGAAGAAACAGTGGACCACCTGGTAAGCTGCTGCAAGAAGATCGCACAATGACTGACTACAAGCAGTGGCATGACAAAGTAGCAACAATGGTGCATTGGAAGATCTGCAAGAAATATCATTTGCCTGTAAGCAAGAATTAGTGGGATCATAAAATAGAGAAAGTCATAGAAAATGATAAAATTAAACTGCTCTGGGATTTCAGAATTCAAACAGACAAGCACCTGCAACACGCTCCGAGTCTCCGGAGAGGAGCGGCATACAAACCCAAATAAATAAATAAATAAAGAAACATAACACCCTGGACTTAATAATTGTCGATAAGAAAGACAAAAAAAGTCTGGATAGTGAACGTGGCAGTGCCTGGAGCTAGCAGAATAGACGAAAAAGAACTGGAGAAGATAACAAAATATAAAAACCTACAAATAGAAATAGAAAGACTGTGGCAAAAGTAAGCAAGGGTAGTACCAATAGTAATAGGCGCCTTGGGTGCAATCCCAAAACAACTGGAGCACCACTTGAACACCATTGGCATTGAAAAATTTGCCATTAGTCAATTGCAAAAGGTGACCTTACTAGGAACTGCTTCCATCTTGCGATGATATCTGTAATACCATCAAACATCCACATCTGCCTATCCCAGGTCCTTGGTAAGGACACGATAGGTAGACAAAATGCCAAATGCAGTCTGAACATCTAGCTGACTGTGTGATGATTAATAATAATAATAATAATAATAATAATAATAATAATAATAATAATAATAATAATAATAATAAAGTTGGAAGGGGCTTTGGAGGTCATCGAGTCCAACCCCCTGCTCAGGCAGGAAACCCTACACCATTTTGGACAAATGGCTGTCCAGTCTCTTCTTAAAAACTTCCAGTGTTGGAGCATTCACCACTTCTGGAGGCATGTTGTTCCACTGGTTAATTGTTCTAACTGTCAGGAAGTTTCTCCTTAGTTCTAGGTTGCTTCTCTCCTTGATTAGTTTCCATCCATTGCTTCTTGTCCTGCCCTCAGGCGCTTTTGAAAATAGCTTGACTCCCTCTTCTTTGTGGCAGCCCCTGAGATACTGGAAGACTGCTACCGGTATCATGTCCCCCCTCATCCTTCTCTTCGTTAAATTAGATATACCCAATTCCAGCAACCATTCCTTATATGTTTTAGCCTCCAGTCCCCTGATCATCTTTGTTGTTCTTCTCTGTACTCTGTACTCTTCTCTGTACTCTGTACTCTTTCTAGGGTCTCAGCATCTTTTTTACATCATGGTGAACAAAACTGGATGCAGTAATCCAAGTGTGGCAATAATAATAGTAATAATAATAATAATAATAATAATAATAATAATAATAATAATAATAATAATAATAATAATAAAGCTGCTGAGTTGGCCATCACCTCTTCTTCATGAAGCAAATGTAGATAGCCATCCACAAACCACTGTTTGCAGGAAATTCATTCTCCCCCTTTTAGGTGGTAGTCCTCCCATCCTGTAAAGTGAAAATTTATCTTCTGAACATGGAGACGACAATCTGAGGACCTGAGCTCCAAACCAGTTTGTTGAAAACATCTACATTCACTTTCTCAAACTCAAGTTGATTAAGGATTGTATTATTTAAAAATAGAGAAAACATGAAGGCATGGAGAAAGAACTTCTACTAAACCCCAATTTAATCAGATTTATTTTATTAACATTCCAACAATTCCATACCATAATATAAGTCTGAACAACTCAAAAACATCAGAGTGCTCCTGCATTAAAAATAAACCATTTTCACATAGAATATATCATTGCCAAGTGACAAAATTAGAGCATTATTCCAGCATCAAATATATAGAAGAATTTCTTTTTTCAAAATAGCTAAACGTACAAATAATCTCTTCCACTAATCCAATGTTAAAAATATCACCCAGGTACAGTGCCAAATAAATTTCACAATAAAATCAAACAACATACCTTTTTAGCAGCAACCACACTAATTCTGAGATAGTGTCCAGTAAGTTTAATGTAGATATAGATTTTGTTCACTCACTGAATTTGGGTAAGATTTTATTTTTCTTCTACTTCTCAGAAGGCTCAAAGGGTTACACGGATCTACCCAGGCCAATTTAAGAAAACTAATTAATCTTGAGAAGAATTATGTCTATGTCTGTCTCAGGCTGCCTCATGTCTCTTTCTCTCCTTACACACACTCTCTCTCACGTACACACATGCAAACGCACATACACAAACTTGTCTTTTTCTCTGTACTACCTCTACCTATAACATCTCTGCAAGTTTTGTGTCTATCTCTGCTTCTATCTATAGAGGCGGAGTATACTTTATGTAATATTTCTTGACCACAATATATGTCTTCCCAATATGATGTTTGAAAGTTGAGCCTGTGTTAACTAAATTCATAAAATAAATTCTTGTTTTGATTGTTGTTGTTATGCAATGTATTGTTCGTGTCTTTGGAAAGAACCAGAATTAGGAAAGTCCCAAAGGTGATTTTCAAAAGACAACTGGCTCTGTTTTTCCTTAAACACATTTTGCTTCCCATCTAAAAGTCCAATTGCCTTTCGAAAATGCACCTTTGGGACAGCCATGACCTGGATGACTGAGAATCTCCATAGACATCAGTTGGAGAGTATTATATTCCTGGGTCTAGTTCATTCATTTGTTCCATGATAAAGAGTTCTATTAAAAGTATGGCAACAATACAACATACAAAAACTTTGCTGTGGATTAAGGACCCTACAGGCTAATTGATGCTCATATAGCCTCTAACCCCAGGTGTCCATCTTCCCATTTCCATCAGAAAAAGAGAATGTGGGATTCAGGAGGAAAGAGGCAATTATATAGTTATTTTTTCTCCCCCAGGCATTTGTGGCTGAAGGTCTTTAGAACCAGGAAAATTACTACACAGGTTTCTCAAAGTTCTGAAAATTAAACAGGGGGTTGGACCTCAAAGGTCCCTTAGAATTCTGTTATTCTGTTATTTTGTTAAGCCAAAGAGCATACGTTTTTAGTACTTCTACACCAGTTCTGAGATAGATTTCAGTAAAATTAATGGGGATCTGATTTTTTTTCCCATTCTATTTTGGCAAGATTCTTTTCTTCTTCTTCTTCTTCTTCTTCTTCTTCTTCTTCTTCTTCTTCTTCTTCTTCTTCTTCTTCTTCTTCTTCTTCTTCTTCTTCTTCTTCTTCTTCTTCTTCTTCTTCTTCTTCTTCTTCTTCTTTTTTACCCTTAGGACTTTCTTATTGATATCTCAAGGATTTCTTAGAAGGTCCCTGAGCACCACATAGATCTCTGTGGGCCAATCTAAGAATGCTAATCTTGGAAAGTTTTGTTCACTAAGTTATTGATAGTTATATCCATATATGTCTGTGCCTTTAGGTACCTTTCTGTGTAAACACACAAACATATGCAGGATATAAATTTATATATGATATATTTCTCTATTAAAATAACAGTTCTTCAGAAAAGTGTGAAATTTCACTTAGAGAAATAGACATTGAATTATCTGTTTTGAGAAGGATATTTTTTGCTGGCAGAACAGTACATCAATTTTCTAGATTATTTTTTTATTATTATTACTTTTCACTAACATCCCTCCCATTATCTGATTGATTTGATCTCATGATGGCCTGTTATGAAGTCCTTGACTTTTATCAACTGGCAACATCCAAAATTTTGGTTAACCATTCAGACAATTAAAATATATACATATACATATACATATACATATACATATACATATACATATACATATACATATACATATACATATACATATACATATACATATACATATACATATACATATACATATACAGGTACATATACACATACACATACACATACACATACACATACACATACACATACACATACACATACACATACACATACACATACACATACACATACACATACACATACACATACACATACACATACACATACATATGAGGACATTTGCTCTAGCTAGAAAAGCATTGTGGCAGAAAGTGGGGAAATTACTTCTGATATGATGGCATCATTAAAAGATGTCTGTCTGTCTGTCTGTTTGTCTGTCTGTCTCTCTCTCTCTCTCTCTCATGTATCATCTATCTACCGATCATCTGTCTTTTTTTTTTCTGTAAAAGTTTTTATTGGTTTTTTTCCCATACATTCAGTAATAATTTTTCAACAAATGTGCTACCTGAGTTTACATCTGCTAATACATATTTAATTCCTAATCCTATATTCCTTCTCTAGCTATCGATAAAATAAGTCCCAAGTTTGATAATATTCCGTTTCTTTTTCTTTCAGTCTCATAGTCAGCCTATCCATCTCTGCGCATTCTAGTATTTTTTTTTTAATTATTTCTTCACCTGATGGTATTCCTTCATTTTTTCCAGTATTGCGCAAATGTAATTCTTGCCACTGTTGTGACATGCAAAATCAAATATATGCTTTGTTTGTTAGTCTTTTTTGGCATTATACCTAATAAAAAAAGTTCAGGTTTAAAATCTACATATTCTCCCAACATCTTTTCTAGCCAGTTTTTCCAATAACTCTTTACTTTGTCACAAGTCCACCAAACATGATAATAAGTGCCTGACTTATTTTTACATTTCCAACATCTACCTGACATGTTTTTGAACATTTTTACTAGTCTTGCTGATGGCAAGTGCCATCTATAAAGCATTTTATATAAATTTTCTTTGTAGGAAATTGACATTGTCAGTTTGAAATTTCTTTCGCAAAAATTTTGCCATATTGTATCCAAAACTTTTCACCCATCTTATCATTGTTTCTTTAACTTGTTCGCTTTCCATTTTCAAAGTTTATAAAATTATACATTTTCTTAATTAGTTTCTCATCAGAAGTTAACAATGTCTTATAAAAGACAGTTTGTTCCTTGTAAAATCCATACAGTTTCACATCTTTTTCATACCTAGCTTGCATTTGTAAATGTGCCCACCATGATAGATTGATACCCTGATTTTCCATTTCTTGTTTAGATTTTAAATTCCCTTCAGAGTTTAGAATATCTCTATATGTCCAGATTTTTTCATCTCTTTCTGTCTTCCTATCTTTCTTTCCATTTTTCTAACTTTTTACTCTATCTTTCTCTCCTCTCTCTCCTCTCTCTCTATCTGTCTATCATCTATTTCTTTTTTTTTTCAAGATTAAGCATTTATTTCCACTTCTGAAGACAGTTAAAGAATTAGGTACATTATTAAATCTTTAAGAAAGCAAGCCTTGGTAGGATTGGGCACCCTTTGATATTATTCATGGTGTGAGTTTGGATGTTGGTTTATTATTGTTATCTGTCATCACTGTGGATTCTGGCTAAAATAATATTTATTTGGAAGAATCAGGGTTCCAACCACAGCAACTTCATGTCCCTTTAATACTTTTCTAAATGGATAATTCCTCTAGGCAGGTGAGTCTATCATCTATTTCTATCTCTCTCTAATCCAGGGGTCTTCAAACTTGACCCTTTTATGACTTGTGGACTTCAACTCCAAGAATTCGTCAGCCAGCATGTTTGGTTGAGGAATTCTGGGAGTTGAAGTCCACAAGTCATAAAAGGGCCAAGCTTGAAGACCCCTGCTCTAATCCCTATAAAACCCAACATCTGAAGTGATGGTGTATGGAGATTTAAATTCTACAAATCTAAATCCTCTCACTTTCCATGAGATGTAAAGAAAAGTACGGTAGATACTAACAGAAGTTGCATGCTCTTGGTTTTTCATAAAGCGCAATGATGTAATCAGAAAAGGTATCTCCATACTGTGTCCTTAAAATACCCCTTTTCTTACAATTGTTTTCATCATAACTCTGACACTTATGTAGATAAGCACTGACATTTGGGGAGAGGTTGGGAGATGAGATGGGATACCCACTATAATCTCCAGTCTTCAATTTCCTATTCATCTACAGATCAGCTTTTACAATTCCTCAACTTGATTGCATCAAAACAAAATTTAACCATATAGCCCTGTTCACAATAACCCAAGGCATGAAAAAAAATGTCACACTGGGATATAGATTGGTATCCAAATCAATCAATCAATCAATCAATCAATCAATCAATCAATCAATCAGAATAGAGCTGGAAGGGACTTTGGAGGTCTTCTAGTCCAATCTCCAGCTCAAGCAGGAGACCCTATACAATTTGAGACAAGTGGCTATCCAGTCTCTTCTTAAAAACCTCCAGTGATGAAGCACCCACAACTTCTGAAAGCAAGCTGTTTCACTTGTTAATTGTTCTCTCTGTTGGGAAGTTTCTCCTTAATTAGTTAAATGTCCTTAACTAATGTCTCCTTGATTAGTTTCCATCCATTGTTTCTTGTTTTGCCTTTTGGTTCTTTGGAAAATTTATTTATTTATTATTTAAATTTATATGCCGCCCTTCTCCTAAAACCCAGGGCAGCTCACAACAACAATACAATAAAAAAATTAAAAATTAATTGCATTCACACAACACACAAACACAATCAGCTCACAGACACTGATGGAGGGACACTCCTAGGGCCCAGGGGCAGAGCACAGCTCATACGCCCCAAGCCTGTCGGCATAGATGCGTCTTCAGCAGTTTCCAGAAAGCTAGGAGGGAGGGAGCAGTATGAACCTCTGAGGGAAGCTGGTTCCAGAGGACTGGGGCAGCAACGGAGAAGGCCCTAGCCCTGGGCCCCGCCAGATGACATTGTCTAACAGACGGGACTCGTCGGAGGCCAACCCTATGTGCCCTAACCGGTTGCTGGGATTCATGAGGCAGAAGACGGTCCCACAAGTATCCTGGTCCATTGCCATAAAGGGCTTTATAGGTCATAACCAACACTTTGAATTGTGTTTGGAGACCAATAGGTAGCCAGTGTAGCTCGCGGAGAGCTGGAGTGATATGAGCATGTCTTGGGAGGCCCAAGACAGCTCGCACGGCCACATTCTGGACTACTTGTAGTCTCTGGACATTCTTCAAAGGTTGCCCCATGTAGAGAGCATTACAGTAGTCGAATCTCGAGGTGACAAGGGCATGGGTGACTGTGAGGAGTGACTCTCGGTCAAAATAAGTTGACCCCGTTTCTTGAATTAAGTAAATGGTCCCTTCTTTTGGGGGGCAAGAATGTCCATTCATTTCAATGCATCTTTGAAGACTTCCTTTACTTTCTCATTCCGAAGGGTATATATGAATGGGTTCAACAAAGGTGTTACCACAGTGTGAAGCAGGGCCACACCTTTGTAGAAGCCAGAGGAATGGATTTTCTCTGGTAGAAGGTACATGAAAATGAAACATCCATAAAAAACCAAGGCCAAAGTAATGTGAGAAACACAGGTTGAAAATGCCTTTTGTCGGCCAGCTGAAGATGGAATGCGTAGGATGGTGGCAATGATGTAGATGTAAGATACTGAGGTTAGGAAAAGTGAACACAGGACAATAAGAGCTGTTGAGACATAGCTCAACCTTTTCAGTGTGGTCGTGTCCTTGCAGGCCAGCCTGAGCAGAGGAAGGATATCACAGTAGAAGTGGTTAATAACATTGGGGCCACAGAAGGGGGTCAGATAAAAGGGGACTGCAAAGAAAAGGACCGAAAAGAAAGCCCCTATCCAAGAGGCAGCAGCAAGCTGGAAGGTGAACCAACCACTCATGATGACAGAATATCTCAAGGGGTTACAGATGGCTACATAGCGATCAAAGGCCATAATAGCCACCAGAATGTAATCTAAAGTTCCCAAGAAAAAATAGAAATATATCTGGATCATGCAGCCCATAAAGGAAATGACTTTTCGCTCTGTGATTATATTGAACATCATTTGGGGAATAATAACCGTGGTGAAGCCAAGTCCTGACAAGGAAAGGTTGGCCAGAAGCCAATACATGGGGGTGTGGAGTCGATAATCTTTCCACACGAAGAAGATAATCAGAACATTCCCACTTAATATTAATATGTAGAACACTGCTATGATCAGGAACACAGGAACCCTGAGTTTCTGGATGCCAGGAAAACCTATGAAAATGAATTCTTTCACCGTGCTGTAATTTTGAGACCTCATGCCTTCTTTTATTATTTCTAGTGCACTGGAATAAAGAAAAAGTTAAATTAATTTGGCATCAGTTTGTTCAAAATCAAGAATAACAAGGTCATAATTTTTAAGTTCAGGAAATTTGCCTTCCCTGGATTCAGTTATAGCATGAGTCAAAACATTCAAAAATAAATAAATTTCCTCATTAAAACAGCATATCTGAGCCAAGATACTACACAATGACAAGCAGATGAGCTAAGTTTAATGGTGAATCTAAGCATGCATTATTTAATATTTTCAATAAAATAATACCCATGTTGTAATAATTTCAGGAATCAATATATAACAGAATAACAGAACAACGGAGTTGAAAGGGACCTTGGAGGTCAATGAATCAATCAGAATAGAGCTGGAAGGGACCTTGAAGGTCTTCTAGTCCAACCCCCTGCACAGGCAGGAAACCTTATACCATTTCAGACAAATTGTTGTCCAATCTCTTCTTAAAATCCTTCAATATCGGAGCACCTCACAACTTCTGGAGGCAAGTCATTCCACTGACTAATTGTTCTGTCAGGAAATTTCTCCTTATTTCTAATTTGCTTCTCTCCTTGATTAGTTTCCATCCATCGCTTTTTGTCCTGCCTTTAGGTGCTTTGGAGAATAAGTCAACTACTTCTTCTTTGTGGCAACCCCTTAGATATTAGAAGACAGTCAAGCTATTCTCCAAAGCTTCTGAAGGCTCATCAATGGTATTGGGTTTCCTGCCTGAGCAGGGGGCTGGACTAGATGACCTCCAAGGTGCCTTCCAACTTTATCATCATCATCATCATCATCATCATCATCATCATCATCATCATCATCATTATTATTATTATTATTATTAGGATGGAAATTAATCAAAGAGAGAAGCAACAGTTAGAACTGACAGTTAGAACAATTAATCAGTGGAACAACCTGCCTCCAGAAGCTGTGAATGCTCCAACACTGGAAGTTTTTAAGAAGAGATTGGACAACCATTTGTCTGAAATGGTATAGGGTTTCCTGCCCGAGCAGGGGGTTGGACTAGAGGACCTCCAAGGTCACTTTCAACTCTGTCATTCTATTCTGCTCTGTTCTGTTCTGTTCTGTTCTGTTCTGTTCTATTCTGTTCTGTTCTGTTGTATTCTATTCTCACATCACCTCTAATTCTTCTTTTCATTAAACTAGACATATTCAATTCTAGCAACCGTTCCTTAGCCTCCAGTCCCCTAATCATCTTTGTTGTTCTTCTCAGTACTCTTTCTAGAGTCTCAACATCTTTTTTTACATCGTACTTACACTGACCTTTTAGGTGAGTTTTTTTATGTCACAAATCAGATTTATCAATTCAGAGAAGGGACAAGATAATGGAGAACAAGGGTGGAATTACATCCTAATACTTTTTTGAATGGTATGATTTATTTTCCTAATATATGATTTTTCCTTTTCTTGTTTAATCATGTTGGTTATTACAGGAAAAATGTTAAATATTCTTTCAGGTATATAAACATAATCTAGGTTTTAGTGAGTTCTTCCCCACCCTTCACCCCCAGAAATTGGAAGCTACAGAGGTATGGAGAATGTGGAAAATAAAAACAAAATAAAAGATTTTTGACTGTAGATGAATTCAACCAAGAGACATTCTAAGACTTATAGACTTATAAAGCTTTAAGATGAGATATACTATATACAGTCTATATATGATAAATCTTGACAATATTGTTACAAAAAAAGACAAGTGATTAATCTCTTTTCATTTTTAGAAAGCTTTCAAATAACGTAGCATATCATTTGGCCATAACCTACCTACAAAACCCAAAAGATGAACTCGCCTGTAGAATAATTCCCACGATGAAAAAGATTAGTCGATGATGACTGATAGAGAAACCAGGCAGAGTACAGCAGATAAATCCAGAGTAAAAAACAAAGGACTAGGACCTGTTTTAAGAGTGTGGTTCATTAGTGAATCTATGTGATAATGACTTATACATACATATATATAATACTGGCAACAATAAATTATTACAAGATCCCAAACTGAGCTAAAGATTATCATATGGGAAAAGAAGTCAACTAATCAGTTAGGGACCTCTTTGGAGGTGATCTGGGGAATGTGGAAGTCTATGGAAGGACACAAAATAGAACCTGAAGAAATATAGACTTCACCATCAGTAAGGTCATCTGAAGTAGTTCCTAGGCAAAAGAACAAGAGTGTATCACCTCTCTATTCCACATGGAAAAGCCAATCAGGAATGTTTGGACTTTATTTTGCTACTTACAATGTGTTCCAATCCTTTGCAAAGTCAATGCCTTGATGGCGCAGTGGTTAGAATGCAGTATTGCAGGCTAACTCGCTGCTGGCTGCCAGGAGTTTGATTCTCACTGGGTCAAGGTGGACTCAGCCTTCTATCCTTCTGCGATTGGTAAAATGAGGACCCAGATTGTTGGGGACAATATGTTGATTCTGTAACCAACTTAGAGAGGGCTGTAAAGCACTGTGAAGCAGAATATAAAAGTCTAAGTGCTATTGCTATTAATCTACTTAAATGCTGTTGTCTTAAATTTGGTTGCTCTCATCCAAGTTAAGCTAGAAGAAGGGAGGAAGAAAAATCTCTTCAAAGTCTTCAAAGTCACAAGGTTCATGTTATTTTTCAGATACTAAATTAAATTTGCAATAGTGGTGAATATGTCACCTAGCCTGGTAATGAAATGTTCAGAAGCCAAGCCATAAGCTTGGAGAACAAACCTTCACCCTCACTAAATTAAATTACATGGGAGGCAGTGATCTGTGAAAAATGATGGGAGCTGTGAATTCAATCTTCCTTGACATTTCCTAAACCAAAAGTAGATAGAAAAGGGGAATTTATTCGGAGTTCCTCATTCTTGAAGAAATTTATTCTCTTGAAGTCAGACTGGGAACATGATCATTCACCTTCTTATACATTACTTATGTTCCTGAGACCCTCCAGTAAACTGAATACAGGTAGTCCTCAACTTATGACCACAATTGCAAACAATTTCCATTGCTAAGCATGATGACTGTTAACTGAATCACAACCTGATTTTATAACCCTTTTCCCCATTGTTAAGTGAATCACTATGGTTGTTAAGTGAATCACAAGGTCATTAAACAAGCATAGTCAAAAGCCAACAGCTGATATCATACTTGATGACTGCTCAAAATAATAGGAAGAAAGAAATTTGCTTTGAGCAAGTAAACATTGTCAAATGGACAAAGACTGCTCAAGGTTCATGAGATATTTTAAAGAATTCATAGTTTTATACATAATTTTGTAGTTTCCCAGATGGATGTGCAACCATTGAACAAGATCCCACAGACAGAAGCGATGAGGATTACAAAATATTTTCTTTTTCGACAGAAGAGTTTATGTTGTTTTCTTGCAGACATTCCATCACCCAATTAGGTAACATCATCAGGGCTAGCAAAGCTGAAGATGTTACCCATTTGGGTAATGAAATGTCTGCAAGAAAGCAACCAGGTTCAGAGAGCACAAAGGACTCCATAGTTCTCTTTCAGAAAGAGAGGTAATGGAAACATCTAGATATTTAGCATCAGGCACCATGTTAGAAACGCCTATGTTTGGTTACTGTTTTCCACAAAGCTGTTTTGAATTCACTGTTCCGGATTGTGTAGATGAAAGGGTTTAACATGGGTACAAAGCTGGTGCGCACAAGAGAGATTGCCTTATTGAGTCTGGTATTACCGTGTGTTGAAGGTTTCAAGTACATAAGCATATCTGCTGTATAGAAGATAGTTAGAACAATGAGATGGGAAGCACAGGTGAAAAAAGCTTTGGACTGCCCAGTGGCAGAAGGGATCTGAAGTATGGTGTTTATAATGCACATATATGAAATCAGAGAGAACCCAAAGGAACCCCACATTATAATAACACCATAAAGGAATCCTATTAGCTCAATCACTATTGTATCAGCACAAGCCAACTTCAGAACTGGACCAACATCACAAAAGAAATGATCAATCGTATGGTGCCCACAATAGGGGTATGTCCACACTATGACTGACTGAGGAAATATGAGTCCAAACCCACCAATCCATGCCAGCAAAAACAGATTGAGACAGAGTCCACTAGTCATAATGGTTTGATAATGCAAAGGTTTGCAGATGGCCACATAGCGGTCAAAAGACATGATCGTGAGGGTAATGAATTCCACAGCTCCCATTGTGAAGACCACGAATCCTTGGATCATGCAGCAAGCAAAGCAGATGGTGTTTGTGCCAGAGAAGCTATTGACCAACATCTTTGGTATCTCTGATGTTGTGGAAGAAATCTCAGCTATGGAGAAGTTGAGTAGGAAGAAATACATTGGAGTATGGAGCTTAGATTCCATGGAAATCACTATGATGATTAAGGCATGCCCCATAAGTGACAGAAGGTACATCAAAAGCAGGAGAGTAGAAAATCCCAGATACACTTCATCTAATTCAGAAAATCCCAGAAGAATAAATTCATTGAAAAATGTAGCATTTGACATTGCCTTCTTCTTTTCTAAAATGATACAATAATTTATTATCATTTGTGGTGTAAGAAAGAAACAAGGCATATAATGAGATCTGAGCAAAGGTTAATTGCATCAATGGCTGAAGTGAAGGGTTGCTGAACTGTATAATATTTTTTACTCACACAACTGTTGATTAATTAGTGGTTTCAGAAATGTCACCGCCACTCTCAGAGAGTCTGTGTCTATTTGATTCAGGATGTGAGTTGAAGCAGGAAATTCATTTTTCCTCATAAAATGTTATCACCATTTTTCCTCACTGAAGTATTGCACACAGTTCAGGGTTTGTTTAGTTCTTTATGAAATCTAATATGGGAAAAAATAAAACTGACACAATCTTCCTTCTTTAATTTAATATTTTTGAAGGACAGCCTATAATGTTGACTTTTTCTTTTTTTAATTGAGAGTATTAAACTTTGTGGACAAACACTTTGATAACTTCGCTGTGGTGTGTAATATTATCAAGTGCCTTTAAAAAGTGATTTTAAAAATGTACTGTCTATTCATGCAACCTCTCACCTCCACACACCTCCATACACAAATATATACACACAGAGAGAGAATTAATTTACATTAATGCAGGAAAAACTGAAAAGATGTAGGAATGGTGAGGAATATTTGTAGACAGGAAGCAGTTGTAATTTGAAAGAATTTCTTTTTTATTCCTCTACAAAAGAATTGTATTTCATAATTTGTATCTCTGGAATTTGTATCTGTTTTTAGCCCTCTCTGATCAGTTACTCCAAGGTAAGAACTGTACTTTCCTGCTTTTCAGTTGGTAAAAAGTTGGTAAAAAAACAACAACCCATAAGCCTGCAAAGTGTTGAGCACATTGCAAATGATTGATTGCCTCCTCTCTCACCCTGAAAATTTGAGTCATGATGCCAAACTGTCCTGGATAAATCCAGTCTCATTTAGAAATACCGAACTGCTTTGAAGATATTTAATAAGCAAGTAAACTACAGTGTATACTAAGCTTCCATCAAAACGTTGGCTGGATGTCAGCCATAGAAATCATCTATCCATCCATCCATCCATCCACCCACCCAATCCCTGAGGCTTTGGGAAGGACACCAACAAGGTTCTAGTCTAGTAGCCATAATCTAGTTCAAACATCAGCCCAATGCCAGCCTCTTAAAATTGCTAGAAAGAAGCTACATCCCTCCTCCACCACCACCACCACCACCACCACCTCCTCCTCCTCCTCTTTCTTCTTCTTCTTCTTCTTCTTCTTCTTCTTCTTCTTCTTCTTCTTCTTCTTCTTCTTCTTCTTCTTCTTCTTCTTCTTCTTCTTCTTCTTCTTCTTCTTCTTCTTCTTCTTCTTCTTCTTCTTCTCCTTCTCCTTCTCCTTCTCCTTCTCCTTCTCCTTCTCCTTCTCCTTCTCCTTCTCCTTCTCCTTCTCCTTCTCCTTCTCCTTCTCCTTCTCCTTCTCCTTCTCCTTCTCCTTCTCCTTCTCCTTCTCCTTCTCCTTCTCCTTCTCCTTCTCCTTCTCCTTCTCCTTCTCCTTCTCCTTCTCCTTCTCCTTCTCCTTCTCCTTCTCCTTCTCCTTCTCCTTCTCCTTCTCCTTCTCCTTCTTCTTCTTCTTCTTCTTCTTCTTCTTCTTCTTCTTCTTCTTCTTCTTCTTCTTCTTCTTCTTCTTCTTCTTCTTTCAGGATGAAAAATCAAGGCTGATGGCCACTAATGGACTTGCAAATTCTTCTATATCTCTTGATGTTCAAGGCCAAGGGTAACCTGGAACTTTAAAACCTTTATGTATCTATAATTTTTGGAGAATTATATACATCCTACAATACTCTGTCTCTATCATTTATCTATCATATTGATACTTTCTGAGTATTTAGAGTTCTACATATAAAGCTTTGAGCAAATAAAAAAAGTAATCTTTTCTCATAAATCTTACAGCTATTGATCCATTTGAATCTCAAAATGATTTCGCCCAACCCCAAAATTACCATAACTGTAAAAGATCTTACAAACCACATCAAATATAGAATATTCTTTCTTACCTTGTAGCAAGCATCAAACACGTTCTGAAGATACATTTATTTATTTATTTTTATTTATTTTGTTTGGACTTATATGCCGCTCCTCTCCGAAGACTCGGAGCGGCTTACAACATATACATAAAACATAGAGAGGCATGTTTCTATATAGAACTCCATTCAGTAACAGTGATGAGTTGGAAGATTTTTTTTCCTCATGTGATTTCTTTATAGTTCCTCAGGGATAGCACATGTGATATGGTAGTTTGCCTCCTGCCAATTAGTAGTTTATGTACAGTATGGAGGTTTTCAAAGGACAATATTCAAATAATGGAAATGAATGATCAGGGGAAAAAATCCATGGTCAAGCTGAAGAATATGGTTGATAATTGAGAAGACTTTTGAGAGTCCCTTGGACTGCAAGGAGTTCAAATTAATCAATCCTAAAGGAAATCAATTCTGACTGTCCTTTGGAAGGACCTACTGAACCTAAAGCTCAAACACTTTGGCCAACTATAAAAAGAAAGGACTCATTGGAAAAGACCCTGATAACTGAGAAAGATTGAAGGGGAAAGGAAAAGGAGGCACAACAAACATTAATTTGGACAGGAGACAGACAAAGACAGGGAGGCCTGGCATACTGTGGTCCATTGGGGGTCACAAAGAGTCAGACTCAACTTAGTGACTGAACAACAACAATGAGCAGATTAATTAGAAGCACTTCTTTTTGGAACTAGCTTTTTCTAGGCCATCAAACCATTCAACTGGAACTTTAGTGTGATGACCCAGGGCCCCAAATGGAGGCAAAGCAATTAGCTGGCCAGAGCAATAGTCTTTTAATCACTGCCAATGTTCACCCAACAGCCCCCACATATGCTGGCACAAGTTCAAACAAAACAGCCAGGGAAGTTTACACTGTTCTTAAAGCAAGACAGATAACAAGGAAATGTATAATCCTTTTAACTCCCAGCTTGCCTGTGAACTGCAAACTGCAATCAGCAGGAAGAAAATTGGTCCAAAATACAAAGTGTTCAAGTTACAGGAGCACACTATCTCAAGATTTCACGTTTGTTCCCGGCAAATGCTCCACCCCACAGCGTCTCCTTAAATCCTACTGCCCAGGTGTGCCTTGTGGAGTGGGGTGGGATGCTCTCCTCCTGAGCAATTGAGCCTGCCTCCATTGTTCCCTCCTCCTCTTTGCTCTCCTTGCTCTAGGATCAGGCGGGGAGGGGCCTTGCTCTTCGCCTGAACTCTGCCTTCTCTATTCCAAACCTGAAGGGCCCTGGCCTGCCTCAGCCTGCTCCTCCCCACAGTCCTCTGAAGCCACAGATACCCCCTCCTGGCCCTCAACAGGGAACTCCATGTCTTCCTCAGCATCAGGCTCGGACGGAGGCATGACACTTTAGTACAGCGGTTCTCAACCTTTTCCGGGGCTCGACCCCGGCCCGCATCGCGCATGCGCGGTGCGATGGGGCGGATCGTGCGTGCGTGGCACGACGGGGTGCATTGCGCATGCACAGCGCGATGGGGCGCATCGCAAAGAGGAAAATAATGGCCGACCCAAAAAAAAATATGGCCGACCAAAATAAAAAAAATGGCAGGCCCACATCGTGCATGCATGGTGCGACGGCCCACATTGCAAAGGGGTAAAAAATGGCCAAGTCCCCCCCAAAAAATGGCCGACCCCCCCAAAAAATGGCCAACCAAAAAAAAAATGGCGGGCCCGCATCGCGCATGCGCAGCACGACAGCCCGCATCGCAAAGGGGAAAAAAATGGCCAACCAAAAAAAGAAAAATGGCCGACCCCAAAAAAAATGAATTAAAAAATGACAGACTGCGGTGTTTGGCGACCCCTGTGAAATGGTCGTTTGACCCCAAATGGGGTCGCGACCCACAGGTTGAGAACCGCTGCTTTAGTAAGACTGAGGTTGAAGTTGAAGGTTCGTTCTAGCTTATGGGTTGGTTTCCAAATGTTTTGTTATCAGGCCAGGTAACAACTTCAACAGCATTTATGGGAAAGTCTTTAGTAAGACTTTCAAGAAACCACAGTGATATTTTTGTACATAAAGATGATAGTAGAGAGTGGTGGTTTGGGAGATCATGAAAGTATCTTCTTTCTTTGGAGTTAAAAGGACTTTTTTTAAAAAAATAGACGGATAGGAGTTTAATGGTGACCAGGGGAATTGTTCATCTGTAATATCATATCATAGTAGTCAAATGGAAATAAATTGTGCTATTTAAGGCAAGTAAGTCCCTCCCCATAATATAGAATTTTTAAGGAAAACAAATGGGCCACTGTCTCTTAGAAACATTTAGATACAAGAATATTGATTAGGATAAGAAGCCAACCCATTAGAAGATAATATCTGAAGAAAATAACATAAGAAGAACAACTTTTATTCACATAATACTGCTTTGGTCTAACTAAACTAAAACACATTCTGAAGTGCATTCCTCAATACAGCATTATCCTTAATTTATGGAAATACCAGAACTGTCACACCAAACCCATACTTTGCGGTCATAACCAAAATATATCCATTTTCTTATTTGTATGATTTTATAAAGATGAATTTTATCCTTGACCCTTTTCCGGTGAATTTCATCTGCCTCTGTACACAATGCTTTGCCTACTCACGTTGCGATGCAACAAAATTCAGAGAAAAGGACACAATTCCTATATTTTTTTTTCAGGCTGTCAAGGGTGTGAATAATTTATATATTTATCTAATATCAGATAGGTTGCTGTTAAAAAACAAAGGAAATGTGTAGAGGATCAGGCTGTCTTCTTCAATTGCAAACATTAACTCTGAAATAAAGTTAAGCAGGGGAGGCTGGACTAGAAGACCTCTAAGGTCCCTTCCAGCTCTATTTTATTCTAAATATTTCTTTGCTTTGAAAGCTGCTCTCAGGGACATCAGTGCAGAGAGATCAAAGAGGTTTATGCTCATGATTGTGTGAGCCCTACCACCTGTTATCAGTTTGACACATTTTACAAAGTTAAAAAGGAGATGAGAGTTAGCCATGTGATTACAATTCCTTTTTTTAGCTCTTCTTCAAATACTATTAGCTGACAATAACAACAGCAATAATAATAATAATAATAATAATAATAATAATAATAATAATAATAATAATAATAATAATAATAAAGTTGGAAGGGACCTAGGAGGTCATGTAGTCCAACCCCCCACTCAGGCAGGAAACGCTATAGAACAAACATGTTCAGGCTGACCACATTTTAGGAAAGAGTTCAAAATAGATGTGGTTAAAGTTTTAGAGTCTTGTTTTATCCCCTCTTTGATTATGTGATTTTTAAGGTATATATATTTTATATATATATTTTTAATTGCTACCTTTTGGCATCACTTTGCAAGGATAAGCCCATGTATATTGTCGCTTGTGATCCTGAAGTGAGGATGGCCCTAAGGAATGTTTAACTATAACTCTCTAAAGTTCTACACCATCCAGAGTCACTTTCTTTGAGATGGATGGCCATATATACAGGTAACCCTTGACCTACTACCACAATCGAGCCCAAAATTTCTGTTGCTAAGTGAAACATTTGTTAAGGGAATTTTGCCCCATGTTTACAACCTTTCTTGTCACAGTTGCTAAGTGAATCATTGCAGTTGTTAAGTTAGTCATATGGTTATTAAGCGAATCTGGCTTCCCCAATTGACTTTGCTTGTCAGAAGGCTGCAAAATGGGATCACATGACCCCGGGACACTGCAATTGTCATAAATATGAGTCAGTTGCCAAGTGTGAATTTTCATCACACATGGTAAAGGGTTTTCATCACCCATGGTGTCAACTTTGAAAATGAGCATGGCTGCCAACATTTTCCCTACTCATTTTCGATTGACACATAGAAGGGAGGGAGGGGGATTTAACAGGTGCTTCGCTAGAATAAAAAGATTTTCTCCCATGGGAACCAAGGTCATTGGCTGCTCCCAGGACTGCAGGCTGGGCGTTTTGTGAAAAGCCCGCCCAAGAAGATGTATTGGCGAACGTAGTATCTTGCATAGCTTTAGGAGTGAGATTTCTTAACTTTGTATTGGGGATTGTTACGTGTCGTTTCAGACTTGGTTTCATTTTTGATGTGCTGATACATCGTACCGATAAACATGTTCTTTGAGGAGCTTGCAAGCCTCAGAGTTCTGCTTTATTTGTCTCTGTCTGTCAGAACCATGACACATGGTGTAGAGTTTTCTTCACACAGGGTATAGGGTTTCCTGCCTGAGCAGCAGATTGGACTAGATGACCTCCAAGGTCCCTTACAACATTATTTTTATTGCTATTATTTTTTTTTATTTTTTATTTTTTATTTTTATTTATGAACATGGGGATGCTGCAACAGTCATAAGTGTGAAAAATGGTTGTAAGTCACTTTTTTAGTGACATTATTACTTTGAACACTCACTAAATGAATCAGTAAGGAATTCAACCCCTCCCATAGCAAAGACTGTGAAAATTTGTACCATGCAGTAAAAAAACCCAGATGGTATTTTTACCCAAGATGATATTGGTCAACATTTTGGGAACTTCAGCTGATGTGGAACAGATCTCAGCAAGGGAGAAGTTGAGGAGGAAGAAATACATTGGTGTATGGAGCATGGGTTCCATGATAACAACAAAGATGATTAAAGTATGCCCTAGAAGTGCTAGAAGGTACATCAGTAGAACTATGGTACAAAACACCATTGTCAGCTCACGTAATTGTGGAAATCCCACAAGAATGAACTCTTCAAACAACGTTGCATTGGCCATTTTCTTCTTCCCTGCAATAAAAAGAACCGCATCTAAGAAAAAAAAACCAACACATCTTCCTGAATAAAGAATAGTGAGTCTTAAATAATATTTTGATACCCAGGATTAATATCTGAAATTTCATATGGGAATTGTTCTTGCAGGCTCAAATTATTATCTTTCAAAATAAGGTATAGAAAGCAGACTCACACAATTGTTGTCCATATATACTTAAGCTCAGAAGGAGAAAGGTCACTCCTGATTTGGCATTTTGCATTTTTCAAAATAGTATTTAATAGCTGCAAACAATGCATGCTAGAAGACTGACTCTTTTATTTTGGTTCATGCTTCAAGCTGAAAATGGAAGATAGAATAGAATAGAATAACAGAGTTGGAAGGGATCTTGTAGGTCTTCTAGTCAAATCTCCTGTCAGGCAGGAAACCCTATACCATTTCAGACAAATGGTTGTCCAATCTCTTCTTAAATGATTCAAGTTTATGTAAAGATGTTACTATTTACATACATCATAACAGGGAAATATTTGTTGTTGTGGTCAGGCAGGAAACCCTATAGGTGGATTTGCCGTAATGTGGTGGAAATCCTGACTTTTAACTGAAATCAAGGAATAGTCAATTGCATGCAACTGGGAGAAACACAAACTGCACACTGTGCTTTGTGTATGCAGATGTTCACTGCGAGGACATCAAAAAGAATCTCCATATTGTGGACAGAGTCAATCTTGAAATGTCTGGTGAAACTGCTCTTATATGCATTGTTTCTTTTTTTTAAAAAAATACTCACAGGTAGTCCTTACAATCATTCATTTAGTGATATTCATTCTCATTTTTTTATTATTTAAAAAGTAAGAAAAGGATAAATTAAATCAAAATTACATTTCAGTTTCAACTTTTGGGAACTTTCGTTCTAGCATCACCCTTTTCTTCTGCAAAGCACTGCACGGAAAAACTGTCGCACCGTTTCAGTTTTCAACTTTGAGGTCCCTTCCTTTTTACAGACTAATGACTAGATAAAAGACAAGCCTGTTCAAAGTCACAATACAGTTTGTTCTGAGATTTGCTAATTTTCTGGATATTTTTCTTGTCTTATAAACATGTTTGGATTGAATGATTCCTCCCCCCCTTAATTTATTTAACTTTTGAGTGCCACTCAAGAAGAAAGCTGGGATATAAATTTCAAGAAATACAGGGGAAACCCCCACTCCCACTTTCCTTTATTAAAAAGTTAATTTCTTACTATGGATTGTATTGTACACAAAATAATCACAACAAATGCTGTTAACATATTCAGGATTTACAAATCTTGAGCGTCAACCTCTGTTTAGTGATCACTTGAAGTTACACTGGCACTGAAAGAACTGACTTACGACCATTTTTCACACCTATGACAATTGTAGCATCCCCATGGTCACATGATCAAAACTGAGAGGCTAACCACTGACTTATATTTATGACAGTTGGTGTTTTTAAGTCTGAAATTGCTGATTGAATTCTGATTGCCACACTCAAAATGCCACCAATGCCGCAATTCTCTAAAGTTCATCTCATTCCTGTTGCATAAGAAAGTGCTGGAACTATTTCTCCACGCATTGTCTCAATTTAAGGTCCCTTTCCTTTTATGGATTACATTCTGGACAGCTTTTTTGACTTCAGCATTCCGAATTGTGTATATGAAAGGATTCAGCATTGGAGTAAGAGTGGTGTTCAGGATAGCCACAGTCCTTGTCAAGCGGTATGAGGATTGGACGTTGGGCCTCACGTACATGAAGACAAGAGCTCCATATAAGATGGACACCACCAACAGGTGAGAGGTGCAGGTGGAGAAGGCCTTCTTCCGCCCTACGGTGGAGGGAATGCGCAGGATGGTGGCAATGATGAAAACGTAGGACAGAATCATGAGAAGTAAGGTCATAATCACAACGACAAAGCTAGTCAATATTCTGAGGGACTCAATGAGATGAATATCATCGCACGCAAGGCTCAACAGAGGACCAATATCGCAGAAGAAATGGTCAACAATATTGGACCCGCAGAATGGTAACGTCCAAACAATAAAATAATGAAAAAAGATAATCCCAAAGGCAGCATACCAGGTGGCCAAAGACATTTGAAGGCACATATGCTTGGACATAATGATGGGATATTGAAGCGGCTTGCAGATGGCCAGATAGCGGTCAAAGGACATAGCTGTGAGGATGAAGAGCTCTGTAGTACCAAAAGAGAAGTGAAAAAATCCTTGAGCCAGACAGCAATGGAAGCAAATGGTGGTTTTGGCTTCTATAAATGTCTGTAGCAATTTGGGTACCACAGTGGAGGTATAGCAGATCTCCAGGAAAGCAAGGTTGCTCAGGAAGATGTACATTGGTGTCTGAAGTCTTGGCTCAATTGCTACAATGATAAGGATGAAGCCATTCCCAAGGATGGTTACAAGGTACATGAATAGACCCACCACGAAGAAGACTCGGTGAAGATCATACAGAAAGGGAATCCCTAATAGGATAAATTCACTCACTCTGGACATATTCCTAGGCTCCATCATTTCAGAATGGTCAATGATTTCTCAGTGGTAGCTGAGATGACATATAGCATTTCAAAAATTATTGCTACCATGTGCATTATATATATAAATAAGGTTAAGAAATCGAAGCAAATGAAAAAAAATCAAAGCAGGAAAGAAGGTGTAGGAAAGAAGCACAGTGCATTTAAAACTTCTGAAATGTTCTATTTATCTAAATCTGTCTGTCTGGAAAATTAACTAGTATTGTTATAACATCTACACATTTAAGTGAAAAAGGTATTTCATTTCATCATTTGCAATACATTACACAAGGAAGTATGTGAAAAGTCAAATTCAGGTGCACAACATTATATTTCAGTGTTTGGACTGATATTTCAGAAGTTACACTGGCCATATCCTTTCTTCCTGAAATAAAAAAGAAGACATTTAAGGAGAAAAATGTCTTACTAAGTAAAGGAGGTGTCAAAAGTGCTTTTTCAAAATGCAACTAGATTTTCATTATTTTTCCTTGAAAACATTTTGCTTCTCATCCAAAAAGCTTCTTCACTTCTGAATAGATGACATTGGGGGAGTGATGGGATGGAAGGATTAGTTCTTCCTGTCACAATTAATCCTTCCATCTCCCCCACCATCAAGTCAGAACTGTTGAAGCTTCTTGGATGAGAAGCAAAATGTTTTCAAGAAAAAAACAAAGGAAGTCCAGTGGCCTTTTGAAAAACCACCCATGAGACAATCATGACTTGTATTACTGAGAATCTGTATAGATAAATAAAGGAGGGTGGTTAATTTGTGAGGCATCACATAACATCTTGAGATACAGAATTGATATCTAAAATCTCATAAGAGAAGAGTCTTTACATGCTCATATTATGATTGTTAAGAAAGCAAAAGAAAGACTAAAAAGAATACCCATGGAAATAGCAATATATTAATTTTATCTGAATAAACAGACAAACCTTTACCAACACCAGTCTTATTCTTTGAACCTACTATAAACCTTTGCAACTATCTTGGTCCTTTGGGTGTGCCAATTAGATCAAATAAATACAAATACAATTGTCCAGTGTCCTTGTTCATCATTTCTATGCATAAAAGGTGCTATATATTTGTATTATTTTGAGGATGGGGAAAATTCAAAATATCTTAAGTCAGTGATTAAGAAGACAGACATTCCAAAGAGTCCAGAGTTTCTGCATACATAAACGAAGAGCCAACTGTAAATTCAAGCAAATTCTCTTTTTAGTGATTTCAGTTGTTATTATTATTTGATTGGCAGGAGAGTGATTGGAACTGGCTGGAACCAGGATTTGGGCATTCTGAACCTTGACTTACCTTGGGGCAATTAATTTTAGTTTGGGGCGGGAACAGAGAAGGAGAGAAGGGAGAGAGGAGAGGAGAGGAGAAAATGATTTGAGCATCAGAGGAGAAGAATTGATAGAATTGTGCAGTGCTAAGATTAAAAAAAATCAAAATATGGTTCATTTCATCTTTGAGACTTTGGATGTTGTACTTCTTTTCCTCAACTCAAAGCAGCTGTTTCCTTCTCTGGGTTCTTGCTGTCACCCTCCATGATCTCATGAGATTCCAGGTAAAGACCTCCTTGATTGAAACAGCCCCAAAGCCAAAACATTCCTAAGATATGATCTGTTCAAATCTTTAACAGGTTGCAGATAGTAACCTACTTTTAAGTTTCCAAAGAGGAGTTATTTTCTCTCACTTCTTCAGTTCTGAGAAAGCTTCTTGAATGAGAAGTGAAACGTTTTCAAGCTAAACAAGAAAGTTTAGTTTCCTTTAGAAAGAAAGCACCTTTGGGGCAGCCATGAGCTGGATGACTGATAATCTCCAGAGAGATTTACAAGGAATTCTTTAAAAAAGGAGGGTGATAGATCTCTTTATCTATAATGCTATATCTATAAAATAACCCAGCCAATTCCAAATCGTAGAATCCTAAAATGATGGAGCAGGTAGGATTCTCCTTCTCTCTTTTTCTCTATCTCCATCTCTTGGACCATCATACTGACAACTGCTAGAATCAGGGCACTTATGAATCTCCTGTTCCTTCCTGGCTAGATCTTTGTAGAAAGATGTCAATGGTGGGATTTAGCAAAACAATTCAATGTCCCTTGTTGTTGTTTTTTTCTAACCTCTTTCAATTCTACACCTTAGATCCCAAGCAATTTCCATGTTACCCCTACTTCATCAGTCTTGAACTTGAGATTTTAAATTAGGTTCAGCCTTGTCAATTTCCATACATCAAAGTTTTACATATTTGGGTGATATGCTCAATCTCAGTAGGAAGAGGATCTGCAGTCATAATATAGAAACTTACTTAGATTGATATTTCAACAGAATTTATACATACTGAACAGAATTGTCAACAGCAATATATTCAACAAGAAAACTATAGAATCTCCTTTCTTACCCTTCTGGCCATCATCAAACAGAAGATAATTTTAACACAGAAAGATTCCACATATAACTGTTCCATAAGAGAGGATAGTCAGAAAATGTTATTTCCTTAATAGCTCCTCGGGGATGTTGTAACTGATGTAATAGTTTCCCTTAGGCTAATGGTGGCAAACCTTTTAGAGACTGAGTGCCCAAACGGCAACCCAAAACCTACTTATGTATTGCTGGGTGCCGCCAGGTGGGCGAGGCCCGCTGGGAGGGTGTGGCTATGGTGGTCATGGCAGACTGGGTGGGCGTGGCCAGGGTGGCGTGGCCAGCTCAATGTTGCTCCTAGGGATGGATGCCTGTGAGGAGTGGGCAGGGTTGGGGGAGATCCAGGTGGTCTCTGGTGGATGGGGCAGTGGGCAGGAGGGTGTCTTGCTCAGCTGATGGCTTGGGGGGGAAGGGGGCAGTACACCCCCTCCCGAACACTGCCATCTCACGAAAGCAGGATGAAAACTCCCAAAAGTTAAATCAGAAGAGTGTCTCACAATGGTTTTTTTTCACTAGGGAAGGCTCCTGATCCCCACAGCTCTTCCAAGGGGGTAGGAAGAGAGCGGGGAGGGGCTGTGCTGGAATTGGGGTCCTTGTGCCTTCCACTGC
This sequence comes from Bothrops alternatus, assembly GCA_034064705.1. Lineage (NCBI taxonomy): Eukaryota > Metazoa > Chordata > Lepidosauria > Squamata > Viperidae > Bothrops > Bothrops alternatus. Next base: position 1,837,822 of record JARGCV010000074.1, read on the forward strand.
CCGCCTGTGCTCTTCTGCTGCAGATGCTGTGGCTCCACTTGCCTGGGGCTGGTCAGATTCCCCCTGTGGACAGTGCTGCGCCCATCCCCAGCCAGTCCTCCTCCTCTATCCTCCTCCTTCTTCTGTGGGCAGACCCTGGCTTACCGAGCTGGGTGACGCCTCTCCCTGCATGTATCCTCAAGCGAAGGAGCGGCGGCCATAGCTCTCACTCCCCTCCAGCCTCCATCTGCCTGAGGCCTGAGCTTGGTGCCCAGCTGGCCAGCAATGGGCTGGAGAACACAAGATGGGGGCAGCAACCGAGGATGGGGGTAGGTGGGGTGGGAGCTCCCAATGTCTGCAGAGGAAGAAGCAGCATGGAGGCTCCATGCCCAGTCCACCCAGCCCAGCCTCGGCATGGCATGCCATGGCATGGAAAGCAAGACAGCAGCCCCACGTGCATCCAACCCAACCCTCGCAGAGCGCCATTCTCCCATTGTTACGACCCAATCTTCGCAGAGCCCTGACCTGGTTCCATCAGGCTTTCTAACTTCTTGTGTTGTTGTGAGAATTTAGAAAGTCTGATGGGACTTTTTTTTTTACCGATAGTCCCACAAACACATAGTGAAGGCTGAGAAATGAATGGAAAAATGGAATGCAGCTGAAAAGCAGGTTAGTAAAAAAATGCTTTGGGGAGCAAGGGCATATGGGTGGGGGCGGGGGCAGCAACCTACTCTGCGTAGCTTCAGCAGGTGTCTGGCAGGGGGAGGGAAGCAAATGGTCTACCATCATGCTAGCACCGCTGCATTGCTTCTCCACCTCATTCACAGGCCCTGCCCCACCCCTCATATGGAGCACCCTGCTCCCGCTGTTCCCCCCACCCCCTCGCTCCAATGCGTCACTTCCTCCAATCGCTGTGTGGGATTGAAAATAATGTTCAATCAATTCCAACTTTGTGAGATCCTTTTTCTCCCACGAGAAGTCGAAATTGATTGATTGATTGAACCTTTTCTTTTTTGCACACAGTGGCGGAGGCCTAAAGCAAAAACGTTTTATAAAACCCAGCTGAACACATATGACTGGGGCGATGGCATGCACACCCACAGAGGTTCACCGCCATGGGTATAGGCTTTCCTGCCTGAGCAGAGGGTTGGACTAGATGACCTCCAAGGTCCCTTACATATTATTATTATTATTATTATTATTATTGTTATTGTTATTGTTATTGTTATTGTTATTGTTATTGTTATTGTTATTGTTATTGTTATTGTTATTGTTATTGTTATTACATGAACATGGGGATGCTGCAACAGTCATAAGTGTGAAAAATGGTTGTAAGTCACTTTTTTCAGTGTAACTTTGAACAGTTACTAAATGAACCATTGTCAGTTGCTAATTACCCGTATTTGATAAAATAAATATGCTTTTGGGAGACAATATGGAAATGGCCATAGGTTTCTTATTGCCATTAGTTCTAGCCACTTTCTATAATTTCCACTGAGAAATTATAGCTAAATACGTCTCCTTCAAACTTTTCCTATCCACATTTTTCTTCCAACTGCTTGATAATAACCAGAGGGAGTTATCTCTAAGTGGGAAAATTCCCAAGAGAAATTATGATTAAGGAAAGTTTCCATTATTCTGAGAGCTCTTAAACAAAGTGAGTTATCATATTGTAATTAATCTTAGGAGATTTTGATAATGGAATCTTTCTTTTAAGAAATGGATAACATATTAATAGTTGGATCACTCTGAAATTTCCAGAAAAAATATTCTACGTCAAGTCAATAAAGATTTATTGAATTCTGTAAATGAAAACAAAATTGTTGAGAATGGCATATAGAACAGTATATTACAAAAGAGATATTGATATTTATTATATTAATCAAGTTTGAAATCATATTAATTTTAGTGATAAACACAAAGTGTGAGCAGCTATTGTAAAAATGCCATTGTTTTGTACACACAAGTAGATATAACAGAAAAGTATTGGTTTGCTGTGGCAGCTTATGTGGTTTTCATAAATTAGAATAATGCCTTACTGAAGGTTGTACTTCTGATACAATGGTTCATTAAGTGAGACCAAAGCAGTATTCTTGGAATAAAAGTTGCGGTTTATGGTTTATCTTGCAAAGTATAGCCACCGAGAGTCACAATATCAACATTACGGGACCGTCTGCTGCCCCATGAATCCCAGCGGCCGGTTAGGGCCCACAGAGTCGGCCTTCTCCAGGTCCCGTCAGCCAGACAGTGTCGCCTGGCGGGGCCTAGGGGAAGAGCCTTCTCTGTTGCGGCCCCGGCCCTCTGGAACCAACTTCCCCCGGAGATCCGTGTCGCCCCCACCCTCTCCACCTTTCGCAAATTACTTAAAACACATCTCTGCCGGCAGGCCTGGGGCAGTTAACATCTTGCCCCAAGCAAGTGTATGTCTGTGTGTATGTTGAATGATTGGTTTTTTAAATTAAGGGGTTTTATATACATGTATTTTTAAATGTTGATTTCTATTATGTTGTGAGCCGCCCTGAGTTCTCCGGAATAGGGCGGCATAGAAGTCAAATAATAATAATAATAATAATAATAATAATAATAATAATAATAATAACAACAACAACAACAACAACAACAACATGAGGAGCCAAGGTGGACCAGTGGTTAGAATGCAATATTGCAGACTAATTCTGCCCAATGCCAGTAGTTCAATCCTGATGGGTTCAAGGTTGACTCAACCATCCATCCTTTCGAGGTTGGTAAAATGAGGACCCAGATTGTTGGGGATAATATGTGACTCTGTAAACCACATAGTGAATGTTGTAAAGCACTATAGAGCAGTATCTAAATCTAAGTGCTATTGTTATTGGTATCAGAGAGATGGATAGCATAAAAAAATCAATCAATCAATCAATGTTCTCAAGATATTTCTTGTGTTTCTTTTCCTTAAAAATTCAGGTGTTTGAGGGGAGGGACTTACTTGCCTTAAATAACACAATTTCTTTCCACTTGACTACAATGATATGATTTTATGAATGGACTATATCAGTGGTCTCATCTAGATTCCCCTTCCATCTAATTTTTTAAGGGGTCATTTTATGTACAAGCAAAAAAGATGCAATGAATTACAGGTAGTTGTTGTTCAGTGACCGTCTGAAGTTACAATGGCACTGGAAAAAATGACTTATGACCCTTGAAGCATCACCATAGCTACTGTATGTGATGAAAATTCAGATGCTTGGCAACCAGCATGTATTAATGTCGGTTGCTGTGTCCCGGGGTCATGTGATAACCTTTTGCAAACATCATACAAGCAAAGTCAATGGGGAAGCCAAATTCACTTAACAACCATGTTACTAACTTAGCAATTGCAGTGATTCACTTAATGGTGGCAAGAAAGGTTGTAAAATGGGGCAAAACTCAACTGTCTTGCTTAGCAGTAGAAATGCCATGGTATTGATTTAACAGCTAACCAGCTTATGTAATGTAAGATTTAAGATGTAATGATGGGGATGAATCAGCAGGGTCTGTGTCTCTTTAAGAGCCTTTGTATAAAGGGAAGATTCCACTGATGTGTTCTCTTCTTTCCGTTTCCTGCTTTAACTGTGGTTTGCTGGATCCTGCTGTATTAGTACGTGTATGTATATTGTTCCTGGTGTATGATGTTGTAGATAGTGTAAGATAAACCACCATTTAATATAGACCACTGTTTACTGTGTTTACTCCTGCGTTATCTCATGCAATAAGACTGCATGCTCCAACAGGAAATTTTGGACTCAACTTTGGCCATAAGTCAAGGACTACTTGACAGTGAAACAGTCCCCAGTTTCATTTCAATGTACAAGAATGTTTCTGAGCCTTCTTGAAAATCTCACTAAGTCCCACTTGAATTTTTTGATGGGCTAGACAGAGTTATCTCCAAAAAGAAAGTCCTTCTAATTAATCTGCCTTCCCAATGATCAATCCCTTTTTTTCAGCTTGTCTAGTTCAGATGACTCATTTCCATTATTTCAAAGTTGTTCTTTGAAGGCACCCATAGAGAAACAACTAATTGGCCTAATGGAAACTATTACATCAGTTACAATATCCCTGAGGACCTATTAAGGAACTAAAATTTTCTCACTATCCTCTCTTATGGAACAGAGTTATATATAGAATCTCTTTCTTTTAAAATTATCTTCATAACATGTTTGATGAAGGCCAGAAGGGTAAGAAAGGAGATTCTACAGTTTTCTTGTTGAATATGTTGTTGTTGTTTCTGTATCATGATTGCAGATCCTCTTCCTACTGAGATTAAGCATATCACCCAAATATGTAAAACTTTGATGTATGGAAATTGGCAAGGCTTATTTTATACATACAACATCATTTTAGGATTCTACAATTTGGAATTGGCTGGCTTATTTTATAGATACAGCAGTTCCAATCACCCTCCTGCCAGTTAAATAATAATAACAACTGAAATCACTAACAAGAGAATCTGCTTCAATTTAGAGTTGGCTCTTCATTTATATACAAATATATACCACTTTTTATGTATACAAGTTATGAACATGGACACTGGACAATTTTATTTGTATTTATTTGATCTGATTGGCACACCCAAAGGTTTATAGTAGGTTCAAAGAATAAGACTGGTGTTGGTAAAAGTTTCTCTGATTATTCAAATAAAATTAATATATCGCTATTTCGATGGGTATTCTTTTTAGTCTTCCTTTTGCTTTTTTGACAATCATAATCTGAGCATATAAAGATGCTTCTCTTATGAAATTTTAGATATCAGTCCTGTATGTCAAAATATTATGTGATGCATCCCATATTAACCACCCTCCTTTATTTATCTATGGAGATTCTCAGTAATCCAAGTCATGGTTGTCTCAAGGATGCTTTTTCAAAAGGCCACTGGACTTTCTTTGTTTTTTCTTGAAAACATTTTACTTCTCATCCAAGAAGCTTCATCAGTTCTGACTTGATGGTGGGGTTGATGGAAGGATTAATTCTGACAGGAAGAAATAATCCTTCTATCCCATCTCTCCCCCAACATCATCTATTCAGAAGTGAAGAAGCTTTTTGGATGAGAAGCAAAATGTTTTCAAGGAAAAATAATGAAAATCTAGTTGCATTTTGAAAAAGCACTTTTGACACCTCCTTTACTTAGTAAGACATTTTTCTCCTTAAATGTCTTCTTTTTTATTTCAGGAAGAAAGGATATGGCCAGTGTAACTTCTGAAATATCAGTCCAAACACTGAAATATAATGTTGTGCACCTGAATTTGACTTTTCACATACTTCCTTGTGTAATGTATCGCAAATGATGAAATGAAATGCTTTTTTCACTTAAATGTGTAGATGTTATAACAATACTAGTTAATTTTCCAGACAGATAAATTTAAATAAATAGAACATTTCAGAAGTTTTAAATGCACTTTGCATCTCAGCTACCACTGAGAAATCATTGACCATTCTGAAATGATGGAGCCTAGGAATATGTCCAGAGTGAGTGAATTCATCCTATTAGGAATTCCCTTTCTGTATGATCTTCACCGAGTGTTCTTCATGGTGGGTCTATTCATGTACCTTGTAACAATCCTTGGGAATGGCTTCATCCTTATCATTGTAGCAGTTGAGCCAAGACTTCAGACACCAATGTACATCTTCCTGAGCAACCTTGCTTTCCTGGAGATCTGCTATACCTCCACTGTGGTACCCAAATTGCTACAGACATTTATAGAAGCCAAAACCACCATTTGCTTCCATTGCTGTCTGGCTCAAGGATTTTTTCACTTCTCTTTTGGTACTACAGAGCTCTTCATCCTCACAGCTATGTCCTTTGACCGCTATCTGGCCATCTGCAAGCCGCTTCAATATCCCATCATTATGTCCAAGCATATGTGCCTTCAAATGTCTTTGGCCACCTGGTATGCTGCCTTTGGGATTATCTTTATTCATTATTTTATTGTTTGGACATTGCCATTCTGCGGGTCCAATATTGTTGACCACTTCTTCTGCGATATTGGTCCTCTGTTGAGCCTTGCATGTGATGATATTCATCTCATTGAGTCCCTCAGAATATTGACTATCTTTGTTGTTGTGATTATGACCTTACTTCTCATGATTCTGTCCTACATTTTTATCATTGCCACCATCCTACGCATTCCCTCCACCGTAGGGCGGAAGAAGGCCTTCTCCACCTGCACCTCTCATCTGTTGGTGGTGTCCATCTTATATGGAGCTCTTGTCTTCATGTACGTGAGGCCCAATGTCCAGTCCTCATACCGCTTGACAAGGACTGTGGCGATCCTGAACACCACTCTTACCCCAATGCTGAATCCTTTCATATACACAATTCGGAATGCTGAAGTCAAAAAAGCTGTCCAGAATGTAATCCATAAAAGGAAAGTGACCTTAAATTGAGACAATGTGTGGAGCAATAGTTCCAGCATTGTCTTATGCAACAGGAATGAGATGAAATTTAGAGAATTTCGTATTAGTAGCATTTGGAGTGAGGCAAATCAGAATTCAATCGGCAGTTTCAGACTTAAAAACACCATTTGACTTTATAGTTTACAATACAGGTGGTTCTTGACTTATAATTACAATTGACCCCAAAATTGTGAGACATTTGTTAAATGAGTTTTGCCCGATTTAAAAACCTTTCTTGCCACAGATGTTAAGTGGATCACTGCAGTTGTTAAATTAGTAACATGGTTCTTAACCGAATCTGCCTTTCTCATTGACTTTGCTTGTCAGAAGGTCGCAAAAAAAGGATCATGTGACTCTGGGACACTGCAACTGTCATAAATACAAGTCAGTGGTTAAGCCTCTCAATTTTGATCATGTGACCATGGGGATGCTACAATGGTCATAGGTGTGAAAAACGGTTGTCAGTTTTTCAGTGCCATTGTAACTTCAAGTGATCACTAAAGAGACGTTTATGCTCAAGATTTGTAAATCCTAAACATGTTAACAGCATTTGTTGTGATTATTTTGTGTACAATACAATCCATAGTAAGAGATTAACTTTTTTATAAAGGAAAGTGGGGGTGGGGGTTTCCCCTGTATTTCTTAGAATTTATATCCCAGCTTTCTTCTTGAGTGGCACTCAAAAGCTAAACAAATTAAAGGGCGGGGAGGAATCATTCAATCCAAACACGTTTATAAGACAATAAAAGTATCCAGAAAATTAGCAAAGCTCAGAACAAACTGTATTGTGACTTTGACAGGCTTGCCTTTTATCTAGTCCATGGGTCAGCAACCCACGGCTCCGGAGCCGCATACAGCTCTTTCAGTCGTCTCCTGCAGCTCCCAGCCACATGCAGTCCCCACCCCCAAAAAATAGGACTAAAAAAGTTGAACCAATCAATTCAAACTTCTCACGAAAGAAGTTTGAATTGATTGGTTCAACTTCTTTGGTTTGTGGGACGCTGTTCGCCATGGGCTCGACATAGACAGGATGGGGGGGGAAGACAGCTCCGGAGGGAGACAGCCCCGTAGCAAGAAACCGGTGGTCCGAGCGGAGCAGCACGGAAGACCTACCGGTCGGCGTGGAAATCTTCAGTGTTGCCAGTGAGTAAGGCACCCCGATGACCAGCTGGACTGGCTTTCACTTCTTCTTTGCAAATGAATGCAAAACGTTATGGAGTTTTGCTCGCTGCTTAGTTCGTGTTGCCAAGCGTCTGCCTGCCTGCCTGCCTGCCTGCCTGCCTGCCTGCCTGCCTGCCTGCCTGCCTGCCTGCTTGCAGGCCTCTGTGCTCCTTCCCCGAAGCATGCAATTGCTCAGAGCCCATCCCAAAAGGTGCTGTTTCCCTGGCAGGAGCCGAGTTTGCAAGCCTCGTTGGCAAGCTGAGAAAACCAAAGGTCTGGAGGATTCCCTCCTCCTGTGGAGCTGCAGTGCCTGGCCCTGGACTGATGGGGGAGGAAGTGGGGGGTATCTGAGGCCTAAAAAGTCCACCAGGAAAGGCTCGGGGCTGGCCATCTTTCTCCAGCTGCAGGAGAAGGGAAGGCGCAGGCTCTCCACCCAGGCAGGAAGGCGAGAAAAACCCCGAAAGCAGGAGGGAACCCTCCGGCTCCTGCCAGGGAAGCTCCTTCCCCGAAGCATGCAATTGCTCAGAGCCCGTCCCAAAAGGTGCTGCTTCCCTCTGCTTGCCAACAAGGCTTGCAAATTCGGCTCCTGCCAGGAAACAGCACCTTTTGGGACGAGCTCTGAGCAATTGCATGTGTCGGGGAAGGAGCACGGAAGCCTGCAAGCAGGCAGGCAAGCAGATGCTGGGCAGCATTAATTAAGCGGCGAGCAAAACCCCGAAACCTTTTGCGTTCATTTGCAAAGAAGCAGTGAAAGCTGGTCTAGCTGGTCGTCGGGGTGTGGAACTGGGCTGCGGACACCAGGCCTTGCTCACCAGCAATTCTAGAGCCTCCCACACTAACCAGTAGGTCTCCCGTGCCACTCCTCTGGGACTGCCAGCTTCTGGCTGCAGGGCTGCCTCCCTCCGGAGCTGTCTTCCCCCCCCCCCCGGGCCATGCACCACCGGTGTCTTCTCTTTGCAAAGGAATGCAAAAGGTTTCAGGGTTTCACTCGCCCACCCGGGTGGAGACCAGAGTTGGTGGCTCTAACATCCTACTATCGTTGGCTGCAATCCTATCCACCTGTTTTGTGCAACTGATTGCAAGCCAAGCGCTGCCTGGTTCTGAATTAATAGCTTGGAGGGAGCGAAGCCCACTGAACTGTGTGATCACAATGACCGAGCTGACTTTGCAGGAGCCTCCATCGGATTGGAACTTTCCTGTCCGATTGAGCTTAGTTTAGGCAGGGCCGTTCTTAGCGTGGGGTTCACATGTTAGTTAATGGGGCTGACTAGTTCTCTGGCAAGGGGGCCGCACTCCGGTCCTCCTCCAAAGCACTGTCCTCGGAGGGGTTGTCCAAGGCAACACTTTCAGCCGGTTCCTTTGGTGCGGCCCCAATTCTGCTCTGGGGAACCTAGGGCGGGGCAGAGTGGGGCAGTCCTGCCTATCTCAGTCATGTGGAGGGCTTTTGTAAACACCACCAGATGGCTCCGCAGTTGCCACCGCCACCACTGGGGGAGATGAGCAGGCTGTTGCTCCTGCGGTCAGCTTCCCACCACTATGGAAGATAGTCTGGTCTGTGCTTTTAGGGGCCTCAGCCTCCAGCAGCCCCGCCATGCCCAAAGCAAGCCCCCCCACTCGCCGCTTCAGCAAAAGGGAGAGAGAAGTCTTTTCCAAGGGGAGGAGAAGCCAGGACGGCAGAGCCGTCCATACCAGAGCTGGATGTTCTGCCCAGAAACTGCCTTTCTTTCCTTACCTGACTCCCAACCCCATCTGTTTCTCCTTCGTGATCCACCACTGCTGCCGCGTGCAAGGAAACAAAATGTCAATCAATCAATTCCAACTTCTCATGAAAGATTGCGAAGTTGAAACCCTTCCTTTTTTTCCCTTGCACGTGGCAGTGGCGGTGGATCATGAAGGAGAAACAGCACAGGGCTGGAAATCAGTTAAGAAAAGAAAGAAAGTTTCTGGGGGAAGCAAGGATTTCTTTCCTTACCTACCCTACTTGTTCAGAGGCCACTTTCTGCTTAGACACATTGCTCTTGCCAATGGTTCAACCACCCACTTTTCAGCACTCTCCCTCCCCAAGCCTCCGGCGCTCCACCTCTTGCTTTGCTATAGGCAGAGCTGCAAAGTTCTCTTCTCTGTCTGTAGCTCAGGGGTCCTCAAATTATGGCCTCAACCTCCTGGGCAAACCATCTAATCACGAGGAGAGGGTGGGTGGATAGTGTCGAGAGCCCCAGCCAGTGGTGGGATGGTGAGTTGGTGGAAGAAGATGTTTTTTTTTCAGTTTCTCCCTCGTGCACTCAAGGGCAGGCTCGCACTTTGGCCACGCCCCTTCCTTTCCTCCTCTAGCCTATTCACATTTTTACCTCAGGGCCGGACTGAGAGGTTTAGGCCTCATTTGCAGCCTCAGCCTCACTTAGGGCAGCCAAGCCTGGTGATGATGATGCCACTACTGCTGCTGCTTCTGAGGTGCATTCCTCGCTAGGTGCTATAGAATGCGAGCCTCAGCCTTCGCCACTGCTGCTGCTGCTGTGCCAGCCAAAAGGAAACTGGTGCCGCTGGTCCTCAACATCACCCCCATCTTCACCGAGGGACCCAGCCCCAACGGCGTTTGCAATGGGGCTGCTGGAGTGGGGTGCCAGTTATGGGTCTGGAGAGGAGCATGAGAAGGGTGATATATTTGTGAAGGGTGGACAGGGTAAGAGAGAAAAAAAGGAGGAGAATTTGCTCCTGTAAGGTTATTTCGGGGTTGTGTGGAGCTGAGGAAATGAAATGTCTGGGGAGCCACTGGGAGGGAGGATGCAGTCGGCCTTTGGAGGAACATCGCGATCCATGAATGGGGATTGTGGTGCCCTCATCTAGGTGAAGCCCCGAGAGGAGTGCCAGAGTGCCAGAGCTGGTGAGAGAAACGTTATTGGCCTTTAGGGTCCAGGAAATGGTGGAGGAAGGATGGGGTCATTGGGATGTGCCCCATGGGGAAGAGGAATGAAGTCCTGCCAGGCAGGTTCTTCTGCCTGAGACAGTCTGGAATGCCAATCAAGGAGAATTTTTCTGGCTCAGAGTTAAAATAAAAGGTTCCAGGGGTGTGTGTCTCTGAGGATGGTGGTTTTCTTGCAGACCTTTCAGGACCCAAAGTGGGATAATAATCTTTCACGGGAAGTTGGAATTGATTGATTGATTGATTGATTGATTGATTGATTGATTGATTGATCTTTTTATTCTCCAAAAAAAAAACTTCCTTTGTTTTCTTGCACGTGGACCGCAAAGGAGAAACAGCACAGAGCTGGGAGTCAGGTAAGGAAAGAAATGCAGTTTCTGAGGGGAGCAAGGATTCTTTCCTTACCTGCCCCACTTGTTCTGAGGCCACTTTCCACTCCTACTGCCCACTTCAGCACCCTCCCTCCCCGAGCCTCCACGCTCCACCTGCTGCTTTGGTTGGGCTGCCAGCCCCCACCTCAATGCCCTGCCCACCACCACCCAGCATGCCCTCCTGGGGCTGCAGGGGCTGGCCTGGCATGGGAAAGGCACGCACCCCACCCTCTCACCACCATGCAGGTTAAGGTTGCCATACTCACCCCCGTCTAGATACCTTGCCTCCCCCAAGTGTTTTTTTTACTAACCTGCCTTTCAGCTGCATTCCATTTCTCTGTTCATTTCTCAGTCTTCGCCGCATGTTATGTGGGATTATTGATAAAAAAAACAAAAAAGTTCCATCAGACTTTCTAACTTTTTGAGATCTCACAAGGTTAGAAAGTCTGATGGAGCTTTTTTTTTTTACCAACAGTACCACAAACACCCAGCGAAGGCTGAGAAGCGAATGGAGAAACAGAATGCAGCTGAAAGGCAGGTTAGTAACAAAATGCTTGGGGGAGGTGGGGGCAGGCACGGCAACCTTACCCTGGGTGGGTATTGATGCAGGTTGCTCATGGACGAGACTGAAGGCTCAGGACTGGGGCGACGACGCACATGCCCAGAGAAAGGGCTCTGCGTGCCACTGTGGCATGCATGCCATAGGTTCGCCATCACGGCCCTATATCATTTCAAACAAATGGCTGACCAGTCTCTTCTTAAAAATTTCCATTGTTGGAACATTCACAACTTCTGGTGGCAAGCTGTTCCACTGATTAATTGTTCTAACTGTCAGGAAATATCTCCTTGGTTCTAGGTTGCTTCTCTTTGGTTAGTTTCCATCCATTGCTTCTTATCTTGCCTTTAGGTGCTTTGGAGAATAGCTTGACTCCCTCTTCTTTGTGGCAGCCCTTGAGATATTGGAACACTGCTATCATATCGCTCCTCATCCTTCTCTTCATTAAACTATACATAACCAATTCCAGCAACTGTTCCTTGTATGTTTTAGCCTCCAGTCCCCCAATCATCTTTGTTGTTCTTCTCTGCACTCTTTTTAGAGTCTCAACATCTTTTTTACATCGCGGTGAGAAAACTGGATGCAGTATTCCAAGTGTGGTCTTACCAAAGCATTGTAAAGTGGTATTAACACTTGTTTTGTTTTTTATTTAAATTTCAGAACAAGAATGTGTTTGCAGTAAACCAAATGTATGTCATATACAATCTAATAATTATATTGCCACTTAATTAATTAGTGCTAATAATTGTATAAAACCATAACAAATCTCCTTTTTATTTTCCTTTAAAAAAATAAAATAAATTTCCTAAGTCCTAGCGAACCACCATCCGTCTCACTGTTTTGTCAAGAGCTGTCTTGAATTCACTGTTCCGGATTGTGTAAATGAAAGGATTTAACATGGGTACAAAGCTTGTGCGCACAAGAGATATGACTTTATTGAGTTGAGGATCACCATGTGTAGAAGGACGCAAGTACATAATCATGTCTGCTGTGTAGAAGATGATTAGAACAGTGAGGTGTGATGCACAGGTGAAAAAGGCTTTGGAGCGTCCAGTGGTAGAGGAAATCTGAATTATAGCAGCTACAATGTGCATGTATGATATCAGGGAAAAAACAAGGGACCCCCACATGAAAGTGGCACCGTAGACAAGACCAATTATCTCTATCAGAGTTGTATCAGCACAGGCCAATTTCAGAACAGGTCCAACATCACAAAAGAAGTGGTCAATGATATTATCCCTACAATAAGGAAATGTCCATATCACTACTGTTTGAGAAAAGATGATGAGGAACCCACCGATCCAAGCCACCAAAGCTAACTGAAGGATGAATTGATTGGTCATGATCATTTTATAGAGTAAAGGCTTGCAAATGGCCATGTAGCGATCAAAGGACATGATGGAGAGCATGAGGAATTCAACCCCTCCCATGGCAAAGACTGTGAAAAATTGTACCATGCAGCAAAAAAAACAGATGGTATTTTTACCCAAGATTATATTGGTCAACATTTTGGGGACTTCAGCTGATGTGGAACAGATCTCAGCAAGGGAGAAGTTGAGGAGGAAGAAATACATTGGTGTATGGAGCATGGGTTCCATGATAACAACAAAGATGATTAAAGTATGCCCTAGAAGTGCTAAAAGGTACATCAGTAGAACTATGGTACAAAACACCATTGTCAGCTCACGTAATTGTGGAAATCCCACAAGAATGAACTCTTCAACCAATGTTGCATTGGCCATTTTCTTCTTTCCTGCAATAAAAAGAACTGTATGTAAGGAAAATAAAGGATAGTGAGTCTTAAATATTATTTTGATACCCAGGATTAATATTTGAAATTTTGTATGGGAATTGTTATTGCAAGCTCAAGTTATTATCTTTTAAAATAAGGTATAAAAAGTGGACTCACACAATTGTTGTCCATATATCCTTAAGCTCAGAAGGAGAAAGATCACTCCTGATTCGGCATTTTGCATTGTTCAAAATAGTATTTAACAGCTGTAAACAATGCATGCTAGAAGACTGACTCTTTTATTTTGGTTCATGCTTCAGCTGAAAATGGAAGATAGAATAGAATAGAATAACAGAGTTGGAAGGCATCTTGTAGGTCTTCTAGTCCAATCTCTTCTTAAATGATTTAAATTTATGTAGATATGTTACTATTTACATACTTCATAACAGGGAAATATTTGTTGTGGTGGGGAAAAAAAGGAGGGAGGGATATATGGAAAAATGCATGAAGGTTTGAGTTTCTGAACGAAAAATAGAATATAAATCAGATAAATAATTGGATGATCTTTCCTGATTCCTTTCTATTATCTTCCAAGGGTTCAAATACCTGCTGAACTTCAAAAGAGAAATGCAATATATTTTTCCTGCCTTTTACGATGCTCTTCTCAGTTTACAAATGAGGTTGTGATCATTTTAATTACCTTCACAAGAACAGCTTTTGTGAAGTCATCGCTTGACCAGGAAGTAACTTTTCTTCTACTGCATGAGTAGAAAGAAGTTTCATACACAATTATGGGAGAAGGTTGCTATCTTTCACTTCTTAAGTTCATACCTCTTATCTCGTAGGAAGAATTAACCTTTGGGAGATAAGCTGCTTTTCTTAGAAGTGAAGGATGCAAAATTCAAGGCTGCTGGATCATCAATGGTCCAGACTACATCTTGAATGGGTCTCTAGAAACCTTCCCACCTCCCCAGTTCAAACCAATTAATACAACAGAAAAAAAAACCCTTAGCATTGCATTCACAGGGATTTTATTTCATAGTATCAATATATCCATGACAGGAGTTTGAATCCTGACATGCTTTTCAAGGCTATATGTAATCTGGGGTCCCAAAATGTCATTTGATTTATGGCTATCATTTCAACACCATCACCTACATTTACACAATATCTATAAATCATGGCTCATCTGTCTGCCTGTTTGTCTATCTCTGTCTCTGTCTCTGTCTCTGTCTCTGTCTCTGTCTCTGTCTCTGTCTCTGTCTCTGTCTCTGTCTCTGTCTCTGTCTCTGTCTCTGTCTCTGTCTCTGTCTCTGTCTCTGTCTCTGTCTCTATCTCATCTCTATCTCTATCTCTATTCTCTATCTCTATCTCTATCTCTATCTCTATCTCTATCTCTATCTCTATCTCTATCTCTATCTCTATCTCTATCTCTATCTATCTATCTATCTATCTATCTATCTATCTATCTATCTATCTATCTATCTATCTATCTATCTATCATCTCTCTGTGTCTCACACAGTCTCTCTTTCTGGTTAGCTATTTGGTTATCTATCATCATAGCTTCTACATGTAAATATTTTCTCCTTTGAGCACAGAGAAATTTGATTTTTTTTCCTCACAAACATCAGTTTTACAGATATTGATAAGGGCACAGTCTTTAACCAGGATTACAGTCCAAATCAAATAGATAATCTCTGTTCTTACCTTCTTAGCCACCACAGAATATATTCTGGAAACTTATTAACAAAGAAAAGCCTTACATATAACTTATATAGCTGGAAGGATTCCCCCCCCCCTTATGTGATTTCTTAACAGGCCCTCAGGGATACTGAAAGTGATGTAAAACTTTCCTTCAAGAAATGATAATTGTATAAAGAACTTCAGATACACTGGTGTACAGTGGAGGAGTGAGATTGATCCATTTTTTAAGAGTTTGTATCAAGAATGAATGGGAAATTAAATAAAAATGGTGTGACTGAAAATGAGGCATAGGCACAAATTAATTATATTGAGATTATTTCGTCTTTACTGAAAGACTAAATGATGATTGAATTGCAAAGAAATGTATGAAGACAGAGTGAATGTGCTGAGAATAAGGAAAAACTAAGAGTGAAGTGGTTGGGTGGAACCATTGAGATCTCTAGGAAGAAAGCAGTGAAAAGTCTATAAAGAACAAAAAGCAAGGTCTAAGGTCTTGTATGGACATCATAAAAGCCAGGATGACTAACAAGGATAGTGTCAATAATTTCACTAGCAAAACAAAATATTTCCTTAAGGCAATTGAGTCCCAAAGAGTAAACCTTTATTGGATACACCATCTCGGAACTAAAGAAGCACAACCAGCAAAAGCTTACTTAATTAAATAACAGATTCCGATGTCCCCACTCACCAGGTGTTCACATTGTCCAATAGTAATACTCCTTTTTGTTAAGGGAACAGTTCACTTCTCCATCGAGCACCTGCGACAGTGACCTTGGCATGGTGCAGGCTCCCATGGTCTTTGAATGGCTTCTTGGCATTACATTTGCTCCCTTCATTTTCTACCCCTCCCCCTTTTCTCTGATAAGTTGATTAGCAACAGAAGCTGACAGGCACCATAGCGATTCAATCTTGACAGATAGTATATATGATGTACATATTTTTTCTGTCTTTTAAATTATTTTCTTCTCTCTATTTTACTCTTTAAATGATGTTTATCTAACATCTCCTATGAGGGAGAAGGGCAGTTTAAAAATGTGATAAATGAATGAATGAATGAATGAATGAATGAATGAATGAATGAATGAATGAATGAGAAGAGAATGATGGGTAAGTCTTCAAGTGTGTACAAGAAAACCAAGAATATAATGACAGATCTCAGCTCCCCAGAATCACTTTTTTGTGACCTTCTGACAAGCAAAGTCAATGAGAAAGGCAGATTCGGTTAAGAACCATGTTACTAATTTAACAACTGCAGTGATCCACTTAACATCTGTGGTGTGGCAAGAAAGGTTTTTAAATTGGGCAAAACTCATTTAACAAATGTCTCACAATTTTGGGGTCAATTGTAATTATAATTCAAGAACCACCTGTATTGTAAACTATAAAGTCAAATGGTGTTTTTAAGTCTGAAACTGCCGATTGAATTCTGATTTGCCTCACTCAAAATGCCACTAATGACGAAATTCTCTATAAAGTTCATCTCATTCCTGTTGCATAAGAAAGTGCTGGAACTATTGCTCCACTCATTGTCTCAATTTAAGGTCCCTTTCCTTTTATGGATTACATTCTGGACAGCTTTTTTGACTTCTGCATTCCAAATTATGTATATGAAAGGATTCAGCATTGGGGTAAGAGTGATGTTCAGAATCGCCACAGTCCTTGTCAAGCGGTATGAGGACTGGACGTTGGGCCTCACGTACATGAAGACAAGAGCTCCATATAAGATGGACACCACCAACAGGTGAGAGGTGCAGGTGGAGAAGGCCTTCTTCCGCCCTACGGCGAAGGGAATGTGCAGGACGGTGGCAATCATGAAAATGTAGGACAGAATCATGAGAAGTAAGGTCATAATCACAACGACAACAACGCTTGCAAATTCGGCTCCTGCCAGGAAGCAGCACCTTTTGGGACGGGCTCTGAGCAATTGCATGTGTCGGGGAAGGAGAACGGAGGCCTGCAAGCAGGCAGGCAGGCAGATGCTGGGCAGCATTAACTAAGCGGTGAGCAAAACCCCGAAACCTTTTGCATTTGTTTGCAAAGAAGAAGTGAAAGCTGGTCCAGCTGATTGTTGGGGTGCGGAACTGGGCTGCGGACACCAGGCCTTGCTCACCAGCAACGCTGGAGCCTCCCACACTAACCAGTAGGTCTCCCATGCCGCTCCACT
Source organism: Bothrops alternatus (assembly GCA_034064705.1). Lineage (NCBI taxonomy): Eukaryota > Metazoa > Chordata > Lepidosauria > Squamata > Viperidae > Bothrops > Bothrops alternatus. The sequence continues at coordinate 1,854,818 of JARGCV010000074.1, forward strand.
GGGACCGCCAGCTTCTGGCTGCAGGGCTGCCTCCCTCTGGAGCTGTCTTTCCCCCCGGGCCATGCACCATCAGGGGGAAAGACAAAGGAATGCAAAAGGTTTCAGGGTTTCACTTGCCCGCCTGGGTGGAGACCAGAGTTGGCGACTCTAACATCCTACTATCGTTGGCTGCAATCTTATCCACCTGTTTTGTGCAACCGATTGCAAGCCAAGCACTGCCTGGTTCTGAATTAGTAGCTTGGAGGGAGCGAAGCCCACTGAACTGTGTGATCCCAATGACCGAGCTGACATTGCAGGAGCCTCCATCGCATTGGAACTTTCCTGTCCGATTGAGCTTAGTTTAGGCAGGGCCGTTCTTAGCATGGGGTTCACATGTTAGTTAGTGGGGCTGACTAGTTCTCTGGCAAGGGGGCCGCACTCCGGTCTTCCTCCAAAGCGCCGTCCTCGGAGGGGTAGTCCAAGGCACCACTTTCAGCCAGTTCCTTTGGTGCGGCCCCAATTCTGCTCCGGGGAACCTAGGGCGGGGCAGAGTGGGGCAGTCCTGCCTATCTCAGTCACGTGGAGATCTTTTGTAAACACCACCAGATGGCTCCGCAGTTGCCACTGCCACCGCTGGGGGAGATAAGCAGGCTGTTGCTCCTGCGGTCATCTTCCCACCACTATGGAAGATAGCCTGGTCTGTGCCTTTAGGGGCCTCAGCCTCCAGCAGCCCTGCCGTTCCCAAGGCAAGCCCCCCCCACTCACCGCTTCAGCAAAAGGGAGAGAGCAGTCTTTTCCAAGGGGAGGAGAAGCCAGGACAGCAGAGCCATCCATACCAGAGCTGGACGCGGGCAGGGCCAGTGCATGTGTTGCCTTAGACTCCACTCTTCAATCAAGCTCCGTTACGTGTGTGTGTATGCGTGCACATATTTGTGTGCATGCACACATTTTGCAGCTCCCAGGTTTTTTTGTGTGGGAAACGGGTTCAAGTGGCTGGGTGGTAATGGGCAGGCCATTGAGGTGGGAGCTGGTGGGCTGACTAAAGCAGCAAGTCGAGCGCAGAGGCTCAGGGAGGGAGGATGCTGAAGTGGGCAGTCGGGCCACTGGCAAGAGCAATGTGTCTGACTGGAAAGCGGCTTCAGAACAAGAGGTGCAGGTAAGCAAAGAAATCCTCACTCTGCCCAGAAACTGCCTTTATTTCCTTACCTGACTCCCAACCCCCTCTGTTTCTCCTTCGTGATCCACCACCGCTGCCGCGTGCAAGGAAACAAAAGGTCAATCAATCAATTCCAACTTCTCATGAAAGATTGCGAAGTTGAAACCCTTCCTTTTTTTCCCTTGCACGTGGCAGTGGCAGTGGATCATGAAGGAGAAACAGCACAGGGCTGGAAGTCAGTTAAGAAAAGAAAGTTTCTGGGGGAAGCAAGATTTCTTTCCTTACCTACCCTACTTGTTCAGAGGCCACTTTCTGCTTAGGCACATTGCTCTTGCCAATGGTTCAACCACCCACTTTTCAGCACTCTCCCTCCCCAAGCCTCCGGCGCTCCACCTCTTGCTTTGCTATAGGCAGAGCTGCAAAGTTCTCTTCTCTTTCTGTAGCTCAGGGGTCCTCAAATTATGGCCTCAACCTCCTGGGCAAACCATCTAATCACAAGGAGAGGGTGGGTGGGTAGTGTCGAGAGCCCCAGCCAGTGGTGAGATGGTGAGTTGGTGGAAGAAGATGTTTTTTTTTCCAGTTTCTCCCTCGTGCACTCAAGGGCAGGCTCACGCTTTGGCCACGCCCCTTCCTTTCCTCCTCTTGCCTATTCATGTTTTTACCTCAGGGCCGGACTGAGAGGTTTAGGCCTCATTTGCAGCCTCGGCCTCACTTAGGGCAGCCAAGCCTGGTGATGATGATGCCACTACTGCTGCTGCTTCTGAGGTGCATTCCTCACTAGGTGCTATAGAATGCGAGCCTCAGCTTTTGCCACTGCTGCTGCTGCTGTGCCAGCCAAAAGGAAACTAGTGTCGCTGGTCCTCAACATCACCCCCATCATCACTGAGGGACCCAGCCCCAACGGCGTTTGCAGTGGGGCTGCTGGAGTGGGGTGCCAGTTATGGGTCTGGAGAGGAGCATGAGAAGGGTGATATATTTGTGAAGGGTGGACCGGGTAAGAGAGAAAAAAGGAGGAGAATTTGCTCCTGTAAGGTTATTTCGGGGTTGTGTGGAGCTGAGGCAATGAAATGTCTGGGGAGCCACTGGGAGGGAGGATGCAGTCGGCCTTTGGAGGAACATCGCGATCCATGAATGGGGATTGTGGTGCCCTCATCTAGGTGAAGCCCCGAGAGGAGTGCCAGAGTGCCAGAGCTGGTGAGAGAAACTTTATTGGCCTTTACGGTCCAGGAAATGGTGGAGGAAGGATGGGGTCATTGGGATGTGCCCCATGGGGAAGAGGAATGAAGTCCTGCCAGGCAGGTTCTTCTGCCTGAGACAGTCTGGAATGCCAATCAAGGAGAATTTTTCTGGCTCAGAGTTAAAATAAAAGGTTCCGGGGGTGTGTGTCTCTGAGGATGGTGGTTTTCTTGCAGACCTTTCAGGACCCAAAGTGGGATAATAATCTTTCATGAGAAGTTGGAATTGATTGATTGATTGACCTTTTTATTCTCCAAAAATACTTCCTTTGTTTCCTTGCACGTGGCATTGGCAGCGGACTGCAAAGGAGAAACAGCACGGAGCTGGGAGTCAGGTAAGGCAAGAAATGCAGTTTCTGAGGGGAGCAAGGATTCTTTCCTTACCTGCCCCACTTGTTCTGAGGCCACTTTCCACTCCTACTGCCCACTTCAGCACCCTCCCTCCCCGAGCCTCCACGCTCCACCTGCTGCTTTGGTTGGGCTGCCAGCCCCCACCTCAATGCCCTGCCCACCACCACCCAGCATGCCCTCCTGGGGCTGCAGGGGCTGGCCTGGCATGGGAAAGGCACGCACCCCACCCTCTCACCACCATGCAGGTTAAGGTTGCCATACTCACCCCCGTCTAGATACCTTGCCTCCCCCAAGTGTTTTTTTTACTAACCTGCCTTTCAGCTGCATTCCATTTCTCAGTTCATTTCTCAGTCTTCGCCGCATGTTATGTGGGATTATTGATAAAAAAAAACAAAAAAGTTCCATCAGACTTTCTAACTTTTTGAGATCTCACAAGGTTAGAAAGTCTGATGGAGCTTTTTTTTTTTACCGACAGTCCCACAAATACGCAGCGAAGGCTGAGAAGCGAATGGAGAAACGGAATGTAGCTGAAAGACAGGTTAGTAACAAAATGCTTGGGGGAGGTGGGGGCAGGCACGGCAATCTTACCCTGGGTGGGTATTGATGCAGGTTACTCATGGACGAGACTGAAGGCCTAAGAGTCGAGCAACAGCACACGTGCCCAGAGGAAGGGCTCTGCGTGCCACTGTGGCATGCATGCCATAGGTTCGCCATCATGGCCCTATACCATTTCAGACAAATGGCTGACCAGTCTTTTCTTAAAAATTTCCAGTGTTGGAACATTCACAACTTCTGGTGGAAAGCTGTTCCACTGATTAATTGCTCTAACTGTCAGGAAATTTCTCCTTGGTTCTAGGTTGCTTCTCTCTTTGGTTAGTTTCCATCCATTGCTTCTTGTCTTGCCTTCAGGTGCTTTGGAGAATAGCTTGACTCCCTCTTCTTTGTGGCAGCCCTTGAGATATTGGAACACTGCTATCATGTCGCCCCTCATCCTTCTCTTCATTAAACTATACATAACCAATTCCAGCAACTGTTCCTTGTATGTTTTAGCCTCCAGTCCCCCGATCATCTTTGTTGTTCTTCTCTGCACTCTTTTTAGAGTCTCAACATCTTTTTTACATCGCGGTGAGAAAACTGGATGCAGTATTCCAAGTGTGGCCTCACCAAAGCATTGTAAAGTGGTATTAACACTTGTTTTGTTTTTTTTTTATTTAAATTTCAGAACAAGAATGTGTTTGCAGTAAACCAAATGTATGTCATATACAATCTAATAATTATATTGCCATTTAATTAATTAGTGCTAATAATTGTATAAAACCATAACAAATCTCCTTTTTAGTTTCCTTTAAAAAAATAAATAAATTTCCTAAGTCCTAGCGAACCACCATCCGTCTCACTGTTTTGTCAAGAGCTGTCTTGAATTCACTGTTCCGGATTGTGTAAATGAAAGGATTTAACATGGGTACAAAGCTTGTGCGCACAAGAGATATGACTTTATTGAGTTGAGGATCACCATGTGTAGAAGGACGCAAGTACATAATCATGTCTGCTGTGTAGAAGATGATTAGAACGGTGAGGTGTGATGCACAGGTGAAAAAGGCTTTGGAGCGTCCAGTGGCAGAAGAAATCCGAATTATAGCAGCTACAATGTGCATGTATGATATCAGGGAAAAAACAAGGGACCCCCACATGAAAGTGGCACCGTAGACAAGACCAATTAGCTCTATCAGAGTTGTATCAGCACAGGCCAATTTCAGAACAGGTCCAACATCACAAAAGAAGTGGTCAATGATATTATCCCTACAATAAGGAAATGTCCATATCACTACAGTTTGAGAAAAGATGATGAGGAACCCACCGATCCAAGCCACCAAAGCTAACTGAAGGATGAATTGATTGGTCATGATCATTTTATAGAGTAAAGGTTTACAAATGGCCATGTAGCGATCAAAGGACATGATGGAGAGTATGAGGAATTCAACCCCTCCCATGGCAAAGACTGTGAAAATTTGTACCATGCAGCAAAAAAAACAGATGGTATTTTTACCCAAGATGATATTGGTCAACATTTTGGGAACTTCAGCTGATGTGGAACAGATCTCAGCAAGGGAGAAGTTGAGGAGGAAGAAATACATTGGTGTATGGAGCATGGGTTCCATGATAACAACAAAGATGATTAAAGTATGCCCTAGAAATGCTAAAAGGTACATCAGTAGAACTATGGTACAAAACACCATTGTCAGCTCATGTAATTGTGGAAATCCCACAAGAATGAACTCTTCAACCAACGTTGCATTGGCCATTTTCTTCTTCCCTGCAATAAAAAGAACCGCATCTAAGAAAAAAAAAACACATCTTCCTGAATAAAGGATAATGAGTCTTAAATAATATTTTGATAGCCAGGATTAATATCTGAAATTTCGTATGGGAATTGTTCTTGCAAGCTCAAGTTATTATCTTTTAAAATAAGGTATAGAAAGTGGACTCACACAATTGTTGTCCATATATCCTTAAGCTCAGAAGGAGAAAGGTGACTCCTGATTCGGCATTTTGCATTTTTCAAAATAGTATTTAACAGCTGCAAACAATGCATGCTAGAAGACTGACTCTTTTATTTTGGTTCATGCTTCAGCTGAAAATGGAAGATAGAATAGAATAGAATAACAGAGTTGGAAGGAATCTTGTAGGTCTTTTAGTCCAATCTCTTCTTAAATGATTTAAATTTATGTAGATATGTTACTATTTACATACTTCATAACAGGGAAATATTTGTTGTGGTGGGGAAAAAAAGGAGGGAGGGATATATGGAAAAATGCATGAAGGTTTGAGTTTCTGAACGAAAAATAGAATATAAATCAGATAAATAATTGGATGATCTTTCCTGATTCCTTTCTATTATCTTCCAAGGGTTCAAATACCTGCTGAACTTCAAAAGAGAAATGCAAAATATTTTTCCTGCCTTTTACGATTGCTCTTCTCAGTTTACAAATGAGGTTGTGATCATTTTAATTACCTTCACAAGAACAGCTTTTGTGAAGTCATCGCTTGACCAGGAAGTAACTTTTCTTTTTCTTTTTTTTCAATCTTTTTTTTTTTCATCAATATATGTTAATTTTTCCAACCAACAAGTTGTCTGGAATTTGCTAAACTAATACATGTTCAATTCCTAATCCTTCATTCTTTTCTCTAACGAAGAATAAAATAAATTCCAAATTTGATAGTAGTCTGTATCTTCTTTGTCTTTCAGCCTCATAGTTAATCTGTCCATCTCTGCACATTCCAAAATCTTCCTGATTATTTCTTCCTCTGATGGCAATCCTTCATTCTTCCAATACTGTGCAAAACTTATTCTTGCTGCTGTGGTAATATGTAGGGTTAAATATAATTTCTGCTTATTAGTCTTTGCAGACATGATGCCTAGTAAATAAAAGGTCTAAATCCACTTGTTCATCCAATATTTTTTCTAACCACATATGTATATTTTTCCAATAAACCTTTGCCTTCCCGCATGTCCACCAAATATGATAATACGTGCCTATATTATGTTTACATTTCCAACATCTATCTGACATATTTGTAAACATTTTTGCTAATCTTGCTGGTGGAAGGTGCCATCTATAAAACATTTTATATAGATTTTCTTTGTATGAAGTTGACAATATTAATTTATAGTTTCTCTCCCATAACATTTGCCATTTTTCTAATTCTATGTTATAACCAAAATTTTTTGCCCATCTTATCATTGTTTCTTTCACTTGTTCACTTTCCATATCTAAAATTAACAAAAAATTATACATTTTCTTAATCAATTTCTCATCTGAGGTCAACAAAATCTTATCAAACACATTTTGATCCTTATAAAATCCATACATTTTTACATCTTTTTCGTATCTATTTTGTATCTGTAATCTATCCCACCAGGATAGATTAATTCCTAAATTTTCCAATTCTTGTTTAGATTTTAATTTCCCATGAATATCTAAGATATCTTTATATGTCCATACTTTCTCAAAATCTACCAGATACGGATGTATAAATGCCTCCATCATTGACAACCACCCTGGAATTTTAAAATATATTTTAGCTTTAATTTTTTCCCATACTGTTAATAAGGCATTTCTTATAAAATGATTTTTTTTCCTTTTTTATTATTTTTTTTTAATTATAAAAATTCTTTTATTAAAACCATTAACATTGAACATAAATTTTTGAAAGTACTTATGGACTCTGTTTTTCCCATACCATAAAAAAAGCGTGCCACCCCAATTGTAAGTCATGTCCTTCTAAATACAATAACCTTTTATTTCTGAGTGTTATCCACTCTTTCACCCATGTTAACACCGATGCTTGAGGAAGTAACTTTTCTTCTACTGCATGAGTAGAAAGAAGTTTCATACACAATTATGGGAGAAGGTTGCTATCTTTCACTTCTTAAGTTCATACCTCTTATCTCGTAGGAAGAATTAACCTTTGGGAGATAAGCTGCTTTTCTTAGAAGCGAAGGATGCAAAATTCAAGGCTGCTGGATCATCAATGGTCCAGACTACATCTTGAATGGGTCCCTAGAAACCTTCCCACCTCCCCAATTCAAACTGATTAATACAACAGGAAAAAAAACCTTAGCATTGCATTCACAGGAATTTTATTTCATAGTATCAATATATCCATGACAGGAGTTTGAATCCTGACATGCTTTTCAAGGCTATATGTAATCTGGGGTCCCAAAATGTCATTTGATTTATGGCTATCATTTCAACACCATCACCTACATTTGCACAATATCTATATATCATGGCCTGTCTGTCTCTGTCTCTGTCTCTGTCTCTGTCTCTGTCTCTGTCTCTGTCTCTGTCTCTGTCTCTGTCTCTGTCTCTGTCTATCTATCTATCTATCTATCTATCTATCTATCTATCTATCTATCTATCTATCTATCTATCTATCTATCTATCTATCTATCTATCATCTCTTTGTGTCTCACACAGTCTCTCTTGCTGGTTAGCTATTTGGTTATCTATCATCATAGCTTCTATATGTAAATATTTTCTCCTTTGAGCACAGAGAAATTTGATTTTTTTTTTCCTCACAAACATCAGTTTTACAGATATTGATAAGGGCACAGTCTTTAACCAGGATTACAGTCCAAATCAAATAGATAATCTCTGTTCTTACCTTCTTAGCCACCACAGAATATATTCTGGAAACTATATTAACAAAGAAAAGCCTTACATATAACTTATATAGCTGGAAGGATTTCCCCCCCTTATGTGATTTCTTAACAGGCCCTCAGGGATACTGAAAGTGATGTAAAACTTTCCTTCAAGAAATGATAATTGTATAAAGAACTTCAGATACACTCATGTACAGTGGAGGAGTGAGATTGATCCATTTTTTAAGAGTTTGTATCAAGAATGAATGGGAAATTAAATAAAAATGGTCTGACTGAAAAATGAGGCATAGGCACAAATTAATTATATTGAGATTATTTCGTCTTTACTGAAAGACTAAATGATGATTGAATTGCAAAGAAATGTATGAAGACAGAGTGAATGTGTTGAGAATAAGGAAAAACTGAGAGTGAAGTGGTTGGGTGGAACCATTGAGATCTCTAGGAAGAAAGCAGTGAAAAGTTTATAAAGAACAAAAAGCAAGGTCTAAGGTCTTGTATAGACATCATAAAAGCCAGGATGACTAACAAGCTTTGTTGTGCTCAGGTTAGGAATGCAGCTCACCATCTCAAATCCCCCTGCAACTTAGACTAACCTGAGCATAACAAAGCCCCCACCCAAACAGAACACTTCCCCAGCCAATCAGAGCACAGCCAAGACCCTAACCAATCAGAACACACCTCCACCCAATCAGAACACAGCCAAGCTCCCACCCAATCAGTTCATACCCCCACTGGCAGTTAAAAGGAAGAAACAGCTATGATCACACATTGCTCCTAGAAGCACAAAGCCGAAAACACCAGCCTGAAGATGACGAATGGGACTTCGTCGAAACGTCGCCAAGACACTTCAAATTTTATACAGGAGAAAACCCGAATAACCAAAGACCTACACACACACACACACATACACACACACACACAGGTCTTTGGTTATTCGAGTTTTCTCCCGCGTAAAATTGGTGACGTTTCGATGAAGTCCCATTCGTCATCTTCAGGCTATATATGGTTAAGAAATGGAAGCAAATGAAGAGAAAAACTCAAAGCAGAAAAGAAGGGTGTAGGAAAGAAGCACAGGGCATTTAAAACTTCTGAAATGTTCTATTTCTCTAAATTTCTCTGTCTGGAAAATTAACTAGTATTGTTATAACATCTACACATTTAATTGAAAAATGTATTTCATTTCATCATTTGCAATACATTACACAAGGAAGTATGTGAAAAGTCACTAGGGTAATGCCAAAATTCAGGTGCACAACATTATATTTCAGTGTTTGGACTGATATTTCAGAGGTTATGCTGGCCATATTCTTTCTTCCTGAAATAAAAGAAGAACACATTTAAGGATAAAAATATCTTACTAAGTAAAGGAGGTCTCAAAAGTGCTTTTTCAAAAAGCACTTTATTTTTATTTTTCCTTGAAAACATTTTGCTTCTCATCCAATTAGCTTCTTCAGTTCTGGCTAGATGGCATTGGGGAAGAGACGGGATGGGAGGATTAGTTCTTCCTGTCAGAATTAATCCTTCCATCTCCCCACACCATCCAGTCAGAACTGATGAAGCTTCTTGGATGAGAAGCAAAATATTTTCAAGAAAAAACAAGAAAGTCCAGTGGCCTTTTGAAAAGCTGGGATTACTGAGAATTTCCATAGATAAATAAAGGAGGGTGGTTAATTTGGGAGGCATCACATAACATCTTGAGATACAGAATTGATATCTAAAATTTCATAAGAGAAGAGTCTTTACATCCGTGGTTCTCAACCTTTTTCAGGTTGAGACACCACTTGCCCTGCCCATGTACGGCGCGACCCTGACCCGTGCCGTGCGCACGCGCGACAGGCCGATCTGCGCATGCACAGTGTGCGTGCGACGGGCCGATCCGCGCCTGCGCAGCACGCACGCGACGGGCCGATCCGCGCATGCGTGGTGCGACCGCCCAAACCGCATATGCACGGCACGATGGCCCAAATCGCGCATGCGCGGTGCGCGATGGCCCGAACCACGTATGCGCAGCGCGTGCGCGATGGGCAAAAAAGAAATGGCGGACCGCGGTGTCCGGCGACCCCCGCAAAACGGTCGTTCGACCCCAAATGGGGTCGCGACCCATAGGTTGAGAACCGCTGCTTTACATGCTCAGATTATGATTGTTAAAAAAGCAAAAGAAAGACTAAAAAAGAATACCCATGAATAATCATACAAACTTTTACCAACACCAGTCTTATTCTTTGAACCTACTATAAACCTCTGCAACTATCTTGGTCCTTTGGTGTGCCAATCAGATCAAATAAATACAAATAAAATTGTCCAGTGTCCATGTTCATCATTTTTATACATAAAAGGTGCTATATATTTGTATTATTTTGAGGATGGGGAAAATTCAAAATTTTTACGTCTTGGGGTTGGCGGCATTGAAGCGACACACACTCACGTTGTAACCATGTTTTTCTTTATTCATTCCACGTTACCACTCAGTAATCCAACAGGCTCGTGGGCCTTTTATAGTTTCCCAAACAGCCTATCATAAGTCTCCTTTGTTCACGCCTTGCGCCTGTGCGCAAGGCTAGCGCCAACCAATCTGGTCCCGGGCAGCTTTTGGGTTGCCCGGGACCATTTGCAACATTTCTGGGCCTGCTGAGCTACCTCTTCAGGCCCAGGACACAACACCCCACCTCCTTGATGAAAAACACAATTACATTTGTCCCCTGGCAGGAAAAAAAAAGAATTCCCCTGCCCAGCACATAGGCAAAATATCTTTATAAAATAATAGAGTTAACTTAAACAAACCACTCTCCAAAATTATGATTAGTGTGTTTATCTCTACCAAGTGTAGATTCCCATCACCCAGTTATAGACCAGCAAGGTGAAGATAGAAACCTCACATAGTCTCCCAGATGCTTGGGTGGGGCCTTAGCTCTTTGTGATCTACACAAGGTCAGGGAGGCTGCCTGGCTTGTCAGCTCACCTGCCCAGCTGGGCAGACCAGGACTTTTACTTAATGGAGCCTGGCCTACCGACCCATCTGGTGGGCTTGATAGACCAGGAATCTGATGACCATAAATGACAGGTGACCCCCATTGCACCAGGTTGGCTGAGTCTTCTGGATTCCATCCAGGTTCCCTTGGAGGGTAGGAAATCCCCAAGCCCAATGGTGGAGTGGAGGTCTCTCCTTCCACCATGGACTGCTCCTGGGAACTTAGTCCCTCAAGCACACGACCAGTCTCAGATGTGACCTGTGTTGCAGCTGTGTCCCAATAGTTCCAGACTCCCGTGTAGGTGGTCGAAGTGCCAGAGTCAGGAGCCATCTCTATGGCAAACCCCCTCTCAGGAGAATTCCTGTTTGGCACACTTGCAGATGTGCAGGCTCTGGGGTGATTCCCTATTCGGAGCAATAGCTGAATCATGAGGATGCCCTTGCTCCTCCACTGGGGCATCAATAGCAACCTGCAGAAATTCTCACGTACAGTAAGACTGGATTTTGACCTGAAGTGTGACCTTGTTCCTGGGCCCCTCCCCCCGAGAGCAGAGCCAGAAGCAGAAATGTCAGGGGACAATCACCAGCGCAGTTGGTCAATATTATGCCGAAGGACGTGGCCATCTCCCAAGGTCTCTTTGTATGATAGCAGCCCCAAGATCTTGCAGACAACAGATGTGACCCAGAGATGTCCAGGACCATAGTTCCTTGCCCAGACTGGATCGCCCACCTGAAGTCTCCTAGGACCTAGGTGCCCATGGATGTTTCACCTGTGAAGCCACCTGGTCTGGGTGCAGTTTGTCCAACTTCGTGATGAGGCGGCGACCCCAGCAGAGTTCAGCTGGGCTCTTTCCAGTGGCAGTGCATGGTGCAGTGCGGTGTGCAAGAAGAAAATCTGCTAACCTGTGATGCCAGCTACCATGTGTGATTCTTTTGAGTGTGTCTTTGGTGGTGCGCACCATCCGTTCATCTTGCCCATTGGTGGAAGGGTGGAAAGGAGCTGACGTTGCATGCCAGATCAAGTTGGCCTGAAGGAAAGCCTGGAACTCAAAAGAAGTAAATTGAGGACCGTTGTCAGAAGCAAGGACATCAGGGAGGCCATGGGTAGCGAAGATTCCTCTCAACAGCTGGATGGTCCTGGCAGTAGTAGTGGAGGAGACAGGTACAACCTCTAGCCATTTGGAATGGCTATCCACCAGGATAAGGAAGAATTGCCCCTGAAAGGGCCCAGCGTAATCTAAATGTACCCTTGACCAAGGGGTTTGTGTCTCCTCCCACCTGTGTACAGGGGCCTGAGGCATTTCAGGTCATGATTGTTGGCACACCCGGCACCCGTGCACCTGGGCCTTGATAGCTTTATCAAGCGCCGGCCACCAAAGATGGCTGCGTGCAAGCGCTTTCATGCGCATAATGCCCAGATGTCCCTCATGCAGAGAGGACAAGACTCTAGACCTCAGTGAGGCTGGGATAATTACTCTACTACCCCATAAAAGGCACCCCTTAATGTAGACAGTTCATGCCTTCTTTGCCAGAAGCTTTGAAATGCAACATCTGGACACGTGTCAGGCCATCCTGACAAGACCCATTTCATCATGCGTGTGAGCATGTGATCTGTGGCAGTTTCTGCAGCCATGTCCCTAGCATTGAGGGGAGATTCAGGCAACTCCTGAATGGAAAGAATATTAATAGCAGGAGCAGGATCTGCCTCTATTTGTTTGAGAGGTAATCTGCTGAGGCCATCTGCATGACCCATCTCTTTTCCCAGTTTGTGGATGAGTGTATAATGATATGCTGACAGGAAAATTGACCATCTCAGCATATGTGGGTAAATAATGTGTGGTGTCTGTTTGTTGGTAGTAAACAAACCCAGCAGAGGCTTATGGTCTGTGTAGACCGTGAAGTGGCAGCCATATAAGAAATCATGGAATTTCTTTATGCCAGCCACTATGGCCAAGGCTTCTCTGTCAATCTGAGCATAATTCTGCTCTGCAGATGACAGAGTCCTTGAATAGTAGGCTACAGGGACTTGTGTCCCATCAGCCTGCAGGTGGCTAAGTATTGCTCCCACCCCATAAGGAGATGCATCGCATTCTATGCACACAGGCAGTTGCTCATTGAAATGCTCTAATACAGCATTTGAAGAGAGCAAGGCCTTAACCTAATTGAAACTCCTGTCATGGACTTTAGTCCACTGCTTGTCTAAGAGCCAGTGTAATGGCTCTGCCACTGCAGCCTTATGTGAGAGAAATGCATGGTAAAAATTTAAGAGCCCCAAGAAAGCTTGCAGCTCACTCTTGGATGTGGACCTTGGGGCCTGCTGAATCACTTGAAGCTTAGATTCAGCAGGGTGGATGCCTTGAGGATCAATCCTGAAGCCTAAGAAGTCAGTGGAAGTGACTCCTATCTTGCATTTGTCTTGCTTTAATTTATGGCCTGCTTGGCGGAAATGCAACAAGACAGCCCTTAATCTTTCTGCTAGATTTTGAGATGACTCTCCAGCAATGAGGACATCATCAAAGTAGGGACAGACCCCAGGAATACCACGAAGTGTGCATTCCATGACACTTTGAAATATGCCAGGGGCTACATTAACCCCAAACTGCAGTCTTTTAACTTTAAAAGCCCCTCTATGTGTTACAATTGTTTGGGCCTCTGCAGTTGCCTCATCAAAAGGTTACATCATCTTCTGCCACAAATGCCATGGCTCCACTTGCCTGGCAGGGCAGGAGTGTGCTCGCACTCAGGAATGCACGTGGAGCTGCTGCCTTGCTTGCCCTGCTGGGGCTGGGATGGACTGCACATGAAGCCTTTCCCTGCATGCGTCCTCAGGCGGAGGAGACTGGCAGCCACGGCTCTCACTCCCCTCCGGCCTCCATCTGCCTGAGGTCCAAGGTTGGCATGCCTGGCTGGCCGACAAAAGGCTGAAGAGCATGGGACAGGAGAAGCCACCCCGGGACGAGGGGTAGGTGGGGTGGGTGCTCCTGATGTCTGCAGGGGAAGGAGCGGCGAGGAGGCTCCATGCTGAGCCCAGCCCCGGCACGGAAAATGAGGCAGCAGCCTCCTGTGTGTCCCCATGTGCGAGTGCGCCCCCACCCTGCCAGGAAAGCGGCATCCCTGGCAGAAGAGCACAGGCAGGGATCTGCATCAGCTCTGCTTGCCTGGCAGGGTGGGCATGTATTCGCACATGAGGATGCACATGGGGCTACTGCCTTGATTTCCGTGCTCTGCCGGAGCTGGGATGCACTGGGCATGGAGCCTCCATGCCATTTCTTCCCTTCCAGACATTGGGATGCCCACCCCACCTACCCCTCATCCAGGGGCAGCTGCCCCCATCCTGCATTCTCCAGCCTGTTGCTGCCCAGCCGGGTGTGCTGAGCTTGGGCCTCGGGAAGATGGAGGCTGGAGGGAAGTGAGAGCTGCAGCTTCCAGGCTCCTCTGCCTGAGGATGCATGTGGGGAGAGGTGCTGCCCAGCTTGGTAAGCCACAGTCCACCCGCAGAAGGAGCAGGAGGATGGAGGAGGTGGGCTGGCTAGGGACAGGCACAGCACTGCCCATGAGGGGAATCTGACCAGCCCCAGCCTGGGGGGGAGAGACCAAGGGAGCCCAAAGTGAGGCAGGCGTGGTGCTCAGGGTAGCTGCTCTTCCCCTCCCCTACACTCCCACAGAAGGACTGGCTGGCTTCGGCGTAACGTAGGCAGACCTGGCCGCACATCTGCCCAGTGGTGCTGGTGGGCCCGGCCTTCTTTCCTTCCTTCTTTCCTTCCTTTCTTCTTTTCTTTCTTCCTTCCTTCCTCCCTTTCTTCCTTCTCCCTTCCTCTCCCTCCCTCCCTCCCTCCCTCCCTCCCTCCCTCCCTCCCTCTCTCTCTCTCTCTCTCTCTCTCTCTCTCTCTCTCTCTCTCTCTCTCTCTCTCTCCCTCCCTCCCTCCCTTTCTCCAAAATCCAAACTTAGATGTCCTCCTTCCCCCACTAGCCTTCTCCAAAGTGCAAATGGACACCGCATCCTACTTGTCTTCTCCAAACTCCACAATCGCTTCCAAAGGCCGTCTGCTCAATCACTCGCTATCTCGTTATACTCTCGCCAAAACCTGCTTTTATAGGTTCTCCTCTCCCCACCCAGCTCTCGCAGCTGTTCATGTGAGAGTGCTGCTGGATTCAGTTTCCCTGCCCTCTCCAGTTCCCACTAGTCAGGTGTACATGGAGAGTGGAAGGGGAGCATCTCTTTGGTGTGCATGCTGACAGAAAGGGCTCTGTGTGCCCAATCTGGCACGTGTGCCATAGATGTGACTCTCGGTGGCTATACTTCACAAGATAACCCATAAACCACAACTTTTATTCCAAGAACACTGCTTTGGTCTCACTTAATGAACCATTGTATCAGAAGTACAACCTTCAGTAAGGCATTATCCTAATTTATGAAAACCACATAAGCTGCCACAGCAAACCAATACTTTTCTGTTGTATCCACTTGTGTGTACAAAACAATGGCATTTTTACAAGTGCTGCTCACACTTTGTGTTTATCACTAAAATTAATATGATTTAAAACTTGATTAAAGGTCACTCTAACAAATATAATAAATATCAATATGTCTTTTGTAATATACTGTTCTATATGTCATTCTTGACAATTTTGTCCTCATTTACAGAACACAATAAATCTTTATTGACTTGAATATTTTTCCTGGAAATTTCAGACTGATCCAACTATCAATATGCCATCCATTTCTTAAAAGAGACAATTCATTATCAAAATCTCCTAAGATTAATTACAATATGATAATTCATTTTGTTTAAGAGCTCTCAGAGTAATGGAAACTTTCCTTAATCATAATTTCTCTTGGGAATTTTCCCACTTAGAGATAACTCCCTCTGGTTATTATCAAGCAACTGGAAGAAAAATGTCTATAGGAAAAGTTTGAAGAAGACATATTTGGCTATAATTTCTCAGTGGAAATTATAGGAAGTGAACTAATGGCCATAAGAAACCTATGGCCATTTCCATATTGTCTCCCAAAAGCATATTTATTTTATCAAATACGGGTAATTAGCAATCGAATAAATAAATAAATAATAAATAAACTGACAATGGTTCATTTAGTGACTATTCAAAGTTACAATGGCACTGAAAAAAGTGACTTACCACCATTTTTCACACTTATGACTGTTGCAGCATCCTCATGTTCATAAATAAAAAAAAATTAAAAATAATAATAATAAAAATTAAAATAATGTTGTAAGGGACCTTGGAGGTCATCTAGTCCAATGTCCTGCTCAGGCAGAGGTCATCTAGTCCAATGTCCTGCTCAGGCAGGAAACCCTATACCATGTGTGAAGAAAACCCTACACCATGTTCCATGGTTCTGACAGACAGAGACAAATAAAGCAGAACTCCGAGGCTTACAAGCTCCTCAAAGAACATGTTTATTGATACAAAGTATCAGCACATCAAAAGTCTGAATAGACATATAACAATCCCCAATACAAAGTTAAGAAATGCCAATGACCTTGGTTCCCATGGGAGAAAATCTTTTTATTCTAGCGAAGCACCTGGCAAATCCCCCTCCCTCCCTGCTATGTGTTAATCAAAAATGAGTAGGGAAAGTGTCGGCAACCATGCTTATTTTCAAAGTTGACACCATGGGTGATGAAAACCCTATACCATGTGTGATGAAAATTCACACTTGGCAACTGACTCATATTTATGACAATTGCAGTGTCCCGGGGTCATGTGTTCCCATTTTGCAGCCTTCTGACAAGCAAAGTCAATTGGGGAAGCCAGATTCACTTAATAACCATATGACTAACTTAACAACTGCAATGATTCACTTAGCAATTGTGACAAGAAAGGTTATAAACATGGGGCAAAATTCCTTTAACAAATGTTTCACTTAGCAACAGAAATTTTGGGCTCGATTGTGGCCGTAGGTCAAGGACTACCTGTATATATGGCCATCCATCTCAAAGAAAGTGACTCTGGATGGTGTAGAACTTTAGAGAGTTACAGTTAAACATTCCTTAGGGCCATCCTCACTTCAGGATCACAAGGGACAATATGCATGGGCTTATCCTTGCAAAGTGATGCCAAAAGGTAGCAATTAAAAATATATATTAAAAACATCTGGTTTGGCATTCAATGAAATGGGTGGAAGAAGCCAGAGATCTGGCTTCTTAGCTCGATTTCGTTCTGCCCGGTGACCCCAAGTTGTTGGAAAGTTGCCCTGGAGGATAATGGTATGGCTAGCTGATGAGAGCTAAAAAGCTCGAAATAGCTATTCTAGTCTCCCATTTAATTATTTAACTCTTTATCAACAAAAAGAAATTTGAATTTGTTGTGTATCGCAGTTGCGACTTGCACCTGCTTAATGCTCCTAGCCTGGGGCTGCAAGGGAAAAGTGATCATAATAGTAGAATTGCAGTATAGCAGTTACAAAAACCAAGGTACATCTGTTTTGAACTCTTTCCTAAAATGTGGTCAGCCTGAACATATTTATTCTACACCATAGATTCCACCAGAGAGAAAATGTTACGGACTGTTCATGTTATACATGCCATGATGCGACCTGAAAAGACCATTTATATAGAAGATTTGAGCAAGTAGTATTTTTTTTCAGCAACATATGTTATTTTTTCCAATCAACATGTTGTCTGGAGTTTGCTAAGCTAATACATGTTCAATTCCTAATCCTTTATTCTTTTCTCTAACCAAGAATAAAATAAATTCCAAATTTGATAGTAGTCTGTATCTTCTTTGTCTTTCAACCTCATAGTTAATCTGTCCATCTCTGCACATTCCAGTATTTTCCTGATTATTTCTTCCTCTGATGGCAATCCTTCATTCTTGCAGTATTGTGCAAAAATTATTCTTGCTGCTGTGGTGATGTGTAAAATTAAATATAATTTCTGCTTATTAGTCTTTTCAGACATAATGCCTAGTAAAAAAAGTTCAGGTTTAAAATCCACTTGTTCACCCAATATTTTTTCTAAACACATATGTATATTTTTCCAATAAACCTTTGCCTTCCCACATGTCCACCAAATATGATAATACGTGCCTATGTTATGTTTACATTTCCAACATCTATGTGACATACTTTTAAACATTTTTGCTAATCTTGCTGGTGGCAGGTGCCATCTATAAAACATTTTATATAGATTTTCTTTGTATGAAGTTGACATTGTTAATTTATAGTTGCTCTCCTTGAGAAAGTAGTATTTTCTGATTGAATTATTCAATTTAATCCATCAGTTCAATTCAATCATTCAATATGAGCTGTGATGGCGCAGCGGTTAGAATGCAGTTATCTTAAAAAGCAAAAAAAAAAAAAAAAAACCAAAAAAAAAACCCCAGCTCATTGAGAAATTTGTGTACGCCCAAATATTGCAATGTTGTCATTCCATATTTGCAGGAATATCAGAAAAGCTCAGGTGGATCTTCAGCCAACATAACATATGTGCACACTTCAAACCCAGGAATACACTAAGGCAGAAGGTTGTCCACCCCAAGGATAAGGAGAGGAGCGGCATACAAATAAATAAATAAATAAATAAATAAATAAATAAATAAATAAATAAATAAATAAATAAATAAATAAATAAATAAATAAATAAATAAATGAATGAATGAATGAATGAATGAATGAATGAATGAATGAATGAATGAATGAATGAATGAATGAAACACCCAGACACAAACTGAGCAATGTGATATATGCAGTACAATGCAGAGAGCCCTATGCAGAACTATACATTGGCAAAACAAAAGAACCACTTTATAAACACACAGCACAATATAGGAGAACAAACCCATCAGGACAAGATTCAGTAGTCCATCTGCATTTGAAAGACAATGGCCACTATTTCGCAAACAGCAAAATCCACATTTTGGACTGGTTTGAAAGAGGGGTCAAAGAGGCCATCTATGTCAAAACTGAATAGCCCTCTCTCAACAAAGGGGAGGGGAATCTGATATCATCTATCTCCAGTCTATATCACAGTCCTTTCAGCAGTTCTAAGAAGGCTCTATACCCATTTGCACTACTCAGGTGACCCTGACGACACAGATAAACCTCCAAATAGCCTCAATGACTCCCTAAAAGAAGGCAAATGACCAACTATTTGCAAGGAGTATAAATCCTTCCATTCCCCCACCATCCAGTCAGAGCTGAAGAAGCTTCTTGGATGAGAAGCGAAACGTCTTCAAAGAAAAACAAGAAAGTCCAGTTGCCTCATGAAAAAGCACCTTTGGGGTATGGTGCCCCATAGTACTTTAGTCAGTAATTTCTCCATTTTTTAAAAAAGAAAAAAAACCTTTATTTGTGGCTCTTCTTAAATACTTTATTCCAGCTTAATCCTCTTTTCAGAGAATCTTTAACTTCTTTGTTCCTGAGAGTATAAATAAAAGGGTTGAGCAATGGTGTAACCAACGTATTGAGAAGGGAGACTACCTTGTTCATATTTAATGAAGCATGTCCTGTTGGTCTGACATATATAAAAATAATTGCCCCATACAACAGAATAACAACGATTAAGTGAGAGATGCAAGTAGAAAAAGCCTTTTGTCTTCCAGAAATGGATGGGATTTTCATCACAGTGGAGATTATGAAGATGTATGAAACCACCGTCAAGAGGGAATTGCTGAACACCACGATGGTGGCAACCACAAAGACTATCCATTCAATGGGATGAGTGTCAGTGCAAGCCAGCTTTAGCAATGGTCCAACATCACAATAGAAGTGATTGATAGTATTGGGGCCACAGAATGGAAGCTGAAACACTAGAATGGTCTGTACCAAAACGGTCATCAGACCACCAAACCAGGATCCACAAGCCAGTTGAACACAAACTCTGCTACTCATGATTGTGTGATAATGAAGGGGGTGGCAGATTGCCATGTAACGGTCATACGCCATAGCAGTCAGAAGGAAGAATTCTGTGGCCCCTAGGAAAAAGTGGGAAAAAGCTTGAGCTTTGCAACCAGTCAGGCTGATAGATTTCTTGATGGTGAGTAAATTGACCAAAAATTTAGGGATTGTAGCTGTCACATACATGATTCCTAAGAATGAGAGGTTGCTGAGGAAGAAGTACATTGGCTTATGGAGATTAGGGTCATAAACCACAGTTGCAACAATGACAATATTCCCAGTGACGGTCAAGATATAGATCATCAAGACGCCCACAATAACCAGAAATCTTACTTTTAGGATGCTGGGAAATCCCAGTAAAATGAATTCGTCCACAACTGTTTGGTTCTTCATCCCAAACCTATTCATCCAAGAGCAGAATAATTGTTGAGCAGCATCAGAGGGATGATTCATCAAGATTATTATTCTACAGCTTGATGCTTTATCAGCCAACCCAAACCAACCCAAATCTTTGGCCTAGAAGCAAATTCAATCAAAAACATCACATTTTCCCCAAAGGTGCAGGGTCCACTTTTTGGGACCTAGAACCAAGTTCAGTAGGAATAAAAAAATGTGTTTACATTTTCCAGAGCTTTTAGTGAAATATGTATGGACCAGAAAGATAATGTTTAAAAATAAAGATGATTTATTTTAAAAATTCTGCAACATAAAGTTTTGTTGTGTAGTTTCTATAACACGAATCTCTCTATCCATTTTTTTCTTGGGTATTTGAAGAAAATGTTGATCAAATTATGTGCCTATTTTGTTTCTTCTACATTGATCTTTGTTAACTTGGTATCTACACACCACTATGACATGGCAATTTTAAGGTCTTCTTAAGAGGAAGTGGAGGGGAGCTCTCTGTCCCACGGATTTCCCCTGTTAAATTGCTCTTACTGTTTGTGTGTTTTTCCTAGCAATCAGTTAAAATCTACCTTCCATGTTACCTGAATCCATTAGTGTATCTTGTGAGCTATGGGGTGATAGAGAAAGGAGAAGACTTGACCTTCTTTTATGTGGTATCTTTCCCGAAATTGGAAGATGCCACATGGACTTTCATGTCCAACCTGTTCTTCAGTTCAAGAATCCAGATCAAAGCATTTCAGAGAGATGGACATTCAGTTTCCTCTTGATTTCATCCAATGGAAAGGAGTCTGCCAGATTTAGTATTCTCTCTGGCAATCTATATTGGGAGAGAGAAAAACAGACAAGCATACATGTATGATGTATATAAGGGCAGCTAAAGCCCTTCCCTCCATCTTTGATTAGTTAGAGTCAGCTCCGCAAGGTAGGCCAAACCAAGAAATCAACTTGCAGGACTACTAAAACTCTTTTTTATTCTATTTGGCTATAACAACAGAATCCTGCTAGTCTGACTGTGCTGGATCTCACTCTCTTTATTATGAATTAGGGAGTCAATTGTCTGATATACTTTTAAATGTTATCTGTTCACTGTGGACTTAAAATATTTATTTAACCCCTCATTGTCTTAGAAATGGAATGTCCATAGTTCCATCAAGGTCAACTTAATTCTCTACAGATATAGAAGTGCAAAGCTTTTCAATAATGTAATAAAATAATTAATCAATAAGTTTAATGTGTTACTATTATCGTTTAACTCGCATTCAATTGCTTACAGAGAAATTTATGAAAAATGGGGTTGAATATACATTTAACTCAGTTATTTATCTTTATTTATTATACACAATTATAATTTTAGTTAGATTACCTCTTTTCTGCAAGAATGTGGTCAACTAATCATTCACAAAAAATGATAAAAGAAGACAAAATACTCACCTGAGTAGATGCTCAGTTTAATTCATGAAGCAATAGATTGGATGTTATTTCTCTTTTTCACAAACTAATTTAGACAAATAGTCTAGTCTTTGTATACCACCCAGTGATGGATAATACAATCTTGGTAAGCCAACAATCAAGGTCAGAGAATAAGAACTCCATACCTTACCCCTGAGTTTCAGATAGTCTCTCTTCTATTGAAAACTTCTATTGGAAACTGAAGGAAACAAAACATATTTCTTATAGACTATCATTTGGTTCCTGATGTTAGGTCGATGCATGACTGAGTCCCAAATAGATGTTCTTATGCCTCATCCCTAAATTTCTGTACTCAATTTGTATTCAGTAATGAAAATACAGATTCTTCACTAAGTAAAAAAAATATTTCAATGTTTTCTAATTATTCCACCAAGGAGAACAAATCATTAGAGAGAGGGGGGGAGGAAACCCTTGGGGACTTTAGTTGCCCAGAACAAGACAAAACAGAATTTAAATTATTTAAAATTGTATTTCAAGATTTAATGCATCATTGTCATTGTCATTGTCATCATCATCACCACCACCACCATCACCACCACTACCACCACCACCAACACCATCATCATCACCATTTTTTAGAATGCAGGATAGGCTGTTTACTTCTAAATGAGAAAGAAAATGTGTTACATTTTTCTATGGGATGAAGTTGTAGGTATTCCAATATTGGAGGTTTTTAACTTTTTAAGAAGAGATTGGACAAACATTTGTCTGAAATGGTATAGGGTTTCCTGCCTGAGCAGGGGGTTGGACTAGAAGACCTCCAAGGTCCCTTCTGACTTTGTTCTTCCTCCTCGTCCTCGTCCTCGTCCTCATCCTTATCCTCCTCCTCCTCCTCCTCCTCTTTCTTCTTCTTCTTCTTCTTCTTCTTCTTCTTCTTCTTCTTCTTCTTCTTCTTCTTCTTCTTCTTCTTCTTCTTCTTCTTCTTCTTCTTCTTCTTCCTCCTCCTCCTCCTCCTCCTCTCTCTCTTCTTCTTCTTCTTCTTCTTCTTCTTCTTCTTCTTCTTCTTCTTCTTCTTCTTCTTCTTCTTCTTCTTCTTCTTCTTCTTCTTCTTCTTCTTCTTCTTCTTCTTCTTCTTCTTCTTCTTCTTCTTCTTCTTCTTCTTCATCCAGAGTTGGAAGGGATCTTGAAGCATTCTAGTCCAACCACCTGCTCAAGCAGGAGGCCCTATACCATTTCAGACAAATGGTTGTCCAGTCTTTCTTTGAAAGCCTCCAGTGATGTAGCACCAACAATTTCTGAAGGCAAGCTGTTCCACTGGTTGATTGCTCTCACCATTAGAACATTTCTCCTTAGTTCTAGGTACTTCTCTCCTTGGTAGGTTACTAACCAAGGAGAGTTTTATTATATAGTTACTGTATATCATATTATATTAATAATTATATTAATATTATATTAATAGTTATATTATATTACTGACAGAAAATTTCTCCTTAGTTGTAGGTTGCTTCTCTCAGCGACCAGTTAGGGTGCATAGGGTTGGCCTCCTACGAGTCCCGTCTGTTAGACAATGTCGTCTGGCGGGGCCTAGGGCAAGGGCCTTCTCCGTTGCTGCCCCAGCCCTCTGGAACCAGCTTCCCTCAGAGGTTCGTAGTGCTCCCTCCCTCCTAGCTTTCCGGAAACTCCTGAAGACGCATCAATGCCGACAGGCTTGGGGCATATGAGCTGTGCTCTGCCCCTGGGCCCTAGGAGTGTCCCGCCGTCAGTGACTGTTAGCCGATTGTGTTTGTATGTGGTGTGAATGAAATTAATTTTTAAATTTTTATTGTATTATTGTATTTTTGATGTGAGCCGCCCTGGGTCTTGGGAGAAGGACGGCATATAAATTTGATTAAACTTGAAACTCCTTGGTTAGTTTCCAATCAGTGCTTCTTGTCTTGCCTTCTGCTGCTTTGATCTCTTCTTTGTGGCAGCCACTCAGGTATTGGAACACTGCTATCCTGTCACACCTAGTCCTTCTTTTCACTACACTAGACAGTTCAAATTCCTGCAATCGTTCGTCGTATGCTTTTCAGCCTCCCCCCCAATCATCTTTGTTCCCCTTCTCTGCACTCTTTCCAGCATCTCAACATCATTTATATATTGTGGTGACCAAAACTGGATGCAGTATTCCAAGTACTAAAGCAGTACTAACACTTCACATGATCTTGATTCTATCTCTCTCAATAGATTGAAAAGCATAATTCAATAGATTGTACAACTAGATACAAATTTAAAATGATTGTATTAAGTTGAATGGCATTTAACTTGAATTTTTTCTTTGTTTACATGTACAAATGTTTACCTAATAATAATAATAATAAAATTAAAAAAAAAGACTGAAAACTAGCATTACCAGTTGGATATCACACCAAGCAGGCTGACTTCTCTAAATAAGAGATGAAATTTACATAAGTGGAAAAGAAGATAGTTTGACAATAGAGAGTTTGTCTATTGAACCAGACCATAGAATGATTTTTTCTCTAAGAAAAATCTCAGTTTGACAAGAGGATTGTAGCCAAAATGGAGCCACAGAAAATGTATCTAATGAATGTCAGCATCTTGGGGGGAAGAATAAATCTCCTTTATCCCATCTGGGAATCAAATCAAGTCATTCTAAATAAACTTTAATTTTATAGTATATAATAATAACAATAACAATAACAATAACAATAACAATAACAACAACAACAATAACAATAACAATAACAATAACAATAACAATAACAATAACAATAACAATAACAATAATAATAATAATAATAATAATAATAATAATAATAATAAGTTGGAAGGTACCTTGGAGGTCATCTAGTCCAACCCCCTGCTCAGGTAGGAAACCGTATACCATTTCTGACAAACAGCTGTCCAGTTT
This sequence comes from Bothrops alternatus, assembly GCA_034064705.1. Classification (NCBI taxonomy): domain Eukaryota; kingdom Metazoa; phylum Chordata; class Lepidosauria; order Squamata; family Viperidae; genus Bothrops; species Bothrops alternatus. The sequence continues at coordinate 1,879,260 of JARGCV010000074.1, forward strand.
CTTTTTAAAAACTTTTTATATTTTATTATACTCAGTGAAACATTTTATCTTTAGTACATATCATTTTCTTCAAAGCTTCTTTGACATCTTTGTTCCTCAGAGTGTAGATGAAAGGGTTGAGCAGAGGGGTTACAATGGTATTAAGTACAGAAACCATCTTGTTTATTTCCAAAGAAGAGTTGGCATTGGGCTTAACGTACATGAACATAACCGTCCCATATTGGATGGATACAACTGTAAGGTGGGCAACACAAGTAGAGAAAGCCTTCTGTCTCCCTGAAGATGAAGAGATGCGCATTATGGTGAAGATGATCAAGCTATATGAGATTGCAGTGAATAGGAAGGTACTGAACAGAAGAAGGACTGATCCCAGTAACACCATCTGTTCAAGCAGATATGTATTAGCACAAACTAAACTCAGTAAGGGGGTCACATCACAGTAGAAGTGGTTGATCATATTGGGACCACAAAACGGGAGCAGACATAGTAAAACCATCTGGACAATGACAGTGAATAACCCTCCCAACCATGAGCCCAAGGCTAGTTGGAGACAAAGTCTGAAATTCATGATGCTGTTGTAATACAATGGTTTGCAGATGGCAATGTAGCGGTCAAAGGACATCGAAGCGAGCAGGCAAAATTCTGTGGCTCCGAGGAAGAAATGGAAAAAAGCTTGAGAGATGCAACAGTAGAAACAGATGGACTTTTTCTCTGCTAGAAAGTGAGCCAACATCTTGGGTGACAAGGTGGTGACATAGAAGATCTCCAAGGAAGAAAAATTCCCCAAGAAGAAGTACATGGGGTTATGGAGATGAGGATCATGGGCAACAATGACAATGATCAGGATGTTTCCAGTGATTGTGAGGAGGTAGATAAAAAGAATCGGGATGAAGAGATACTTCTGCAACTCAGCTGAGCCTGGAAACCCTTGCAGGATAAACTCAGTGACCACAGTCTGATTTATCTGATACATTTGCAGGGATATCTTTTGCCTATAACTGTCAAGGACAAACAAGAGAATAAAAATTACAGGCTGGTTATTTTATCATCCTATTTAAATTGGTCATCCCTCTTTTCAAATGAAGAAAATGTCTGATACTAGATTGGGCGCATATGTCAACAGTTATGCAACTTATAACATAAAATATGGAATCACAGGTTAGATAATTGAATTAGAAAATTAAAATTATTTAGGGGCATTCATTTGTGTGAGGTAAATCAGGGGTCTTAATACAATATTCATTTCTGTCACTTTCAATATTGGATTGTCACAAAACTTTGGGTGGCTTACAATCTTTCAACCAAGACATTCTTTAATATTTGTCTATTGAACCAGACCACAGAATGAATTTCTCTCTAACAGAAATCTCAGTTTCTAATAGAGCCATGGTTAGAATGATGTATTGCAGGCTGACTTTGACCACAGCCAGGAGTTTGATCCTGGCCAGCTCAAGGTTGACTCAGCCTTCCATCCTTTTGAGGTTGGTAAAATGAGGACCCAGAGTGTTGGGGGCAATAAGATGACTCTTTAAATCTGCTTAAAGTGGACTGCAAAGCACTATGAAGCTGAATATAAGTCTAAATGCCATGCTATTGCTATTATAGAATATGAATAGTAATCTAACAACATAGACGTGCTGAAAAACAGTAAAGAAAAATAGGAGCCCAGGGATCACACAAAGTAGAAAAATAATATTTAGGGAAAAACTAAGTAAGAAAGCCAAAACGAATAACATCATATAACCTCATGTGAATTCGTGATGATTTCAGAAGCTACAAGAAAACATGCAGACACGTAGAAATAAACCCAGTAAGAGAAAGGCCAAATGGGGAATTTCAGATGTAATGGGATGACTGAAAGGCTTTGCAGGAGCCTGGCCAGCAAGAGGGGAGTGGAAAGCTTGGACAGCTACTGCTGATTTGGGCAAGGTGGGTGTAGACTGGGGGAAGGGAAGAAAAGGAGAAGGCGAAAAGGGGTGGGGGGGGTTGTTGTTGCTGTTGGAGAGAGACCAGGTGAAGCCAAAGAGAATTGGAGTTTTAGGTGATTCCGCTCCTTTGGAGTAGTGGGAAGGAGAGGAAGAGAGAGGCGGGGGGGGGGGAGATTATTGCTTTCTTTTGCAAGGGGATATCCGGAGCAAGGGGAAGAGAGAGAGTGAGAGTGAGGAGTTGCCTGGGGTGCTGAACCAGGTTTTAACTAGATTTGGCATAGAGAGAGACCTGGGATGCCGGGCTCCAAGATAAGAGAAGAAGAGGTGAGCCGCTACCGCTTTGGAGACCAGCAGCCATCCAAACGTCGTCGATCACTATCAGCTGTGCTTGCTATAAAGCACATGTGCTTGCATTGTGGAGAGTTGCCCTGGCAGAGTGAGCTGTGATTGCAGGGGTGTTGATTATCTCCCCTCCTGGTTTCTGCTGCTGCTTGGAGCTGGGGAGCTCTTTCCACACACCCCTCTTGTTTCTCAAACAACTGCTAAGGACTATTGACTATTATTGCTACAACTGCCTGAGGCTGTTAAATACTGTTATTTATTTATTTATTTATTTATTTATTTATTTATTTATTTATTTTGACTTATATGCCGCCCTTCTCCTCAGACTCAGGGCGGCTCACAGCAAATAATACAAGTACAAAATATAAATTAGTTAAAATGGCAGTATACAATATAAAAAACTATAAAACTATACCCACTCATACAACATACAGTCCCTAATCAAAGGCCCAGGGGCAGAGCGCAGCTCACAAGCCCCAAGCCTGTCTGCATAGATGTGTTTTTAAAAGTTTTCGGAAAACTAGGAGGGAGGGAGCAGTACGAACCTCTGAGGGAAGTTGATTCCAGAGGGCTGGGGCAGCAACAGAGAAGGCCCTAACCCTAGGTCCCGCCAAACGGCACTGTCTAGCAGACGGGACCCGTAGGAGGCCAACCCTGTGTGCCCTAACCGGTCGCTGGGATTCATGGGGCACTGGCCACCAACTTTGTTCCTGAAAACTCCGCCTCTGACGACGAGAACTTGCCATCTCTTCACTCTGTGTGAGCTCCTGCTGAAACTGGACATCATGTCAATGCTCTGAGAGTGCAGCTGTTGAGCGGGACTAAAGGGGGAAGATTCGGAGGGCCTGTGCTTTGACGGCCTCCAAAGGGTAACGCTACACAGAAACTAATTATGGTTAAAACATTGAGGATGATCGCCAAATATTTAAATCTTTTGACCATCTCACACAAGTTCTTTTAAGATACGATGTGTCTGTATATAATTTAAGTACATATATGGGCCATATAGGGCAGGACACCACATCTGTTTTCCATTAAGTTTAGATGCTTTAGCTACTTGCTTTGTTTGTATTAATTACCTTGTGTTTTATTCTTCTTTAAACTCCCGAGAGTCAGTTTAGATTATGAGCGGATAAAAATTTGATAAACTGATAAATAAAGGACCAAAATCAATATGCATTCCAAGAATAAAAAAAAATGTGCAAAAAACTAAAGTATCTGTAAGAAGAGAATGTCCACCCATCCTATGAATGACATACAAGTTATAATTATGGGGAAAACTTTCCTTCTGGGAGAGCCAATATTATAATCTCTTGCATTTTGCTTCTATATTTCTCATGTCTGCCTTGATGGATATGGAAACAAGTTTTTTTTTAACCACCATAGTTAGATTTATATAAAATACTAAAATATAAATCAATCAACCATATTTGTTAATGCAATCAAACTCAGTCTATTAACAATTTGATCAAAGACTTTTTCCCTTAGTAATAAACTTGTCTCAATCTAATATTATTACATACCTTACAATATGAAATCACAGTTACCAGTTATTTATCTGGTGTTGGCCTTCATACACATCAAGTTCTTTCTGGGAACCTAGGATTGTGTAATGAATCAGTGAAATACATGTGCAGATTTTTGTCAATGCGCAGATTTTCTAAGTGCTATCCAAGATTTTCCAGTTTTGACAGAGGCAAAGAAGACGGCATAAAAAAGCATTAGGGTTTTTTTGCTGCCTTCATTGTACTACTAAGATCAGTTTTTAAATTAAAAGCTCTTTGAGGGGGTCAGAGTCTAGAAGAGATCTCCTTAGGATATCTCTGTCAGCATTAATATTACAAAGATTTCAGATCTTGATCAAACCTTCATAGGTTGGTAAGTGACTGTGTTAAAGACATAAACTAAGTCAGGTTAGGAAAAGAAGAGTAGATGTGTTTACAAAACACATACAACTCTGATGTGCTTTAATATCAGGGAAGGATTATTATTATTTTTTTGAGGGTGGTATGTTAAGATGTTGTGTGAACATTAGGATTTATATAACAATTTGGTTTAGTTTAGTGGGTTATCTTGTGTTTTACCCTGTATTCACTTTGGAAAGTCGGGGGGGTGGGTGGGTTGGGGGGGTGTTACAATGTATGCAACTGCAATATTGGTATTATATAAGCTTGATGTTGCTTGGGCAGTACCTCGGAACCACATCTGGAGGGGGTGGAGATTGAGGAATGAAGGATTGGAGGGAAGTAGGGAGGTTGTAGGAGGGTGGAGAGAGAGGGAGCGAGAGAGGGTGGGGGGATAGAAGTAGGAGGTAGGGAGGAAGGAAGAGGGGGATGTGGTGGAGGGGGTGCTGCTGAGCAATACCTATAGTTATTTTAATTATTTCATGTAAGATTTTATGCTTTGTTTTGTGTCAAAAAAGTTGTAAACGATTGTATTTAGTTGAGTTATATTTATAATTATAAAACTAATAAAATATTTATAAAAAAAAGATGTTGTGTGAACTTAGTCTGTTTGTTTGTTTAATTTTGGCTCTCCCCACCCTTCACAGTTGTGACACTTGTGGCCGCTTAGAATGACTAAAATAAAATATCTGCAGTAGAAAATCAATTGTGATGCTTAAACATTGCACAGTTCCTCCCCAAACCCTAACACAATTAATCAAAATTCATCAAAATATTTACAGAGTTGACAAGATTAATAGATAAATGGTTTTCCTGAATTGTTCTGCCTTTGTGATTCCCTGTATCTTAGCAAGATAGACATGATTCAGATATCAAGAACTAGAAAAGTGTATGGTTCAATGTCTCATATAAACACCCTGGACAGAAAAATAGAATAGAATAACAAAGTTGGAAGGGACCTTGTAGGTCATCTAGCCCACCCAAGCAGGAGACCCTGCAAATGTAATAATCAAGTTAAATATGCAATAGAAATCTGGACAGTTCATGATCTTAATAAGGCTTTCAAAGAAATACTGTTCAGGTGCTGAAGATGAAGTGTACTCACAGAATAAAAGGCAATTTTTCCAAGCTCTATCTCACACACAATTCCACCTTTCCATCAACAATAAGCTTTTCTGAGATTTAAAGAAAATAAAACACACACGTATAAGAAAGAAGTTCAAAAGTCAAGACATTCTGCAAGATGGAAGAAAATAGAGGGCTACAGCCAACTGTGCCCCATAACCTTGAAAAAAAGGAGAAAATATATAGATTTTACTTAAATGTTATGGTTCCATCCACGGTGCTGCATAACAATGGGTTCTTTATAAGTCTGCTATATTTTCAGTCATACTTCCCTAAGCCACAAATGAGTTTTGAAGCAAATCTTAATAGCCCAGAGAGACCTAATTAGAACGGTCTGAATATGCTTGTCTTCCTTCCTTCCTTCCTTCCTTCCTTCCTTCCTTCCTTCCTTCCTTCCTTCCTTCCTTCCTTCCTTCCTTCCTTCCTTCCTTCCTTCCTTCCTTCCTTCCTTCCTTCCTTCTGTAAAATTATGCTGCATATAATACCAGCTAAAGTGGAAAGTTTTTTGCTTGATGGACACATTTTTAAAAGGTTTACTCTCTAATGCTTTGCCACACCATGTTTCTTTATGGAGTAGTGGGCAGACACAATGACTAAAAGAACTTTATCCAATTGCAGTTTGGGAAGCACAGATTAGTTTGAGATGGTTGAAATCTTCTGGGAGTATCTACTCCAGGCATGCCAAACTACTGGCCACGGGTCAGATGTGTCACATCAAAACCGCGCCCACCCCATTGCCAGCAATGGGGAAAAAGTCCTGATACGTCATGCAATGTCACATGATGTCGCGAGTTTGACATGCCTGATCTATGCTTTGCAGGGGAGAAGAGGTTGGCACACTATCTTAATGTCATACTTCTGGGATAAATGTGTTGCCACTTCAGTCAGGGTGGATGAGTTCTGTTTTTGTTGCTGAGTGGGACAAAATTTTTCCTTGGGTGTGAAGAGATGTTGTGGAGTTGCTTGTTTTAGTCTTGAAAGCTACCCAGAGACACTTGTGTGAGATGAGTATGGGTGCACACAGAGACACAGAGAGAGAGAGAGAGACACAGACACAGACATAGACACAGACATTATATATATATATATATATATATATATATATATATATATATATATATATATATATATATATATATATATATATATATATATATATATATATATATATATATATATATATATATATATATATATATATATATATATATATATTTGTTTTCTGAGGTTTTCGCGGGTGTCTGTATGCAAAGACCTGCATATATATATATATATATATATATATATATATATATATATATATATATATATATATATATATATATATATATATATATATATATATATATATATATATATATATATATATATATATATATATATATATATATATATATATATATATATATATATATATATATATATATATATATATATATATATATATATATATATATATATATATATATATATATATATATATATATATATATATATATATATATATATATATAAATATATTAAGGTCTGTGACTTACAACCATTTGTTTTATGACTTTTCGAAGTTACAACATCACCATAAAAAAGTGACTTATGACCAGTTTTCACATTTAAAACTATTGCAGTAATCTGACAGGTATGTGATCAAAAATTTGGCAACTGCCTTATGCAATATTTATCACCATTTCACTGTCCCAGGGACATATGATCACTATCCGTAATCTTTCTAGCCAGCTTTGATAAGCAAAGTCAATGGGGGAAGTCTATGGATATAGAATGGCATAGATATAGATGATATAGATCAGCGGTTCTCAACCTGTGGGTTGTGACCCCATTTGGGGTCGAATGACCATTTCACGGGGGTCACCAAACAACGCAGTCTGCCATTTTTTCCCTTTTCCTTAGCTGTGCTAATCCCTCTTATTCTATTGGCTTTTGAAAGCAATAGAATAGACTCTCTTGAATAGAGTCTAATTCTATTGGCTTTCAAAAGCCAATAGGAATTGTCCAGGCTGTCTCTGCCCTGCTGAGCCTGCCAAAAGTCCCAGTCTGCAAACGGTGCTGCAAGTTGTCTGCAGCGAAGGCGAGCTGTCTGGAAGTTTCCACCCCTCTCTGCTGAGCAACTACTAAAAATGTAAGTAAAAGAGGGCCAGGGGTGGGAGACGGGAGGCCAGCGGGCGCAGGGAGGGTTGCTGGCACGCGTGGGGCCCAGTGGGTGCCTTACCTCCCTTGGGCTGGGCCAGCTGGTGGCCCAGCCAGTGGTCGCCCTGCACCGTCACTGCCCCTTGCCAGCTACACCTTGGCTGGCGCAGGGGGCAGCATCACACATGCGCGGTGCTCCCGGGCAGGGAAATAGTCCTTGACATACGACTGGTTGGGGGTCCTCGACTTACGACAGGTTGGGGGTCGCGGCATTAAAAAGGTTGAGAACCACTGATATAGATGATATAGATAGATACAGACATACAGACATATAGATGTAGACATAGAGGTAGATATAGACACAGAGATAGGTAGCTATAGATGTAGCTGTTGCTATAGTTTTAGATATATAGATATTTCTTCCTCTAAAGTACTAATCAGGCATTCCTTCTTAATCTTTTTGATGTCTTCAAAGCTATGTTGGGATTATTATGTTCTATATTCTGATTCAAAAAATCAACTAAAATTCACAAAAGTTGAAGTACAACTCTTTACTTAAGAATAGAATAACAGTGAAAGGGACCTTATAGGTCATCTAATCTAACCCCCTACTTAAAAAGGAGACCCTATACCATTTCAGACAGATGGCTGTCCAAAACCTTCAGTGATGAAGCACCCACAACAAACTGTTTCATTTGTTGAATGATCTCACTGTTAGAAGATTTCTCCTTATTTCTAGTTTAAAATAAACCCAATGAGAAAAAAATACATATGTCAAGCTATTTTCCAAAGCGCCTGAAGGCAGGACAAGATGCAATGGATGGAAACTAATCAAGGAGAGAAGCAACCTAGAACTAAGGAGAAATTTCCTGACAGTTAGAACAATTAACCAGTGGAACAACCTGCCTCTAGAAGTGGTGAATGCTCCAACAGTGGAAGTTTTTAAGAAGAGACTAGACAGCGACTTCCGGTGGCTCCGCCTCGTCGATGGAGCCTCTAATGTGAGGCTCCGGTCTCTGAATCAGTATAGCCGTCAACAACAGCGCTCATCAGCTGTTTGTTGCGGCGGAAAAACTCCCCCTCGGGCAAAGAGGGGGAGTAGAGCATTAAGAGCCGGGTTGAGCCCTTCCAAGACCCCTGGATTAAATTTTCAGGGGCAGAGAAGGTGTGCTCCCCAGGCTCTTGAAAAGCTCCTGTTCAGAAACGCTTCTGTCGGCTGACAGAATTAGACGTTGCGACCGCCTCTGTTCTTTCAGGAAGAATAATAAAGGCTTTATTCAGACGGAATGGATACAGGAGCCTTCTGAGTACTGCAAGTATATTGTTACTTTGTTTCTGCCTTTGTATCTACAAACTTTTTTGATTCAATATAACCTTTTTAAGATGGCGTTTGTTTTTTCTGCTGAGTGAAAGTGAAAGATGAAAGTGTTTATTCCACTGAGAAATTGAAACGGAATTTTTTTTCTTTTCTTTTCAAGACTTGTTTGAGAGACTATTTGGACTTGATTTATTTATTGATTTTTTTACTAAATTATAAAATAATTGGACTTTTTAAAAAGAACTTGAGAAGGGCGGAAGTGGAAAAAAAATTTTTTTTTTTTAGTTTCTCTTTCTTTGTTTCAATTATGACTACAAGACAAAAGGCAGCTGCTAAGGCGGCTATGCCCTCTCCAGGACAGCTTGTCAAATCACAGTCTGCTCCTTTAGAATCTCAAGAACCTGCACAGTCCTCACAAATGCTTACAGTGAAAGATCTACAGTCGGCTTTAACAGATGTAATATCTTTTTTTAATGATAGGTTTGATAAATTGGAAGATAAATTTGATGTGAAAATAGAGGAAAAGATGGTTGAGCAGAAAAAAGACTTTAAAGCTATGATAGAAGCCTCTAATCAGGAGATGAGAGAAGATATTGTAGACGCTATCAAGGGTGTTTGGGACTATACTATTGTTGTTGAAGAGAAATTAGAGAATGCTGAGCAACATTTTGAAGAAAAATTAGAAGAAATTAGAAGCGATGTTCAAGATCAAGCTACTTTGACACAATATCATCAGATGCAGTTTGCGGTTAGAATTAGGGGATTTAGAGATGTATTAAATGAGAACCAAGAAGATTTAAGAAAAACTTTTTCTGAAGCTTTAGCAAAATTTTTGGATGATTCAGTTGAGAATGTGGTCTGGCAGATTGAACGACTGTTTAGAGTGAACTCACGCATTGCAGCACAGAGGAATTTGCCTAGAGATATTGTGATATATTTTAATACAAGAAAATATAGAAATTGGGTTCTATCTATAGCCTATAATAAACAACTGAGTGTTGCTGGTCAAGATGTACAGGTTTTGAAAGAGATACCTCCTAAGATGTTGAGATCAAGGAAAGATTACGCCTTTTTGACGGAGGAGCTTAAAAGAAGAGAAATACAATATAGATGGGAGGTACCAACTGGACTTTCTTTACTTTTCAAAAATAAAAGATACCGTTTGTTTACTGTAGCTAAAGCGAAAGATTTCTTTGAGAATATATTGATGGCTGATAGATCTACCTCCCCAAAACCTAAGGGGGCAATGTTGGTTAAAGACCTAGAATTATTGCAATCTGCGGAACTTCAACAACCTCGACTAATTTCATCGGTTCTTTTGGATAAAGCAGTTGAGCAACCAGTGCAGCCAATTGATATCTTTCAACCTTTGGCACTAGACAAGCCTAAAGATCCAAGGCGTGTACGGGAACCTACTAAAGCTATTGAACAAAGAGAAAAAACACAACCAACTCAAACCAAGCAAACTGATCTGACATCTATGGAAGCCATGGGAGCAAGACCCAAGAGGCAGGAAGAAGTGGAATGGTCTTTGCAGAAGCTTTCACGTAAAGGCCATGTCAAATAAGTATTTGACGTGGAATGTTAATGGTTTAAATTCTCCACAAAAAAGGAAGAAGATATTTCATTATTTGAAGCAATGTAAAAATGATGTAATCTGTCTACAAGAAACTCACATTAGATTTTCAGACCAGAAATACTTGATTAATAATAAGCTGGGTACACACTTTGTGGCATCATCTTTAGATAAAAAAAATGGAATTGTTATTTATGTTAAAAATAATATAAAAGCTAAGTTATTAGAAGCAGATACTCAAGGTAGATTTTTAGCTATAGAAATTTTACTGGATGGGAAGAAAGTTCTCTTGATGGGTATATATGCTCCAAACCAAAAACAAGGCATGTTTTATAAATCATTACACAAAAAGTTATTAGAGTTGGACTATAGATCTTGTATTTTAATGGGAGACTGGAATGGAATCCTTGATGCTGGTTTGGACAAGAAAAAGATTTCATTAGTTTCTCAATCGCGTTCAATTTTACCTAAATCTTTCTTTGATATTAAAGATGATTTTAATTTGTTTGATATTTGGAGAGAAAGACATGGTAGGGATCAAGAGTTTACTTTTTTCTCTGACAGACATCAATCATTTTCTAGAATTGATTTTATTTTAACTACTAGTGATTTTATGTTAAATTTAAAGAAAGTTAAAATTCTACCTAATGTATTGTCTGACCACAATCCAGTTATGATGGAATTAAGGTCTGGCCAATTTTTACGTAGATCCTGGAGACTTAATGAAAATCTGTTTAATTATGAAATGTATGTGCAAGAATGTAAAAAGGCTATCAAGGAATTTTTTAGGTTAAACAAGAATGTAGGTTTACCAATAGAAGTGGTGTGGGACTCTAGTAAGGCCCATATGCGTGGAATATTAATTGAACTGAATGCTAGGCATAGACGTAAACAGGAGGAAAAGAGGCGAGTTTTAGAAGCGGAAATAAGAAAGAAAGAGTTATTATTAATTGATAAACCAGATGATAGTGACATTAAAGAAGGGATAAAGGTTTTACGGAAACAATTTGATATTTTGATGACCGACCAGGTTGCCAGGAATATACAATATGCTAAACATAATACTTTTTTTAATGCTAATAAACCTGGCAGATGGTTGGCTTATACATTAAGGAAAAAACAAAAATCCCGTTTAATTGAGAAGGTTGAATATAAAGGGCAAGAAGTATTTCATCAAGAAACTATTAAGAAGGCTTTTCTAGAGTTCTACACCAAATTGTATGCTGAAGAAAAAGTTCAAGAGAAAGAGATAGATGCCTTTTTACAAAATCAAAATGTTTCCGAAATTACTTTGGAACAAAGAGATAGATTAAATGCTTTGATTAGGCCAGAAGAAATTATTGATGCAATTAAGCAATTGAAATTGGGAAAATCTCCAGGTACTGATGGTTTTACCACGATTTATTATAGGTGTTTACAGGAGGAAATGGTGGAACATATGAGGGAGTTATTTGTGAATATACAAGAGGGTGGTCGGGTTCCACCCTCCTGGAAAACGGCTAATGTATGTTTGATTCCTAAAGAGGGTAAAGATAATGTTCAAGTAGAAAATTTTAGACCTATTTCCTTGTTGAATACGGATTATAAGATTTTTGCCAAAATTTTGGCTAATAGATTAATGACAGTTTTGACACAGAGGATTCACCCGGATCAAACTGGTTTTTTACAAGGGAGACAGATGAAAACCAATGTTAGACAACTTGTTAACATATTGGAATATTTGGATAAACATATCCAAGTACCAGCTGTTTTAATGTTTTTAGATGCAGAAAAAGCTTTTGATAGACTGAATTGGACGTTTCTGCAAAGGCTTGTGGTAAGGATGGGAATGGGGGACCAGTTTATTAATTCTATATCAGCTATATATCAGAAACAAACAGGACAGATTATAGTGAATGGACAATTAACAGATTCATTTAATATAGAAAAGGGTACTAGGCAGGGTTGTCCCTTATCCCCTTTATTGTTTGTTTTAACCTTAGAGGTACTATTGAATAGGATTAGAGCATCAGAGGAATTAAGGGGGGTACAAATTAGACAACATGATTATAGATTATGTGCCTTTGCAGACGATTTACTTGTGACGCTAACTCAGCCAATACAATCGGTTCAGAGTTTGATGGAAATTATTCAAAATTATGGAAAAGTTTCAGGTTTTAAACTAAATTTATCCAAGACAAAGATGTTGGTTAAAAATCTTGATAACAAATTAAAACAAGATTTGGAAAGAATAACGGGATGCGAGATAGTTAAAAAAGTTAAATATTTAGGAATTTATATAGAAGCTTCAAATGGTAAATTATATAAGAATAATTATGAACTTTTATGGTGTAAAGTACAAAAAGAATTGGAGAATTGGAAAAAACTACAATTATCCATGTTGGGCAGAATAGCCGCTATTAAAATGAATGTATTGCCGAAATTTTTATTTTTATTTCAAATGTTACCAATACTTAAAAAGGATGGAAATCTCGATGAATGGCAGAAAGGTATAAACAAATTCATTTGGGATGGCAAGAAACCAAGGGTTAAATTTAAAATTATTCAAGACACAAGAGAGAGAGGTGGTTTGAAAGTGCCTAATTTTAAATTATATTATTATGCAGCAGTTCTAGTGGTTATAAGTGATTGGATTAACTTAACAAATGAAAGAATATTAAATATAGAAGGATATGGGTTAGTATATGGGCTCCACGCGTATTTAGTTTATGACAAAAAGTTGGATAGGAGTTTTAAAGAACATATAATAAGAAACTCTGTCTTGCGAGTCTGGAAAAAGTATTATTATAAGTTAAATGGTAAAATTCCTTTATGGACAGTTCCCAGACACGCAATACAGAGTATAGGTATACAACAAATTCAAGACGTGGTGCCCTATGATAAACTTTTAAATAAAGAAGGGAATAGCATAGAACTGAAATCATTAGATAAATTAAGGGAGGAAGGTATAGCTCATAATTGGTTTTATCATGCACAACTTCAAGCCAGATGGCAAAAAGATGTCAAGATGGGTTTTTCTTTAAAGGATGATGAAAAATTAATTATACAAATTAGAGATCAAAGAAAGATGCATATTAAAAGAATATATGATGCTTTAATTGAAATTGATTCTGGAACTGAATTAATTAAAGACTGTATGATTAAATGGGAAGGTAACTTCGGCCACCCAATTATGATGGAAACTTGGAAAAGAATATGGGTGAAAAATGTTAAATTTACACAAGCTCAGCATCTAAGAGAAAATTTTTATAAAATGTTTTACAGATGGCATTTAGATCCCAAAAAATTATCGTCTATGTATCCAAATTTGCAACCCAAATGTTGGCGATGTGACTCTATGGACGCTACTTACTTTCACATTTGGTGGTCTTGCAAAAAAATTAAGGCTTTTTGGATAAAAATATGGTGGATTCTTCAAAATATTTTGAAAAAGCGTATTGAGTTTGTACCACAGTTGTTTTTGTTGGGTATTACAAAGGATTGTTCCACCACAGAGACTAAGCTGATTTTGAACTTGATTACTGCTGCAAGACTGTTGGTGGGACAATATTGGAAGTCATCTGAAATACCATCTATTGAAGAATGGACATTAAAAGTTACCCATCTTGTGGAGATGGCCAAGATTTCGGCATACCTGAAGAACCACTCAAATGAAACGTTTTTGATGGACTGGAAGAAATGGATTGATTATATGCAAAAGAAATATCAGTTGAAAGAATTAGATTTGATATATAGTTAAATAGTTTAATATAGTAGTTTAGTGAGGTTTCTTGTGTTTTTACCCTGTATTCATTCTGGGAAGTCGGGGGGGGGAGGGGGGAGGGAGATAATATACGTTAGCTTATGTTTCTCAACTGTAGTTGGGGGCTTAGGGATTAGATAATTTTTGTAGGATGCTCGGTAGAATTGTAGCTAGTGTTTTGGATGGCGAGGAGGAGGAGCGAAAATACAAGAGGAGTGGGCTGGTGGAGGGTGTTCTGGAGGGGGGTTCCGAGCAGTTCTTTGTATTGTTTATTTTTATTATGTAATTTGTTTGTTTTCAGTTGAGTTAATAGGTTACTATGTTATAATTGTTAAAAGTTTTTTATAAAAAATTTTAATAAAAAAATTATTAAAAAAAAAAAAAAAAAGAAGAGACTAGACAGCCATTTGTCTGAAATGGTACAGGGTTTCCTGCTTGAGCAGGGCGTTGGACTAGATGACCTCCAAGGTCTTTTCCAACTTTATTATTATTGTTATTGTTATTGTTACAGGCATGGAAATAATGCTCAATAATCACTGCATAAGATTAATTGCATGTAAAAAATGCATTCTTTTGGAAAACACCAATAATCTCTGTCTTAATCTCTCTCTCTTTCTCTCTCCTTCCCTCCCTCCCTCTTTAACATTTGCAAAAAGACCTCTTTTTCAGAAAAAAATGATAATCAAATGCCTGTGGGAATGGGATAGGCAGAATTTGAGACTAAAAAGATAATTAAAATTGAAATAAATCAGCATTGACTTATTTGCCATTCTGCACATTTAAGCAGTGACTATTCTTTAATGCTCAGTGGAATTTGAGGTTTCAACAGCTGAACATGAGTCAGGTAAACTGTGCCCTATTATAGGCCACCCTATGCAAATCCTTCTTCCTTTCATCAATCTTATATGAGACTTGTGTATCTTTTCTTGAACACTTTTTGGAATGTTCTCTGTTCCAAGAACATTGTGATTTTGGGATACAATATCATGAACATTTTAGTAACAGTTTTTATACTGGTGAACAGCTTCTTTGGTAAGTGAAATATATTTTCCAGAAAAGGAGGAAAGGGTTATATTTTTCCATATGTCCCCAATGGAATAAGGAAAATCTTATCTTATATTTCTTCAATTAACTAATAATGCCTACCTACAGTCCATCATCTGTAATGATGGGGACATGATTTTAATAGAATAACAGAGTTGGGAGGCCTTCTAGTCCAGCCCCCTGCTCAAGCAGGAGAACCTATACCATTCCAGACAAGTGGCTGTCCAGTCTCTTCTTAAAAGCTTCCAGTGATGGGGCACCCCCAACTTCTGAAGGCAAGCCATTCCATTGGTTGACTGTTAGGAATTTTTTCCTTAGTTCTAGGTTGCTTCTCTCCTTGATTAGTTTCCATCCATTGTTTCTTTTCTTGCCTTCTGGTCCTTTGGAAGATAGGTTGACCTCCTCTTCTTTGTGGAAACTTCTCAAATATTGAAAGACTGCTATCAGTCTATCTCTAGTCCTTCTTTTCTCTAAACTAGACATACCCTATTCCTGCAAATGTTCTTCATATTTTTTAGACTCCAACCTCCTAATCATCTTTTTTGTTACTTTTTTCTGCACCCTTTCCAGAGGCTTTTGAATGAGTTTACCATAGTTAATAATGTATTAATAGGTTTAATATATTGTTGACATTTTGAATGATGTTGGCATGTCAAAAAATATTTTCTTTCCTTACTCTTTCCATTTCATAGTTTGGATCCAACAACTAGTAGTTTCTCTTCTTTCGTCTCTCATATCAACAATCCTATGAATGTATTACTTTGCTAATGTATCATCCTATGATATGGTGGTTCCAAAGTTACGAATTGTTAATAAACTAGGATGCTGGACATCGGTTTTGAAGCTTTAATGTCTTATGGGCAAGTAGTAGTTTCTGAAATTTGGAACACCTGGATTCAGATCTTCTATAATTTTGCAGTCATTCTGCTCCACTTGGCATGAGAGCAGCTACATACAATTGAATTAAATGGCTGTAAAATGGAATTTACTAAAGGAATTGGGGCAATGCTAATCTGATTTTGTAATCTTGTCCCCACTTTCTGATTTGCAGCTGTGGAGCTCCAGAAAATTCTGACTCAGCCCACCTCAGAAATTAAACTTCCTGGAGAAACTTTAACTTTAACCTGCAAAGGTATCTCCTCTTTTCTTCAAAACTGGATTCAGTGGACATACAAGATCGGCGATGAAGGATTTAAATGGATAGGAGAAAGCAACCCTGATGGCAGTAGATCAAACGTACGTCAGTCTTTGAGAGATCGATTTGCCATCTCTAGGGATAATTCCCGGGATATTGGTTCTTTAGAGATAAGGCAGCTGAAAGTTGGAGACAGCGGTCTCTATTACTGTAGCGTCCACAGTGAAATTGAACAGCACACAAACTGTTATGTTTCCAAATGTCACTTTGATCTATTTAGCCTAGCCTAGATTGTTCTAAACAGCAATGGGTGTAAACACACTTCATGGCCAACTGAAATACTCAGTATTACTGGATGCTGGCTAGATGCCACCAGATCCAAAGAGTTCCCAGAGTGCTCACTTATTCGACCAGCTAGAATCCGCTGTTGTCACAATATATAATCATTGGGATAAATTGTTTTCTTCACCAATTGAGCTATAAAGTGATTTAAACCTGTCATTTAAATTTAATGGGACTTTTAAATATATATTTCATGCAATATACCATTCCTTGTATTCAGAATGTTCAAGATGGTGTTAGAAATGGACATAATACTCTTTCCAATTCCTACACTATTTTATAAATCCATTGATCCAAAACTGAAATAAGAAAGAACAGCTGTTCAACTCTAATCACCAAGAGTGACTGAGAAGTGGAAGCTAAATTTGATAAAATGCTTGTTTGTGTTGCCAGTGGTGGCTATTAAAGTAAGGATGGAAACAATCTCTCTTCGTCCTTCTTCTTCTTCTTCAAGATACAAGTCCATCTACTTTTTAGTAAACAATATCTCTCAACCTAATCTACCATACAGAAATGCCAGTATGTCGAATTAAAACTGGACGAAGAACTGTGTTCATGCCATCATAAGCTCCTAGAAGAAAGTAGATAAATCTAACTAGGAACAAACACTTAAATTACGTTTCAGTAAAGTTGCTAAACATAAATATATGCTTACTTTTGAATTTAGAAACCTGGTAAGATTCATATAGCCATTGATACTGACGGTCTACTCAATTTGATTCTCGGTTTTCAAAGCTATTATGCCGTCCATATGCAAATTGAAGGTCTAGATTTCCTTTATTAGTCTTTAAATAAAAAGTTGAATTGGTAGATGGACAACATCTGGTTATTTTCTTTTAGCTGATCAGAATCATGATTTCCTGGCTGCATTTTCTCCTACTGGCAGGTTCATTGGGAGGTAAGGCAACATAGAAAGAAATATATCTTTTGCAGAACTATAATCATCCAAAAGAACTGAAAATGGAAAGGCACCCCAACAAATCACCCTATATTTTTTAATATTCAAAATTTTCATTAAAATTATTATTTGCATGCATGTCATCTTTATTGTCTCAATTTTAAAGGAACTCTTCTTTTGGTTCCAAAATATTGTGAGTTGAATTTCTCAACAAATCTATCAAAAATCTTTGTGTGTCTTCCTTCTCAGATGTTCTGGCAGATGTTTCAATAACTGAATCAGGCGGAGGAGTTAAAAGACCTGGAGACTCTCTTCGACTCACTTGTACATGCTCTGGGTTCAATATTGATAGTTACTGGATGGAATGGGTCCGCCAGGCAGATGGAAAAGGGCTGGAGTGGATCTCACGGATAAATAAAGGCACTGCATATTATGCCAATTCTTTTAAAGGTCGATTCACAATCTCCAAAGATAGTTCCAGGAACCTGGTTTATCTAGACATGAATGGGCTGAAAGCTGAAGACACAGCCAAGTATTACTGTGCAAGGGAACACAGTGGAGAAAATGAATCTGAGCTTGTTCTGAAACTTACAGTTTATGTGGTAAAGGGAATGTTTCATTTGGATTCACTTCAATGAAAACAGAATCACAACAGCACAGCTTTAAATATATCATTTTGGATCTATAACAGATAATTATGTTCTATTGTTTTAGCAAGGACATGATTATAGTGAGAAGGCACTGGGTTTGTATATGAAAAGTGGCTGAAAGAGTAATTTTGTCTCTTAGCCCAATTCACCTAACAGTTTTTTTTGAAAAGGGAACCCTATGTACATTCTCCATCTTGAGCTATAATCTTTTGTTTTTCTGCTGTTTGAGCTTTCCTTCCTGCTGAGGTGGAAAGAGCTTCTTTTCAACTAGGTACTGTTTTTTCATCTTTCATTATCAGGTTGGCATTGCCATAGAACAGAACAGAACAGAACAGAACAGAACAGAACAGAACAGAACAGAACAGAACAGAACAGAATAGAAAATAATAATAATAACAATAATAGCAATAATAGTAATAATAACAACAATAATAAAAACAACAACAACAACAACAACAACAACAACAACAACAACAATAATAATAATAATAATAATAATAATAATAATAATAATAATAATAATAATAATAATAATAATAATAATAATAATAAAGTTGGAAGGGACTTGGAGGTCATCGAGTCCAATCCCCTGCTCAGGCAGGAACCCTACACCATTTCAGACAAATGGCTGTCCAGTCTCTTCTTAAAAACTTCCAGTGTTGGAGCATTGGTTGTTCCATTGGTTAATTGTTCTAACTGTCAGAAAGTTTCTCCTTAGTTCTAAGTTGCTTCTCTCCTTGATTAGAATCGCATCGCATCGCATCGCATCGCATCGCATCGCATCGCATCGCATCGCATCGCATCGCATCGCATCGCATCGCATCGCATAGAATAGAATAGAATAGAATAGAATAGAATAGAATAGAATAGAATAGAATAGAATAGAATAGAATAGAATAGTTGGAAGGGATCCTGGAGATGTTCTAGTCCAGGGGTCCTCAGCTCCCAGTCTGTGGACCAGTACCGGGCCGCGGCATGTCAGCAACCAGTCTGCACAAACAAGCAAAGCCCCATCCATGCGATGCAGGCAGCACACAAAACCACACATTCTCTGATCTGTGGAAAAACCTCTCTCCATGACAACCAGTCCCTGGTGCCCAAAAGGTTGGGGTCCTCTGTTCTAGTCCAATACCCTGCTCAGACAGGAAACCCTATACCATCTCAGACAGGTGGTTGTCTAATCTCTTCTTAAAAATCTCCAGTGATGGAGCGTCCACAATTTCTGAAGGCAAGCTGTTCCACTAGTTGATTGTACTCACTGTCAGGAAGTTTCTCCTTAATTCCAGGTTTGATCTGTTAATTCCCTCTTTGATCTGTTTCCAACCATTGTTTCATGTCCTGCCCTCTGGTACTTCGGAGAATATTTTAACTCCCTCTTCTTTGTGGCAGCCCCTCAAATACTGGAATACTGCTATCATGTCTCCTCTATTTCTTCTTTTCTTTAGACTTGCCAAGCCCAAGTCCCACAGCCGTTCTTTGTATATTTTAGTTTCCAGGCCTTTGATCATCTTAGTTGCTCTTCTCTGATTTTTTTCCAAACTCTCAACATCTAGTCATAATAATATTCTGTCCCATGGGAACCAAGGTCCTCGGCTACTCCCAAGACTAGAGGCTAGGCATTGCATAAAAAGTCTGCCAAATAATCTTATTGGGGAATGTAGTTGCTTGCATAGTTTTATGGGTGTGATTTTTACCTTTGTATTGCGAAATTGTTACTTGTATATCCAGACTTAGTTTCACTCTTGACTGTGCTGATACTTTGTCATTAATAAACATGTTCTTTGAGGAATTTGCAAGCCTCAGAGTTCTGCTTTATTCATCCCTATCTGTTGGAACCATGACAACAGCTTTACTTGGAACAGCTTACATCCGGCAACAATACCTTTAACACAATGAAACAACATTTGCTTATTCCCAGGTCTTTGGGAAGGACTTGACAGCTGGACAAACATGCAGAGTAAAGTCTAAACATTGGGTGTCTATGCAATGAACTGCAATAATAAAACAGGTAGAGTTGAAGGCAATATCCAGATGTTTGGTGTGTTGTTTACTGGCTTTCACTGCATAGTCATACACTATTGCAATTGTATTAGGAGGAAATACAATAGTTCTTAAGTACTATCGTATACCACCCATATGCAAATGAAAAGACTAGATTTCCTCCCCCAGATATCTATAAATAAAAAAATTGACTTGGCAGAGTGACAACATCCTATTATTTTCTTTCTTAGCGCACTACAATCATGTCTTTCTGGTTGTATCTCCTCTTGCTGGCGGCTTCACTTGGAGGTAAGGCAACATAGAAATAAGGATTTCCTCTATACAACTATAATGATCCAGGCAGTCAACCCTTCAAATGAACTAAAAACAAAGGAGAGGGAAAACAAAATCTAGGTATCAAATAAAACATAGAACATTCAGTTATGTATATTTCGGAATCACAGACTCAGCTTTTGTCCATTCTGATGCCATGTTATGCTGAAGGAAATCATAGTTTCCTTTGCTGGGGAGGATGACTGCTAAATAGAGAACTGGAGAACTAGCTAAATTATTAGATTGTATTAAATCTAGATGACAAAAAGAGAGAAAAAATATTAGAAAATAAAGGATATCAGAATTTGAATGTTTAAACTTCTTCTTCCTCCTCTTCCTCTTCCTCTTCCTCTTCCTCTTCCTCTTCCTCTTCCTCTTCCTCTTCCTCTTCCTCTTCCTCTTCCTCTTCCTCTTCCTCTTCCTCTTCCTCTTCTTCTTCTTCTTCTTCTTCTTCTTCTTCTTCTTCTTCTTCTTCTTCTTCTTCTTCTTCTTCTTCTTCTTCTTCTTCTTCTTCTTCTTCTTCTTCTTCTTCTCCTTCTCCTTCTCCTTCTCCTCCTCCTCCTCCTCCTCCTTCTCCTCCTCCTTCTCATTTTCTTCTTCACAGGGATCCAATCTGAAATACAGTTTCTTCAGTCTGGTCCAGAAATAAAAAGGCCTGGAGAATCAATATGATTGACCTGTAAGGCATCTGGATATATCTTCACTGGCTATAGGATGAGCTGGATCAAACAGGCACCAGGAAAAGGACTGAACTGGGTGGGTACTATTAGGACAGAAAACTTTAATACATTCTATGCTGAAGCTTTGAAAGCACGAGTCACCATCACCATGGACATCAGCACCACATTTCTGCAATTGACAAACCTGAACACTGATGATACAGCTGTATATTATTGTGCAAGCCATACAGTGGAGAAAATCACATTCATAGCCATTCATAAATCCTCAGGAGGAGACCGGCTGCTTTGCTGTAATAATATAGCAAGTGACGTGAAAGGCAAGATAAAAATATCTAAATCCTTGATGTGCCATTTATTCACTGTGACTGGGAGCTCGTACATCTTGCAAATGCATTAAGGGGAAAGCATAGGGTTTTAGTTTCTTATGTACTATCCTAAATCATCTATATGCAAATAAAAAGACTAGTTGTCCTCCCCCAGATATTTATAAATAAAAAATTGGCTGAGCAGTCTGACAACATCCTGTTTTTTTCCTTAGTTCATTACAACCATGTCTTCCTGGTTGTATCTTCTCCTACTGGTGGCTTGGTTGGGAGGTAAGGCAACATAGACAGAAGGATTTATTCTGTACAAGCATAATGATCCAGGCAGTCAAACCTTCAAACGAACTAAAAACAAAGAGGAAAAAACAAGAATAATATATCAAATAAAAAAAAATATTCAATTAGGTATATTCCTAAATCACAAACTCAGCTTTTGTTCATTCTGATGCCATGTTGTGCTGAAGGACATCATATTTTCCTTTGCTGACTATGAGGACTGCTCAATACAGAACTAGTGAAATAACTAAATTATTAGATCGTATTAAAAAAGAGAGAAAAACATATTAGAAAATAAAGTATGTCAGAATTTGAATGTTTAAATAACTCCTCCTCCTCCTCCTCCTCCTCCTCCTCCTCCTCCTCCTCCTCAACAGGGATCCAATCTGAAATACAATTTATCCAGTCTGGTCCAGAAATAAAAAAACCCTGGGGAATCAATATGATTGACCTGTAAGGCATCTGAATATACTTTCACTGACTATTCAGCATGTGGTCCTCAATGGAACTGCATCTACGTGGAGGGAAGTGTGTAGTGGGGTGCCCCAGGGGTCTGTTCTGGCCCCAGTGCTCTTCAACATCTGCATCAACAATTTGGACGAAGGGATAGATGGGGAACACATCAAATTTGCAGATGACACCAAGCTGGCAGGAATAGCCAACACTCAAGAAGACAGGCTTAAGATACAGGAGGATCTGGACAGACTTGAACACTGGGCGCTATCTAACAAAATGAAATTCAATAGTGAAAAAAGGAAGGTTCTACATTTAGGCAAGAAAAACCAAATGTACAGATATAGTATAGGGGGTACCTTGCTCAATAGCAGTAACTGTGAGTGGGACCTCAGAGTCCTAGTGGACAATCACTTAAATATGAGCCAGCCGTGTGCTGCAGCTGCCAAAAAAGCCAACACAGTGCTAGGTTGCATTAACAGAGGGATAGAATCAAGATCACATGAAGCATTAAGACCACTTTACAATGCCTTGGTAAGTCCACACTTGGAATACTACATCCAGTTTTGGTCACCACGATGTAAAAAAGATGTTGAGACTCTAGAAAGAGTACAGAGAAGAGCAACAAAGATGATCAGGGGACTGGAAGCTAAAACATATAAGGAACAGTTGCTGGAATTGGGTATGTCTAGTTTAACGAAGAGAAGGACAAGGGTGGACATGATAGCAGTGTTTCAATATCTCAGGGGCTGCCACAAAGAAGAGGGAGCCAAGCTATTCTCTAAAGCGCCTGAAGGCAGGACAAAAAGCAACGTATGGAAGCTAATCAAGAAGAGAAGCAACCTAGAACTAAGGAGAAACTTCCTGACAGTTAGAATTAACCAGTGGAACAACCTGCCTCCAAAAGTGGTGAATGCTCCAATACTGGAAGTTTTTAAGAAGAGACTGGGCAGCCATTTGTTCGAAATGGTATAGGATTTCCTGCCTGAGCAGGGGGTTGGACTAGATGACCTCCAAGGTACCTTCCAACTTTATTATCATTATTACTATAGTTTGAATTGGATCAAACAGGCAGGAAAAGGACTGAACTGGGTGGGTACTATTAGGGCAGACAACTTTAAGACATTCTATGATGAAGCTTTGAAAGCTTGAGTCACCATCATTGTCAACACTTCCATCAGCACCACATTTCTGCAACTGACAAACCTGAATATGAGGACACAGCTGTGTATTACTGTGCAAGAGAAAACCACATCCATAGCCACTCATAAATCCTCCAGAGAAGACCAGCTGCTTGGTTAACATGAAAAGCGAACAGTACTGCTGAAGTGTAGTTCCATAAAATAATAGAAAAACAGAACCTGAAATGGAATCAAATAATCTAGTTCCATTCCATTCATCTCCTTGCTCAGAGAAAGAACTATTGACTTACCAGTCTTTGGATATTCAGTTTGGAGAATTCTGATAAAACAGGAAATCATATTTATTAATTTAGCATATGATGAGAACATGACAAAAGAGAAATAAACATATTTTATTTATTTATTTATTTATTTATTTTATTATATTTATATGCCGCCCTTCTCCCCAGACTCAGGGCGGCTTACAGCAGAAATACAAGTACAAAAATATATACCGTATTTTTCCCTCCATAAGACGCAGGGTTTTTCCTCCCAAAGTAGGATGAAAATTCAGCCGCGTCTTATGGAGCGAAGATGCAGGCAGGGAGGGGGGGAGGCGCTGGAGCAGAGGGGATGTGACGCAAGCGCCGTTGCCTTAGAAGACGGCATGAATGCCGTAAACCAGCGTTACAACAGAAATCCCCGAATCACGAGAAGCTTCTCGCGCGCCTTCTCGCACACGAAGCAATTCCATAGAAGGGTGAGCTGGGACCGGAAGTCCGACTCGCAAGAAGGCATTCGGGAAGAAAGGCTTGTAGCCCAAAACAACCATGGCGGTGACGGCGACCGTTTCCCTCAACCCCGCCCACACAAGAGGGGCGGCGAAACAAGGAAGGGAGCGGGCGGTTTTGAAGCCGCCCGCGAGCAGCTGCCACCCCGCGGCCAGGCAGACGAGCTCAGCGCCGGCGGTGAAGCCATGAGCCGCAGCAGCGGCGAGGCGCTAGGAAAGCTCCTGAGGGCGCAGGCCTTCTGCTTGCCCGGCCGCCACGGTTACGCAGTCGAGTTTTCGCCGTACTTGCCGGGCCTTTTGGCCTGCGCTACCTCGCAGTACTACGGGATTGCAGGTGAAACGGCAGCAGGTGGCGCGTGCGCAGTGACAGCAGCAGCAGCAGCAGCAGCAATCCCCCTACCTACGGTAAGTGCTTTCTGCTACCTAGATTCTTTGGTCGCGTCCAAAGGGCGGTTGGAGAGGATGATAGTCGGTGTGGAGCAGACTTGTCCTGTAAAAGACAGGGCTACTATAGGCTCCAGTCTGCGTGCGTGTTTGAGGCGCTTCGCTTGGATAGAAGCCACTGCCCCTTTCCTGGTCATTAGGTTTCATGGGATTTTTTAGCCCATTTTTTGCCTCAAAATATTTTTTTCCTATTTTCCTCCTCTAAACTCTAGGTGCGTCTTATCAGCAGTGCGTCTAATAGAGCGAAAAATACAGGTAAATCATTTAAAATAGTAATACAGTATAAAATTATAAACTATACCCACTCATACAACATACAATCCCAATCAAAGGCCCAGGGGCAGAGCGCCGCTCACATGCCCCAAGCCTGTCTGCATAGATGTGTTTTTAAGAGTTTTCGGAAAGCTAGGAGGGAGGGAACAGTACGAACCTTTGAGGGAAGTTGGTTCCAGAGGGCTGGGGCAGCAACAGAGAAGGCCCTAACCCTAGGTCCCGCCAAACGGCACTGTCCAGCAGACGGGACCCGTAGGAGGCCAACCCTATGTGCCCTGACCGGTCGCTGGGATTCATATACATACAATCCACGTAATTATATACAAAATGTCTACAGGTGTATGACAGTGGCCTCATAACTGTGGAGCAAAAGTCACCCACGTCTGTAACATCCCTTAAGCTACATGTGCTCCTTGAAAAGTGATAAATGATAGATAGCAATCAAATGCAGTGGTACTGCCCTCCTTGGCCTCATAGCCATGACAAACAGATGTGTATAAAAATCAAACAGCCCTTTGGGGGACTTACCATTTTTTTTTGTTGCATATACATGAGAACAATCTAAAACAGGGGTCTCCAACCTTGGTAACTGTATGACATGTGGACTCCAACTCCCAGAATTCCTCAGTGAGTCAGGCTGAGGAATTCTGGGGGATGGAGTCTAAACATTATAAAGTTTCCAAGGTTGCAGACCCCTGATCTAATGACTACGCTGCACAGTTGACCAGGGTTCAAGCAAAAACATATTAATTTTTGTGAGCTTTTCTGTTGAGGATTATTTACAGTGCTGGGTAAAACAGTGATAGGAAATCATCCATAGGAAAACATGCAAGGAGAATCACCTATGGTTTTCCAAGTGAAAGGAAACTTCTTTAGCAGTATATGTCAAGTTCCGGCTGAAAAGCCCAATGAAGTCACACACCAGAGACATGCTTATGTCTAATTTAAACTTCATTAGGCATAGCATACTGGCACAGTTGAAGAAAAGCTAGCTCTGGCAATATGGTAGGACAAAGATAGTTAAAAGAGAGTAAAACTCCCCCCCCCGACAGCTCAGGGCACATTGCCCAATTATTCCTCAAGCATTTGTTTTGAGAAGAAGTCCTCTGTTCACCAAAACATTTCTTTGGGGACCTTGGCTCTCACCCCTGCAGATCCCAAGCTCTTCCCCCCTCCCCTTGCAACTGTAGGCAAGCTATAAGCAGTATAGTGAGCCCAATGACAAAATCTTTGCAGCTTGACAGTATGTTTGAAATAGTTCTTGAAAAGTCATTCCTAGAATGAGGCATACTGAGGATAATGATGCTTACCTTGTCACTGCATGTTTTTTTTTTTTACTTTACTATAATTCATTCTACATGGGGCTACCCTTGAAGACTAGCCAGGCACTTCAGCCAGTGAAAAGATTGGCTGCTTCTGTCTGTTTAGATCAGATCTGGTGTTACCATGCTGCACCACTGCTTAAGCCTGTTGGTTTGTTTCTCGATGTAGTTCAAATTGATCACCCATCAATCTCTATATATCTTCAAAATCATTTTCCCAGGTAAAATCTGGTAGCCAAATATGTTTTATAGAGAATTTCTATGGCCACCAACTCACTTGTGGTGACTCTGGACAGCTTAAAAAAAATAAACCCCAACATACAAAGAGTAAAACCAATACCCTCCCCCATGCCCCTGGCAATAACAAGCAGTTATGCAAACAGAGAAGAATAACTAAGATGACCAGGGACCTGGAGGCTAAAACATATGAACAATGGTTACAGGAAATGGGCATGGCTAGTCTAGTGAAGAGAAGGATTGGGGAGACATGATAACAGTCTTCCAATATTTGAGGGGCTGTCACAGAGAGGAGGGGGACAACCTATTTTCCAAAGCACCCAAAGGCCAGACAAGGAATAATGGATGGAAACTGATCAAGGAAAGATTTCTAATTTAGTTTGAAATTTTCTGACAGTGAGAACAATCAACCAATGGAAGAGATTGCCTTCAGAAGTTGTGGAAGCTTCATCACTGGAAGCTTTCAAGAGACTGAACAGCCATCTGTCAGAAATGGTGTAGGGTCTCCTGTTTGGGTAGGAGGCTGGGCTAGAAGACCTCCAAGGTCCCTTCCAGCTCTATTCTGTTCTGTTCTGTTCTGTTCTGTTCTGTTCTGTTCGTTGTCTCACGATTATAAAATATATACAAATTTCTATTGGTGACTGTACATGGCTTTGATTTGGATAAGAATGAAATGGAATTAAGGTAAATAAATGTATGGACCAAAGTGACTTTGAGATTGAGGGGGGATGGACTTTTCTTTTATTGGAGGTGTTTCAGTAGAAGCCTACCTGTAGATATGCACAAGAATGAACAGATGGCATCAGCATTTAAGATACCCCAAAAATTAGGTCTACAGAGGAATTCTCACAAGGTTTATTCTTCACCATAATTGAGTCAGAACAAGGAGTCTCTTTGTAGCGAGATAGGTGGCAAACAAATTTAAAAATAAAATAATAAAATAAAGTAATAAAATAAAAATAAAATAAAGTTAATAAAGTTAAATAATATAAAATATAAAATAAAATAATAATAAAAAATAAAATAATAATAAAAAATATTGATTGCCCATCTTACCACAAAGTAACTCTGGGTAGTTTACAATATTAAAAAGATTACAAAACCTATAGACAATATAAGCTAGATAACATACAAAGATAAATATTCAACCCTATCTAAACAAGAGGGAGGGGAGGGAATAGGATGAGCAGGGGAGGAAGTGGGATGTGTTGTTAGTCTGTCATCCACACCGAATGTGAACCCCTCCCCACTGGAACCCCAAGTTAACCAGCATTGTCAGGTTTTTAAGCTCTTGCAGAAGGTTAGGACGGATGGAACTGACCTCTGGGGGACAAAATGCTCCAAAAGGCAGGAGCAAAAACAGAGAAGTGTCTTCTCCTTGACCTCGCCAGTAGGAGTACCCTGGCCAATGGGGCCTGTAGCATGTCTTCCCTATCAGTGCAGGTGAGGTGGGCCAACCCCTTTGGGATGAGATGGTCCCACAATAAGCAAGCAAACAAACAAACAAATATGTTTAGTTGCAAAAGAGCTACCAAAGACATAAAAAAAACATAGGAGACAATATGATCTATCCTGGATTAATGCATGTGGAGGGGTACTAGAGAAGAGGATGCTGGAAAAACAATATTTTCTTGTACTATATGAGTGCCGTTGGATCCATGACCCAAGTTTTGATCAACTGGATTTTAAATCTCATTTCTATTCAGTTACCTAGACGGTGGTTTAAAAAAAAGATAGTGGAAAGGTGGGTTTTAGACCTCATTGCTTCTATTCATGTCCTGCTGTCTTCCATCTGTTGCTTTTTGTTGTACAGTGAAGCACTGTGTGATCTGGGGCACAGTGATTTCCTCCAGCACAAATACTCCCCAGATGACTATAGAAACACAAAGAGTACAAAATAATGGGCTTCTAATCTTCCCAAGAGAATGAAATTATATTTCCTCTGATGCTATCAACATTTTATGGGCAGCCCTAAGCAAAGTTGTGATGGCAACTGGTTCTCTATACAATGCTTGTATTAACAAATAACTGAGATCTTTTTATTCTAATTATTTCATCTGCTCTTGTTCTAGGTCACAGAGATTAAGTCCCATAATACTGTTTGTTACATCAAAACCCTCTACTAAACATACTGATGGAAAAAAAAGTCACAACTTAATGAATCATGGAGAACATTCCAAATTTATGGCCATAGAACCAAAATGCAAAGAACAGGCACAGTTCAATTTGATAGACATGGTGGGCACTATAAACTTCAACTAGTCCAAAGTCACTTAGCTGGTTTTTCATGCATAAGACTGGACTAGAATTCACAGTCTTTGTTCTGGTCATCACATTAACTATTACACCAAACTGTAAGTTTCTAAGTAATGCTAAAACTGTAGTCCAGTGTGGATGATGATTGATTGACCGATCAATTGATATTGATGATGATCTATGTCCATACACTTGCAAAAAATTATCTATCTATCTATCTATCTATCTATCTATCTATCTATCTATCTATCTATCTATCTATCTATCTATCTATCTATCTATCTATCTATCTATCTTTTTTCTTTCTTTCTTTTTGTCTTTCTTCTGGACATGGGAGAGAAATACAGAAAAGAAACATTCTTTTGCATTATCTGAATTTGGTTAGTTTTCATCAGTCTTAATGCAAGACTCAGTCCATATTTTGCACTTAAATATTTGCTTGAGGATGTTTAAACAGCTTTTTCTGGACATGTATACAGGTACTCATGACTTCTGATGTTTGACCCCTCTGTTGGACTCAGCCTGTCATCTCTTACACATAGGACACAAATATAAATGCCTTGCAGGGGGATGGGTGGCAAACTAATTTAATGAATAAAAAAAATAAAGAAAACATGTCTATGGAGATTCTCAGTCTTTGGGAAAACAGAAAAGAAACACTCTTTTGCACCATCCAAATTTGGTTAGCTTTGATCAGTTTCTGCACAAGGCGCAGTCCATATTTTACACTTAAATATTTGGCTGAGGATGTTTAAGCAATTTTAAATGATTCTGGACAGGTGATCTCTTTTTATATAGAGAAGGACATGCAAATTCAAAGGCAGCTCAACCTTTAAACATCTCCCTCCTTCTTTCTCAAACACTCAGAGAGAGAATCAGCAACTCACCTAACATATATTTCTCCTACAAACCATTTAATAACAATGATTCTGTGGTTGAATGTCATCTTGACCCTCTCCATTTTTAAAGGTATGCTTCTTTGGGTTTCATAATATTGTGAGTTGCACTTCAATTTCTCCACAAGCTCTTCAGATATCTTCTCATGTCTTTCTTTTCAGATGTTCTGGCAGATGTTTCAATAACTGAATCAGGCGGAGGAGTTAAAAGACCTGGAAGCTCTCTTCGACTCACTTGTACATGCTCTGGGTTCAACATTGACAGTTACTGGATCCACTGGGTCCGCCAGGCAGATGGAAAAGGGCTGGAGTGGATCTCACAGATAAATAAAGGCACCGTATATTATGCCAATTCTTTTAAAGGTCGATTCACAATCTCCAAAGATAGTTCCAGGAACCTGGTTTATCTAGACACGAACGGGCTGAAAGCTGAAGACACAGCCAAGTATTACTGTACAAGGGAACACAGTGGAGAAAAGTGAATCTGAGCTTGTTCTGAAACTTACAGTTTATGTGGCAAAGGGAAAGTTTCGTTTGGATTCACTCCAATGAAAATGGAATCATAAAAGCACAGCTTTATATACAGTATATCATGAGCAACTCATTTGGGATCTGTCACAGCTGTTTAGTTACTCTTATTTTAGCAAGGAGGTGAATATAGTGAGAAGGAACTGGATTTGCATATGGACAGTGTTTGAAAGAGTAATTTTCTCTCACAGAAATTAGGTTGACAGAAGAATTCTTATAAATCAGGGGTGTCAAACTCGCAATGTCACATGATGTGTCGCGACAGATCACATTTTTTTTTCATTGCTGGCAAAGGTGTGGGCATGGTTTCTGCATGACACATCCAGCCTGAGGGCCAGCAGTTTGACATCCCTGTTATAAAGCAACTAGCTCTTTGTATAATGCTTATATTAACAAATAATCAAGGTGATTTTATTCTACTAGATTCTAGGTATCTCAACTTTGCTCTTGTTCTAGGTCACTGAGGTCAAGTCGCATAATTTTTTCCTCAACTAAACATAATTCTCAATAAAAGAAAAGATATACCCTAATAGATTGTGGAGAATTTGATAGATATGGTGGGCACCATAACTGGAACTAGTCCAAAATCACCCAGTGTAAGGTCCTGCCTCAGCTATCTTCTCAGGAAAGCATGACCCTTGAAACAAGCATTAATTCAAAAGGATGTTTTACTGAGAGAAAGTGATTGCAGAGAAGCCAGGTGGAATCTGAAGTTCCCACAGGAATCATTAAGCTAATTCCCCATTGTTCAAATCCACCCCAGTAGCCCAGTCCATCAGGAGCCAATCCACTGGCATGAAGTCATTGTGAGAACTCTGAGGTGAGAAGGTGATAACATGTCATTCCCTGGTGCTGTGACCTTGGTAACAGGCAGATGCTGGCCAGAAAGGAATCCATCCAGGATGTCCATTTTCCCCCTCCATAATTCCCATGCAGATACAGCAAAGAAAAAGCATCAAATACTTCAATTTCCAAGTAACAGTCCCCCTCCCCTCAGAAAGACAGCGGTCTGACAGGGACCTGAGACCGAGTTGATTTTTCATGCCTAAGACCAGAGTACATTTCTCAGTCTTCTGGCCACCATATTAACTAGCACACTAAACTGGGTCTCTAAGTAATGCTAAGACTGTGGTCTAGTGTAGATGATGATGATGATGATGATGGTGGTGGTGGTGGTGGTGGTAGTGATGGTGAAGATGGTGAATGGGCAGAGTTAAAGTTGATAGATGTGGTAGGCACTATAACTACAACATGATCTCTTCTTATATAGAGAAGGACATGCAAATTGAAAGACAGCCCAACCTTTAAATATCTCCCTCCTTCTTACTCAAAGATCCAGAGATTACCAGAATTCTTGGGAATCAGCAATTCATTCAATATATATTTCTCCTACAAACCATTTAATAACAATGATTATATGGATGAATGTTATCTTGACTCTCTCCATTTTTAAAGGTATTCTTCTTTGGTTTCCATAATATTGTGAGTTGCACTTCGATTTCTCCACAAGCTCTTCAGATATCTTCTTGTGTCTTTCTTTTCAGATGTTCTGGCAGATGTTTCAATAACTGAATCAGGCAGAGGAGTTAAAAGACCCGGAGATTCTCTTCGACTCACTTGTACATGCTCTGGGTTCAACATTGACAGTTACTGGATCCCCTGGGTCCGCCAGGCAGATGGAAAAGGGCTGGAGTGGATCTCACGGATAAATAAAGGCACCGTATATTATGCCAATTCTTTTAAAGGTCGATTCACAATCTCCAAAGATAGTTCCAGGAACCTGGTTTATCTAGACATGAACGGGCTGAAAGCTGAAGACACAGCCAAGTATTACTGTACAAGGGAACACAGTGGAGAAAAGTGAATCTGAGCTTGTTCTGAAACTTACAGTTTATGTGGCAAAGGGAAAGTTTCATTTGGATTCACTCCAATGAAAACGGAATCATAAAAGCAAAGCTTTATATAAAGTATTTCATGAGCAATTCATTTGGGATCTGTCACAGCTGTTTAGTTACTCTTATTTTAGCAAGGAGGTGAATATAGTGAGAAGGAACTGGATTTGCATATGGACAGTGTCTGAAAGAGTAATTTTCTCTCACAGAAATTAGGTTGACAGAAGAATTCTTATAAATCAGGGGTGTCAAACTCACAATGTCACATGACATGTCACGACATATTGCATTTTATTTCCATTGCCGGCAATCGGGTGGGCGTGGTTTCAGCATGACACATCCAACCCATGGGCCAGTAGTTTGACATCCCTGTTATAAAACAACTAGCTCTTTGTATAATGCTTCTATTAACAAATAACCAAGGTCATTTTATTCTACTAGATTCTAGGTATCTCAACTTTGCTTTTTTTCTAGGTCATTGAGGTCAAGTCACATAATTTATTTCCTTAACTCAGTACATCGGGGTGACTAAAACTAGATGCAGTATTTCAAGAGTGGCCTTATCAAGGCATTGTAAAGTGGTATTAATACTTCATGTGATCTTGATTCTACCCCTCTGTTAATGCAGCCCAGCACTGAGTTGGCTTTTTTGGTAGCTGCAGCACACGGCTGGCTCATATCTAAGTGATTGTCCACTAGGACTCCGAAATCCCTCTCACAGTTACTACTATTGAGCAACGTACCCCCTATACTATACCTGTACATTTGTTTTTTCTTACCTAAATGTAGAACCTAATTTTTTTCACCATTGGATTTCATTTTGTTAGATAGCACCCAGTATTCAAGTCTGTCCAGGTCCTCCTGTATCTTAAGCCTGTCTTCTGGAGTGTTGGCTATTCCTGCCAGCTTGGTGTCATCTGCAAATTTGATGAGTTCCCCATCTATCCCCTCATCCAAATCGTTGATGAAGATGTTGAACAGCACTGGGCCTAGAACAGAGCCCTGGGGCACCCCACTACACACTTCCCTCCATGTAGATGCGGTTCCATTGAGGACCACATTCTGAGTACGGCTGATCAGCCAGCTATGAATCCATCTGGTGGTGATGTTGTCTAACCCACTTTTTTCTATCTTTTCGAGTAGTAGGTTGTGATCTACTATATCAAATGCCTTACTGAAGCCCAAGTAAATTATATCCACAGCATTCCTCTGATCCACTAATTTTGTCACTTGGTCAAAGAATGCAATAAGGTTTGTCTGGCATGATCTGATTTTGACAAATCCATGTTGGCTTTTACTAGTGTTTTATTTTTGCCTGTAGGTGTTCGCTGATTCATTGTTTGATTATCTTTTCCAGGATCTTCCCAGGTATTGAGGTCAGGCTGATAGGTCTGTAATTTCCTGGGTCCATTTTTTCCCCTTTTTTGAAAATGGGAACTACATCAGCTCTTTTCCAGTCCTCTGGTAGTTCCTCAGTGCTCCAAGATCTTTGAAAAATATAGTTCAGTGGTTCTGAGATCATATCTGCCAGTTCCTTGAGAACCTTGGGGTGTAATCCATCTGGTCCTGGTGATTTAAACTTGTCTAGGCTAGACAGGTACTCACTTATCATTTTCTTGCCTATCTTAACTTGTGTTTCTATACTGATTTTTATGGCACTATTTTTGATAGGTTGGTCTGTTTTTTCCCTTTTTGTAAAGACAGATGCAAAAAATGAGTTAAATAGTTATGCTTGCTCCCTATTGCTTGTCACCTTCTTGTCACTTTCACCCACTAATGGATCAATCATTTCTTTCACTTTTTTCTTGTTTTTTACCTATGTAGGTAAAGGCACATGCATAACAATGTTATCTTCAACATTGTATATAGGTGTATTAGTGGTGTATTTATTGCTGAATGTGTTCATATAACATATAACTAATTGGAGAAAAAAAAACAATGGTTGGGTTGACAAGAGTTTCCAATTCTAAGCCATAGCAAGTTGGTAGAATTCTTTTCCTCTATTTAATTAGACTAATTCAATTTCTATAGTCCAATCAGTTGAAGCAATATTTAAATCATGAATGGTTTCCCATCTAAACATGGGTGAAAATCATTGCATTCCAAATGGACTCCATTCTCCATCAGTTGTCCCATGCTTTCTTTTCCTTTCTTCACCTACCTTGCCTCTTACATTGTAACCCATTTTCTTTAGAAATGAAAAAGGGAAAGAGCAGAAAAATTATAAAGCCATCATTTCATTTAAATTGTTTCTGTCTATCTGGTATGGCTCTTATTAATATTACACTCAAGCAGAACACTAGAACCACCATCTGCCAGACCATTTCTAATGTATCAAATCCTTGTGACAGTTGAAGATTTCATTCAAAGTTTGAGCTTGATTTTCCAATGGAAGAGATTCATTTGAATTTAGGTTGGTTGTGGTTAACAGGCTCAGGACCAATATTTGAAACTGAAGAACTCCAGCATGGAGGAGGAGGAGGAGGAGGAGGAGGAGGATGATAAGACGAAGACAACCTAGATGGATAAACAATATCTATTTGGAATGATATGATATCATAATATTTTTGTGTAAGAAATCAGAATATAGATCCCAGAAGGAAAAGTAATCTTCTTGCTGTGATGTAGCTACATTTGCAACACAAAGCTGAATATACACCACAGACTAGCCAATAAATACATAGCATACTTTGTTTCATGTAAATTACTTCCCTGTATGGCCTTCATTAAATAGAATGGAGACAGTATTAGAAGTACCTGACAGGATAGAATTGCTTTTCACATTTTGCATTATCCTTCTTGAAAGCATGGCTTTGAAATTATTGATAAATTTCCTCATTGTG
The DNA here is from genome assembly GCA_034064705.1 of Bothrops alternatus. Classification (NCBI taxonomy): domain Eukaryota; kingdom Metazoa; phylum Chordata; class Lepidosauria; order Squamata; family Viperidae; genus Bothrops; species Bothrops alternatus. Next base: position 1,914,053 of record JARGCV010000074.1, read on the forward strand.
TTCCCAGCATGTAAGATCAACTAGTTTGTTTTTAGGCAGATGTGCATTTTTTGTGTGTGTATTTTTTCACACACTTCTATTTTTAAATTGTTTTTGTATTTATGCAGGCACTACTTCAGAAATTACAATTACCCAATCTGCTGCTCAAGTGAAAAGACCAGGGGAAAGGATGAGTTTCACCTGTACAGTTTCTGGATTTTCTCTTGGAAGCTCTGGAATAAGCTGGATCCGCCAGGTCTCAGGAAAGGAACTGGAATGGATTGGAGATATCTGGCATAATGGAGGCATAGCTTATAGCACTAACTTTCTAAGTCAGGCCAGCATCACAAAAGACAATTCTAGGAGCCAAGTGATCTTGCAGCTCAATGCTTTAAAGGCTGAAGACACAGCTACATATTATTGCATAAGACACAATGATAGGAATCTTCCTTCAAGCTGGTCAAAACCTACCGCTGTTCAAATTTAAGCATAGTCATTCTCTTGTGCATGTCCAACTGGCAGATGGAGAAACTCTTTTGTGTATTATTATTTCTTGAAGCACAAATCCCAAACTTGCCATAATATTCTCATTGCAAGATTTCTTTAAAAATTGTCAAGAAAAGTCATTCAAAACATAACTAAATTGCCTTATTCTATCTTTCTTCTTGCATTCTCAGCAGCTCCTTGGGGGATTTAAAAGCAATTACTAATGACTTTTTCTACTTTTAAGAGAACCAGTGTCCATCTATGGAGAATGATACATGGTTCAAGGGATTTAGACCCTAAACCAGGATGTCACCACCACACATCCACACATCCACGCAAAAAGCAAACCCAAACCCACACCGATGATGAGGCACAACCACAAACCAGAAGCCAAACCACAGCTGCATCATTAGCCCCTTTAAACCCCTCCAATCCATACATGAAGCAAACTGACACCCACCATGAAGATGAGGCACAACCATGAACGCGAAGCCAAATAACAGCAATGCAGCTCACCATCTCTAATCCCCCTGCAACTCAGACTAACCTGAGCACAACAAAGCCCCCACCCAAACAGAACACTCCCCCATCCAATCAGAGCACAGCCAACCCCCCATCCAGTCAAAGCACAGCCAAGCCCCTAACCAATCAGAACATACCTCCACCCAATCAGAACACAGCCAAGCTCCCAGCCAATCAGTTCATACCCCCACTGGCAGTTAAAAGGAAGAAACAGCTACGATCACACATTGCTCCTAGAAGCACGAAGCCGAAAGCACCAGCCTGAAGATGACGATTGGGACTTCGTCGAAACGTTGCCAAGACACTTCCAATTTTACACGGGAGAAAACCTGAATAACCAAAGACCTACATACAAACATCCGCGAAAACCTCAGAAAACAGTCAAGCAGCAACAGTGGGTCAAGCAGCAACAGTGAGAATTGGACACGGAACCGCTGATTAATTCAAAAGTGGGAAAGGAGTCTGGAAAGGCTGTATACTGTCACCCTGCCTATTTAACTTATACGCAGAGAACATCATGAGAAAGGCAGGGCTACATGAGGGGTAGGCAACCCAAAACACTCAAAGAGCCACTTGGACCCGTTTCCCACAAAAAACAAAACACTGGGAGCCGCAAAACCTTTTTGATATCTAAAATGAAAATAACACTGCATATATCCTTTTTTACCTTTATTATAGGTGTATATATACACACACATACACACACACATATCCTTGGCCTTCTTGGATGTGTGGATCCACCGTCAATCGGATGGATCATTGCACACACAAGTTTACCGTAAACCCACTCACACGGATAGAATCCTCCACTACAGGAGTAATCATCCAGTGTCCCATAAGGTTAGCTGCATTAAAGCCTTATTCAAACGTGTTGATTCCCACTGCAGCACAATTGAATTTAAGAAGCAAGAAAGGAAACATCTTTTCCGTGTTTGTCAGCAGAATGGGTATCCAACCAAATTTATAAAACGACATAGCATAACATCTAGATCCCGAGCCCACCGGCAGGAGAATGAGCCACCACAACAAAAGACACGCATCTCCCTACCTTATATCAATAATGTCTCGGAAGCAACAGCTAGATTGTTGGCCCCCCATAATATAGAGGTAGCCCATAAACCTAATCAAACGGTACGCTCTAAAATCATGCGCCCAAAGGACCCACTTCCCGCCATGGAAAAATCGGCAGTAGTTTATAAAATTGACTGTAAGAACTGTCAGAGTAATTATGTGGGTGAAACAGCTAAACGGCTAAAAACTCGACTGCACGAGCACAAACTGGCCATAAAAAGGGGTGAACAATACTCCCAAATCTGGACGCATGTGGCACAGAATGGTCATTGTTTTGACTTTGATAACACTAGAGTCGTATCCAGCGATGCCACAAAAGGAGGCCGACTATTAAAAGAGGCTTGGTTCTCAGACGGGAATTCCATCAACCGTCATATAGATTTATGCCCAACACAACAGGCACTAAGGAAATGGAGTGCGAATCAGAAGCACTCCAATGGACCCCCACCTTCTAGGTGGAGGAGGAATAATGATTGTGCCAGTAGGGAACCTGAGGAATCCAGCAGTAAAGCCTCGGAGCTTATCATCCCTTGGGAGAACGAAGAGAGACGTTTGATACAGAGGGGAAGGAGGTGTGGAATGACGGCTCCCCCGTGCTGTGCAGAGGAGAGAGGTATTCCCCCCTCCCACTCCATGGACATGCGAGGAATTGTGGAAGGGGAATACCCACGATTGAGACCTTCCCAGGCAAAAAGCAGGACATTTACCTTGGATGGGAGTAATGACTGCTGGCAGCAGACGGAATCTTATGTGGACAGTGCCGAGATGGGTTGTGGGAACACACACACTGGATTACATGATATCCGGATGGGTACTGCCCACGTGGGAGGAGGAAGGAGGAGGGTGAATGTTGGGCTGAGAGAAACCACTGACTTACGGTTGGGAGGGGTGGGGGAAACTGCCTGGAGCCCTCACAAGATGTGTAACAATGTAAAAGAAAAACCAAACACCCCCCCAAGGCCTGTAACAGAGGGAAAGGCAATACTCGAGTTAACACCATTGGAGGGAGGGAAAAGATCCTGACTAACTTAGGAACTAGCACTAAAAGAACAGGTGAGAAGGTTCGAGGCAATGACAGAGAAGGAGAAACACCCAGAATACAAATTAACCGGCTAGGACCGGTAACGCGTTCTAGGAGCCGAGCGCAGGCGTTAACTGATCCTATTTAAAACATCTCCTTAGTTGCCTTTTTAACCCTGACGATGTTGGTAGTTTCCAACGAAAGCTAGGTTATATTAAAATTAATTTCTTTTAAATCTCCTGGTGATCTTGAAACTTTTATTTTATATCATGAATGTACCCAGGAGTCGTATTTTTATGGATATTATTAAACACACATATCATAAAGATAAAGGATATATGCAGTGTTATCTTCATTTTAGATGTCAAAAGGGTCTCTCTCTCCCTCCCTCTCTCTCTTTCTGCCCTTGGTCTGCCAGTCCTCTTCCCCCACTCTCTTTCTTTTTCTCTTTCTCTTTCTCTCTCCCCCCCTCTCTCTCCGATCTTCTGCTCATCTGGCAAGCTGGCTTCAAGCTGTTCTCCAACATGCTCAGGGGTAGGCAACCTCAGCTGTTTTTTAACTCATGGACTTCAACTCTCAGAATTCCTGAATCAGCATAGCTGGGCTAGCTAGCTCTCTCCTGCCCTTCCTGCTTCCTGCAGAGATGCAGCAAAGGGAGGAGCCCCGCACAAAAAGCTTTTCAGCTTGTCGGAGAACACCGTGAATCTACTCTCTTTTTCACACACACATACACACACATACACACACACACACACACAAGAGAGAGAGAGAGAGAGAGAGAGAGAGAGAGAGAGAGAGAGAGAGAGAGAGAGAGAGAGACAGAGACAGAGACAGAGACAGAGACAGAGACAGAGACAGAGACAGAGACAGAGACAGAGACAGAGACAGAGACAGAGACAGAGACAGAGACACAGAGACAGAGACAGAGACACAGAGACAGAGACAGAGACAGAGACAGAGACAGAGACAGAGACAGAGACAGAGACAGAGACAGAGACAGAGACAGAGACAGAGACAGAGACAGAGACAGAGACAGAGACAGAGACAGAGACAGAGACAGAGACAGAGACAGAGACAGAGACAGAGAGAGAAGCAGGGAAGTGCAAGTGCCTTTCTCTCTCTCTCTCTGCAAATGGCAGAGGAGGCTGGGAGCCACAGGGGAAGGCTCAAAGAGCTGCATGTGTCTCTGGAGCCGCAGATTGCCGACCTGTGCCCTAAACATTTTGCTCAACAGTGCCAAACTATAAGAAGGTTAAATATAGTGACATTTCAGTGTCATAAAATCCTTCACTGGTAAAGTCAAGAACCACATAAACCTATTTTCCATAATGGCCTTCTTGTAATGCCAATTTTCACAAATAAGAATTACTACATGTTGCATTGGGTTGAACATTTTTGACTTTACATTTTTGTAAATTTCAATTCTTAGGGCCCATTCTTCTTCACATATTAATGTAGATAAATTAAAACTAAATCTGCCTGGAGAGATAACAGCTCATTACATTTTATAAAGAATTCTAAAAGTGTCTAAATTAAAAATAAAGGCATGATAATAAAGTTATCAGGTATTGTGCAGAAATTGGTTCTTCCTCCTGCAGTTTAATTAGGTGAATCATTTCTGGAGTTATTCTTCAGATACTCTATTTATTATAATAATGCATTTATCACAACCACTCAGAATCACTGAAATTTGGAGGACATATACATTTAATCTATTATTATTGTTGTCTAGGAGATTTAGGAAGCACCTTCTATCCTTTTGCTGTTGGATGTCTTCCAGGAATAGGCAAACCAAGATCTGCTTTTCATTTTTAAGGCCATTCTTAGCCTTCTAAGAAAGGGACTTCTAAGACTTTTAAGCACAAAGGCTCATCAATTAAAAATGTTGAGTTTTCCAGTTGACAACTTGGGTTCAAGGGTGAGCTACCATTACTTGCCCCAGTTCCTGCTCGTCTAACAGTTCAAAAGCATGCAAATGCGAGTAGATAAATAAGTACCACTGCAATGGGAAGGTAACAGCATCTGGTGTGGTTTGGGATGTAGTCATGCCAGCCAAGCATCTTTGGACAATGCCGGCTCTCTTGGCTAAGAAACAGAGATGAATACTGCTCCCTACAGTCAGACACAACTGGACAGGGGAGACCTTTACTTTTAGCCTTCTCTGAAAAAGGACTCCCTTCAGTCTGTCAGCCATCATAGATTTATTACCCTTCCATTCATCGTGATGATATGGTTCAACTACAGCTTGATGATCATCATAACACTACCTTGTAAAATTGTATCTGTTCTTATCTTAACATGTTGAGCCATAACCTATTTAACAAAAAGTTAAATTTGGGGAGGACTAATTTTGTTGCTTGCTATTGACACAATGATATTACTTGACCCTTCTGGCTGTTGATAATTCATTACAGTCACTGCCCCATTCAGTTAAAAAGACCAAGAGAATCCACAATACTCATCTGTTCTGTGTTAGGATTTAACCTAAGCAGCTACGGCATGCATTGGGTCAGGGAGTTTCCAGGAAAAGCTCAGGAAATTTTGGTTTACTATTATTCAGCAACAAACAACTACTATTCTCCAGTTATCAAAGGGAGATTCTCTGCCTCCAAAAGCAGCTCTCAAATTATTTGCAAATGGACAATCTAAAGCAAGAAAACAAATGTCTATTACTACACTAGAGATACACAGTGCTGAAAGTCTAACCTTAGCTTATGTAAAAACTCTTTTCTTGCCTAACCCTTGGAAGGCAGTTCCTGTAGATGGAGCTCTTGTTCCACCATGTTTTTCAGAAAAAAATGTTCAGAAGTCAAAAATAGGAGAAACCACAAAGAGAGGACAAAAATAGACAAGGAAACATTGGTTTACCACATGGAACAGCTGTCTAGAAAGAGTGTCCTCAGAGCTAAAAGACATTGATTGATTGATTGCTTATACATTCAACATATTTAGATGTTTGAGATGCTACTCACCTCATTTGGCATTATCCTTTTGAGGACAGAATAAAGGGATTCCTAAAAAGAATTGGTACAGTTTCTGAGGTAGGAAAATGGTTGCAATTCATTACCTAAATACAGGTGAGAATGCATATGGGAATTCCAAGTTGAAGAAACTTTGAGATATTATATAAAAATAAAAAAGACCTGTGGAATGGGAAAGACTTTTCCAAACAGGGTTGCCCTCCACAAAATAGGAACTTGGAAAATAGACAATCAATTTGCTCAATAGAACTATTTAAAAGTATCACATTCAATTGCTACATATCAGGATAAATCTTTTTTGCTTCTCAATGTTGATCTGTGATTTACACCATTTCATACATGAACATATGGACAGCTTTCACACATCACGTTAAGCCTTAATTGTCTTAAGCATGTTTTATTGAATCATTCACCACTGAATCAACACGAATGTAGATTTTTTTTTTCAAATTCTATCAAAAGACGTAAGATAAGGCTCACTGTGACAATGATATCAGCTGAATATCACTTCTGCCTTTTAATAAAATTCATTAGTTCGAAAAGGTGCTACCAGATTCTTTATTATGTTCTTCCACCATAGACCTACATGGTTCTGTTCATACAATCACACCAGAAGGTGATAAACCAGTCATCCATCAGTGGTATGGCCATATACTTTTCAGATTTAAAAAATGAACAAATAAATGTTCCATCTCCTTATATTGTGAGGCAGTAAGAACTTAAACCTCTTAAAAGGGAAAACATATGCAAACCACTTCATCATAAATTAATTTCCCCCTCTGCTGAAGCTTCATTCGCATTTGACCTCCTGTCTCTTCTAAAAAATAGATCTTCAAAGGGATAATAGCAGTGAAGAAAAGGGATCATGAACTGGCTCCTTCTAATTTTCATTCCCACAATTTTGAAAGGTATGCTACTGCTGGTGTCTTCTTTTTGTTTTATTAGCACAACTCATTCTCACAGATTATCTGTATAGATCAGAAAAATAATCTTAATCTTTAATTATAATAGCTTTTTTCTTATAGAGGAATTCATTTCCATCATTTGATGACCATTACTCCATCCCCCAGGTGCCCTTTCTCAGATTACTCTCACCCAATCAAGTCCAGTAATCAAGAATCAAGGAGAATCACTCCAACTCAAATGCTCCATAACTGGATTTGATATTTACAATCATTATATGCAATGGTCAATGAAGCAGCCTGGGAACCCACTGAAGTGGCTGGTACACTATCGTATCCCGAAGTACAGTGCTTATTCTCCCACAATACAAGGAAGATTTACAGCCTCCAAAGATAGTTCCAACCTTTACCTCCAAATGAATGTTTTGAAAGTGGAGGAAATCATGACCCTTGAAACAAGCATTAATTCAAAAGGATGTTTTACTGAGAGAAAGAGATTGCAGAGAAGCCAGGTGGAATCTGAAGTTCCCACAGGAATCATTAAGCTAATTCACCATTGTTCAAATCCACCCCAGTAGCCCAGTCCATCAGGAGCCAATCCACTGGAATGAAGTCATTGTGAGAACTCTGAGGTGAGAAGGTGATAACATATCATTCCCTGGTGCTGTGTCTTGGTAACAGGAAGATGCTGCCCAGAAAGGAATCCATCTAGGATGTCCATTTCCCCCCCTCCATAATTCCCATGGAGATACAGCAAAGAAAAAGCATCAAATACTTCAATTTCCAAGTAACAGGGTCGGCCTCCTCCGGGTCCCGTCAGCGAAACAATGTCATCTGGCGGGCCCTAGGGGGAGGGCCTTCTCTGTTGTGGCGCCCACCCTCTGGAACCAACTACATCCTGAAGTCCGCGTTTCTCCGACTCTCCCGGCCTTCCGAAAGAATTTAAAAACCTACCTCTGCCGGCAGGCCTGGGGATGATTGTTGATTGTGGTGTGACTGAGGAGTATGTGTGGGGTTTCTTTTTAATGGTTTTTTTTAATTTATATTGAATTGTTTATTTGTATGTTGTGAGCCGCTCCGAGTCTGTGGAGAGGAGCGGCATACAAATCTAAAAAATAAATAAATAAACAGTCCCTCTCCCCTCAGAAAGACAGCGGTCTGACAGGGACCTGAGACCGAGTTGATTTTTCATGCCTAAGACCAGAGTACATTTTTCAGTCTTCTGGCCACCATATTAACTAGTACACTAAACTGGGTCTCTAAGTAATGCTAAGACTGTGGTCTAGTGTAGATGATGATGATGGTGGTGGAGGTGGTGGTGGTGCTGAAGATGGTGAATGGGCAGAGTTAAAGTTGACAGATATGGTAGGCACTTTAACTACAACATGATCTCTTCTTATATAGAGAAGGACATGCAAATTGAAAGACAGCCCAACCTTTAAATGTCTCCTTCCTTCTTACTCAAAGATCCAGAGATTACCAGAATTCTTGGGAATCAGCAATTCATCTAATATATATTTCTCCTACAAACCATTTAATAACAATGATTATATGGACAAATGTCATCTTGACTCTCTCCATTTTTAAAGGTATTCTTCTTTGGTTTCCATAATATTGTGAGTTGCACTTTGATTTCTCCACAAGCTATTCAGATATCTTCTTGTGTCTTTCTTTTCAGATGTTCTGGCAGATGTTTCAGTAACTGAATCAGGAGGAGGACTGAAAAGACCTGGAGATTCTCTTCGACTCACTTGTACATGCTCTGGGTTCAACATTGACAGTTACTGGATCCCCTGGGTCCGCCAGGCAGATGGAAAAGGGCTGGAGTGGATCTCACAGATAAATAAAGGCACCGTATATTATGCCAATTCTTTTAAAGGTCGATTCACAATCTCCAAAGATAGTTCCAGGAACCTGGTTTATCTAGACATGAATGGGCTGAAAGCTGAAGACACAGCCAAGTATTACTGTACAAAGGAACACAGTGGAGAAAAGTGAATCTGAGCTTGTTCTGAAACTTATAGTTTATGTGGCAAAGGGAAAGTTTCGTTTGGATTCACTCCAATGAAAATGGAATCATAAAAGCACAGCTTTATATACAGTATTTCATGAGCAACTCATTTGGGATCTGTCACAGCTGTTTAGTTACTCTTATTTTAGCAAGGAGGTGAATATAGTGAGAAGGAACTGGATTTGCATATGGACAGTGTCTGAAAGAGTAATTTTCTCTCACAGAAATTAGGTTGACAGAAGAATTCTTATAAATCAGGGGTGTCAAACTCACAATGTCACATGACGTGTCACGACATATTGCATTTTTTTTCTATTGCCGGCAATCGGGTGGGCGTGGTTTCAGCATGACACATCCAACCCATGGGCCAGTAGTTTGACATCCCTGTTATAAAACAACTAGCTCTTTGTATAATGCTTCTATTAACAAATAACCAAGGTCATTTTATTCTACTAGATTCTAGGTATCTCTTATTTAGTAGTAGGTTGTGATCTACTTTATCAAATGCCTTACTGAAGTCCAAGTAAATTATATCCACAGCATTCCTCTGATCCACTAATTTTGTCACTTGGTCAAAGAATGCAATAAGGTTTGTCTGGCATGATCTGATTTTGACAAATCCATGTTGGCTTTTAGTAGTGATTTTTTTTGCCTGTAGGTGTTTGCTGATTCATTGTTTGATTATCTTTTCCAGGATCTTCCCAGGTATTGAGGTCAGGCTGATAGGTCTGTAATTTCCTGGGTCCATTTTTTCCCCTTTTTTTGAAGATGGGAACTACATCAGCTCTTTTCCAGTCCTCTGGTAGTTCCTCAGTGCTCCAAGATCTTTGAAAAATATAGTTCAGTGGTTCTGAGATCATATCTGCCAGTTCCTTGAGAACCTTGGGGTGTAATCTATCTGGTCCTGGTGATTTAAACTTGTCTAGGCTAGACAGGTACTCACTTATCATTTTCTTGCCTATCTTAACTTGTGTTTCTATACTGATTTTTATGGCACTATTTTTGATAGGTTAGTCTGTTTTTTCCCTTTGTGTAAAGACAGATGCAAAAAATGAGTTAAATAGTTATGCTTGCTCCCTATTGCTTGTCACCTTCTTGTCACTTTCACCCACTAATGGATCAATCATTTCTTTCACTTTTTTCTTGTTTTTTACCTATGTAGGTAAAGGCACATGCATAACAATGTTATCTTCAACATTGTATATAGGTGTATTAGTGGTGTATTTATTGCTGAATGTGTTCATATAACATATAACTAATTGGAGAAAAAAACAATGGTTGGGCTATCAAGAGTTTCCAATTCTAAGCCATAGCAAGTTGGTAGAATTCTTTTCCTCTATTTAATTAGACTAATTCAATTTCTATAGTCCAATCAGTTGAAGCAATATTTAAATCATGAATGGTTTCCCATCTAATCATGGGTGAAAATCATTGCATTCCAAATGGACTCCATTCTCCATCAGTTGCCCCATGCTTTCTTTTCCTTTCTTCACCTACCTTGCCTCTTACATTGTAACCCATTTTCTTTAGAAATGAAAAAGGGAAAGAGCAGAAAAATTATAAAGCCATCATTTCATTTAAATTGTTTCTATTTATCTGGTATGGCTCTTATTAATATTACACTCAAGCAGAACACTAGAACCACCATCTGCCAGACCATTTCTAATGTACTCAAATCCTTGTGACAGTTGAAGATTTCATTCAAAGTTTGAGTTTGATTTTCCAATGGAAGAGATTCATTTCAATTTAGGTTGGTTGTGGTTAACAGGCTCAGGACCAATATTTGAAACTGAAGAACTCCAGCATGGAGGAGGAGGAGGAGGAGGATGAGGAGGAGGAGGAGGAGGATAAGATGAAGACAACTTAGATGGATAAACAATATCTATTTGGAATGATATGATATCATAATATTTTTGTGTAAGAAATCAGAATATAGATCCCAGAAGGAAAAGTAATCTTCCTGCTGTGATGTAGCTACATTTGCAACACAAAGCTGAATATACACCACAGACTAGCCAATAAATACATAGCATACTTTGTTTCATGTAAATTACTTCCCTGTATGGCCTTCATTAAATAGAATGGAGACAGTATTAGAAGTACCTGACAGGATAGAATTGCTTTTCACATTTTGCATTATCCTTCTTGAAAGCATGGCTTTGTGTTCCCAGCATGTATCATATCCCTATCATATCCCGAAGTACAGTGCTTATTCTCCCACAATACAAGGAAGATTTACAGCCTCCAAAGACAGTTCCAACTTTTACCTCCAAATGAATGATTTGAAAGTGGAGGATACAGCTGTGTATTATTGTACTAGTACAATAACCCACACAGTGATGGAAAAGAATCATGACAAGAGGGGGAAAAAACCCTTCTCTTAAATTGGGTTCAGTTTGTGGGTTGGCTTACCTGCAGATGCGCTTATCCATGAATATATACAGTAATACTTTTTTAAAAAGTACTCATATGCCCCATATATATTCATGGAGAAGCCCATCAGCAGATAGGCAATATATACCCCTAAATGTTTAACCAAAATACCATAAAAATGCAATATCTATGAAAAGGCTAATTGTGAATATTGAAACATACAAAAAATTGGAGGGTTTTTTTATACATAGCTGACACATTTTTTCATATTGGTAGTATTTTGGTTTAAAATCTCACGAAGTTTGGTCTTACACATATTTGGCTTATCCATGGATATGTACAGTGCTAAAAACTCATTAGTCTGCTTTGTTCATAAGAACACATAAGGTTGTCTATATTTTACATTGGATAATAGGTATTTACTTTTGTGTAACTGTAAGTCTGATGTCATTATGTAAGGTAAAAAAGCTAAGAGAAAATAATGCAAAAATAAAACAGGGCCATCAAATGCTTTGCAAATGCTGAAACAAAAACATGATACATTTAAATTCCATAGGTGTAAATTTGCAGTTAATATTGGTAGTAGATAATTAGCTGTTTCATTTGACTTCCTTCAGGTCTATAATGGCAATAGCAAGCCCTTGGACTTATATACCGCTTCACAGTACTTTACAGCCCTTTCTAAGCAGTTTTTACAGAGTCAGCATATGGCCTCTGATGACTTGGGTCTTCATTTTACTGACCTTGTGAGGATAGAAAGCTGAGTCAACCTTGAGCCAGTGAGAATCGAACTGCTGGCAGTTGGCAGAATTAGCCTGCAGTACTGCATTCTAACCAGTGTGCCACCATGGCTCTTAATCAAGATTCTTATCTAGCAAATACCATTTTTCACTGGATATTCTTGTGGCTGTGAAGAATCTCTAAGAGAGAGGGTACATATCAAAACTCCATTAATTTTAGATGTCACCAATGCAATTCAGAGATGAGATATGCAATCTTGGTCCTCAGCAACAGGCACTGTTAAACAGGTACTGTTTAAGTACAGAGCACTTAAAATATTATCTACTTAAATAATGGGCATTTTGAGTACTATGCAAATTATTTTATGCTACTGCTGCTTTAAAGGGGAAGGATTAAACTGACCATTAGGTTCCTTTTAGCTGGAGATCAGAATTTCTGCTCATCTCTCTTACTCAATATTAACATTATGGAATGGACTATCTTGGCATGTTTCATATTGTCATTCTCTGCATGTAAGGAAATATATATATATATGTACTGATCTTTTCTATCTTCATGTAATATTCCAACAATTCTTTCTGTTACCTGGCTGCACCATCATCTTCTCCTTCTTAATCTTCTAATTTGCATACTTATGCTACAGGCAGTTCATCCAGTCGTACCATTACTGAATCAGGAGGTGATGTTAAGAGGCCTGGTGAGTCCATAAAGCTGACTTGTACAGTGTCTGGATTTTCTGTAGCAGCGAGTTACATGGACTGGCTCCGTCAATGTCCAGGTGAGGGATTGGAATGGCTTGGACGTGTTGCAAAGAGTGGAAGTGTATATTACAATAGTATTCTCCAAAGTCGATTAACCGTCAGAATAGACACCTCCAAAAACCAATTTTCACTGCAACTCAGTGGTCTAAAACCAGAAGACGCTGCCTTGTATTCCTGCACAGAAGACACACAGTGAATGAGTCCTTCTAAAAATATCCTCCCTGAAATACATCCATCCATCCATCCTGCTCATAATTTTGCATGTTAAACAAATCCTTTTTTCAGTCATTTGGGTTTGTCAATTACTGGTATGTAACATCATTCTTTTTTCATACTGCAACAATCATTGGTGGTATGGATACATGAAGTGCAGTTATAACAGTAAGTTGGAAGGGACCTTGGAGGTCTTCTAGTACAAATCTCTGCTCAAGCAGGTAGAACTAGAAGACCTACAAGGTCCCTTCCAGCTCTAATCTGATTGATGGAACGATTGATTGATTGACAAGGTCCCTTCCAGCTCTAATCTGATTGATGGAATGATTGATTGATTGATTGATTGACAAGGTCCCTTCCAGCTCTAATCTGATTGATGGAATGATTGATTGATTGATTGACAAGGTCCCTTCCAGCTCTAATCTGATTGATGGAACGATTGATTGATTGACAAGGTCCCTTCCAGCTCTAATCTGATTGATGGAATGATTGATTGATTGATTGATTGACAAGGTCCCTTCCAGCTCTAATCTGATTGATGGAATGATTGATTGATTGATTGACAAGGTCCCTTCCAGCTCTAATCTGATTGATGGAATGATTGATTGATTGACAAGGTCCCTTCCAGCTCTAATCTGATTGATGGAATGATTGATTGATTGATTGACAAGGTCCCTTCCAGCTCTAATCTGATTGATGGAATGATTGATTGATTGACAAGGTCCCTTCCAGCTCTAATCTGATTGATTGAATGATTGATTGATTGACAAGGTCCCTTCCAGCTCTAATCTGATTGATGGAATGATTGATTGATTGATTGACAAGGTCCCTTCCAGCTCTAATCTGATTGATGGAACGATTGATTGATTGACAAGGTCCCTTCCAGCTCTAATCTGATTGATGGAATGATTGATTGATTGATTGACAAGGTCCCTTCCAGCTCTAATCTGATTGATGGAATGATTGATTGATTGACAAGGTCCCTTCCAGCTCTAATCTGATTGATGGAATGATTGATTGATTGATTGACAAGGTCCCTTCCAGCTCTAATCTGATTGATGGAATAATTGATTGATTGACAAGGTCCCTTCCAGCTCTAATCTGATTGATTGAATGATTGATTGATTGACAAGGTCCCTTCCAGCTCTAATCTGATTGATGGAATGATTGATTGATTGACAAGGTCCCTTCCAGCTCTAATCTGATTGATTGAATGATTGATTGATTGATTGACAAGGTCCCTTCCAGCTCTAATCTGATTGATTGAATGATTGATTGATTGACAAGGTCCCTTCCAGCTCTAATCTGATTGATTGAATGATTGATTGATTGACAAGGTCCCTTCCAGCTCTAATCTGATTGATGGAACGATTGATTGATTGACAAGGTCCCTTCCAGCTCTAATCTGATTGATTGAATGATTGATTGATTGATTGACAAGGTCCCTTCCAGCTCTAATCTGATTGATGGAATGATTGATTGATTGATTGACAAGGTCCCTTCCAGCTCTATTCTGATTGATGGAATAATTGATTGATTGACAAGGTCCCTTCCAGCTCTAATCTGATTGATTGAATGATTGATTGATTGACAAGGTCCCTTCCAGCTCTAATCTGATTGATGGAATGATTGATTGATTGACAAGGTCCCTTCCAGCTCTAATCTGATTGATTGAATGATTGATTGATTGATTGACAAGGTCCCTTCCAGCTCTAATCTGATTGATTGAATGATTGATTGATTGACAAGGTCCCTTCCAGCTCTAATCTGATTGATTGAATGATTGATTGATTGACAAGGTCCCTTCCAGCTCTAATCTGATTGATGGAATGATTGATTGATTGACAAGGTCCCTTCCAGCTCTAATCTGATTGATTGAATGATTGATTGATTGATTGACAAGGTCCCTTCCAGCTCTAATCTGATTGATGGAATGATTGATTGATTGATTGACAAGGTCCCTTCCAGCTCTATTCTGATTGATTGAATGATTGATTGATTGATTGACAAGGTCCCTTCCAGCTCTAATCTGATTGATGGAATGATTGATTGATTGACAAGGTCCCTTCCAGCTCTAATCTGATTGATGGAATGATTGATTGATTGACAAGGTCCCTTCCAGCTCTAATCTGATTGATTGAATGATTGATTGATTGATTGATTGACAAGGTCCCTTCCAGCTCTAATCTGATTGATGGAATGATTGATTGAGTGACAAGGTCCTTCCAGCTCTAATCTGATTGATTGAATGATTGATTGATTGATTGATTGACAAGGTCCCTTCCAGCTCTAATCTGATTGATGGAATGATTGATTGAGTGACAAGGTCCCTTCCAGCTCTAATCTGATTGATTTGAATGATTGATTGATTGATTGACAAGGTCCCTTCCAGCTCTAATCTGATTGATGGAATGATTGATTGATTGACAAGGTCCCTTCCAGCTCTAATCTGATTGATGGAACGATTGATTGATTGACTCCTAAAAGGGATTGCAATAGTTTATGCTGTGGGAAAATGGTTTAAATATTTATTTATTTATAAAATTTAAATATACATTGAGAATGCATATTGTGAATGTCAAGTCGGAAGGCCTTTGAGATATAATTTAAACAT
Source organism: Bothrops alternatus (assembly GCA_034064705.1). Classification (NCBI taxonomy): domain Eukaryota; kingdom Metazoa; phylum Chordata; class Lepidosauria; order Squamata; family Viperidae; genus Bothrops; species Bothrops alternatus. The sequence continues at coordinate 1,929,728 of JARGCV010000074.1, forward strand.
ATGAAATGGTTTTGGCATGAAAAAATAGTCTTCAAAAAGGGCTTGCTCAGCAAAGCTACTTCAAAACATTGTATTTAATTGCAGCTTATCGGAATAAATCTTTATCTCTTCTCAATGTTGATCTGTGATTTATACCTTTTCATATAGGAACACATGGACAGCTCTCACATATCACATTAAGCATCTGATTGTCCTAAGCATGTTTTCTTGAACCATTCACCAATGAATTCAAAGGAATCTAGATTTTTTTTTTGTTAAAGATTTTGTAGAAAGGCTTAAAGCAGGCATGTCAGACTGCTGGCCCGCAGGCCAGACGCATCACCAGGAAACCACGCCACCCCATTGCTGGCAGTGGGGAAAAATTCTGATATGTTGTGCGACATCATGTGACATCACAAATTTGACATGTCTGGCTTAAAGTTTTGTAAGGTACTTTAACAGGCACATAGTGTCTAAACTGATAAGGGCTAAATAAGAACATTTGAACTTGGAAAATGTGCTATCAGACCCTTTATCATTTTCTTTCACTGTAGACTAATATGGTTCTATTGCTACAATGACACTAGAAGGTGATAAGCTCATCAACCAATGGTGGCACAGCCATACAATAACTTTGTTAACTCTCAAGACTGTTTTTTTTTCCACTAGTTATTCTAAATAGTCTGTGATTCTCTCCTCTCCTCTCCTTTCCTTTCCTCTCATCTCCTCTCATCTCTCTGCTCTCCTGTCCTCTCCTGTCCTCTCCTGTCCTCTCCTGTCCTCTCCTGTCCTCTCCTGTCCTCTCCTCTCCTCTCCTGTCCTCTCCTCTCCTCTCCTCTCCTCTCCTCTTCTCTCCTCTCCTCTCCTCTCCTCTCCTCTCCTCTCCAGTGTTGATCTAATGGAAGGTTCCTTCTCTTTATGTGATGAGGCAGTAAGAACTTAAACCTCTTAAAAGGAAAACATATGCAAATCATTTCATCATATATTATTTTCCCCCTCTGCTGAAGCTTCATTCACTCCTGATCTCCTGTCTCTTCTAGAGAAAGGTCTTCAAAGGGATAATAACAGAGAAGAAACGGGATCATGAATTTGCTGCACCTAATTTTCATTCAAACAATTTTGAAAGGTATGCTACTGCTGATGTCCTCTTTTGGTTTTAAAGCACAGCTCAATCTCAAAGATGATCTGTGCAGATCAGAAAAATAATCAATCTTTAATTATAGTAGCTTTTTTCTTATAGAGTGATTCATTGCTATCATCTAGTGACCATTTCTTCCTCCTCCAGGTGCCCTTTCTCAAATTACTCTTACCCAGTCAAGTCTAATAATCAAGAATCAAGGAGAATCCATCCAACTCAAATGTTCCATAACTGGATTTGATATTAATCACCATTATATGAATTGGGTGATGCAGAGGCCTGGGAAACCATTGGAATGGCTGGTATATTATCGTATCCTGAAGTACAGTGGTTATTCTCCAAGAATACAAGGAAGATTTACTTCATCCAAAGACAGTTCCAACTTCTATCTCCAAATGAATGACTTGAAAGTGGAGGACACTGCTGTATATTATTGTACTACTCATATAGACCCTGCACAATGATGGAAAAGAATCACGACAAAGGGGAAAAAATCCTTATTTTTCTGGAACAGTCATGTTTCATGACATGAACTGCTGGCAGAATTATTTATTATGAGGAAACAACTGTTTCTAAAGAAAATAGAAGTGGGAATCCCCCTCTCCATGGCAAAAAACTCTTTCATGCATGAAAAATCCAAGAAGTTAGTTACCATCTGTTTCCATGGCCATTTGTTTATCTCATACATCATAAACAGTCCTCCTCATCAATATTTGTCAATCTTGTCAACTTCAAGTTTTCTGGACTTCAATTCCCAGTATTCCTAGTCAGCATGAATTCTGGGAGTTGAAATCCAGGCATCTTAAAAGTGACAATGTTGACTAAACACCAACCCCAAACAGATGTTGGAGAATGCACATTGATGTTCACTTCTGACTGCTTGTAGTTAGATTTCAGAAATTAGAACATAACAAATGAAGTGAAATGAAACAATGCATTGTCATAACTCTTTGCTTAATTGTAAATCTATGTAAAATAAATCAAAGAATTTGGAAAATTATTATGATTGAAATGGTTACAGAATGCTTGAGCTGGTCAGTTTGCAACCCTTCATGATGGATTTTTCAGAATTATGAAGAGCTCCAAAATATGTTTTGTCTTGTCTCATCAGTTCTTGTAGGAAGGGCATGTTTTGAGTCCTGTCAAATAATATCATCTGGTGGGGCACAGGAATCATGTCTTCTCAAGACCTTCTCTTTGGAAGATAATTCCATCTGAGGTTAAATTAGATCCAATCTTGCTGGCCATTCATACAGCTCATGAGACCTAGCCTTTCTCTTAATCATGGGGATTTTTCTTCTAGACCAGGGGTCTTCAAACTTGGCCCTTTTAGGACTTGTGGACTTCATTTCCCAGAATTCCTCAACCAGGCACTCTGGCTGAGGAATTCTGGGACTTGAAGTCCACAAGTCCTAAAAGGGCCATATTTGAAGACCCCTGTTCTAGACTAACACGGTTTTATTCACACAATCACACCAGAAGGTGATAAGCCAATCATCCATCAATGGTACAGCTATGTACCTTTCAGATCTGAACATTGAACAAAGGAATGTTCCATCTTCTTATATTGTGAGACAGTAAGAACTTAAACCTCTTAAAAGGGAAAACATATGCAAACCACTTCATCATAAATTAATTTCCCCCTCTGCTGAAGCTTCATTCATACTTGACCTCCTGTTTCTTCAAAAAAAAAAAAAAACGGTCTTCAAAGGGATAATAACAGAAGAAACAGGATCATGAACTGGCTGCCTCTAATTTTTATTCCCACAGTTTTGAAAGGTATGCTATTGCTGGTGTTTTCTTTTGGTTTTACAGCACAGCTCATTCTCACAGATTATCTGCAGAGATCAGAAAAAATAATCTTGTTTTTTTAATTATAATAGTTTTTTTCTTATAGAGTAATTCATTTCCATCACTTGATGACACTTTCTCCTTCCTCCAGGTGCCCTTTGTCAGATTACTCTCACCCAGTCAAGTCCAGTAATCAAGAATCAAGGAGAATCACTCCAACTCAAATGCTCCATAACTGGGTTTGATATTTACAATCATTATATGGATTGGTTGATGAAGAAGCCCGGGAACCCACTGAAGTGGCTGGTACACTATCGTATCCCGAAGTACAGTGCTTATTCCCCCACAATACAAGGAAGATTTACAGCCTCCAAAGACAGTTCCAACTTCTACCTTCAAATGAATGATTTGAAAATGGAGGATACAGCTGTGTACTATTGTACTAGTGCAATAACCCACACAGTGATGGAAAAGAATCATGACAAGAGGGGAAACGTGCTTCTTGGTCTGAAGCACTCATGTTTCATGACAGTGCAGCAACTGGCAGGAATATTTATTATTAGAAAACATTTTTACTAAAGAAAATATAAAGGGAAATCTATGTCTCCATGACAAAGTTCAGTTTCATGCATGATAAATCCAAGATATGAGTTACCATCTGTTTCCATAGCCATCTGTCTCACAAATCATGCACACTCCTTTATACCAGTGTTTGTCAACCTTCTAAAATTTAAGATGTCTGGGCTTCAACTCCCAGAATTCCCCAGCCAGCATGAATTTACCTGAGAATTCTTTCAATCATGGGAGATAGTTATGCACGTGAGTTCTATGTTATTAATGAATTTACTCCTAGTTTTTTTTCCTGTTGGCTTTGCATATTTTATGGGTTTATTTTTTTTAACTTGCATTCCATGTTTTGTAAGTTGATTATTATCTCACTCACTTGGTGAGATAATAATCAACTAAAATAAACTCAACTTTTATTTAATTAGCTAATTGATCTATGTTCCGTTGGGTCCATTTTTTATCATTTTTATTCAATGCAATAAAACTAAACCACTTCCTCAGCCCTTTAAACAGCAATGCAGTGATTTTGTTTATCTTCAGAGTCTAGTTTTAAAGGGAAGGAATCCTTTGAGGGAAGTGCAGATTCTAGCAATTGCACTCACGGAGGTTTATTTGCAACTCTCAAAAAGTGTTTTACAACTGCTGTCTTCTTGATTGTGGTTTGATTAAGCAATTTCGCCAACTAATTTATATTCTCAGATGGTTCAACATATAAGTCCAGTCTATAAACTTGATTTTTCTGGTGGACTCAAATCTACATACCATACATACTTTTAGAATAAGCCAAGAATGTTAGCTTTTTAAAAAAATCACCAATCAAGTTGGGTTCAGCTTATCTGGGGTTGGGTTTATCCATGTGTATATACAGTATACTTTTTTTTTAAAGTACTCATATCTCCAAGTTATATTCAGGGATAAGCCCATCAGCAGATAAGCCACAAACAAATATTTAACCAAAATACCATGAAAAATGCAATATCATAAGAAGGGCAATTGTGAACATTGAAACATACAAAAAAATGGAGAGTTTATTTATTCATAGCTGACACATTTTTGTGGTATTTTGGTTTAAAGTTTCACAAAGTTTGATCTTATCCATAATTTGGCTTATCCATGAGTATGTATGCTACTAAACAGTCATTACTTGTTTAGTAATGTTTATTAGAGCTAATAAGATTGTCCATGTATTAAATTGGATAATAGGTCTTCTACTGTTTTGTGGAACTGTAAGTCTAACTTTATTAGAAGTATGGCAAAGAAGCTATGAACAAGTACTGTCAAAATTAAATAAACCCATTAATTGCCCCAAGGATATTTTTTCAAATGGCAATTTTTTTTGCTAAACAAAGCAAAAAAACAAAACAAAACAAAAACAAAGTCCAGTTGTATTTTGAAAAAGCACCTTTGGGACAATCATGATCTGAATGATTGAGAATCTCCATAGACAAGGCCATTAATTGCTCTGCAAACGGGCGGAAAGAAACCATGATGGGTTTCATCTCCTTAGGTGTAAATTTGCAATTCACATTGTCAGTTGATAATTAGCTGTTTCCTTTGGTTTCCTTCAAGTTTGTAATGGCAATAGCAACAGCACTTGGACTTCTATATTGCTTCACAATGCTTTACAGCCCTCTTTAAGCAGTTTTTATGGAGTCAGCATATTGCTCCAATGATATGGGTCCTCACTTTACTGACCTCGGAAGAATGGAAAGCTGAGTCAACCTTGAGCCGGTGAGAATCAAACTTCTGGCAATTGGCAGAATTAGCCTGTAATACTGCATGTGCAGTACAGTGCTCCAACATGACTCTTAATCAAGATTCATATCTGGCAAATGTCATTTTTACTGGATATTTCTATGGCTGTGAAGAATCTCTAAGAGAGAGGGTCCTTATCAAATCTCCACTAATTTTAGATGTCACCAATGCAGTTCAGTGATGTGATATGGCATCTTGGTCCTTAGCAACAGGAATCTTTGGGTTTCAATTCACAATTGACATACTGGGTGTCTTTGGGTTTCAATTCACAATTGATGTACTGGGCACTTAAAATACTATCTAATTAAATAATGGGCACTTTGAATATCATGCAAATTATTTTATGCCACAGCTTCTTTAAAGGGGAAGGATTATTTCTTTCAGCTGGAGATCAGAATTTCTGCTCATTTTAGTTAGTCAGTATTAACATTATGGAATGCACAATCTTGGTGTGTTTCATATTGTCATTCTCTGCATGTAAGGAAAAATGTATTTCATATAATATTTCAAGATGTCATTCTTTTACCTTCTGCACCATCATCTTCTCCTTTTTAATTTTACATTTTTATTGTTGTATCACAGGCAGTTCATCCAGCCGTACCATTATTGAATCAGGAGGTGATGTTAAGAGGCCTGGGGAGTCCATAAAACTGACTTGTACAGTGTCTGGATTTTCTGTAGCAGAGGCATACATGGATTGGATCCGTCAATGTCCAGGCGAGGGACTGGAATGGGTTGGACGTATTGCAAAGAGTGGGACTGTATATTATAATAGTATTTTGCAAAATCGGTTAACCCTCACAAGAGATACCTCCAAAAATCAGGTATTTGTCCAACTCAATGGTCTAAAACTTGAAGACACTGCCTTGTATTCCTGCGTAAATAACACACAGTGAATTAACCCTTCTAAAATTATCCTTCCTGAAATATATCTATCCACCCTGTCACAATGTCACAGCTGCTGAACAAATCCTTCCTCAATCACTGGTATATAATGTCATTCTTTTTCTTTTTTATGATATGGAGCAGTGAAGTGCAGATATCCCATGTTCCTAGTCACAGAACTGAAAGATGAGTTATAAATAAGGGAGAGGGGGGGAGGGAGAGAGGAAGAAGTATTTCCAAAAGTTTTTGATTATTCCTTTTCCTTTTTTACTACTAACAATGGGTAGTAGAAGCAACCATGCAGATCTGATGAATTTTAATGTAAGCCAGCAAGAGTCATTCATAAATAAATAAAAATTGGGGTTTTCCATTGAAGATAGCAAGGAAGCCAACCAAGAAATCATTATGGGACAATGCCGAGAATATGTGGAAGTTCATTCATTCATTCATTCATTCATTCATTAATTCATTCATTCATTCATTCATTCATTCAGATCTGATAAATTTTAATGTTGTAAGCCTCCCCCCATTCTGTCACCTCTATGAGAATTGGGCAACCATATACATAAATAAATAAAAATTGAGGTTTCCTATTGAAGAAAGCAAGTAAGCCAACCAAAAGTCATTATGGAACAATGCAGAGAATAAATGGAACTATCATTCATTCATTCATTCATTCATTCATTCATTCATTCATCATATTTAGATAGCCATAAGGGCTGCAAAAGGGCCTTCTCTGTTGCTGCCCCAGCCCTCTGGAACCAGCTTCCCTCAGAGGTTCGTACTGCTTCCTCCCTCCTAGCTTTCCGGAAAGTGCTGAAGACGCATCTATGCCAACAGGCTTGGGGAATATGAGCTGTGCTCTGCCCCTCGGCCCTAGGAGTGTCCCTCCATTGGCGACTGCGAGCTGATTGTGTTTGTATGCGGAGTGAGTGCGGTTATTTTTTAAAGTTTTTTTTATTGTATTCTTGTTGTGAGCCGCCCTGGGTCTTCGGAGAAGGGCGGCATATAAGTCTGTTAAATAAATAAATAAATAAATAAATAAATAAATAAATAAATAAATAAATAAATAAATAAATAAATAAATAAATAAATAAATAAATAAATAAATAAATAAATAAATAAATAAATAAATAAATAAATAAAAAAAAACATGGCTCTGTGCAGCATACGGTGAAAAATAAACCATACAATAAACAATATTAAAAGTATTCTGTAACTAAAAAAAAATCCATTAGTGTTACTATTAACACACTTAAGAGAGAATTTGATGTTAAAGGCAATGCAGCCACCTATCTAAATCACCACTTCCCTGAAATACTCAAGGAACAACCATGTTTTAAGGGAATTCCAGAAAGATGTTGTAAGATATGAGAGTCATGAGTCCCTTTATGCCCACAAGAGATCTAAGTCCAGTCCACATTGAATTCCTTTCTATTCTTAACTCCCACTAATTTATCTTGACTGTTAGTAGTTCAGATTCTTGTATAGAGTTTAAGCTTACAATTAATCTTTATACAATTTGAATTATCTGGATCTCCTGATTTTCCTGGTTCTTGATTGATGTCATGGACAGGACCAATTTCACCTCAGGGGGAATAATGTTCCAAGGTGCCATGAAAGAAAAGACCCATCTCCTAGGTCCTTTCTGATGGAATTTCAGACATGAAGCGGATAAAGATACATCACTGGGCAGAGAAAGTCTCTTGAATAACTCAGCCCCATGCCATAAAAGAATCTAAACCTCAGAACTAGCATCACAAATGGGACCTAAAAGCAAATTAACAACCAATGCAGTTTACAGTGCAGAATTATAATGTATGCCATTCTAGGACACAAATAACAGCCTGGACCACCACATTTTGTATCAGTATAATTATCCATGAACTTAGCTATTATTTTTGCAAATCATGGCTCACATTATATGGGGCCTAGGCTTTATGGCTTGAGGCTTGCTTCTGTCCATGATTTATATTTAAATAATAGGTTAGAGTGATGTGTGTATTTACCTAATTCTGCTCTGAATTTATAATTTTACTTGTGTTTCTCCCCAAGGCCCAGCTTCATTTTAGAAGCTCTTTTCTTTAAATCTCACAGGTCTCATCCTCAAATGAAAGAAAACTTAAATGGATTTGCTCATATTTATAGTTGTTCATACTTATCTCCATTCCCCTTAAGGTCATGAGCTCTACTGCAGGGTACAATTGCCCAAGTTTAGAACAGAGCAGAGCAGAGCAGAACAGAACAGCAGAGTTGGAAGGGACATTGAAGTCTTCCAGTCCAACCCCCTGTTCAAGCAGGAAACCCTATACCAATTCAGATAAATAGTTATCCAATTTCCTCTTAAAAACTTCCAGTGTTGGAGCATTCACAACTTCTGGAGGCAAATTGTTCCACTCGTTAATTTTTCTGTCAGGAAATTTCTTCTTAGTTCTAGGTCAGGGGTGTCAAACTGGCAGCCTGAAGGCTGGATGCATCATGGCGAAACCATGCCCACCCCATTGCTGGCAATGAAAAAAAAGTTGTGATATGTCGTGATACGTCACATGACGTTGCGAGTTTGACACCCCTGTTCCAGGTTGCTTCTCTCCTTCATTAGCTCCCAGCCATTGCCTCTTGTCCTGCCCTCAGGTACTTTGAAGAATAGCTTGATTCCCTCTTCTTTATGGCAACCCCTGAGATATTGGAATACTGCTATCATGTCACCCCTAGTCCTCCTTTTCATTAAACTAGACATACCCTATTCCACAACCATTTTTTATATGTTTTAGCCTCCAGTCCCCTAATAATCTTTGTTGCTCTTCTCTGCACTCTTTCTAGAATCTCAACATATTTTTACATTGTGGTGACCAAAACTGGATGCAGTATTCCAAGTGTGGCCTTACCAAGGTATTGTAAAGTAATATTAACACTTTGTGTGATCTTGATTCTATCCCTCTGTTAATGCAGCCTAGCACTGTGTTGGCCTTTTTGGTAGCTGCAGCACACTGCTGGCTCATATTTAAGTGATTGTCCACTAGGACTCTGAGATCCCTCTCACAATTACTACAATTATTATGTTCCAGACAATATCACCAACAGTATGGTGTACTACCACTACAATTATGGACTCCAAGCATTGGATGCTATAACTTTTTAGATTTAGAGGTGATTTTCTTTCACTCATTCACATCAAGTCTTGCCTTTCTGAGCTCTTCTTTCATCCCTTTTCTTGATGATTATGTAGGATGTCTTTTGCATTTTCCTGTCCGAAATATACAAATCAAGACCTGTACTTCATTATTAAAAGCCATTTTTAGCTTTCTTAGAAAAAAGACTTCTTTTCAGTCTATATTAGTCATCACAGATTTATTAAGCCTTCCATTCATCATAATGCTGTGCCTCTTCAACATGTTATTGTTCATCAGCATGTAAATCTTTTTAATTTTTTTTAAATAAAAAGTTATTGCTTAATAATTGTGAGAAGATTAATTCTCTTGCTTGCTGTAGACAGGGATATCACTTAATCATACTGGTTTTGATCCTTCATTAAAGTAAACTAACTGCCTCTTTGCTTTCCAGATGGGGATTCACAAGTCACTGTTCTTCTCTTCTCTTCTCTTCTCTTCTCTTCTCTTCTCTTCTCTTCTCTTCTCTTCTCTTCTCTTCTCTTCTCTTCTCTTCTCTTCTCTTCTCTTCTCTTCTCTTCTCTTCTCTTCTCTTCTCTTCTCTTCTCTTCTCTTCTCCTCTCCTCTCTTCTCTTCTCCTCTCCTCGCCTCTCCTCTCCTCTCCTCTCTTCTTCTCTTCTCTCCTCTCCTCTCCCTTTCTCTTCCATTTTGACTTCTCTTCTCCCCACTTCATGCTTGATGCTGCTGTTTGATTGGCAGCTACTGTTGATGATGGGGGATATAAAGGCAAGCAGGATCCAATGATATCCCTGTCCATAGCAAGTCATAAAATTAATCTTTCCCCAATTAACCTTTTTGTTAAATGAGCATCATTTAAAAAACAGAAGAAAGATGGATTTATAAGACAATATTGTGATGGGAAGGGAAGGGAAGAGTTTATAGTGAAAGCATCAGGAGCCATTCTCAGTGTCTCCATTCATTGTCTTCAAGGCTCCCCACACCTGAACTTTCAGTCACTTCCATTTTTTGGTCCTGAAGAGAGGCAATGTTGTCTATACCTCAATGGATCTGTATTATGTCATAAAATAGTTTGTAACTATTGGTGCTCAGTTTAAAAAGCAAGAACACCTTCATATAATTGAAGTTTCTAAGACCAGTTTTCTAAATAGATATATTTATACTGACCATTATGGGAAAAATAAATTTATTAATCTACCAATATTCCTCAAGCCAGGAAGATAAGGCTTTTCTAAAACTTGGATGGAAGAATATAGAATTCTCAGGACTCTAATCTAGATTGGAAATCAAAACCAATTCAGGAAGACCATGTCATCAAACACCTTCTGTATCAATTCAAAGAAAATAACTAGGTCTTGTCTATGAATTCATTCCAAACTGAATTCAGCTAGAAGGGATTTCACCTGATCCACAGCTACACAAGTTGCTCACTAAAGTGGATATCATTGTATAGTAGATGCAGTGTGGATATGCACCATTCCTGATATGAGCTGAAGGTCTGCTATTACAAAATAGTTGAAGTTGAGGATGTGACTTGGTTATATTTCTACCATCTGTGATTTCATGCAAATATTCCTGATGTGGCTTTTTCTTAAAGGCGGTAATTGAGAATATAGTTCAGATCAGTTTCAGGTGGAGAGAGTAAATTCCATTCCTCCATCATGGAGCTACATATCTTGATTTCTTTCTTAATGATCTTTCCTGCATGTAAGGGGGAAAAAACACTTTTTTAAGATAGCAAGTGGTCTTTTTTCTACATTTCCTCATACCCATTCTTTTTGTCCTTTCTATATTCTTGAATACAGGTATCTCATCACAGATTACACTTACTGAATCTGGTGATGGCCTTAAGAAGCCAGGAGATACTCTACGGCTGACTTGTACAGTCTCTGGATTTGCCATCACAAGCTATGGAGTGCACTGGATCCGTCAGCCCCCTGGAAAGGCATTGGAATGGAATGGTGTTATCTGGAGTGGTGGAAGCACTGACTATAATAGTGGTCTTCAGAATCGGATCAGCATCACAAGGGATACTTCCAAAAACCAGGTTTTCCTTCAATTGACTGGTTTAAAGTCTGAGGACAGCGGCACTTATTACTGTGCAAGAGACACAGTGAAAGAAATGCTTTGCTCAGACAGCCTAAAACTTCTCTTCCTCAAAACAAACCCTTAGTCATTTGTTGTTTTTGAATGGCAGCTGGCAACTAGATTGCTTTCCATGCTCTGCCAGCTCTGGAGGAATGCTGCCCATGGGGTCGCGATGGGTCGCTCTGCCAGCTCTGCCACCTTTACTATGGGAGCAAATGGGGCAGGCAGGTGTTCTTGGAATAAAGTGGTCCCTCAAGTTACCTCTTTCTATGACATGTAAGGCTTCAAAGTTGATAACCAGAACCTTGAATTAAAACAGGAGTCTATTGGAAGCCAATGCAACTATCAAACTAGCAGTGTTAAGTGGGCCTAAAGACATGCACATATAACTCTGGTTCCAAGATGGTCTTCAAGGGCAGCTCCATATAGAATGCATTGAACTACTCCAAGTGAGAGGTCAGTAATCAGTATGCTGTTGCAGTCCAGGAATTGGCAAAACTGTTGCCCAATAGGCAAAGGCCCCCATGATCACAGCTGTTGAATAATTCTTCAAGCAGAAGCTGAATTCAGAACCTCAGATTGTTCACCAAGTCCAAACAGGGCAATGCTCCTCTATCCAAGATCAAAAATAGAAAGACTCGGTTTATTAGATCATAGCCAGATGCCAGAATGATTCACTTTGCTCAGCGTTGAGCTGCAACCTGTTCTACCCCCTCCAGATCCTCACAGCCCTAGAACAGAATCTCAACAGCTTCACTTGGATGTGGGGGGCAGAGTTATACTGTGTCTCTGGGTATCATCTCCATATTGATAATGCCTCACTCTACAGAGGCAAATGATCTCACCAAGTACTATTGAATTGTATGAAAAGACCAATAAAAACTGTAAAAAAAAGGAAAAAGGACTTCTTTTCGACCTATGTTAGTCATCACAGATTTATTAAGTTTTCCATTCACCACAATGCTATGGCTCTTCAACATGTTATTGTTCATCACAACACCACCATGTTAATCTTTCTGACTTTTTTAAAAATAAAGAATAGTTGTATAATAAGGATTTAAATTGTGAGAAGATTGCTGTAGACAGGGATATCACTTGATCCTACTGGTTTTGATCCTTCATTAAAGTAATCTATCTGCCTCTTTCCTTTCCAGATGGGGATTCACAAGTCACTCTCATTCAGTCTGGTCCAGAACAGAAAAGAGCAAGAGAATCCACAAGACTCACCTGCTCTGGAAAACGATGTGACATAAATAGCTATGGCCTCCTTTGGATCAGACAGTTTCCAGGGACGGGTCCAGAATGGTTGGCACACTATTGAACAGAAACAATCAACCACTATTCTCAACCTATCAGAGGGAGATTCTCTTCTTTCAAAAGCAACTCTCAATTCTATCTACAAAAGAACGATCTAAGGACAGAAGACACCGGATGTCTATTATTGCCCTGGAGATACACAAAGCTGAAAATCTTACCTTAACTCATGCAAAAACTCTTTCCTCCACTAAATCTTAGAAGGATGTTCCTGGAGGTGGAGCTGTTGTTCCATCATACCTTTATTCAGGAAAAAAAAGTTCAGAATCCAAAAATAGAAGAAACCACAAAGGAAGAACAAAAATAGAGAAGGAAACATTCATTTACCATCTGGAGCACCTGTCTAGCAGGAATGTCCTCAGAGCTGAAAGACATTGATTGATTGTTTATTCATTCCACATATTTTAAATTTAAGATGTCTTGACTTCAATTCCCCAAATTCTCCAGCCAGCGTGAATTCTCCTGAGAATCCTCTTAGTCACGGGGATTGGGAGGTGGTTAAACTTATGAGTTCTATGTATGTGTTTCTGATGAATTTACTCCTGGTTGCCATTCTTTGCTGTTTGTTTTGTATATTTTTATGGGTTTATTGATATTATTATTATTTTACCAAAAATTGCATTGTACTGATATTTTTCATAAAAGTCACCCAAAGTCATTTCTTACGATAGCTACTCTCGTAAGAGGTCTTTCCCTTTATTCTTTTGTACTTTGTATTTTGATAAACTAATAAAAATTAAAAGTGGAAGATGTTCTTTAGACCTCTCTATTCTATTCTAAAGAGGTCCAAAAGACATCCTCTACTTTCAATTTTTTATTAGCTCATCAAAATATACAGTACAAAAAAATAAAGGGAAATATAAAAATAAAAAAGAGAAATAGGAAAAAAGTGTACAGGGAAGGGGGGAAAAGAAAAAAAAACCTCCACTTCCAATTCTTTTTTTAGTGCAGTAGAAAAAGGTAATAACATACAGCCCCAATTCCTCCACCTGGTGCACTAGGATAGGAAGTCAGGCTGTGTCGTGGGTCCCATCTCTCAGGTATATACATCTAGGCTGATATACCTCTTCTTCTCTTCTCTTCTCTTCTCTTCTCTTCTCTTCTCTTCTCTTCTCTTCTCTTCTCTTCTCTTCTCTTCTCTTCTCTTCTCTTCTCTCCTCTCCTCTCCTCTCCTCTCCTCTCCTCTCCTCTCCTCTCACCTCACCTCACCTCATCTCACCTCACCTCATCTTATCTCACCTACCTTCCATTTTGATTTCACTTCTCCCCACTTCATGCTTGATGCTGCTGTTTGACTGGCAGCTACTGATGATGATGTGGGATATAAAGGCAAGCAGGACCCAATGATATCCCTGTCGATAGCAAGGCATAAAATTAATCTTCAACCATTAACCTTTGTGTTAAATGAGCATCATTTAAAAAACAGAAGAAAGATGGATTTATAAGGCAATATTGTGATGGGAAGGGAAGGGAAGAGTTTATAGTGAAAACATCAGGAGCCATTCTCAGTGTCTCCATTCATTGTCTTCAAGTCTCCCCACACTTGAACTTTTAGTCACTTCCATTTTTTTGTTCCTGAAGAGACCAAATGTTGTCTATACCTCAATGGATCTGTGTTATGTCACAAAATGGTTTGTAACTATTGGTGCTCAGTTTAAAAAGCAAGAACACCTTCATATAATTGAACTTTCTAAGACCAGTTTTCTAAATAGATATATTTATACTGACCATTATGGGAAAAATAAATGTATTAATCTACCAATATTCCTCAAGCCAGGAAGATAAGGCTTTTCTAAAACTTGGATGGAATAATATAGAATTCTCAGGACTCTAATCTAGATTGAAAATCAAAACCAATTCAGGAAGACCATCTAATCAAACATCTTCTGTATCAATTCAAAGAAAATAACTAGGTCTTGTCTATGAATTCATTCCAAACTGAATTCAGCTAGATGGGATTTCACCTGATCCACAGCTACACAAGCTGCTCACTAAAGCGAATATCATTGTATAGTAGATGCAGTGTGGATATGCACCATTCCTGATATGAACTCAAGGTTTGCTGTTACACAATAGTTGAAGTTGAGGATGTGACTTGGTTATATCTGTACGATCTGTGATTTCATGCAAATATTCCTGATGTGGCTTTTTCTTAAAGGCGGTAATTGAGAATATAGTTCAGATTTTTTTCAGGTGGAGAGAGTGAATTCCATACCAGAATCATGGAGCTACATATCTTGATATCTTTCTTAATGGTCTTTCCTGCATGTAAGGGGAAAAAAACCCCACATTTTTAAAGATAGCAACTGTTTTTTTTCTACATTTCCTCATACCCATTTTCTCTTTTTGTCCTTTCTATATTTTTGAATATAGGTATTTCATCACAGATTACACTTACTGAGTCTGGTGATGGCCTTAAGAAGACAGGAGATACTCTACGGCTGACTTGTACAGTCTCTGGAGTTGCCATCAGAATCACTGGAGTGTCCTGGATCCGTCAGCCCCCTGGAAAGGCATTGGAATGGAATGGTGGTATCGAGTATGATGGAAGCACTTACTATAACAGTGCTCTCCAGAATCGGATCACCATCACAAGGGATACGTCCAAAAACCAGGTGTTCCTTCAATTGACTGGTTTAAAGCCTGAGGAAACTGGCACTTATTACTGTGCAGGATACACAGTGAAAGAAATGCTTTGCTCAAGCAGCCTAAAACTTCTCTTCCTCAAAATGAACCTTTAGTCATTAGTTGTTTTTGAATGGCAGCTGGCAACTACATTGCTTTCCATGGTCTGCCAGCTATGTTTGAAAGTTTAAAAGAAGAAATTTGGAGCATGCTTTTACTCCAGGAGCAAGTGGGGCAGGCAGGTGTTCTTGTAATAAAGTGGTCCCACATGTTGCCCCTTTCTATGACATGTAAGGCTTCAAAGGTGATAACCAGCACCTTGAATCATAACAGGAGCCTACTGGAAGCCCATGCAATTCATAAACTAGCAGTGTTAGATGGGTCTAAAGAGATGTACACATAACTCTGGTTCCCAGATGGTCTTCAAGGGCAGCTCCATGTAGAAGGCATTGAACTACTCCAAATGAGAGGTCAGTAATCAGCATGCTGTTGCAGTCCAGGAATTGGCAAAACTGCTGCCCAATAGGCAAAGGCTCCCATGATCATAGCTGTTGAATGTTCTTCAAGCAGAAGCTGAGTTCAGAACCTCAGATTGTTCACCAAGTCCAAACAGGGCAATGATACTCTATCCAAGATCAAAAAGGGAAAGACTCTGTTTATTAGATCTGATAGCCAGATGCCAGAATGATTCACTTTGCTCAGTGTTGAGCTACAACCTGTTCTACCCCCTCCAGATCCTCACAGCCCTAGAACCAGAACCCCAACAGCTTCACTTGGATGGATGGGGACAGAGATATACTGTGTCTCTGGGTATCATCGCCATATTGATGATGCCTCATTCTGTACAGGCAGATGATTTCACCAAGCAGTTTCCTGCAGATATTGAATAGGACATCAGAGATGACCACCTGATCAGGATCTTAAGTCAGAGAGGAGGTTGTTGTTGTTGTTAATTGCGAAGTTATGTCCGACCCATCGCGACTCCATGGGCAGCATTCCTCCAGGTCTTCCTGTCCTCTACCATCTTCTGGAGTCCATTTAAATGCTAACATTTTACATTCATAAGTTTAACCATTAGATGCTGACATAAAGTTTCTTCATTGGAAAATTCCTTCATATAAGCAACTATTTTGTAGTAACACATTACATGGTCAAAGACCAGGTAAGAACAAATACAGGTAGATCAAAAGGAGAAAAACTGACAAAGACAGGAAGAGATAGGAAGAACCTTAAGCATATTATCTGTTTAGATAGGTGAGGCATTAAGTCAAAAGGGTATGACCTTCTGGCTGCTTCATTAGGACAAAGGGTATCAAAAGGTTATGAGGTTTGTGGGGGGGGAAGCATGGCAGTTTGCTACGCATGCATTTTCCCCCACATCTCACTCTTCTCTATTCTATTAGTGACGATATTATCCTAAGGTGGAGTAGTTAGTGGGTCTTAGTCAGGGGACATATAACTTAGCATTTGTTTATACAAAACATAACTTGTTCCTGGGGTAAGTTAATGGTAGTTTAGTGTGGAAAATTGAAAGTAGAGAAAAAAAGACATTGAATAACCATATATGTGCATAATTAAAGGATATCTCTTGAAAGGAGGTACAATTTAAAATTCTTTGACTGACGTGTATACAATGAAGCTTATTTTAGATGAAGTAGTACAATTGACAATTTTTGCACAAGTAAGATTTGTAGAAACAGCTACAATTGGTGTATGTAAAACAATAGCATCAAGGGGTAACATATAAGAGGCATGACCCCAGCTTGACATAGTTGCATAATGAAATTCATTCTCTGATAGAAAATTGCTTAAACCAGTATAATTTTTTAAAACTGAAGCTGGAACACACACAGGTATAAGACAGATAGAGAGTAGATTTTCCATATCATATCATTCAGAAAGACAAAAGTCTGTCACTTGGGTGACATTAGTTAATTGCACCCAAATATTATATTTCATCCATGATTCTAGAGGATGAGGTGGGAGAGCTTGAGCCCCCCCACAACAATTAAGAACAAAAGAGAGGCAAAGAATGACTAAGGAATTTGCAGTCAAAACCACAAATATGGCAACACATAAATTTTCTGGTGTAGGTTCTTTTCCCTGTTGCCGCAAAACCATCTGTGCTTTGGATGTTAGGTTTTTCACATCGCCCCAGGTTGTTGGTCAATTGCGATGGTGAGAGCGAAAGGGATATTGTGCTGTCTGAAGAGTCACTTTCTTCATTTCCAGTATTGGGTTCTGGTCTTCATGCCATGACATCTTTGGCTGGTTGCACACACTAGGCTGGAATCCAGAGAGGGCCTGTAGGAGCAAGCACAGCAGCATAGCCTCATCCCCAAGTTAGTAATGGAATTGGACCTACCAGGTTTTATCAGGCAATTGCCGATAATATACCAATGGATTAGGGAGCACAGCTTTCTGCTGAAAGTGATGCTGGTAGGCAGTAATTTTTTTGAAAAGAAATATTTAGCTGATTTAAAGTTATTAGGACTTTATTGACTTGACGAGTTATCCATGCCAAATTAGGTACCCTTGATCCCTCCTTTTTTATTTGTTTTTGAAGGCAGTCCTTAAAGGACCGAATCATATGTGAGAAACAAAGGATAGCTGCTGTAAAGTTAAAAACAAAGCCATAAGATTGGGGTCGATCCTGGGTGTGATGTAAGCACCTGGAAAATTAAAAATAAGTTGGCACACATAATGAGAGTCAGAGATTAAGTTAAAAGTCTGTTGAGAAAAGGTGTGGAAAGCTAAAATAGCAGCAGATAATTCTGAGCATTGTGGTGAGGATTGCACTGCAGTGTAAGCAGATGATATGAAATACATCCTATATAGTCAATTAAAAAGCACTGAAGAAGTAAGTTATTCTGAAAATAAAATTGAAAATTAAATTTTGGGATAGGAAGAACAATATTAATTAAATCAGTTCCATTTCAAGGACAAGCTTGATTGTGTCCTAAGTTTATTATTTCAACAACAGCCTGGATAAAAGATAAAACATTTTGGGATGGGATAAGTCAAGCCATTCAATACAATATACTTTTTGTGCTTCTAACACAGCTAATACTCCTTTAAGTAGCTTACTAGTAAGAAATATTAAAAGTGTTAAGTGACAATTTTTATATGGAATTCTGTCCACAAATTGAGTACTCAAGATGTCATTAATTTGCTTAACTGCAGCAAGTGTTACAGGTGGAACTACAATGAGATCTCCAGGTTGTTTCCCTTTGGTCAATAAGTTAAATTCCAAGTTAATCAAATACAATTCAGATGGAAACAAATTTCCATTAAGTAGGTTAAACATTTACAAATCTTAAGCAAAACAATTCAGAGTCATTTCTTTTGGTTGATAGATAAATAGGTCTAACTAAACAATTTAAACTCAACAATCCCCCCCAAAAGAAATTGTCCAACAATTACTGTCTCCTCTTTCGAGTAAAACTTTGTAATCTGAAACTGCAAGAGTGGGCATTAAATTTCATCTCCATTCACAAACCAGAATTCTAAGCAGAAAGGAAAAAAAGTTTAAAACAAACAGTTACCTCCCTCTTCTTTCTTTCGGTCTCTCTTGCTCTTAAAGCAACACAGCCAGTTGAAAAACAAAAGAGGAAATTTTTTTGTTACAAACTTCTCACCACTAAAAAATAGTTTTCTCTCCTTTACATGCATTTTCCATAAATTCTCTCACATATTCTCCATGGGACTCTTCTCATGCAAACACTTACTATTACTTTTCAATTTACTTTTACAATAAAATCTGCAGTTTACTTTTTCTTTCACAGCCGGGGAGGGAGTGGGTGGAGGATAGGGTTTGAAGGTTAACACACACACTTAGGTATCAACAAATTAATTCATTCACTTTCATTCTAACTGTTTGCATAAACAATTCCACATACAAATATTTCATTTCATACTTTCTCCTGACAAACCATTTATTTTTAAATAAGGCCTTTTTGTGTGATGTTATCAGAGAGGGTTTTGACCCTCTTCCAAGTCTTGGAAATAACACAGAACAACACAGACAAACATATATACACAAATATTATTAAAACAACATTTATTTAGACATATGGCTTGTCCTGCAAGAAGCGAGAAAAATCATGAGATGATTCCAATCAAATATGTGGTTTTTAACCATCTCCTATTTTTCTCACCATTCCAAGCCCAAGCATAATGTTCTGGGTGGCCACACATACATAAACAAAACACACACACATCAATTTGAGGTTTGAGGCTAAAACAGTCCTCCTCTTTTAATTAAAAAGGAGGGGAACATTTATGGTTACTTCCAATTTATCCCAGCAATTTCAAAAGACATTGGGGAAAGACTAAAAGGAATATTGAAGGTGTGAAGGGTGAGGGAAAAGTAGCAGCCTCCTCTCCTCATCTCTGACAAAGGGAAATTGAATAAAGCCAGATTAAAAGGGGGGGAAAGGAAGAAAAAAAACATGCTTTCAGTTCTTTGAATTTTCTTTTCTTTTTCTTCTGTGGCTTTAATTGTTATTAGATAAACTAGGCAACCAGAGGTTTACAAAGTTTTTAAATGTTGTCTTGTTAAATATTATTTATACTTCTACACATCAACACAAAGCACTACCAGACATTGTCTAACAGGGTTAAACTTAACAGCTACTTGAAGTTTCAAAACATCCCAATTGTTCAAAACATATTGCAGAGGAGTACATTTTGATTTAATTTGTTTCTTTAAATTCCTCTGACATTCCCCATATATAAAAAAAACATAAAAAGACAGGAAGAGATAGGAAGGAACTTAAGCATATTATCTGTTTAGGTAGGTGAGGCATTAAGTCAAAAGGGTATGACCTTCTGGCTGCTTCATTAGGACAAAGGGTATCAAAAGGTTATGAGGTTTGTGGAGGGGAAAGCAGGGCAGTTTGCTGCACCTGCATTTTTCCCCACACCAGAGCCCTCTCAAGAAACTACTGTTCAGCTGGGTTCTTCCTGTCCTGTACCTATACATTTGGAATTTCTGTCTCAGAGCAGGATTTTACATTTCCCACTAATGAACTGCTTCTTATTGGAGCACAGAGGACCCAATGCAAGGAACTTCAAGTATTGGAAGACTGCTATCAGGTCTCCCATAAGCCTTGTCTTTATAAATACCTAGTTCCTTTAGCCAATGATTCTATAATGTAACATGCAAACCTCTAATCAACCTTTGTTGTTCTTCTCTGCCCTTTTCAAGGCCCCCAGCATCTTTTTTTTGTATCGTGGTGATCAAAGAAGGATACAGTATTACAAATGTGGCCTTACTAGTGCCTATGGAGCACTACTGTCAATTTCCAGTGACCTTGATGCTGTCCCTCTGTTGATACAGCCTGGACTACATTGGCTTTTTTGGCAGTTGCAGCACACTACTGTCTCATATCTAAGTAGTGATCCACAAGGACACCCAGAGCCCTCTCACAGACACTACTGTTCAGCCAGGTACTTCCTCTCCTGTACCTATACATTTGGCATTTCTGTCTCAGTGCAGGACATTACTATTCCCACCAATGAACTGCTTCTTACTGGAGCACAGAGGACCCAATGCAAGGAACTTGCCAACAGCAAGATTAGCAAACATGTTTAAAAATATGTCAGATAGATATTGGAAATGTAAACACAAGTCAGGTACTTATCATGTATGGTGGACATCTATTAAAGCAAAGAGATATTGGACAAAAATACATACTTGGCAAGAAAAGATGTTGGGAAACATAGAGATTTTAAACCTGGATTTTTTAAATTATGTTTAATGCCAGAAAAGATTGATACACAAAGTATATACTTGATTTTACATGTGATAACAGTGGCAAGAATCATATTTACACAGTATTGGAAAAATGAAGAAATACCACCAGAGGTGGAAATAGTTTTTAAAAAATGCTAGATTGTGCAGAAATGGACAGACTTACTCTGAGGTTGAAAGAAAAAGAAGAAACAGAATACTATCAAACTTTTGACTTATTTTACCAATGGCTGGAGAAAAGAATTAGGAATTAAATCTGTATTAGTGAATGATAAACTCAGGCAATCCATTTGTTGAACAAGTACTACTGAATTGTATGAAAAAAACCCAAAAAATATTGTAAAAAAAGAAAAGAATGAAAAAAGAAAAAATGACTTCTTTTCGGCCTATGTTAGTCATCACAGATTTATTAAGCCTTCCATTCGCCACAATGTTGTGGCTCTTCAATATATTTTTGTTTGTCACAACACCACCATGTAAATCTTTCTGACTTTTTTAATAATAAAAAATACTTCTTTAATAAAGAGTTAATTTGTGAGAAGATTAATTCCCTTGCTTGCTGTAGACAGGGATATCACTTGATCCTACTGGTTTTGATCCTTCATTAAAGTAATCTATCTACCTCTTTCCTTTCCAGATGGGGTTTCACAAGTCACTCTCACTCAGTCTGGTCCAGAACAAAAAAGAACAGGAGAATCCACAAGATTCACCTGTTCTTTAAAAGGATTTGACATAAACAACTATGGCCTCCTTTGGATCTAGCAGTTTCCAGGGAAGGGTCCGGAATGGTTGGCTCACGATTCAACAGAAACAATAAACCACTATTCTGAAGCCATCCGAGGGAAATTCTCTGACTTCAAAAGCAACTCTCAATTCTATCTGTAAAAGAACAATCTAAGGACAGAAGACACCGGATGTCTATTATTGCCCTGGAGATACACAATGCTGAAAATCTTACCTTAACTCTTGCAAAAACTCTTTCCTCCACTAAATCTTAGAAGGATGTTCCTGGGGGTGGAGCTGTTGTTCCATCATGCTTTTATTCAGGAAAAAAAAAGTTCAGAATCCAAAAATAGAAGAAACCACAAGGAAGAACAAAAATAGAGAAGGAAACATTCACTTACCATCTGGAGCAGCTGTCTAGCAGGAGTGTCCTCAGAGCTGAAAGACATTGATTGATTGATTGTTTATTCATTCCACATATTTTAAATTTAAGATGTCTTGACTTCAATTCCCTGAATTCTCCAGCCAGCATGAATTCTCCTGAGAATCCCCTTAGTCGTGGGGATTGGGAGGTGGTTAAACTTATGAGTTCTATGTATGTGTTATTGATGAATTTACTCCTGGTTGCCATTCTTTGCAGTTTGTTTTGTACATTTTAATGGGATGATGACAATAATGATGATTATTAATATTATTATTATTACTATACCAAAAATTGCATTGTATTGATATTTTTATAGGTAAGTCATCCAAAGACATTTGTTGAGATAGCTGCTCTTGAAAGGGGTCTGTCCCTTTATTTTTTTCTACTTTGTATTTTGATAAACTAATAAAAAATTAAAAGTGAAAGATGTTCTTTAGACCTCTCTATTCTATTCTATTCTAAAAAGGTCTAAAGAACATCTTCTAGTTTTAATTTTTTATTAGTTTATCAAAATATAAAGTACAAAAAATAAAAAGAAAGTTAGGAGAAAAAAAGGGAAATAGGAAAAATTGTACAGGAAAGGGAGAAAAAAATGACTTCCAACTCTTTTTTTAGTGCAGTACAATAAGGTAATAACATTCAGCCCCAATTCCTCCACCTGGCCCACTAGGATAGGAAGTCAGGCTGTGTTGTGGGTCCCATCTCTCGGGTATGTACATCTAGCCTGATACAAAAGTGTTCATCTCTTCTCTTCTCTTCTCTTCTCTTCTCTTCTCTTCTCTTCTCTTCTCTTCTCTTCTCTTCTCTTCTCTTCTCTTCTCTTCTCTTCTCTTCTCTTCTCTTCTCTTCTCTTCTCTTCTCTTCTCTTCTCTTCTCTTCTCTTCCATTTTGACTTCTCTTCTCCCTACTTCATGCTTGATGCTGCCATTTGACTGGCAGCTATTGCTGATGATGGGGGGTATAAAGGCAAGTAGAATCAAGTGATATCCCTGTCCATAGCAAGCCATAAAATTAATCTTCTGCAAATTAACTATTTTGTTAAATGAGCATCATTTTTTTTTAAAAAAAAGACAGATGATTTTTATAAGGCAATATTAAGATGGGAAGAGAAGGGAAGAGTTTATAGTGACAGCATCAGTAGCCATTCTCAGTGTCTCCATTCATGTTCTCCAAGTTTCCCCATAACTGAACTTTCAGCCACTTCTGTTTTTTGGCCATGAAGAGAAGCAGTATTGTCTATAGCGCAATGGATCTGTGTTATTTCATTAAATGGTTTATACCGATTGGTGCTCAGTTTATAAGGCAAGAACACCTTCATATAATTTAAGTTTCTAAGACCAGTTTTCTAAATAGATACATTTATACTGACCATTATGGGAAAAATAAATTTATTAATCTATCAATATTCCTCAAGCCAGGAAGATAAGGCTTTTCTAAAACTTGGATGGAAGAATATAGAATTTTTAGGACTCTTTTCTAGATTAGAAATCAAAACCAATTCAGGAAGACCATCTCATCAAACACCTTCTGTATCAATTCAAAGAAAATAACTAGGTCTTGTCTATGAATTCATTCTGAACTGAATTCAGCTAGAAGGGATTTCACCTGATCCACAGCTACACAAGTTTCCCACAAGAGTGAATATCAATGTATACTAGAGGTAGTGTGGATATGCACCATTCCTGATATGAGCTCAAGGTCTGCTGTTACACAATAGTTGAAGTTCAGGATGTGACTTGGTTATATTTGAACCATCTGTGATTTCATGCAAATATTCCTGATGTGGCTTTTTCTTAAAGGCAGTAATTGAAAATATAGTTCAGATCTGTTTCAGGTGGAGAGAGTTAATTCCATTCCTCCATCATGGAGCTACATATCTTGATTTCTTTCTTAATGGTCTTTCCTGCATGTAAGGGGGAAAAACCCACATTTTTAAGATAGCAAGTGGTCTTTTTTCTACATTTCCTGATACCCATTTTTTTCCTTTCTATATTCTTGAATACAGGTATCTCATCACAGATTACACTTACTGAATCTGGTGATGGCCTTAAGAAGCCAGGAGATACTCTACGGCTGACTTGTACAGTCTCTGGATTTGCCATCACAAGCTATGGAGTGTCCTGGATCCGTCAGCCCCCTGGAAAGACATTGGAATGGAATGGTGCTATCTGGGCTGGTGGAAGCACTCAGTATAACAGTGCTCTTCAGAATCGGATCAGCATCACAAGGGATACATCCAAAAACCAGGTGTTCCTTCAATTGACTGGATTAAAGCCTGAGGACATCGGCACTTATTACTGTGCAGGATACACAGTGAAAGAAATGCTTTGTTCAAGCAGCCTAAAACTTCTCTTCCTCAAAATGAACCCTTAGTCATTTGTTGTTTTTGAATGGCAGCTGGCAACTAGATTGCTTTCCATGCTCTGCCAGCTCTGTATGAAAGTTTAAAAGGAGAAATTTGGAGCATGCCTTTACTACGGGGGCAAATGGGGCAGGCAGGTGTTCTTGGAATAAAGTGATCCCACATGTTACCCCTTTCTATGACATGTAAGGCTTCAAAGGTGACAACCAGAACCTTGAATCGAAACAGGAGCCTATTGGAAGCCAATACAACTCACAAACTAGCAGTGTTATGTGGGCCTAAAGAGATGCACATATAACTCTGGTTCCCAGATGGTCTTCAAGGGCAGCTCCATGTAAAATGCATTGAACTACTTCAAGTGAGAGGTCAGTAATCAGTATGCTGTTCCAGTTTAGGAATTGGCAAAACTACTGCCCAATAGGCAAAGGCCCCCATGATCATAGCTGTTGAATGTTCTTCAAGCAGAAGTTGATTTCAGAACCTCAGATTGTCCACCAAATTCAAACAGGGCAATGCTACTCTATCCAAAATCAAAAATGGAAAGACTCTGTTTCTTAGATCTGATAGCCAGATGCCAGAATGATTCACTTTGGTCAGCATTGAGCTGCAACCTGTTCTACCCCCTCCAGATCCTCACAGCCCTAGAACAGAACCTCAACAGCTTCACTTGGATGGATGGGGCCAGAGATATACTGTGTCTCTAGGTATCATCTCCATCTTGATGATGCCTCACTCTACGCAGGCAGATGATCTCACCAAGTACTACTGAATTGTATGAAAAAACTAACAAAAACTGTAAAAAAAAGAAAAAAGGAAAAAGGACTTCTTTTCGGCCTTTGTTAGTCATCACAGATTTATTAAGTTTTCCATTCATCACAATGCTATGGCTCTTCAACATGTTATTGTTCGTCACAACACCACCATGTTAATCTTTCTGACTTTTTTAAAAAGAAAAAAATAGTTCTATAATAAGGATTTAAATTGTGAGAAGATTGCTGTAGACAAGGATATCACTCGATCCTACTGGTTTTGATCCTTCATTAAAGTAATCTATCTGCCTCTTTCCTTTCCAGATGGGGATTCACAAGTCACTCTCACTCAGTCTGGTCAAGGACAAAAAAGAGCAGGAGAATCCACAAGACTCACCTGCTCTGGAAAACGATGTGACATAAATAGCTGTGGCTTCCTTTGGATCAGACAGTTTCCACAAAAGGGTCCGGAATGGTTGGCTCACTATTGAACAGAAACAATCAACCACTATTCTCAACGTATCAGAGGGAGATTCTCTGCCTTCAAAAGCAACTCTCAATTCTATCTGCAAAAGAACGATCTAAGGACAGAAGACACCGGATGTCCATTATTGCCCTGGAGATACACAACGCTTAAAATCTTACCTTAACGCTTGCAAAAACTCTTTCCTCCACTAAGTCTTAGAAGGATGTTCCTGGAGGTAGAGCTGTTGTTCCATCATGCTTTTATTCAGGGGGGAAAAGTTCAGAATCCAAAAATAGAAGAAACCACAAAGAAGGAACAAAAATAGAGAAGGAAACATTCACTTACTATCTGGAGCAGCTGTCTAGCAGGAGTGTCCTCAGAGCTGAAAGACATTGATTGATTGTTTATTCATTCCACATATTTTAAACTTAAGATGTCTTGACTTTAATTCCCTGAATTCTCCAGCCAGCATGAATTCTCTTGAGATTCCTCTTAGTCGTGGGGATTGGGAGGTGGTTAAACTTATTATTTCTATGTATGTGTTATTGATGAATTTACTCCTGGTTGCCATTCTTTGCTGTTTGTTTTGTATATTTTATGGGTTTATTACTACTATTATTATTTTACAAAAAATTGCATTGTACTGATATTTTTCATAAAGTCACCCAAAGTCATTTCTTGTGATAGCTAATCTTGTAAGAGATCTTTCCCTTTATTTTTTTGTACTTTGTATTTTGATAAACTAATAAAAATTAAAAGTGGAAGATGTTCTTTCGACCTGTCTATTCTATTCTAAAGAGGTCCAAAGGACATCCTCTACTGTTAATTTTTATTAGCTTATCAAAATATAAAGTACAAAAAAAATTAAAGGTAAACTAAGGATAAAAAAGAGCAATAGGAAAAAAAAGTTTACAAGAAAGGGTGAAAAAGAAAAAAAAACATTCACTTCCAACCCTTTTTTTAGTGCAGTAAAAGAAGGTAATAACATACAGCCCCAATTCGTCCACCTGGCACACTAGGATAAGAAGTCAGGCTGTGTCGTGGGTCCCATCTCTCAGGTATGTACATCTAGGCTGATAGAAAAGTGTTCTTCTCTTCTCTTCTCTTCTCTTCTCTTCTCTTCTCTTCTCTTCTCTTCTCTTCTCTTCTCTTCTCTTCTCTTCTCTTCTCTTCTCTTCTCTTCTCTTTTCCTTTCTTCTCTTCTATTCTCTACTCTTCTCTTCTGTCTTTCTCTTCTCTTCTCGCTCCTTCCATTTTGACTTTTCTTCTCCCCACTTCATGCTTGATGCTGCTGTTTGACTGGCAGCTACTGTTGATGATGGGGGATATAAAGGCAAGAAGGATCAAGTGATATCCCTGTCAATAGCAAGACATAAAATTAATCTTCCACCAATTAACCTTTTTGTTAAATGAGCATCATTTAAAAAAACAGAAGACTGATGGATTTATAAGGCAATATTGTGATGGGAAGGGAAGGGAAGAGTTTATAGTGACAGCATCAGTTGCCATTCTCAGTGTCTCCATTCATATTCTCCAAGTTTTCCTGTCCTGAACTTCCAGTCACTTCCATTTTTTGGTCCTGAAGAGAGGCAATATTGTCTATACCTCAATGGATCTGTGTTATTTCATTAAATGGTTTATATCCATTGGTGCTCAGCTTATAAGGTAAGAACACCTTCATATAATTGAAGTTTCTAAGACCAGTTTTCTAAATAGTTATATTTATACTGACCATTACGGGAAAAATAAATTTATTAATCTACCAATATTCCTCAAGCCAGGAAGATAAGGCTTTTCTAAAACTTGGATGGAAGAATATAGAATTCTCAGGACTCTAATCTAGATTGGAAATCAAACCCAATTCAGGAAGACAATCTCATCAATCATCTTCTGTATCAATTCAAAGAAAATAATTTGTTCTTGTCTATGAATTCATTCCAAACTGAATTCAGCTTGAAGGGATTTCACCTGATCCACAGCTACACAAGTTTCCCACAAGAGCAAGTATCAATGTATAGTAGAGGCAGTGTGGACATGCACCATTCCTGATATGAGCTCAAGGTCTGCTGTTACACAATAGTTGAAGCTGAGGATATGACTTGGTTATATTTCTACCATCTGTGATTTCATGCAAATATTCCTGATGTGGCTTTTTCTTAAAGGCAGTAATTGAGAATATAGTTCAGATCAGTTTCAGGTGGAGAGAGTAAATTCCATTCCTCCATCATGGAGCTACATATCTTGATTTCTTTCTTAATGATCTTTCCTGCATGTAAGGGGAAAAAATCCACTTTTTTAAGATAGCAAGTGGTCTTTTTTCTACATTTCCTCATACCCATTTTTTTTTGTCATTTCTATATTCGTGAATACAGGTATCTCATCACAGATTACACTTACTGAATCTGGTGATGGTCTTAAGAAGCCAGGAGATACTCTACGGCTGACTTGTACAGTCTCTGGATTTGCCATCACAAGCTATGGAGTGCAATGGATCCGTCAGCCCCCTGGAAAGGCATTGGAATGGAGTGGTGCTATCTGGGCTAGTGGAAGCACTTCCTATAATAGTGGTCTTCAGAATCGGATCAGCATCACAAGGGATACATCAAAAAACCAGGCGTTCCTTCAATTGACTGGTTTAAAGCCTGAGGACACTGGTATTTATTACTGTGCAGGATACACAGTGAAAGAAATGCTTTTGTCAAGCAGCCTAAAACGTCTCTTCCTCAAAATGAACCCTTAGTCATTTGTAGTTTTTGAATGGCAGCTGGCAACTAGATTGCTTTCCATGCTCTGCTAGCTATGTGTGAAAGTTTAAAAGGGGAAATTTGGAGCATGCCTTTACTATGGGAGCAAATGGAGCAGGCAGGTGTTCTTGGAATAAAGTGGTCCCACAGGTTGCCCCTTTCTATGACATGTAAGTCTTCAAAGGTGGATGTAGTATTCCAAATGTGCCCTTACTGGTGCCTATGGAGCAGTACTATTAATTTCCAGTGACCTTGATGCTGTCCCTCTTTTGATGCAGCCAGGACTTCATTGGCTTTTTTTTTTGCACACTACTATCTCATACCTCTGTAGTGATCCACCAGGACATCCAGAGCCCTCTCACAGATACTACTGTTCAGCCGGGTACTTCCTGTCCTGTACCTATACATTTGACATTTCTCTCCAAATACAGGACTTTACTATTCCCACCAATGAACTGCTTCTTATTGGAGCAAAGAGGACCCAATGTAAGGAACGTGCCATCAGCAAGATTAGCAAAAATGTTTAAAAATATGTCAGATACATGTTGGAAATGTAAACACAAGTCAGGCACTTATTATCATGTATGGTGGAAATCTATTAAAGCAAAGAGATATTGGACAAAATACATACTTCACTAGAAAAGATGTTGGGAAAATATGTAGACATGTTATGCAAAGAGATGCAAGGAAATAGAAGAGACAGAACATATACATGATAATTTTAATTTACACAAAAAAGTGAAAGAAGCAGCAGGCCTCTAAAAAAAAGGAAACCAACAACTTAGTTGACAAAGAGGGAACAATTATCTCAGATGAGGATGAAAAACAGAAAACATGGAAGGAATATATTGAAGAACTTTTTGAGGATACTAGGGCTCTGTTCTAGGTCCAGTGCTCTTCAACATCTTCATCAACAATTTGGATGAGGGGATAGATGGGGAACTTATCAAATTTGTGGATGACACCAAGCTGGCATGGATAGCCAACACTCCAGAAGACAGGCTTAAGATACAGGAGGACCTGGACAGACTTGAACACTGGGCACTTTCTAACAAAATGAAATTCAATGGTGAAAAAAGTAAGGTTCTACATTTAGGCAAGAAAAAACAAATGTACAGGTATAGTATAAGGTGTACCTTGCTCAATAGTAATAACTGTGAGCGGGATCTTTTGAGTCCTAGTGGACAATCACCTAAATATGAGCCAACAGTGTGCTGCAGCTGCCAAAAAAGCCAACACAGTGCTAGGCTGCATTTACAGAATGATAGAATCAAAATCACACAAAGTATTAATACCACTTTACAATGCCTTGGTAAGTCCACACTTGGAATACTACATCCAGTTTTGGTCACCATGATGTAAAAAAAAATGCTGAGACTCTAGAAAGAGTACAGAGAAGAGCAACAAAGATGATTAGGGGACTGGAGGCTAAAACATATAAATAACAGTTGCTGGAATTGGGAATGTCTAGTTTAACGAAGAGAAGGACGAGAGGGGACATGATAGCAATGTTCCAATATCTCAGGGGTTGCCACAAAGAAGAGGAAGTCAAGCTATTCTCCAAGGCTCCTGAAGGCAGGACAAGAAGCAATGGATGGAAACTGATCAAGGAGAGAAGCAACCTAGAACTAAGGAGAAACTTTGTGACAGTTAGAACAATTAACCAATGGAACAACCTGCCTTCAGAAGCAGTGAATGCTCCAACACTGGAAATTTTTAAGAAGAGACTGGACAGCCATTTATCTGAAATGGTGTAGGGTTTCCTGCCTGAACAGGGGGTTAGACTTGATGACCTCCAAGGTCCTTTCCAACTTTGTTGTTGTTGTTGTTGCATTCTTCATAATGAAAAAGGTCTTCTGCAGTCATGACATAAGCCTAAGACAGAAAATCAGGCTTGTCAGATGCTAAATTGTTTCTATCCTGCTCTATGGAGTATGGAGTTGGTCTCTGACCAAAGGCCACCTGAAGAGAATAGAAGCATTTGAAATGTGGATTTACAAGCAGCTGTTATGTATAAGCTGGGTTGACAAGATCAGAAATGAGAAGGTGATAAGCCGCCTGGGAAAGCCAAGGGAAATCATCAAAACAATTAAAAAATTAAAATTAAAATATTTCAGACATGTGATGCAACACCCATAAAAATACGGCATACTCCATTTAACCCTCCAGGGAAAGATTGAAGGCAAATGAGGTCCAGGCAGAAGAAGAACATCGTGGCTTCAAAATCTAAGGGACTGGTTTGGACAAAACTCAGCAGCACTTTTTCGTGCAGCTGCTGATAAAAACAGGATCGCCAACATGCTCACCAACATCCGATAACGGATATGGAACAAAAAGAAGATGAAATGTAAGGCTTCAAAGGTGAAAACCAGAACCTTGAATCATAACAGGAGCCTATTGGAAGCCAATGCAACTCACAAAGTAGCAGTGTTAAATGGGCCTAAAGAGATGCACACATAACTCTGGTTCCCAGATGGTCTTCAAGGGCAGCTCCATGCAGAATGCATTGAACTACTCCAAATCAAATGTCAGTAATCAGCATGCTGTTCCAGTCCAGGAATTGGCAAAACTGCTGCCCAATAGGCAAAGGCCTTACTAGCACCTACGGAGCAGTGCTATCACTTCCAGTGACCTTGATGTTGTCCCTCTATTTTTTTATAACATTTTAATAGTTTTTTATATTTAGAATTCATTAGTGCTTAGTAAAGAGTGTGTTGTCTGGGTCTATTTGTTTAACTTAATACTACACATTAAATTCCTAATCTGTGACCCATTTTTCAAGCCATTGATAAAATACATCCCTTATTTGAAAATAAACCTAGCCGACAACTTTGTCATCCAAAGATGCTGTCCCTCTGTTGATGCAGCCTAGGACAACATTGGGTTTTTTGGCAGCTGTAGTACACTATTGGCTCATCCTTAAGCAGTGATCCACCAGGACATCTTCTCACAGACACTACTGATGAGCCAGGTGCTTCCTATCCTGTACCTGTGCATTTGGTTTTTCTGCTTCAGGACAGGGCCTCAGTTTTCTCACCAATGAACCGCTTCTTGTTGGAGCACAGAGGACCCAATGCTCAAGTCAGTAAAACCCTTCTGAATCTTGAGTCTATTTTCCAAAATGTAAGGATTCCCCCCCACTCCAGTTGGTATCATCCTTCATGATGATGATGATGAATTGGGAGGAGGAGGAGAAGCATAAAGTATCTTAAGAGGTTTGTCGAAGAGTTACACCAACAACATTTTATGGGATGAAATCATCAATCCCCATTTATCTTTCTCATGTCTATAATTTACCTCTTCATTTAATGACTACCACTTATCTTTTTACATATCAACTCCTATGATAATTTACTAAAGTAGTATTGCAGAAATTTCCTCTTTGTTTCTCAATTCCATCTCTAATCTTACAATGAAGGAATTTTAGAAGACTTGTTATGAAAAGAATGATTAAAAATAGCATTATTTAATAGCCCTGTAAAAGCATATGATGTTGCAGTTTGAACTAAAGTCAGCTATATTTCAACAGCATACAGGCTACATGAAAATCACAAATTTATTGTTCATCTTTTATTGACACGTTTTACTGTAATTTTGTGGGAAGGATTGGGATGAACAAGTAAATTAGAAAATAAATTGAAACTGGATGGAATGATTTGATCAGCAGATACATAAAGTCCACTGTATCTGTCCCAGAGTAGATATTCATTGTGTATTATTTTTACATCTGCTTTCTTCTCATGAGCTGCTCCTTGTTATTCAGTTCAGGCCTCAGCACAATTATGAAACATTTGGGGAAAAATATGCATCCCAAAAGCCCAGCACTGGAAGCCAAGATGGAAAAGATCTCCACAGCTACCATATATTTTCCTTTGGTGCTCAGGTAAGTTGGAACAAATGACAACCAAACACTGGTGAATACCAGCATGCTGAAGGTGATGAATTTGGCTTCGTTGAAACTATCTGGCAACTTCCTAGCTAGAAAAGCAACACTGAAGCTGATTATGGACAGAATTCCCATGTAGCCTAAGACAAGATAAAACATAGCAACAGAACCTTCCTTGCACTCTGCTACCATCTCAGTAGTCAGTGAGTCCATGTCCAAATTGGGGAATGGAGGAGAGATTGTTAGCCATATAGCAGAAATACCTACTGGGATGGAAGAGCTGGAAAGGACAATAAAAACATTGTCAATTGTTTCTCAATTCCATGTCTAATCTTACAATGAAGGAATTTTAGAAGACTTGTTATGAAAAGAATGATTAAAAATAGCATTATTTAATAGCCCTGTAAAAGCATATGATGTTGCAGTTTGAACTAAAGTCAGCTATATTTCAACAGCATACAGGCTACATGAAAATCACAAATTTATTGTTCGTCTTTTATTGACATGTTTTTACTGTAATTCTGTGGGAAGGATTGGGATGAACAAGTAAATTAGAAAATAAATTGAAACTGGATGGAATGATTTGATCAGCAGATACATAAAGTCCACTGTATCTGTCCCATAGTAGATATTCATTGTATTTTATTTTTGCATCTGCTTTCTTCTCATGAGCTGCTCCTTGTTGTTCAGTTCAGGCCTCAGCACAATTATGAAACATTTGGGGAAAAATATGCATCCCAAAAGCCCAGCACTGGAAGCCAAGATGGAAAAGATCTCCACAGCTACCATATATTTTCCTTTGGTGCTCAGGTAAGTTGGAACAAATGACAACCAAACACTGGTGAATACCAGCATGCTGAAGGTGATGAATTTGGCTTCGTTGAAACTATCTGGCAACTTCCTAGCTAGAAAAGCAACACTGAAGCTGATTATGGACAGAATTCCCATGTAGCCTAAGACAAGATAAAACATAGCAACAGAACCTTCCTTGCACTCTGCTACCATCTCAGTAGTCATTGAGTCCATGTCCAAATTGGGGAATGAAGGAGAGATTGTTAGCCATATAGCAGAAATACCTACTGGGATGGAAGAGCTGGAAAGGACAATAAAACATTGTCAATTGTTTCTCAATTCCATGTCTAATCTTACAATGAAGGAATTTTAGAAGACTTGTTATGAAAAGAATGATTAAAAATAGCATTATTTAATAGCCCTGTAAAAGCATATGATGTTGCAGTTTGAACTAAAGTCAGCTATATTTCAACAGCATACAGGCTACATGAAAATCACAAATTTATTGTTCGTCTTTTATTGACATGTTTTTACTGTAATTCTGTGGGAAGGATTGGGATGAACAAGTAAATTAGAAAATAAATTGAAACTGGATGGAATGATTTGATCAGCAGATACATAAAGTCCACTGTATCTGTCCCATAGTAGATATTCATTGTATATTATTTTTGCATCTGCTTTCTTCTCATGAGCTGCTCCTTGTTGTTCAGTTCAGGCCTCAGCACAATTATGAAACATTTGGGGAAAAATATGCATCCCAAAAGCCCAGCACTGGAAGCCAAAATGGAAAAGATCTCCACAGCTACCATATATTTTCCTTTGGTGCTCAGGTAAGTTGGAACAAATGACAACCAAGCACTGGTGAATACCAGCATGCTGAAGGTGATGAATTTGGCTTCGTTGAAACTATCTGGCAACTTCCTAGCTAGAAAAGCAACACTGAAGCTGATTATGGACAGAATTCCCATGTAGCCTAAGACAAGATAAAACATAGCAACAGAACCTTCCTTGCATTCTGCTACTATCTCAGTAGTCAGTGAGTCCATGTCCAAATTGGGGAATGGAGGAGAGATTGTTAGCCATATAGCAGAAATACCTACTGGGATGGAAGAGCTGGAAAGGACAATAAAAACAGTGAGCTTCTTTCCCACCCACCTCCTCATATTGGATCCTGGCTTGGTGGCCATGAAAGCTACCACCACAGTAATAGTTTTGGCTAACACACAGGAAACAGCCAGGGAGAAGATGATGCCAAAGGCTGGTTGCCGAAGGTAGCAGGTCATTACCCCGGGCTTACCAAGAAATAGGAAAGGTGAGAGGAAGCAGAGCAAAAGAGAGATGAGAAGAGCATAGGTGAGGTCCCGATTGTTGGCTTTGACTATGGGACTATCTTTGTGCAGGTGGAATATTTTTAATACTGAAATTGTGACTAAAAAGAAGAAGATGGCGGTTGTGGCTAAGGAGATGCCCAGAGGTTCTTCATAAGACAAAAAAACAATCATTTTGGGAAAACATTCATCTTGTTTCTGGTTTGGATACTGATCAGATGGACATTTGAAGCAATCTTCTGTGTCTGGATGCAGGAAAACAGATTAAGGCAGTGTTAAATTTATGTGAAATGACTTAGTTCTCATGTCAGTCTTTTTTTTAAAAAAAGGGGCCCATCACTCTTGATTCCATAAGAGAAATGAACTTTGTGAAGAAATACCCATTATTGTGTGATTGTCCTTCTAACCACTATCCAAGAAAGATCAATATATTTATTATTTGGATTATTCATGCTATTATATTATATAATATAATAGCATGAATATTATACTGTGTTCTAGATTTTTTTAAAGCACAAAACCTACACAAATGTTCTTCTCCAGTGCTACCTCAAAGTTCTGATGATTAATTTGATACTGTTTTAAAATTGTAAGAGCACTTTCACACTTTCTAAAGTATCAGCAGTCTAAAGGAACATTTAGGCATTTGGAAGTTCAACCTTTGGCCTTTCTGTCATCAGCTCAGTTCTGCTTCCTGTATATTTTTAAAGGGGCAGAGATGCTATCAAACCTGGCCATTTTATTGTTCTCCAACCCTCTTTATATCCATGATGTTGGAACAGTTTCTGTACTGTGTCATTTACCTCTTTCATTGGAAATCTTCCCTTCTGGACACCGAAGACATCCATAGCAGCAAAATTTCTCTCCTTCTTTTTTTCTCTTTTGAGAACCAGGCTGGCAATAAGGATTACACAAGGAAAGAGGATGGACCTTTAAAATAAAAAATAAAATAAAAAATGAAAGGTTAAGTAGAGGTTATCTGGCATGACATAACAAATGAACCATCAGTTTACACATGTTTGGAAGGTAAATAGGTAGGGAGTTGGTAGGTAGGTAGGAAGGTAGGTAGGTAGGTCACTACAATTAATGCCTCCTGGACAATGCTGAATTTATCATATAAAGTATACTTCATCTTAAGCTAAACTCTTGATATAGAATTAACTATGAACAATCTTCTCCTCCTCCTTTTCCTTCTTCCTCCTCCACCTCTTTCTTTTTCTTTTTCGACAACCATTTCTCTGAAATGGTCTAGGGTTTTCTGCTTAAGCAGGAGGTTGGACTAGAAGACCTCCAAGGTCCCTTCCTACTCTGCTACTCTATTTTTTCTTTTTCTTCCTCCTCCCAGGACTTACTAAGAATCTCTTTACCTCTGTGAATTTGGAGTCTCTTTGTAGCTCTTCAATGAATTTCAAGCAGCAGATCTGCAAGGTCCTTTGGAGAAAGTAACCCCAAAGCTGGAGGACAGCTGAATGACAGAGGGAGGAGAAGGAACCAGAAAATACCAGCTATTTAGAATTTTTTCCCAAATTTATCCCTACTGTCACCATAAACTGAATTCGCCTCCAAAAAATGTTGGTTTTACTTACGGAGAAGTAGACAAGGAACTCCCTTGTCAAAACATTTCTGGAAACAAAGAGTTGGAAAGGAAAAAAAACACCTTTTTTTTCAGAAAGCTGATAAACGTCTACAGGTTGAAGAACAAACAAAACAGAAAACAAAGAGGAAATAGGAGAATAAAATTCCCAAGAAAGGGATTGATTTGTCCATTTATCTTTTCTACCAATAATAGAGATGCCATAACTCTCTCTCTCTCTCTCTCTCTCTCTCTCTCTCTCTCTCTCTCTCTCTCTCTCTCTCTCTCTCTCTCTCTCTCTCTCTCTCTCTCTCTCTCTCTCTCTCTCTCTTCTCCTACCCTGAAACATTTTTCTTTTCTTTTAATGATCTTATAACCTCTTCCATAGATGTCATAGATGTATAGTTGGGGCAACTGAATGGAGCTGAGCAGTTACTGGCCGGATGCCCTTCCTGATCCCTATGTGGAGTTCACAGTAGATATTTTCTCTTTGCACCCAGAGAGAGAAATATCTGCCACTACTTAGGATCACAGCCTCCTGATTGTGAGGTGAAAGCTCCACCTCTAGGCCACCAAATCATTCCTCCTACCCTAAAACAGTAATACTGGAAAAAAGGAGCCTCTCTCTGTAAATATTTTCCTTTCCATTGTAAGTATTCCGTTTCTCCTAGCAGTGGTATCTAGGAGTGTCTCCTAAAGATTTTACTATTCTGTATGGGGTGTTAGGGTAATTGAGTTTGTTTGGGGTTTTTTTGTTTATTGTAATGGAAAGTGAGAGAATTCCAACAATTAAAATTGGGCTTTTTAAAAGATTTATGAATACTCACTTTGCTAACGCTTCCATGCCATTTAATCTTGTCAGTCTCAATGATGATTTTTTTCCCTTGAGAATCCTTGGTCCCCATCCTTCCAACCTTCACTTTATGAAAAGAGTTATTAGAGAAAATAAGCATGTTTACTATATCAAATCCATATCCCATCTCCTTATTCTCATTAAAGGAGACCATTTCTCCCTCTGTGTTGTTAAAAGAAAGGGTCTGAAGGAAGCGGTGAAGCTAAGAAGATAAAGAAGAACAAAGCAAGAAACAGATAAGAGGACGGATCTTTTCATAACTTATACGACGTGTGAAGAAGCAACAGATGGAAACAAGTCAAGGAGAGAAGCAACCTAGAACTAAGGAGAAACTTCCTGACAGTTAGAACAATTAGCCAGTGGAACAACAGAAGCAGTGAATGCTCCAACACTGGAGGTTTTTAAGAAGAGACTGGACAGCCATTTGTCCGAAATGGTATAGGGTTTCCTGCCTGAGCAGGGGGTTGGACTAGATGACCTCCAAGGTCCCTTCAAATATTATTATTATTATTATTATTATTATTATTATTATTATTATTATTATTATTATTATTATTATTATTATTATTATTATTATTATTATTATTATTATTATTATTATCACCCCCACCATTTGTCATTCTTATTCTTTTAGAGCTGCAGCCTTTCTGTTTCTTTTTGTATAAATATTTTAACTGGTAGGCCAGATATGGAAATAATTACAATTATACTTTATTGGGATACAATAAAACTTTATCAAGGCTACGAAAACAACATTTTAGAAGAATGCCTGTGTATTTCTTTTCCACCCTTTTGTACCTAAGCCAGTTAAGAACATAAGAACATAAGAAGAGCCATGCTGAATCAGGCCAAAGCCCATCGAGTCCAGCATTCTGTGTCACACAGTGGCCCACCAGTTGTACATGGGGATCTTAAGCAGAAAGAGAAGACAAAACCCTCCCTTTCCCTTGACCCCCAACAAATGGTACTCAAAGGAATCCAGCCTGCCTCAACCAACATAGAGGCGGCACATGGACATCCGTTTTAGAGGTGGCACATGGACATCTGTTTTAATAACCACCGATACACTTGGCATCCATGAATCTGTCTAACCCTGCCTTGAAGCTGTCAAGGCTGACAGCTGTCACGACCCCTTCTGGAAGTGAATTCTATAAATCAACGACCCTCTGGGTGAAGAAATATTTCCCTTTATTTGTCCTCACTTTCTTAGCTATGAGCTTTAGGGAGTGCACCCTTGTCCTAGTATTGTGTGATAGAGAAAAGATTTTTTCTCTATCCACCTTTTCTATCCCATGCATGATTTTATACACTTCGATCAAGTCACCCCTTAAACGCCGTCTTTCAAGGCTGAAGAGACCAAGGCGTTGCAATCTGGTTTCATAAGGGACGCGCTCCATTTCCTTGATCATTTTTGTTGCCCTTTTTTGCACCTTTTCCAGTTCCATTATATCCTTCTTGAGGTGCGGTGACCAGAACTGTACACAGTACTCCAAGTGTGGTCTCACCATCGATTTGTACAGAGGCAATACAACACTTGCTGACTTATTTTCGATTCCCTTCCTAATCATGCCAAGCATTGAATTTGCATTTTTTACTGCTGCTGCGCATTGGGTTGACATCTTCATAGAGTTGTCCACCAAAACCCCAAGATCCCTTTCTTGGGTTGTCTCAGAAAGTTTGGTCCCCATCAGTTGGTAAGTATAATTGGGGTTCTTTGCCCCGATGTGCATAACTTTGCACTTGTTTAGGTTAAAATGCATTTGCCACTTTGTTGCCCACTCACACAATTTCGAGAGATCCTTCTGGAGCTCCCGACAATCAGTTTCAGTTTTCACTACCCAGAACAATTTAGTGTCGTCAGCAAACTTGGCTACCTCACTATTAACTTCTACATCCAGATCATTGATGAATACATTAAAAAGTAAAGGTCCCAAAACTGAACCTTGGGGTACACCACTTCTCACTTCTTTCCATCCGGAGAATTGTCCATTTATTGCCACCCTTTGCTTCCTACAATTTAGCCAGTTACCAATCCAGGACAAGACCTGTCCTCTAATTCCATGGCTGAAGAGCTTTTTTAGGAGCCTTTGGTGAGGGACTTTGTCAAAGGCCTTTTGAAAGTCAAGATATACAATATCAACTGGGGCCCCTTTATCTATGTATTTATTTACACCCTCAAAGAATTCTAACAAGTTAGTAAGACATGATTTGCCTTTGCAGAAACCATGTTGATTTTCTTTCAGCAATGCCTGTTTTTCTATGTGCCCTGTAATTTTATCTTTAATAATGGTTTCCATCAGTTTGCCTGGAACTGAGGTTAAACTGACTGGTCTATAGTTTCCTGGATCACCTCTGGATCCTTTCTTGAAGATCGGGGTTATATTTGTCTCCCTCCAATCCTCTGGTACAGTCCCTGATCTTAGAGAAAGATTATATATTTTAGCTAGAAGTTCAGCAATTCCACACTTGAGTTTTGTGAGAATTCTAGGGTGGATGCCATCTGGACCCGGCGATTTGTTGACGTTTAGTTTAGAAAGGCATGCAAGAACATCTTCCTTGTTTATCTCTATCAGGTTTAATTCTTCTATTTCCCTCCCTGGGAAAACTAATTCAGTGGCAGGCAAATGTTCTCTATCCTCCTCAGTGAAAACAGAGGCAAAGAAGTCATTTAGCCTCTCAGCAATCTCCTTGTCTTCTCTGATTATCCCCTTCTGACCATTGTCATCGAGTGGCCCAACTGATTTTTTGGTTGGGTTCCTGCTTCTGATGTACTTAAAAAGGTTTTGTTATTATTTTTAATATTCTTGGCTATATCCTCCTCAAAGTCTCTCTTGGGTTTCATGACTATCGCCTTGCATTTGGTCTGCCAGAGTTTGTGATCCCTCCTGTTCTCCTCGGTAGAAAGAGCCTTCCATTTCTTAAATGAGTTTTTCTTCTTTCCAATAACCTCCTTTACCTCATTCGTAAGTCATACTGGTATCCTCTTGGACTTTCCAGTCCTCTTTCTTCTTTTAGGAATGCATTTTATTTGAACCTGCTGTAACGTATTTTTAAACAGTTTCCAAGCATTTTGGAGGGATTTGACTTTTTTACTGTTCTTTTTAGTTTCTTCTTTACTATTTTCCTCATTTTGTCAAAATTCCCTCTGTGAAAGTTTAAGGTCTCTGTGTTAATTTTCACTGACAATTTGCTATCCATGGTTAAGTTGAAGGTTATTGTGTTGTGATCGCTGGTTCCTATGGGCTCGGTTACAAGGACATCATGAACCAAATCCTGTGCGTTAGTTAGATCCAAGTCCACGATCCCCTTTCCCCTGGTTGGTTCTATGACCATCTGCTCAAGGGAATAATTGGCTAACATGTCGAGGAACCTTATCTCTCTTTCATGTGTAGAACAAGAATTTACCCAATCTATTTGGGGATAGTTGAAGTCCCCCATTATGACTACCCTATTTCTTTTTGAGGCCTCCTTAAATTCATTTTCCAAATAGCAATCTGCCTCTGGAGTTTGGTTGGGAGGGCGATAGCAGATCCCTAATGTCAGATTAGTTTCCTCTCCTGGGATTTTTATCCACAATGTTTCTGTGGGTGAGTTTGAATTTTCTTGAATTTCGATTTCATGAGATTCTAACTCCTCATTTATGTACAAGGCCACGCCACCACCATTTCTCCCTCTCCCGTCCATCCTATACAATTTGTAACCTGGAATCCTTGTGTCCCATTGGTTATCATCTGTCCACCAGGTTTCTGTTATGCCAATAATATCAATATTATTTTCCTTCACCAAGCATTCCAATTCCCCTATTTTTGCTCAAATGCTTCTAGCATTCGTGTATAGACATTTATATGTAATTTTCTGGTGCACTTTCAACTTTGACTGTGGATTTTGACTGTAGAATTTGGTTGT
Organism: Bothrops alternatus; assembly: GCA_034064705.1. Taxonomy (NCBI): domain Eukaryota; kingdom Metazoa; phylum Chordata; class Lepidosauria; order Squamata; family Viperidae; genus Bothrops; species Bothrops alternatus. The sequence goes on from JARGCV010000074.1 coordinate 1,970,556, forward strand.
AGAATTTGTAGATGGTCTACCATGTCCTTCTGCTCGACTATTACAGTTCTGGTATGTGTCTTTGTAATACTCTCCCACCCCTCTGGATTTAACACAATTTTTATTTTTACTACCACAATGTTTTTATAAATGCCTTTTGATATCTTTTTCATCTTGCTGGCCTCCTACAAAATATCATTATTATTTTTTTAAAAAAATTGCTGAACCAGGGCAATAACAGGATAAGAAAACCAACTCTAATAACATATGGAACTGAATCAAACTTTTAAGAACTACCGGTATGTGTGTAGAAATATCTGTCTCAATGCCTGAATCCATACATTCTGCTTTTCCATTTTTTAAAATAACTTATTTTAACCTGATTCATTACCAAATATGAAGGCTTTTGAAAATTTTTCTTTAAAAAGGATAGTTGTGACAATGAATGAAAAATTTTTACTCATCTTCAGAATTGGAACTACTACAGTCATATCAGAAGTTCTTCAGCGCTTCTGGGTTGAAAAGATTGAATGGTGACATCACCATTGACCAGGGGATGCCCAATTGGGGGGTTCCTTTCATGTCCCCATTAAGTTTGCCTGCTGGAGTTTATCCATTCGCGGTTGTCCACTTTAAAATGCTAACTTGGCAGGAACTGGAGAGTGTGATGGGAACTCACCCCATCCAGGGGCAGCAATTGGGTCTTGAACACAAGCTTGCAGTATTTCAGCCCAGCATCCTAGCTCATAAGTCACTGTGATCCCTAGAACTGGAAAATGTAAGAGGACTCCTCTCCCCCAATGGAAAACATTTTAAATAATCCACAAATACCATATATCCCTATGAGTTATTAGTGAAAAAGGAAGTTCTATTTATTTTAGTATCATGTGAATTATTTTTTTCAATTCTGTGTAGAGTTTCTTTTAATTTTCTTTTCTTTCATTCTGGAGACATTACCTGCCAAGGGTTTATCTCTTCAAGATGTCTTGTAATCCTGATTGTTTTATGTTTTGATCTAGATAATTCCAGGCCATGTAATGCATGGGCCACAGCAAAGACTGCACTGTAGATGCTGTAACTATGGCCAGTCATGACCATCTCAAACAGAATCCCTGGAAGATCCCTCAAGGATTCTGTCCCACTACAAAATTTTTGAGCCTCTATTAGGTTCGTAGGATCTGGAACAGAGCAACCAAAGGCTTGTTCCCAGAACTCCTTGAAAAAGTCATCAGGTTGTGCCTTGGCTGGTTTTACATTCTGAAGATAGATCTGAAACTCTTCGTGTTCATTGGAGTGGATCGCAAAAAGAAAGGCACCTTGGAATATTTCATATTTCCAGTCCTTTGAAATGACTGTTGAAGCAAAGTCAATCTGGCCTGTCATAATCCACACCTTTTCAGTATATTTAACACCCGCGAAAAATAAACCAGTTCTTAGCCACATTATAGTTAGAGTTTCACCATAGACAACAAGGGTGTTAACTTTTGGATCTGAGTAGAACTCATTAGTATTTGCAGAAATAGTTTTCAGTTCGTCAAGTTCAGGGAACCGGCTATCAACTGGCATTCTTTGAACAAAGGCTGAACATATCTTATTCTGGAGAAATAATGACTCCAGCTTTTTCAAGAAACGCTCTCCACTTTCGTCATCTCCAGCCAAAAGTCCAACCCAGATCCATCCAAAATGTTTAAGTAAATAGATAATGCCTGTATACTGATGACCTTCATTGGAGACTGTGTGGTAAAAGGAAGATGTCTCTACCATATTACTTCTTTGCATAGGAAACGATCCATATGTGAGCTGAAAGGAAATGCTCAGAGATATTCAGATACATATTATTTATTTACTTATTCATCACATTTCTACACTAACCATCTCATCTAAGTGATTCTAGGCAGATAATAATAATAATAATAATAATAATAATAATAATAATAATAATAACAACAATAACAATAACAATAACAATAACAATAACAATAATAACAATAATATCATAGTATATGAGCATGAATCAGAACAAAGTTAAAAACAAAATTTAAAAGATAGGGCTATGGTATTATAAGTTAAAAAATTAAAAAGATAACAAAGGAGAGAAAACATGATATCAACTCCTCCCCCCCAGAGTTGCATATCACACTTACACACACACACATAGTTTTGTGTATGAGTGTCTTAACACTCTTTCTGAGATAAGATACCAGAGACACCTCACCTCTGAAGATAAGATAAGGTGGGGGAAAGGACAAATCTCCTGGTATCCCACCAATGATACAGGATACACAACATGCCCTCCCTGTCTGACCAGGTGGGATGAGACAATATAATTGGTATGAAACAGTTCTTTAGTTAACCTGGCCCCATGCCATAAAAGTCTTTAAAGGTGAGAGTTAACACCTTGAATTCAACAAGGAAACAAACGAGCACCCAAGGCTATGCATGTAGCAGAGGTATTATATTTCATTTATCTATTTCTATCTCTATCCCCCTCTCTTTTTCATAAGAGGTTTTCTCAATGCATTTATGAACATTATTTTTCAGACCAGGAATTATCAGTGAATGGAGAAAAATAGTTGATTTTTTATCCATTAAGCTTATTAATCACTAAGTTCCCTCAAAGGTTTAATAGCAAAACAATAAACACCCATCTTAGCAATTCAAACTTTATTTAGAAAGATTTCTTTCCAAACCAGGCTGCTTTAAAATCCAAAAAAGAAGTCTTAGGACAATCAATCAAAGCAATATAATACCTTTATGACTTTTCATGGCCAGACTTCATCCTGATGGGCTATGAACATGTACTAGCTGATCTCAAGGAACGGGCCATTCATTTATAGCACCTTTACCAGATCTACAGAGAAACATCTTTCTGAGGCATTCTACACACTTTTCCAACCAGCCAGATACCTGGTCTATGACCAAATAAAATTGATTGATTATTTCATTGATCCATTCAGCTTAGTACTATGTATACTGAAATGGCACTCTGAGGTTCCAAGCAGGAAACTCTTAATATTAAGCTACAATTCATTCCATCAGGTAGGACCATGATTAGAATTCTGATGAGGGTGGAATCTGGGAGAGTCCAAAGCATGGACTCTTGTGCCAAAACCTTGGGAATAATGATGCAGCTATTGAAAACAGGCATTAGAGTAACGTTGGTAGCATTGATAACATTGATATCAATCTTCCAATATCTAAGGGGCTGCCACAATGAAGAGGGGGTGAACCTAGTCTCCAAAACATCTGAAGATAGGACAAGAAGTAATGGATGGAATCAAGGAGAGAACCAGCTTAGAACTAAGGAGTAATTTCCTGACAGTGAAAACAATTACTGTAACTAGTGGAACGCCTTGCTTCCAGAAGTTGTGGGTGCTCCAACATTGGAGATTTTTAAGAAGAGACTGGACAACTATTCGTGTGAAATGGTATAAGGTTGGTCTAGAAGACCTCCAACTCTGTTAGTATGTTAATATGCATGCTTACTGCTTTGCTATTAAACCTTTAAGGAAACCTAAGCTTAAAAAATATAAAAAATAACCATTTTCCTTCATTCAACGATAATACCTGGCCTTAAAATTAATGTGTATAAATGCACTGAGAAAATCTTTCCTTAGATGATATAGGTAGATAGATAGATAGATGATAGATAGATAGATAGATAGATAGATAGATAGATAGATAGATAGATAGATAGATAGATAGATTGATAGATGGATAGATAGAAGATAGATAGACAGACTCTTCCTCACTTTGCGAATCTGACCCAGACTGCCTGTAAATCTCCTCCCTGTCTGTCTCAGCTGCCGGGAGGGGAAAATACCCAGAGGGGCCTGGCTGCTCTTCCTCGGCTGCCGGGAGGGGAAAACACCCAGAGGGGCCTGGTTGCTCATCCTCATACTCTGATACGTCCCAAGCTGGTCTAGGGACACTCACAACAGATAGATAGGTAGATAGATAGATAGATAGATAGATAGATAGATAGATAGATAGATAGATAGATAGATAGATAGATAGATAGATAGATAGATAGATAGATAGATAGATTGATAGATTGATAGATTGATAGATTGATAGATTGATAGATTGATAGATTGATAGATGGATAGATAGAAGATAGATAGACAGACTCTTCCAACATTTTTATTCTGTTATTGGCAAGATATCCTAGTTTCTCTCATATGCTTGCATCTCTCTTCCAATCTCTGGAAGCTTTCCCCATTTCTGCATTCACTTCCACTCTTTTGGGAATGTGAGACTCACTTTCACAAAAACAAAACTGGATACTGTACCAGAATGATAGGGTTGCTCTGTTGAGGTGCACAAATCTTACCTGCGGAATCTTGTACAGACTTAAAATGTCTGACACACAGGAGGAGATGTCAGGGCTGATTCCCCCAATGAGTGCTATCAGTCTTCTGTGAGGACCACATTTGTAATTGGGGAGAAATGTCTGTGACTTGAAAAGCAAGTCCAAGGTGATCCGATAGGTCATCCTTGAATCAAAATGACTGTCATAGATATGGAAGCCAAGGGTGAGATTCGGCAAGATCATTGGATCCTGGTTGATCTTATTCACAGCAAAAGCCAGAGCCAGGAGGTGTTGGTAGAACTTTGGCAACATACTGTAAGAAAAATAATATATTTACAATGCACACCCTCCTATTGCAACCTTCCTGCATGGTTCAGATTTAAATAAAACACAATTAATTGGAAATCTTCCCACCAACCTTTATCAGCTCCTCAGAGAGCTGAATAGAAGACAATTCTAAAGGTTTAGGAAAAAAAATAATCATGAAACTGATTAGGACTACTCCAAGTATGGAACTCAAAGCTGATAAAGTAGGGCTTAGCAGATGTTAGTTTCTAGCTGTCTAATTACTGAATGCAACTGATATAATCCCCTTAACTATGAAGAGGTATTCATATTTTGTAATGAACTTCAGTGCAAGAAATGTATCTTGATATTTCCATCACATTTTAAATTCAGGAAAGAATAATATTTGGTCTAAAGTAACAATATTATTCCTTTCACCAGAGCCAGTTTTTTTTTTTTAAAAAAGAAAACTTTGGACAATTTCTCTCCATATGCTTCCTCTTTTATCCAGCTCTGCTGATCTCACCTTTCTCTCCTTTCATAGCTTTATATGGTGATTCCAATTTAAACAGCAAAGAACCATTGACCTCTTAAAATCTCTTATGAGCCTTATTCATGATGACAATGAGGGTGCTTACCACAAGGAGGTCAAGCATTTGGTGAATTGGTGTAAGGAAAACAGCTTAGTTTTAAATACTGGAAAAACCAAAGAGATCATTGTTGATTTCAGAAAAGGCAGGCACAGCCACACTTCTCTGTGCATTAATGATTCACCTGTGGAGATGGTTACCAGCATCAAATTCCTGGGTGTGCAGTTAACAAGTAGGCTGGCTTGGTCACTCAACAGTGAGACACTGATGAACTGGGCACAGCAGTGCCTTCATTTTCTGCATCGCATGAGAAAAGCTCATCTTCCTTCCCCTATCCTTTCTACAGAGGAATGATCAAGAGCATTCTGTCATACAAGCTATTCGTCTCGTTTGGAAGCATCATTGCTTCAGACAGGAAGACGATGCAGAGAGTGGTGAGGATGGCTGAAAAGATCATTGGCAGTTCCCTGCCTTCCATCCAGGACATAGCACATAAGCATTGCTTGAGCAGGGTCCGTAAGATTATCTGAGACACGACACATCCTCTTCATAACCTGTTTTCCTTGTTATCTTCTGGGAGGGGGCTCCGTGGTATCCGAAGCAGAACATCCAGGTTCAGTCACAGTTTTGTCCCATACAGTATTAACCTTGTGAACTCTAAAGCTTTTTCCTTCCATTATGTATTCAAGATAGACATGAATAATACTTACATGTTACTTATATGTAAGGGTGTAGGTCTATACATATGTTGTATATAGTATGTTTAAATGTGTGTTATGTATGTGTACAATTTGAAAGCAAGCAACTAAATTTCATTTTTCATGTGTGCCAATGTACCCACAATAAAAAAATGACAATGAAGGTTATCTAATTTAATCTAAAAAAATAGGCAGTCCACTTTACCTTAATTTATTCCTATCTTAATTATTTTTCTTAAGTGTCTTCTTTAACTTGAAAGTTAAAGAGCAAATAAGACCTAGTAGTTCTAAAGTGCAAAATAGCTATTAGGTGGTAAAAATAAGTTAGGATGGTCCTCTGATCTTTTATGCCACTGAATGGCTGACCAGATTTTTTGCAGCTCAGATAGTGTAGCCCTGATGCCAGAGGAGAACAATAGGAAGCAAGCGAGAAATACTTACAGTGGAAGCTCATCACTCAGTTTCTTAGAAGGAGCTTCATCAAAGGTGTATTGGAAATATACGTTTAAGATATGAGAAACTATCCCACCAATCAGGAATTGGCCAGACTGGTACCACTCATGTGGAACAAGAAATGACTCTTTGCTAGAGCACTTTTGGGGGTCTGCTTTAGCTCTCCCGTAAGACGGAAGGAGTACAAGTATGGTTAACAAGAACATCTGATTCCAAATCACTCCAGATGGAGGCAATTTCCAGGCCATCTGTAGGCTGAAAGGCTAATCTTTGCAAACATCAGCAAGCTACATGATCTGACAACCGCCTCCATAATTGTAGCATAGGAAAAGGAACTGTAATTAAGGACAGTACGTCTCTGAAAGTGTTCTTCAATGCAGTGATATATTGCCTAAATGCAGTGATATATTGCCTAAATGAATTGGGGAAATCTACAGTGTTCAACTGAATAGAATTCTGCCTTCTTTGTCCTCTCCCAGCTTAGAATTGGGCAAAAGAAATGTTTTATAGTTCCTTGCAATATTGCTTGTGGATTTCATTATTGACGCTCTCTGGAAGTTCCTTGAGTGAAGTCAATATGGAGAACGAATAACCTCAGATAATTGCAAGAAGGATAATTACTACTCAGGCAATACCAAGTCTCTTTGTGGCATAAAAGGGAGTAAACTCTTCTTGTTTTTCTTCATGTATATTTAGACAAACATATGGAAGTTGACTAAATGAAGATGCAGTCAGATGAATGTTATTACTAAATGTAATTTTTATCTCCATCATGCAGAGAACTAGACAATCAGTCATCTACCAGATTTAATATTCCCCAAATATTCAAATGATGCATCATGTTGAATTTTCAAGAGATGATTATCCTTCTGGCACAATCAACCTGTTCCTTCACATATTTCTTAAGGGTTAAAATGAATATACTTTCACTGATGTTGGTACATTTTCAGCATGTCTACAATGGAGGATGAATGCACTCTAGAAGGTCAAAGAAGTATGTATCTCTTTTATCCCAAAGCTATGTAAATTCAGTAATAGCTTTCTGTTGAAAGGAACAATACCTTCCTGTTCTCCTGCTACACTCAACATCTGAAATGTTCAGTGCTTGTCTTTGTTAGTTATCCTCAGAGGTATTATTTACCCCCCAAATAGGGGTTATTACTCAATTTCTTGTGTTTATCTGCAGGACATCTCATTAAACAATCTTTATTTCTAGGTGTCCAATCTGATGTTCAGTTGGTAGAATGTGGAGGAGTTCTGAGAAGACCTGGAGAGTCCCTCTGTATCTCCAGCCAAGCCTCTGGATTCACCTTCAGCAGCTACTGGATGGATTCGGTGAGACAGACCTGGAATGGGTGGCCTACATAAGCACCAGTTCTGGTACTATTTACTACTCAGACAAAGTGAAGGGAAGCTTCTCCATCTCCAGGGACAATGCCAAAACCCAAATTTATCTGCAAATGAACAGCCTCAAAGCTGAAGACACGGCAATCTTTTACTGTGCTAGAGACACAGTGAGAGGAACAATATGTGAAGTCAAAAGTGCCCATTTCAAATAGCAGCTCTGCAAATTTCTTTTCTAATAAAAACAACTTTGTTAATTCGGATTCTCCCTTCATGTCTTCATTCTGCACTTTAACCTTCATTAGAAATGAGCCTTTTTTCTTCATGTAATGAACACCACACGTCAATTGTATCCTCAATCCAGGTTGATATTTATTCAATCTACTCATTTATTTATTTATTTATTTATTTATTTATTTATTTATTTATTTATTTATTTATTTATTTATTTATTTATTTATTTATTTATTTATTTATTTATTTATTTATTTATTTATTTATTTTAATTAAATTTTTATGCCGCTCCTCTCCAAAGGACTCGGAGCGGCTAACAACATAAACAAAAGAACATCACAGAGTTTAAAATCAAAAAGCAATCTACAAAACATTTAAAAAACCCCCCGAACACATTCATAATTCACACGCAATCACAGTCATTCCCAGGCCTGCCGGCATAGATAAGTTTTTAGGTTTTTCCGGAAGGCCGGGAGAGTGGGGGAAACGCGGACTTCAGGGGGCAGTTGGTTCCAGAGGGTGGGCACCACAACAGAGAAGGCCCTCCCCCTAGGACCCGCTAGACGGCATTGTTTCGCTGACGGGACCCGGAGGAGACCGACCCTATGCGCTCTCACCAGTCGAAGGGAAGTATGTGGCAGAAGATGGTCCTGTAAGTATCCTGGTCCAATGCCATGAAGGGCTTTATAGGTGATAATCAACACTTTGAATTGCGCTCGGAGACCAATAGGCAGCCAGTGCAGCATGCGGAGAGTTGACAAAATGTGGGCCCGATGAGGCAGGCCCACAACTGCTCGCGCAGCTGGTTTTTGCACTAATTGTAGTCTCTGAACACTCTTCAAGGGTAGCCCCATGTAGAGAGTATTGCAGTAGTCGATCCTCGAGGTGACAAGGGCATGTGTGACTGTGAGTAGAGACTCCCGGTCCAAATAAGGGCACAACTGGTGAACCAGGTGAACCTGGGCAAATGCCCCCCTCGCCACAGCCGACAAATGATGTTCCAATGTCAGCCGTGGATCGAGGAGGACTCCCAAGTTGCGCGCCTTCTCTGAGGGGTTTATAACTTTACCCCCCAGGGTAATGGAAGGACAGATTGAAATGTCCGTGGGAGGCATCACCCACAGCCACTCTGTCTTGTCAGGGTTGAGCCTCAATCTGTTAGCACCCATCCAGACCCTCACAGCCTCCAGACACCGGCACATCACCTCAACCGCTTCACTGATTTGGGCAGGAGTGGAAATGTACAGCTGAGTATTGTCAGCATACTGATGGTATCTCACTCCATGCCGATGAATGATCTCTCCCAGTGGCTTCATGTAGATATTAAAAAGTAGGGGGGAGAGAACCGACCCCTGAGGCACTCCACAAAGGAGTGTCCTAGAAGTGGACCTCTGACCCCCCACTAACACCGACTGCGACCGACCAGAGAGATCGGAGGAGAACCACCGTAACATGGTGCCCCCCACTTCCACTCCCCCCAGCCGTCGCAGAAGGATACCATGGTCGATGGTATCGAACACCGCTGAGAGGTCAAGAAGCACCAGGACAGAGGACTGGTCTCCATTCCGGGCCCACCAGAGATCATCAATCAGAGCGACCAAAGCAGTTTCAGTGCTGTAGCCGGGCCTGAACCCGGACTGTAGAGGCCCCAGATAATCAGCTTCCTCCAGAGACCGCTGGAGTTGAAGTGCCACCACCTTCTCAATAATCTTCCCCACAAAGGGGAGGTTAGAGACCGGACAATAGTTAGTAAGAATTGCTGGATCCAGGGAAGGCTTCTTGAGGAGGGGGCGCACAAGTGCCTCCTTCAAAGGACCTGGGAAGGACCCCTCCCTCAAAGAAGTGTTGACAATCTCCTGGATCCAGGTATGTGTCACCTCCCTGCTAGCAAAAAACAGCCAGGAGGGACACGGGTCCAACAAACAGGTGGCAGAACTCACAGCTCCAATGGCCCTGTCCACTTCATCAGGAGTAACAGTCTCAAACTCGCCCCAGATGACCGGACAAGAGCATGCCCCTGTCCCCTCAACTGAATCATTATCAGTCAACTCTGCTATACAATTGGAGTCTAGGTCGGCCCGGATCTGAGCTACTTTGTCTGCGAAACAGTTGTTAAAATCCTCCGCGCTACCCTGCAAGGGAGGCCCCGGACCCCTCGGGTTAAGGAGGGACCGGGTCGCCCTAAACAGGGCGGCCGGGTGAGATTCCGCAGACGTGATCAAAGCGGAAAGATACAAAGATCTTGCCGCCTTAATCACCTTCAAATAGGCTCTAATAAATGAGCTCAATCTTGTTCGATCAGATCCGGACCTACTTCATCTCCATCGCTTCTCTAGACGTCTCTTATGGTGCTTCATCCCCCTGAGCTCCTCGGTGAACCAAGGAGACCTCCTGGGGCCAGCACCACAGAGAGGTCGCAAAGGTGCAATCCGGTCAATAGCCCCATTTGTGGCCGAATTCCATGCCGCTACCAGGGACTCCGCCGAATTGTGGATGAACGAGCTTGGTAATTCCCCAAGCGCCATCTGAAAACCAATTGGATCCATCAAGCATCTGGGGCGGAACCACCTAATCGGTTCCGCCTCCCTGCGGGGAAGGATTGGGGCCGTAAAATTCAGTCGTAGCAGAAAATGATCAGTCCATGACCAAGGCAAGATATCTAAGCCCCTTAAAACCAGATCATTACCCAACTGTTCCGAAAGGAAAACCATATCTGAGGCGTGCCCACCCTCATGCGTCGGACCCTGCACTACTTGGGTCAGGTCCATGGTTGCCATGGTGACCATGAACTCCTGTGCCAACCCCGAGGACTCGCCGAGTGACGGCAGATTAAAGTCCCCCAAGACCATAAGCCTGGGGAACTCCACCACCAATCCAGCAACCTCCTCGAGTAGCACAGGCAGGGCAGATGCCACGCAGCTGGGAGGCAGGTACATAAGCAATACGCCCACCTGAACCCCTAGGTCCAGCGTCATAAAAATGGACTCGCAACCCGGAATATCGGAAACAGTGAGCCTGCGTAGGCTGAGGTTCTCCCGGGCCAAAAAAGCCACACCTCCCCGCCTTCCCTGGGGTCGCGGCTGGTGCCATACCTGATAACCTGGTGGACACATATCCGAGAGGGGGACTCCCCCCCCTCAGGGCCCAACCAAGTCTCAGTTACACACGCCAGGTCGGTCTCCTCATCCATGAAAAGATCATGAATGAGGGAAGCCTTATTATTAACCGACCTGGCATTGAGCAGCAACAGTCTGAGCCCAGGGCTCGAGCTACGCTCGTCACCAGGGTCATGGGGTAAGCTAGGTTATTCAGAAGGGCTAGAACAAGGAACTGCTACGAGACAGCAGGACCAAGTTCCCCGAGTGCAGCCTACCCTCCTGCTCCCGCCATACCTGCCTCTTCCCTGAATGACCGGTATATTCCAACCCTCAGTGAACCCAGAGTCCGCATCTCCCCAGTCCCCGGCCTCCCTCAAGCTCGGCAGGCCTGTCCATTCATCAGGTCCACAGCTACCCATCCATTCAACCCGATTCATTCCACAGTCAATCCCCCCACATCATTCATAGTTTAAAATAAAAACTAAACAATATTAAAAATAACAATAATTAAGATTAAATTAAACTAAACAGTCTTAAAATTTAACAATATTAAAACATTAATTAAAATTAACATAAAAATTTAAAAAACATATATGCATACATCTCCCACCCACCCAATTTAAACAGCTAAAACCCCAATATATAAAACTATCAATATCTAAAACCATAACAAATGTTAATCTTAATACAATAATTGCAACTGTTCCTATATTAATCCTTCCTAAGATAGAACCCGTAGTAGGCTTTGAGCTAAAAAGTCCAAAGCCCAAACCCACAGAAGGAGTAGTTGTAAAAGCAGTTGTTGTTATAGTTGGAGCCGTGGTACCTCCCAAATTTAATATAAAACCAGAAGAACCAGCTGCTGGAACAGAAGTAAGGGCAGAAAATAATGGAAGTCCAGAAGAAGTATGAGTAAAAAGCTGGAGTAAAAGCTGGAACAAATGGGATGGCTAATCCAGCAGGTTTACTGAAACCCAAACTAAGGCCCGTGGTGGAAGTAGTAGTAGCAAATGTTAATCCTTCTGCAATAGTTGTAGCTGTTCCTGTATTAGTCCCTCCTAAGATAGAACCTGTGGTAGGCTTTGAGCTAAAAAGTCCAGAACCAAAACCCACAGAAGGAGTAGTTGTAAAAACAGTAGCTGTTGAACCCAACGTCGCAAAGCTGAACCTATCCCACTCACTTCGCCACCCTTATTTCTTAGCCCTTAATTTAGTAATGTTATCATAAATTTATCCAAATAAAATCAGTTGGGGTTGAAAACCACAATCAATGTTCAACCTCTGGGATGGGATTAATTGATCGACTTAACCTTCCTTTCTTACAAACTGGTTTTTTCTTCCCCTTGAAACTCAGATGCAAATGAGGCCACTCAGTTGCTCCTCCTTTAAATAATCACAAACACACAAAAGAGAATCAGAGACCCAAAGGTGTCATTACTCTAAAGAAAGGGTGGATTTCTCACTGCCCAATGGATCTTGCCATTCTTCTTCTTTGCTTAGTAAAGCTCCTTTGTGTGAGTATCTTCCAGATAGAGATGAACAAAGAGATAAACAAAAGGAGAGTTGTGTATTAATCCCTGTTTGTCCTTCATTTAGATGTCCACTCCACTGTCCAACTTGTGGAATCTGGGCCAGGAAGAGTGAGCCCTGGAGGATCCTTTAGATTAACTTGCAAAGTGACAGGGGAATCCATCGAGAATGCATACTGGCAGTGGATCCACCAGGCTCCAGGAAAAGGACTGGAATGGGTGGGCCGGATAGACTGGGATGGTAGTGAGTGGAGGATATTCTATGCCTCATCCCTCCAAAGCCAAACAACCTTGTCTGCCGATGACTCCCACAATGAATATTATTTGACAATGAGGTCCCTGACAGCTGCAGACTCAGCCACATATTACTGTGCAGGAGAGTCACAGTGAGGGAAAGCAAAGGAGGAAGTGTTAAAAATTTCTGGCTTTTGCCTGAAGAAACTTTATTCATTCACACCAATGGATTGAGAGAATGTATTTCTTCTTTCAGGTTGCTGTTGTCTGCAGAGCAGAAGGATTAAGAGATAAAGAGCCCTGGTAGTTGGGTTGATTAAAAAGTCCTACCGGTATGAGTCATTTAACCATTTCTCTTCCCATCCCCCCCAGATTTGTATTGGTTTTCAAAGAGTTCAGTATGGGTCTGAGATGGTAGGAATGGAAAGCCTCTGATCAGTCAATGCACAGTTTCCTCAGGGCTGAACTACCCATTACATCTGAGAATATGAGTAGCTGTTAGTTCTAAGGAAACAAGTCCTGATAATATATACTTTACTTTATTACCAATTAAATGTATATATTAAATATTTTCATAATGAAACTTTCTGAAGAAGAATTCCAAGTGAATCAAGATTTTGTATTACTTTATTTTTATTTATATTTTGAGGTGGGCTATTGAACTTATTCTTGAAGCTGATATCCATGGATATCAAAAGTTAAGCAGAGACAGTGCTTGGCTAGAAAACTGCCCACAATACTAGCTCCATAAGATCATTTAAAAAATATTTAAATAAGGTATCAAGTCAACATATACTACATTTAAATTGGGTAGTAGATAGATTCCTTAATATTGATATAGTATTTATTTCATTTTTTAATGCATATGTGATCCTTATACCATAATTGTCCAATCTTTTCTTGATAATCTTCAGTATTGGAGCTCCCATAACTCCAGAAGGCAAGATATTCCATTAATTAATTTTTCTCACTCTCAGGAAATTCCTCCTTAGCTCCAGATTGGATCTCCCTCTCCCAAGCCTTTACCCATTGCTTTTTTTCCTGCCTTCAGGTGGTGTGGAGAATAAATCAATCCCCTCTTCCCTGTGAAAGCCCTTCAAGTATTGGAAGACTGCTATCAGGTCACCCCAGTGGTGGGATTCACATACGTGAACAACCAGTTCTCTGTGTGGATGCCACTTCTGGAAGTCTGTTCTGGGTCTGAGCAACAAAAAAATAGCTACCAGTTCTCCAGAACTGGTGCAAACTGGCTGAATCCCACCACTGGGTCTCCCCTAAGCCTTGTCTTCATAAATACCTAGTTCTTTTAGCCATTCTTTATTTTAACATGCAAACCTCTTGTCAACCTTTGTTGTTCTTTTCTACCCTTTTCAAGGCCCCCAGCATCTTTTTTTGGATCGTGGTGACCAAAACTGGATGCAGTATTCCAAATGTGGCCTATCAATTTCCAGTGACCTGTTGATGCAGCCTGGACTACATTGGCTTTTTTGGTAGCTGCAGCACACTACTGTCTAATACCTATGTAGTGATCCACCAGGACATCCAGAGCCCTCTCACAGACACTACTGTTGAGCCGGGTACTTCCTATCCCGTACCTATACATTTGGCCTTGCTATCTCAGTGCAGGATTTTATTTTTCCCACCAATGAACTGCTTCTTATTGGAGCACAGAGGACCCAATGCAAGGAACTTGCCACCAGCAAGATTAGCAAACATGTTTAAAAATATGTCAGATAAATGTTGGAAATGTAAACACAAATCAGGCACTTATTATCATGTATGGTGGACATCTGTTAAAGAAAAGAGATATTGGACAAAAATACATACTTGGCTAGAAAAGATGTTGGGAAAACATGTAAATTTTAAGCCTGAATTTTTGTATTAGATATAATGTCAGAAAAGATTGATAAACAAAGTATATACTTGATTTTACATATGATAACAGCAACAAGAATCATATTTGAACACTATTGGAAAAATGAAGGAATACCACCAGAGGAAGAAATAATTTTAAAAAATGCTACATTAGGCGGAAATGGACAGACTTACTCTGAGGTTGAAAGAAAAAGAAAAACAGAATACGATCAAACCTTTGACTTATTTTACCAATGGCTGGAGAAAAGAATAAGGGATTAGGAATTAAATCTGTATTAGTGAATGATAAACTCAGACAACCCGTTTGTTGAACAAATACTACTGAATTGTATGAAAAAAAACAATTAAAATTGTAAAAAAAGAAAAGAAAGAAAAAAGGAAAAAGGACTTCTTTTCGGCCTATATCAGGCATCACAGATTTATTAAGTTTTCCATTCACCACAATGCTATGGCTCTTCAACATGTTATTCTTCGTCACAAAACCATCATATAAATCGTTCTGACTTTTTTAAAAATAAAAAATAGTTTTTTAATAAGGAGTTAAATTGTGAGAAGATTGCTGTAGACAGGGAAATCACTTGATCCTGCTGGTTTTGATCCTTCATCAAAGTAATCTATCTGCCTCTTTGCTTTCCACATGGGGTGTCAAAAGTCACTCTCACTCAGTCAGGTCCAGAACAAAAAAGAGCAGGAAAATCCACCAGATTCACCTGTTCTGTAAAAGGGTTTGACATAAATAACTATTCAACAAAAACAATCAACCATTGTTCTCCACCTATTAGAGGGAGATTCTCTGCCTTCAAAAGAAACTCTTAATTCTATCTGCAAATGAATTATCTAAGGCTAACGATGTAAGACTGAGTGCCCAAACTGTAAGCCAAAACACACTTATGCGTCGCCGGGTTTGGCCCATTGGCTGGGTGTGGCCAATTGAGTGGGCATGGCTGCAGTGGTAATGGCAGACTGGGTGGGACTCTGAGGGCTGCCTTTGGCATCTGTGCCATAGGTTCGCCACCACTGATCTAAGGACAAAAGACACCGGATGTCTATTGTTGCCCTGGAGATACACAATACTGAAAATCTTACCTTAACTCATGCAAAAACTCTTTCCTCCACTAAGTCTTAGAAGGATGTTCCTGGAGGTGGAGCTGTTGTTCCATCATGCTTTTATTCAGGGAAAAAAAAGTTCAGAATCCAAAAATAGAAGAAACCACAAAGGAAGAACAAAAATAGAGAAGAAAACATTCACTTACCATCTGGAGCAGCTGTCTACAGAAGTGTCCTCAGAGCTGAAAGACATTGATTGATTGTTTATTCATTCCACATATTTTAAACTTAAGATGTCTTGACTTCAATTCCCTGAATTCTCCAGCCAGCATGAATCTTTTTTTAGTGCAGTAGAATAAGGTAATAACATATAGCCCCAATTCCTCCACCTGGCACACTATGATAGGAAGTCAGGCTGTGTCATGGGTCCCATCTCTCAGGTATGTACATCTAGGCTGATACAAAAGTGTTAATCTCTTCTTCTCTTCTCTTCTCTTCTCTTCTCTTCTCTTCTCTTCTCTTCTCTTCTCTTCTCTTCTCTTCTCTTCTCTTCTCTTCTCTTCTCTTCTCTTCTCTTCTCTTCTCTTCTCTTCTCTTCTCTCACCTCACCACACCTCACCTCATCTCACCTACCTTCCATTTTGACTTCTCTTCTCCCCACTTCATGCTTGATGCTGCTGTTTGACTGGCAGCTACTGTTGATGATCGGGGATATAAAGGCAATGAGGATCATGTGATATCCCTGTCCATAACAAGATATAAAATTAATCTTCCCCCAATTAACCCTTTTGTTAAATGAGCATCATTTAAAAAACAGAAGACAGATGGATTTATAAGGCAATATTGTGATGGGAAGGGAAGGGAAGAGTTTATAGTGACAGCATCAGTAGCCATTCTCAGTGTCTCCATTCATGGTCTTCAAGTCTCTCCACACCTGAACTTTTAGTCACTTCCATTTTTTGGTCCTGAAGAGAGGCAATGTTGTCTATACCTCAATGGATCTGTGTTATTTCAAATAATGGTTTGTAACTATTGGTGCTCAGTTTAAAAAGAAAGAACACGTTCATATAATTGAAGTTTCTAAGACCAGTTTTCTAAATAGATATATTTATACTGACCATTATGGGAAAAAATAAATTTATTAATCTACCAATATTCCTCAAGCCAGGAAGATAAGGCTTTTCTAAAACTTGGATGGAAGAATATAGAATTCTCAGGACTCTAATCTAGATTGGAAATCAAAACCAATTCAGGAAGACCAACCTAAAAACATCTTCTGTATCAATTCAACGGAAATAACTTGGTCTTGTCTATGAATTTGTTCCAAACTGAATTCAGCTAGAAGGGATTTCAGCTGATCCACAGCTACACAAGTTGCTCACTAAAGCGAGTATCAATGTATAGTAGAGGTATTGTGGATATGCACCATTCCTGATATGAACGCAAGGTTTACTGTTACACAATAGTTGAAGTTGAGGATGTGACTTGGTTATATTTCTACCATCTGTGAGTTTATGCAAATATTCCTGATGTGGCTTTTTCTTAAAGGCGGTAATTGAGAATATAGTTCAGATCAGTATCAGGTGGAGAGAGTGAATTCCATACCACAATCATGGAGCTACATATCTTTATTTCTTTCTTAATGATCTTTCCTGCATGTAAGGAAAAAAAACACATTTTTTTTAAGATAGCAATTGGTCTTTTTTCTACATTTCCTCATACCCATTTTTTTTCCTTTCTATATTCTTGAATACAGGTATCTCATCACAGATTACACTTACTGAATCTGGAGATGGCCTTAAGAAGCCAGGAGATACTCTACGGCTGACTTGTACAGTCTCTGGATTTGCCATCACAAGCTATGGAGTGCACTGGATCCGTCAGCCCCCTGGAAAGGCATTGGAATGGAATGGTGCTATCTGGAGTAATGGAAACACAGTGTATAACAGTGCTCTTCAGAATCGGATCAGCATCACAAGGGATACATCCAAAAACCAGGTGTTCCTTCAATTGACTGGTTTAAAGCCTGAGGACACAGGCACTTATTACTGTGCAAGAGACACAGTGAAAGAAATGCTTTGCTCAAGTAGCCTAATACTTCTCTTCCTCAAAATGAACCCTTAGTCATTTGTTGTTTTTGAATGGCAGCTGGCAACTAGATTGCTTTCCATGCTCTGCCAGCTCTGTATGAAAGTTTAAAAGGGGAAATTTGGAGCATGCCTTTACTATGGGAGCAAATGGGGCAGGCAGGTGTTCTTGGAATAAAGTGGTCCCACATGTTGCCCCTTTCTATGACATGTAAGGCTTCAAAGGTGATTACTAGAACCTTGAATCAAAACAGGAGCCTATTGGAAGCCAATGCAACTCACAAACTAGCAGTGTTAAGTGGGCCTAAAGACATGCACACATAACTCTGGTTCCCAGATGGTCTTCAAGGGCAGCTCCAGGTAGAATGCATTGAACTACTCCAAATGAGAGGTCAGTAATCAGCTGTGTCTCTGGGTATCATCTCCATATTGATGATGCCTCACTCTGTACAGGCAGATGATTTCACCAAGCAGTTTCCTGCAGATTGGTTGTTGTTGTTAATTGCGAAGTTATGTCCGACCCATCATTACCCCATGGACAGCATTCCTCCAGGTCTTCCTGTCCTCTACCATCTTCTGGAGTCCATTTAAGCTCATGCCTACTGCTTCACTGACTCCATCCAGCCACCTCATTCTCTGTCGTTCCCTTCTTCTATTGCCCTCAATCTTTCCCAGCATTAGGCCCTTCTCCAATGAATCCTTCCTTCTCTTTAGGTTGCCAAAGTATTTGAGTTTCACCTTCAGGATCTGGCCTTCTAAAGAACAGTTGGGGTAGATCTTTTGTAGGACTGATCGGTTTGAACGCCTTGCAGTCCAACAGACTCGCAGGAATCTTCTCCAGCACCATAGTTCAAAGGCCTCAATTCTTTGTCGCTCAGCCTTTCTTATGGTCCAACTTTCACAGCCATACATTGCAACTGGGAAAACGATGGCCTTGATTATACACACTTTTGTTGGCAGGGTGATGTCTCTGGTTTTCAGTATGCTATCTAGATTTGCCATAGCTTTCCTCCCCAGGAGCAAGCGTCTTTTAATTTCTTGGCTGCAGTCCCCATCTGAGCCCAGGAAGATAAAATATGTCACTACCTCCATTTCTTCCCCATCTATTTGCAAGGAATTGAGAGGGCCAGATGCCATGATCTTGGTTTTCTTAATGTTGAGTTTCAAGCCAACTTTTGCACTCTCCTTCTTCACCTGCATCAAGAGGCTCTTTAGTTCCTCTTCACTTTCTGCCATTAGAGTGGTATCATCTGCATATGTTAGGTTGTTGATATTTCTCCCAGCAATCTTAATTCCAACTTTTGACTCATCTAGCCCACAGGTTGGCAACCTGCGGCTCTTTCAGCCTTCTCCTGTAGCTCCCAGACTCCTCTGCCATTTGCAGAGAGAGAGACAGAGACAGAGAGAGAGAGAGGCATTTGCGCTTCCCTGCTTCTCTCTCTCTCTCTCTCTCTCTCTCTCTCTCTCTCTCTCTCTCTCTCTCTCTCTCTCTCTCTCTCTCTCTCTCTCTCTCTCCATCTCTCTCTCCCCATCTCTCTCCCTCTCTCTGTGTGTGTGTTTTAGTGTATGTTTGTGTGTGTGTGTGTGTGTAAAAGAGAGTGCACTCACAGTGTTCTCTGACAAGCTGAAAAGCTTTTGGGTGGGGCTCCTCCCTTTGCTGAGTCTCTGCAGGAAGCAGGAAGGGCAGGAGAGAGCTAGCTAGCCCATCTATGCTGACTCAGGAATTCTGGGAGTTGAAGTCCATGAGTCATAAAAGAGCCGAGGTTGCCTACCCCTGTTCTCTTCTCAAGAACAGCTTGAGGCCAGCTTGCCAGGTGAGCAGAAGTTTGGAGACAGAGAGGGGGAGAGAGAAAGAGAAAGAGAGAAAGAGAGTGGGGGAAGAGGACTGGCAGACCAAGGGCAGAAAGAGAGAGAGGGAGGGAGGGAGAGAAAGAGAGAGAGAGACACTTTTGACATCTAAAATGAAGATAACACTGCATATATCCTTTACCTTTATGATGTGTGTGTATATATATGGTTAATGATATCTGTAAAGATGCGACTCCTGGGGTATATTCATGGTACGAAGTAAATAATTTGCGATCACCAGGAGATTTAAAAGATTGACTTTAATATAACCTAGCTTTCGTTGGGAACTTCCAACATTGTCAGGGTTAAAAGAGCCAGTTAATAAGGTGTCTTAGATAGGATTAGCCAATGCTTGCACATGGCTCCTAGACTGCACCAACAGTCTCAGCTGTTCAAATTTGCATTCCGGATGGTTCCTCCCTCTCTGTCATCACTTCGAGCCTTCCCACCTATCTTTCCAATGGTAGTTCCTACGTTGGTCAGGATCTTTGCATCTTCACTCACTCCAATGGTGTTAATTCTCGTATTATCTTTCCCTCTACTGTGAATTTTGGTGGGGGTGTTCGGTTTTTCTTTTATATTTATCCTATTAGGGCTCCAGATAGTTTTCTCCACCCCTCTCAGCCATGGGTCGATGGTTTCTCCCTGCTCTGTACTCATCCTCCTCCTTCCTCTTCTTATGTGGGTAGTACCTAACCGGGCATCATGTAGTCCAGTGTGTGTGTCTCCACACCCTATATCGGCATTGTCCACACCAGATATCTCTGGTAATTCCGTTCGCTGCCAGCAATCATCACTCCTGTCCAGGATAGGTGTCTTGTATTTTTTTAGAGAAGATCTCACATGTGTATTGCCGCTGAATACAGGTTCTTCACTGGCAAAACTGTCACTCTTCCTCCACTTAGAGGGTGGGGGTGCATTGGAATGCTTCCGATTCGCACTCCATTTCCTTAGTGCCTGTTGTGTTGGGCAAAGGTCTATATGCCAGTTAATGGAATTTTTGTCTGAAAACCAAGCCTCTTTTAATAGCCGGCCCCCTTTTGTGGTGTCACTGGATGCAATCCTTGTATTATCAAAGTCAAAATGATGACCATGTTGTGCCATGTGAGTCCAAACCTGGGAGTGTTGTTCCCTCTTTTTATGGCTAATCTGTGCTCGTGTAACCGAGTTTTTAGCCGTTTGGCTGTTTCGCCCACATAGTTGCTCTGACAGTTTTTGCAGTCAATCTTATAAACCACCGCCAATTTTTCCATGGCAGGAAGTGGGTCCTTTGGGTGCATGACTTTAGAGCGTAGTGTTTGATTTGGTTTGTGAGCTACCTCTATATTGTGGGGGGCCAATAATCTAGCTGTCGCTTCCGAGATATTGCTGATGTAAGGTAGCAATGATTGGGTGGAGGTGTGTTCTGATTGGTTAGGGGGTTGGCTGTGCTCTGATTGGATGAGGGGTTAGTCTGAGTTACAAGGGGAAGAGATCCAGCAAAGAATCATTCCCAGAAAGAAATCATCCAGATGCCCTAAGCTCTATGGTCTCCCCAAGATACACAAAGAAGGAACCCCACTAAGACCCATAGTCAGCTCCATAGGCTCACCTCTACAAAACCTAGCCAAATTTCTCGCCAAACAACTACAGCCCTATGCAGAATCCATCACCTCACACGTAAAAAACTCATTCCAGTTCATAGAGATCATAAAGGAACAAAACTTAAAGCCCAGCGACCTACTCGTTAGCTTCGATGTCATATCCCTCTTCACCCAAGTGCCAATCAAAGAAGCCTTAACAGCTATCCAAAACAAATATAACCCACCAAACACATCCTAGATCTGACCAACCAGTGTCTATCCAACACATACTTCATCTATAACAGACAAAAATACAAACAAATAGAAGGAGCACCCATGGGATCACCCCTCTCACCTGTCATTGCAAACCTCTACATGGAACACTTTGAAACCCAAGCCCTAGAAAAATCTGATCACAAACCCAAACTCTGGCTCAGATACGTAGATGACACCTTCGTAATCATGCCACATGGGAAAGAAAAACTGGACAACTTCCTCACACACCTCAACAGCCTACACCCCAAAATACAGTTCACCATGGAAACAGAAGCTAACAGCCAACTTCCCTTCCTGGATGTCTTAGTCTACAAGAAATCCAATGGCTCCCTAGGACACACCATCTACCAGAAGAAAACACACACAAACCGCTATTTGCACGCACTCTCACACCACCACCCAGCACACATCAACTCCATAGCCAAGACACTCATCTCCAGAACCAAATGCCTAGCTGATGAACAACACCTAAAAACCGAACTACACACTCTCACTAATGTACTAACATCCAACGGATTCCCAAGAAATAAGATTTCCAACTTAATCCAAAAAGAAACTCCCACTAAAATCCAAGACAGAGAACAAGAAAACGGCAAAGCCCTCCTCCCATAAATAAAAGGCACCACAGACAGAATCAGCAAGATCCTGCACAAACATAACATCAAAACAGCATTCTGCACAAACAGAAAAATATCCACTATCCTAAGAAACCCCCAAAGACAAAATTGAGTTAGAAAATCAAGGAGTATATGAAATCCCATGTACTGCTTGCTCCACCACATACATCGGACAAACCAACAGAAGAATAAGTGCACGCATTGAAGAACACAAAAACTCAGTCAAAAAAGAGGAACCATCTTCTTCCCTGGTCCAACACCTTAAAGCCACAGGACATGTAATTGATTTCAAAAAGACCAGAACTATTGCCAAAACTGAACACTTTAATAACAGAATAATCAGAGAAGCCATCGAGATAGAAAAACGCCCTCACAGCATGAACAAATGAGATGATACCTCCCATCTACCAGCCATTTGGAAACCTGCCCTTATTGACAAAAGAGTCCATAACACAAAGAATGACACCAGACCTACACTCACAAAAACCACACATGATGTCACCACCACACATCCAGGCAAAAAGCAAATACAAACCCACACCGATGATGAGGCACGACCACAAACCAGAAGCCAGACCACACCTGCATCATTAGCAACCTTAAACCCCTCCAATCCATACAAGAAGCAAACTGACACCCACCATGAAGATGAGGCATGACCACGAACGCGAAGCCAAACAGCTATGCAGCTCACCATCTTTAATCCCCCTGCAACTCAGACTAACCCCTCATCCAATCAGAGCACAGCCAACCCCCTAACCAATCAGAACACACTTCCACCCAATCAGAACACAGCCGAGCTCCCAGCCAATCAGTTCAAACCCCCACTGGCAGTTAAAAGGAAGAAACAGTTGCAATCACACATTGCTGCTAGAAGCACGAAGCCGAAGGCACCAGCCTGAAGATGACAAATGTGACTTCCTCGAAACTTTGCCAAGACACTTCAAATTCTACGTGGGAGAAAACCCGAAGAACCAAAGACCTACATACAAACACCCGCGAAAACCTCAGAAAACAAATACACACACACACACACACACACACACACACACACACACCTATAATAAAGGTAAAAAAGGATATATGCAGTGTTATCTTCATTTTAGATATCAAAAAGATTTTGCGGCTCCCAGTGTTTTGTTTTGGGTGGGAAACGGGTCGAAGTGGCTCTTTGAGTGTTTTGGGTTGCCTACCCCTCATCTAGCCCTTCCTTTCTCATGATGTGCTCTGCATATAAGTTAAATAGGCAGGGCGACAGTATACAGCCTTGCCAGACTCCTTTCCCACTTTTGAACCAATCAGCGGTTCTGTGTCCAGTTTTCACTGTTGCTTCTTGACCTGCATATAGGTTTCTCAAGAGACAAATAAGATGGTCTGGTACTCCCATCTCTTTAAGAACTTGCCACAATTTGTTGTGATTCACACAATCAAAGGCTTTAGCATAATCAATGAAGCAAAAGTAGATGTTTTTCTGGAACTCCCTAGCTTTCGCCATGATCCAGCATATGTTGGCAATTTGATCTCTAGTTCCTCTGCCTCTTCAAAATCCTGCCTGTACTTCTGGTAGTTCTTGATCCACATTCTGCTGGAGTCTAGCTTGTAGGATTTTAAGCATAACTTTACTAGCATGTGAAATGAGTGCAATGGTGTGATAGTTTGAACATTCTTTGGCATCGCCTTTCTTTGGAATTGGAATGTAAACTGACCTTTTCCAATCCTGTGGCCACTATTGAATTTTCCAAATTTGCTGGGAAAGTGAGTGTAGCACTTTTACTGCATCGTCTTTTAAGATTTTGAATAGCTCAGCTGGAATACTGTCACCTCCACTAGCTTTGTTGTTGTTCAGATTTCCTAAGGCCCATTTCACTTCACATTCTAGGATGTCTGATTGAGGTCAGTGACCACCCCATCGTGGTTATCTGGGATATTAAGTTCGTTCTTCAGAGAGTGGGTACAAAATGTCATTAATGTATTGCCCTCTTCATATAGCAATGCCTAGCTAATATCAGGGGATCTCAAAAGTTAAGCAGAGACAGTGCTAGGCTAGAGAACTGCCCACAATTCTAGGTCCATGAGATCATTTAAAAAATATTTAAACAAGGTATTAAATCAACATATACCACATTTAAATTGGGCGGTAGATAGGTTTCCTTAATATTAATGTATTATTTAATTCATCCTTTTATGCATATGTGGTCCTTATACCATGATTGTCCAATCTTTCCTTGATAATCTTCAGTATTGGAGCTCCCATAACTCCAGAGGGCAAGATATCCCATTAATTAATCTTTCTCACTATCAGGAAATTCCTCCTTAGTTCCAGATTGGATCTCCCTCTCCCAAGCCTTTACCCATTGCTTCTTTTCCTGCCTTCAGGTGGTATGAAGAATAAATCAATCCCTTCTTCCCTTTGACAGCCCTTCAAGTATTGGAAGACTGCTATTCGGTCACCCGTAAGCCTTATCTTTATATCTTTATAAATAACTAGTTCTTTTAGCCATTGATTCTATAATTTAACATGTAAACCCCTTATCAAACTTTCTTGTTCTTCTCTGCCCTTTTCAAGGCCACCAGCATCTTATTTTGTATCGTGGTGACCAAAACTGGATGCAGTATTCCAAATGTGACCTTGCTAGTGCCTATGGAGAAGCACTGTCAATTTCCAGTGACCTTGATGCTGTCCCTTGGTTGATATAGCCTTCACTACATTGGCTCTTTTGGCTGCTGAAGCACACTACTGTCTTATCTAAGTAGTGATCCACCAGGACACCCAGAGCCCTCTCACAGACATTACTGTTGAGCTGGGTTCTTCCTGTCCTGTACCTATACATTTGGCATTTCTGTCTCAGTGCAGGATTTTACTTTTCCCACCAATGAACTGCTTCTTATTGGAGCACAGAGGACCCAATGCAAGGAACTTTCCACCAACAAGATTAGCAAACATGTTTAAAAATATGTCAGATAGATGTTTTTTTTTTAATTTTATTATTTTTATTATTAAATTTCTATACCGCCCCTCTCCCGAAGTACTCGGGGCGGTTTACAGCCTTAAAATTTAAAAAACATATAAATGTACGAAATTAAAATATTTAAAAATAAATTAAACAAATTAGGCCATAAAATCCCATATAAAACCCAATATATGCGAATCCTAAAATCCTAAAAATTACAAAAATCCTAAAAATTACACAATCCCCCTAAAACATTTTCACCCGGTTGGAGCCGGAGCTTCTATACCAGGCCGGCCTGTTGAAAAAGGAAAGTTTTCAGTTCCCGACGGAAGGTGCGTAAGTCCATCATCGTACGGAGTTTGGGGGGGAGCTCGTTCCAAAGCGTTGGAGCTCCCACAGAGAAGGCTCTCCCCCTGGGGGTCGCCAGACGACATTGTCTGGCCGACGGCACCCTGAGGAGGCCCTCTCTGTGGGACCGTACCGGACGGCGGGAGGTATTTGCTAGCAGTAAGCGGTCCTGTAAGTATCCGGGTCCGATGCCATGGAGCGCTTTAAAGGTGGTCACTAACACCTTGAACCGCATCCGGAAGACCACCGGCAACCAGTGCAGCCTGCGCAGGAGTGGTGTTACATGGGAGCGCCATGACGATCCTGTCACTACCCGCGCGGCCGCATTCTGGGCCAGTTGGAGCCTCCGGGTGCACCTCAAGGGGAGCCCCATGTAGAGAGCATTACAGTAGTCCAGCCTGGAGGTAACGAAGGCATGAGTGATTGTGCGTAGCGAATCCCGGTCTAGGAAGGGACGCAACTGGCGCACCAGGCGAACCTGATAGAACATCCTCCCGGCCACGGCCGCCAGATGGTCCTCTAAGGACAGCCGTGAATCCAGGAGGACTCCCAAATTGTGAGCCCTTCCCGTGGGGGCCACTGTTTCACCCCCAATAGATAGTGATGGAATCAATTGGCTCTACCGGGACGACGGTAACCAAAGCCACTCGGTCTTGGAGGGGTTGAGTTTGAGTCCGTTCTTCCCCATCCAGACTCGCACGGCCTCCAGGCACTGGGTCAGCACGGCAAGGGCATCGTTGGGGTGGTTCGGCGTGGAAATGTACAGCTGAGTATCGTGAGCGTACTGATGATATTCCACGCCAAAACCATGGATGATCTCACCCAGCGGCTTTACATAAATGTTGAACAGTAGAGGCGAGAGGACCGACCCCTGAGGTACCCCACATATGAGGGATCTCGGTGTCGACCTCTGGCCCCCTGTCAACACAGACTGCATCCGGCCGGAGAGTAAGGAGGAGAACCACCGCAAAACAGTGCCTCCTATGCCCAGCCCCTCCAACCGTTGCAGCATGATACCATGATCGATGGTATCAAAAGCCACCGAGAGGTCCAATAGCACCAGAACAGAGAAACAACCCCTGTCTCGGGCCCGCCAGAGATCATCCACCAACGCGACCAATGCTGTTTCCGTGCTGTAGCCAGGCCTGAAACCCGACTGGTGTGGATCCAAATATGACGATTCCTCCAGGTGCTGCGGGAACTGTCGGGCAACCACACTCTCAACAACCTCCGCAAGGAAGCGAAGGTTGGAGACGGGACGGTAGTTTGATAAAACAGCCGGATCAAGGACAGGTTTCTTGAGGAGGGGCCTCACCACCACCTCTTTCAAGGTGGTGGGAAAAACACCCTCACTCAAGGAAGCATTAATAATTGCCTGAAACCAGCCTCGTACCACCTCCTGGGATGTTGGAAATGTAAACACAAGTCAGGCACTTATTATCATGTATGGTGGACATCTGTTAAAGCAAAGAAATATTGGACAAAAATACATACTTGGCTAGGAAAGATGTTGGGAAACATATAGATTTTAAACCTGAACTTTTTTTATTAGATATAATGCCAGAAAAGATTGATACACAAAGTATATATTGATTTTACATGTGATAACAGTGGCAAGAATCGTATTTACACAGTATTGGAAAAATGAAGAAATACCACCAGAGGAAGAAATAATTTTAAAAAAATACTAGATTGTGCAGAAGTGGACAGACTTACTCTGAGGTTGAAAGAAAAAGAAGAAACAGAATACTATCAAACTTTTGACTTATTTTACCAATGGCTGGAGAAAAGAATAAGGGATTAGGAATTAAATCTGTATTAATGAATGATAAACTCAGACAAACCATTTGTTGAACAAGTACTACTGAACTGTATGAAAAAAAAAACCCAATAAGTATTGTAAAAAAAGAAAAGAAAGAAAAAAGAAAAAATGACTTCTATTCAGCCTACGTCAGTCATCACAGATTTATTAAGCCTTCCATTCACCACAATGCTATGGCTCTTCAACATGTTATTGTTTGTCACAACACCACCATGTAAATCTTTCTGACTTTTTTAAAAATAAAAAATAGTTCTTTAATAAGGAGTTAAATGTGAGAAGATTGCTGTAGACAGGGAAATCACTTGATCCTACTGGTTTTGATCCTTCATTAAAGTAATCTATCTGCCTCTTTCCTTTCCAGATGGGGATTCACAAGTCACTCTCACTCACTCTGGTCCAGAACAAAAAAGAGCAGGAGAATCCACAAGACTCACCTGCTCTGGAAAACGATGTGACATAAATAGCTATGGCCTCCTTTGGATCAGACAGTTTCCAGGGAAGAGTCTGGAATGGTTGGCTCACTATTCAACAGAAACAATCAACCATTATTCTCAACCTATCAGAGGGAGATTCTCTGCCTTCAAAAGAAACTCTCAATTCTATCTGCAAAAGAACGATCTAAGGACAGAAGACACCGGATGTCGATTATTGTCCTGGAGATACACAATGCTGAAAATCTTATCTTAACTCTTGTAAAAACTCTTTCCTCCACTAAGTCTTAGAAGGATGTTCCTGGAGGTGGAGCTGTTGTTCCATCATGCTTTTATTCACGGAAAAAAAAGTTCAGAATCCAAAAATAGAAGAAACCACAAAGGAAGAACAAAAATAGAGAAGGAAACATTCACTTACCATCTGGAGCAGCTGTCTAGCAGGAGTGTCCTCAGATCTGAAAGACATTGATTGATTGTTTATTCATTCCACATATTTTAAACTTAAGATGTCTTGACTTCAATTCCCTGAATTCTCCAGCCAGCATGAATTCTCCTGAGATTCCTCTTAGTCGCGGGGATTGGGAGGTGGTTAAGCTTATGAGTTCTATGTATCTGTTATTGATGAATTTACTCCTGGTTGCCATTCTTTGCTGTTTGTTTTGTATATTTTATGGGTTTATTACTACTATTATTATTTTACAAAAAATTGCATTGTACTGATATGTTTCATAAATTCACCCAAATTCATTTCTTGTGATAGCTAATCTCGTAAGAGATCTTTCCCTTTATTTTTTTGTACTTTGTATTTTGATAAGCTAATAAAAATTAAAAGTGGAAGACGTTCTTTCGACCTGTCTATTCTATTCTAAAGAGGTCCAAAGGACATCTACTGTTAATTTTTTATTAGCTTATCATAATATAAAGTACAAAAAAATTAAGGGAAAGTAAGGATACAAAACAGAAATAGGAAAAAAAAGTTTACAGGAAAGGGTGAAAAAGAAAAAAAACATTCACTTCCAACTCTTTTTTTAGTGCAGTAGAATAAGGTAATAACATACAGCCCCAATTCCTCCACCTGGCCCACGAGGATAGGAAGTCAGGCTGTGTCATGGGTCCCATCTCTCAGGTATTTACATCTAGGCTGATACAAAAGTATTCATCTCTTCTCTTCTCTTCTCTTCTCTTCTCTTCTCTTCTCTTCTCTTCTCTTCTCTTCTCTTCTCTTCTCTTCTCTTCTCTTCTCTTCTCTTCTCTTCTCTTCTCTTCTCTTCTCTTCTCTTCTCTTCCCTTCCCTTCCCTTCCCTTCCCTTCCCTTCCCTTCCCTTCCCTTCTCTTCTCTTCTCCTCTCTTTTCTTTTCTTTTCCTTTCTTCTCTTCTCTACTCTACTCTTCTCTTCTGTCTTTCTCTTCTCTTCTATCTCCTTCCATTTTCACTTCTCTTCTCCCCACTTCATGCTTGATGCTGCTGTTTGACTGGCAGCTACTGTTGATGATGGCGGATATAAAGGCAAGAAGGATCATGTGATATCCCTGTCAATAGCAAGTCATAAAATTAATCTTCCGCCATTTAACCTTTTTGTTAAATGAGCATCATTTAAAAAACAGAAGACTGATGGATTTATAATGAAATATTGTGATGGGAAGGGAAGGGAAGAGTTTATAGTGACAGCATCAGTTGCCATTCGGAGTGTCTCCATTCATGTTCTCCAAGTTCTCCTGCCCTGAACTTCCAGTCACTTCCATTTTTTGGTCCTGAAGAGAGGCAATGTTGTCTATACCTCAATGGATCTGTGTTATTTCATTAAATGGTTTATACCCATTGGTGCTCAGTTTATAAGGTAAGAACACCTTCATATAATTGAAGTTTATAAGACCAGTTTTCTAAATAGATATATTTATACTGACCATTACGGGAAAAATAAATTTATCAATCTACTAATATTTCTCAAGCCAGGAAGATAAGGCTTTTCTAAAACTTGGATGGAAGAATATAGAATTCTCAGGACTCTAATCTAGATTGGAAATCAAAACCAATTAAGGAAGACCAGCTCATCAAACATCTTCTGTATCAATTCAAAGAAAATAATTTGCTCTTCTCTATGAATTCATTCCAAACTGAATTCAGCTTGAAGGGATTTCACCTGATCCACAGCTACACAAGTTTCCCACAAGAGCACGTATCAATGTATAGTAGAGGCAGTGTGGATATGCATCATTCCTGATATGAGCTCAAGGTCTGCTGTTACACAATAGTTGAAGTTGAGGATGTGACTTGGTTATATTTGTACCATCTGTGATTTCATGCAAATATTCCTGATGTGGCTTTTTCTTAAAGGCGGTAATTGAGAATATAGTTCAGATCAGTTTCAGGTGGAGAGAGTAAATTCCATACCACAATCATGGAGCTACATATCTTGATTTCTTTCTTAATGATCTTTCCTGCATGTAAGGGGAAAAAATCCACTTTTTAAAGATAGCAAGTTGTCTCTTTTGTACATTTCCTCATACCCATTTTTTTTGTCCTTTCTATATTCTTGAATACAGGTATCTCATCACAGATTACACTTACTGAATCTGGTGATGGCCTTAAGAAGCCAGGAGATACTCTACGGCTGACTTGTACAGTCTCTGGATTTGCCATCACAAGCTATGGAGTGCACTGGATCCGTCAGCCCCATGGAAAGGCATTGGAATGGAATGGTGCTATCGGGAGTAGTGGAAGCACTTACTATAATAGTGCTCTTCAGAATCGGATCAGCATCACAAGGGATACATCAAAAAACCAGGTGTTCCTTCAATTGAGTGGTTTAAAGCCTGAGGACACCGGCACTTATTACTGTGCAAGAGACACAGTGAAAGAAATGCTTTTGTCAAGCAGCCTAAAACTTCTCTTCCTCTAAATGAACCCTTAATCATTTGTTGTTCTTGAATGGCAGCTGGCAACTAGATTGCTTTCCATGCTCTGCCAGCTATGTGTGAAAGTTTAAAAGGGGAAATTTGGAGTATGCCTTTACTATGGGAGCAAATGGGGCAGGCAGGTGTTCTTGGAATAAAGTGGTCCTACAGGTTGCCCCTTTCTATGACATGTAAGGCTTCAAAGGTGGATGTAGTATTCCAAATGTGGCCTTACTGGTGCCTATGGAGCAGTACTATTAATTTCCAGTGACCTTGATGCTGTCCCTCTTTTGATGCAGCCTGGACTACATTGGCTTTTTTGGCACACTACTATCTCATACCTCTGTAGTGATCCACCAGGACATCCAGAGTCCTCTCACAGATACTACTGTTCAGCCGGGTACTTCCTGTCCTGTACCTATACATTTGACATTTCTCTCCAAATACAGGACTTTACTATTCCCACCAATGAACTGCTTCTTATTAGAGCAAAGAGGACCCAATGTAGGGAACGTGCCATCAGCAAGTTTAGCAAAAATGTTTAAAAATATGTCAGATACATATTAGAAATGTAAACACAAGTCAGGCACTTATTATCTTGTATGGTGGACATCTGTTAAAGCAAAGAGATATTGGACAAAAATACATACTTCGCTAGAAAAGATGTTGGGAAAACATGTAGACATGTTTTGCAAAGAGATGCAAGGAAATGTAAGAGACCGAACGTATACATGATAATTTTAATTTACACCAAAAAAAGTGAAAGAAGCAGCAGGCCTCTGAAAAAAGAAAACCAACAACTTAGTTGACAAAGAGGGAAAAATTATCTTAGATGAGGATGAAAAACAGAAAACATGGAAGGAATATATTGAAGAACTTTTTGAGGATACTAGTGCTCTTCAACATCTTCATCAACGATTTGGATGAGGGGATAGATGGGGAACTTATCAAATTTGTGGATGACACCAAGCTGGCATGGATAGCCAACACTCCAGAAGACAGGCTTAAGATACAGGAGGACCTGGACAGACTTGAACACTGGGCACTTTCTAACAAAATGAAATTCAATGGTGAAAAAGTAAGGTTCTACATTTAGGCAAGAAAAAACAAATGTACAGGTATAGTATATGGGGTACCTTGCTCAATAGTAGTAACTGTGAGAGGGATCTTGGAGTCCTAGTGGACAATCACCTAAATATGAGCCAGCAGTGTGCTGCAGCTGCCAAAAAAGCCAACACAGTGCTAGGCTGCATTAACAGAGAGATAGAATCAAGATCACACAAAGTATTAATACCACTTTACAATGCCTTGGTAAGTCCACACTTGGAATAATACATCCAGTTTTGGTCACCACGATGTAAAAAAAAAAATGCTGAGACTCTAGAAAGAGTACAGAGAAGAGCAACAAAGATGATTAGGGGACTGGAGGCTAAAACATATAAATAACGGTTGCTGGAATTGGGAATGTCTAGTTTAACGGAGAGAAGGACGAGGGGGGACATGATAGCAATGTTCCAATATCTCAGGGGTTGCCACAAAGAAGAGGGAGTCAAGCTATTCTCCAAGGCTCCTGAAGGCAGAACAAGAAGCAATTGATGGAAACTGATCAAGGAGAGAAGCAACCTAGAATTAAGGAGAAACTTTGTGACAGTTAGAACAATTAACCAATGGAACAACCTGCCTGCAGAAGCGGTGAATGCTCCAACACTGGAAATTTTTAAGAAGAGACTGACAGCCATTTGTCTGAAATGGTGTAGGGTTTCCTGCCTGAACAGGGGGTTGGAATAGATGACCTCCAAGGTCCCTTCCAACTTCGTTGTTGTTGTTGTTGTTGTTGTTGCATTCTTCATAATGGAAAAGGTCTTCTGCAGTCATGACATAAGCCTAAGACTAAAAATCAGGCTTGTCAGATGCTAAATTTTTTCTATCCTGCTCTATGGAGTAGAGAGTTGGTCTCTGACAGAAGGCCACCTTAAGAGAATAGAATCATTTGAAATGTGGATTTACAAGCAGCTGTTACGTATAAGCTGGGATGACAAGATCAGAAATGAGAAGGTGATAAGCCGCCTGAGAAAGCCAAGGGAAATCATCAAAACAATTAAAAAATTAAAATTAAAATATTTCAGACATGTAATACAACACCCATAAAAATACGGCATACTCCATTTAATCCTCCAGGGAAAGATTGAAGGCAAATGAGGTCCAGGCAGAAGAAGAACATTGTGGCTTCAAAATCTAAGGGACTGGTTTGGACAAAACTCAGCACCACTTGTTTGTGCGGCTGCTGATAAAAACAGGATCGCCAACATGATCATCAACATCCGATAACGGATATGGAACAAGAAGAAGATGACATGTAAGGCTTCAAAGACGATAACCAGAACCTCGAATCATAACAGGAGCCTATTGGAAGCCAATGCAACTCACAAACTAGCAATGTTAAATGGGCCTAAAGAGATACACACATAACTCTGGTTCCCAGATGGTCTTCAAGGGCAGCTCCATGCAGAATGCATTGAACTACTCCAAATCAAATGTCAGTAATCAGCATGCTGTTCCAGTCCAGGAATTGGCAAAACTGCTGCCCAATAGGCAAAGGCCTTACTAGCACCTACGGAGCAGTGCTATCACTTCCAGTGACCTTGATGCTGTCCCTCTATTTTTTTATAACATTTTAATAGTTTTTTATATTTAGAATTCATTAGTGCTTAGTAAAGAGTGTGTTGTCTGGGTCTATTTGTTTAACTTAATACTACACATTAAATTCCTAATCTGTGACCCATTTTTCAAGCCATTGATAAAATACATCCCTTATTTGAAAATAAACCTAGCCGACAACTTTGTCATCCAAAGATGCTGTCCCTCTGTTGATGCAGCCTAGGACAACATTGGGTTTTTTGGCAGCTGTAGTACACTATTGGCTCATCCTTAAGCAGTGATCCACCAGGACATCTTCTCACAGACACTACTGATGAGCCAGGTGCTTCCTATCCTGTACCTGTGCATTTGGTTTTTCTGCTTCAGGACAGGGCCTCAGTTTTCTCACCAATGAACCGCTTCTTGTTGGAGCACAGAGGACCCAATGCTCAAGTCAGTAAAACCCTTCTGAATCTTGAGTCTATTTTCCAAAATGTAAGGATTCCCCCCCACTCCAGTTGGTATCATCCTTCATGATGATGATGATGAATTGGGAGGAGGAGGAGAAGCATAAAGTATCTTAAGAGGTTTGTCGAAGAGTTACACCAACAACATTTTATGGGATGAAATCATCAATCCCCATTTATCTTTCTCATGTCTATAATTTACCTCTTCATTTAATGACTACCACTTATCTTTTTACATATCAACTCCTATGATAATTTACTAAAGTAGTATTGCAGAAATTTCCTCTTTGTTTCTCAATTCCATGTCTAATCTTACAATGAAGGAATTTTAGAAGACTTGTTATGAAAAGAATGATTAAAATAGCATTATTTAATAGCCCTGTAAAAGCATATGATATTGCAGTTTGAACTAAAGTCAGCTATATTTCAACAGCATACAGGCTACATGAAAATCACAAATTTATTGTTCGTCTTTTATTGACATGTTTTTACTGTAATTCTGTGGGAAGGATTGGGATGAACAAGTAAATTAGAAAATAAATTGAAACTGGATGGAATGATTTGATCAGCAGATACATAAAGTCCACTGTATCTGTCCCAGAGTAGATATTCATTGTGTATTATTTTTGCATCTGCTTTCTTCTCATGAGCTGCTCCTTGTTGTTCAGTTCAGGCCTCAGCACAATTATGAAACATTTGGGGAAAAATATGCATCCCAAAAGCCCAGCACTGGAAGCCAAGATGGAAAAGATCTCCACAGCTACCATATATTTTCCTTTGGTGCTCAGGTAAGTTGGAACAAATGACAACCAAACACTGGTGAATACCAGCATGCTGAAGGTGATGAATTTGGCTTCGTTGAAACTATCTGGCAACTTCCTAGCTAGAAAAGCAACACTGAAGCTGATTATGGACAGAATTCCCATGTAGCCTAAGACAAGATAAAACATAGCAACAGAACCTTCCTTGCACTCTGCTACCATCTCAGTAGTCAGTGAGTCCATGTCCAAATTGGGGAATGGAGGAGAGATTGTTAGCCATATAGCAGAAATACCTACTGGGATGGAAGAGCTGGAAAGGACAATAAAAACATTGTCAATTGTTTCTCAATTCCATGTCTAATCTTACAATGAAGGAATTTTAGAAGACTTGTTATGAAAAGAATGATTAAAAATAGCATTATTTAATAGCCCTGTAAAAGCATATGATGTTGCAGTTTGAACTAAAGTCAGCTATATTTCAACAGCATACAGGCTACATGAAAATCACAAATTTATTGTTCGTCTTTTATTGACATGTTTTTACTGTAATTCTGTGGGAAGGATTGGGATGAACAAGTAAATTAGAAAATAAATTGAAACTGGATGGAATGATTTGATCAGCAGATACATAAAGTCCACTGTATCTGTCCCATAGTAGATATTCATTGTATTTTATTTTTGCATCTGCTTTCTTCTCATGAGCTGCTCCTTGTTGTTCAGTTCAGGCCTCAGCACAATTATGAAACATTTGGGGAAAAATATGCATCCCAAAAGCCCAGCACTGGAAGCCAAGATGGAAAAGATCTCCACAGCTACCATATATTTTCCTTTGGTGCTCAGGTAAGTTGGAACAAATGACAACCAAACACTGGTGAATACCAGCATGCTGAAGGTGATGAATTTGGCTTCGTTGAAACTATCTGGCAACTTCCTAGCTAGAAAAGCAACACTGAAGCTGATTATGGACAGAATTCCCATGTAGCCTAAGACAAGATAAAACATAGCAACAGAACCTTCCTTGCACTCTGCTACCATCTCAGTAGTCATTGAGTCCATGTCCAAATTGGGGAATGAAGGAGAGATTGTTAGCCATATAGCAGAAATACCTACTGGGATGGAAGAGCTGGAAAGGACAATAAAAACATTGTCAATTGTTTCTCAATTCCATGTCTAATCTTACAATGAAGGAATTTTAGAAGACTTGTTATGAAAAGAATGATTAAAAATAGCATTATTTAATAGCCCTGTAAAAGCATATGATGTTGCAGTTTGAACTAAAGTCAGCTATATTTCAACAGCATACAGGCTACATGAAAATCACAAATTTATTGTTCGTCTTTTATTGACATGTTTTTACTGTAATTCTGTGGGAAGGATTGGGATGAACAAGTAAATTAGAAAATAAATTGAAACTGGATGGAATGATTTGATCAGCAGATACATAAAGTCCACTGTATCTGTCCCATAGTAGATATTCATTGTATATTATTTTTGCATCTGCTTTCTTCTCATGAGCTGCTCCTTGTTGTTCAGTTCAGGCCTCAGCACAATTATGAAACATTTGGGGAAAAATATGCATCCCAAAAGCCCAGCACTGGAAGCCAAAATGGAAAAGATCTCCACAGCTACCATATATTTTCCTTTGGTGCTCAGGTAAGTTGGAACAAATGACAACCAAGCACTGGTGAATACCAGCATGCTGAAGGTGATGAATTTGGCTTCGTTGAAACTATCTGGCAACTTCCTAGCTAGAAAAGCAACACTGAAGCTGATTATGGACAGAATTCCCATGTAGCCTAAGACAAGATAAAACATAGCAACAGAACCTTCCTTGCATTCTGCTACTATCTCAGTAGTCAGTGAGTCCATGTCCAAATTGGGGAATGGAGGAGAGATTGTTAGCCATATAGCAGAAATACCTACTGGGATG
Source organism: Bothrops alternatus (assembly GCA_034064705.1). Taxonomy (NCBI): domain Eukaryota; kingdom Metazoa; phylum Chordata; class Lepidosauria; order Squamata; family Viperidae; genus Bothrops; species Bothrops alternatus. The sequence continues at coordinate 2,006,865 of JARGCV010000074.1, forward strand.
GAAGAGCTGGAAAGGACAATAAAAACAGTGAGCCTCTTTCCCACCCACCTCCTCATATTGGATCCTGGCTTGGTGGCCATGAAAGCTACCACCACAGTAATAGTTTTGGCTAACACACAGGAAACAGCCAGGGAGAAGATGATGCCAAAGGCTGGTTGCCGAAGGTAGCAGGTCATTACCCCGGGCTTACCAAGAAATAGGAAAGGTGAGAGGAAGCAGAGCAAAAGAGAGATGAGAAGAGCATAGGTGAGGTCCCGATTGTTGGCTTTGACTATGGGACTATCTTTGTGCAGGTGGAATATTTTTAATACTGAAATTGTGACTAAAAAGAAGAAGATGGCGGTTGTGGCTAAGGAGATGCCCAGAGGTTCTTCATAAGACAAAAAAACAATCATTTTGGGAAAACATTCATCTTGTTTCTGGTTTGGATACTGATCAGATGGACATTTGAAGCAATCTTCTGTGTCTGGATGCAGGAAAACAGATTAAGGCAGTGTTAAATTTATGTGAAATGACTTAGTTCTCATGTCAGTCTTTTTTTAAAAAAAAGGGGCCCATCACTCTTGATTCCATAAGAGAAATGAACTTTGTGAAGAAATACCCATTATTGTGTGATTGTCCTTCTAACCACTAAACAAGAAAGATCAATATATTTATTATTTGGATTATTCATGCTATTATATTATATAATATAATAGCATGAATATTATACTGTGTTCTAGATTTTTTAAAGCACAAAACCTACACAAATGTTCTTCTCCAGTGCTACCTCAAAGTTCTGATGATTAATTTGATACTGTTTTAAAATTGTAAGAGCACTTTCACACTTTCTAAAGTATCAGCAGTCTAAAGGAACATTTAGGCATTTGGAAGTTCAACCTTTGGCCTTTCTGTCATCAGCTCAGTTCTGCTTCCTGTATATTTTTAAAGGGGCAGAGATGCTATCAAACCTGGCCATTTTATTGTTCTCCAACCCTCTTTATATCCATGATGTTGGAACAGTTTCTGTACTGTGTCATTTACCTCTTTCATTGGAAATCTTCCCTTCTGGACACCGAAGACATCCATAGCAGCAAAATTTCTCTCCTTCTTTTTTTCTCTTTTGAGAACCAGGCTGGCAATAAGGATTACACAAGGAAAGAGGATGGACCTTTAAAATAAAAAATAAAATAAAAAATGAAAGGTTAAGTAGAGGTTATCTGGCATGACATAACAAATGAACCATCAGTTTACACATGTTTGGAAGGTAAATAGGTAGGGAGTTGGTAGGTAGGTAGGAAGGTAGGTAGGTAGGTCACTACAATTAATGCCTCCTGGACAATGCTGAATTTATCATATAAAGTATACTTCATCTTAAGCTAAACTCTTGATATAGAATTAACTATGAACAATCTTCTCCTCCTCCTTTTCCTTCTTCCTCCTCCACCTCTTTCTTTTTCTTTTTCGACAACCATTTCTCTGAAATGGTCTAGGCTTTCCTGCTTAAGCAGGGGGTTGGCTAGAAGACCTCCATGGTCCCTTCCAACTCTGTTACTCTATTTTTCTTTTTCTTCCTCCTCCCAGGACTTACTAAGAATCTCTTTACCTCTGTGAATTTGGAGTCTCTTTGTAGCTCTTCAATGAATTTCAAGCAGCAGATCTGCAAGGTCCTTTGGAGAAAGAAACCCTAAAGCTGGAGGACAGCTGAATGACAGAGGGAGGAGAAGGAACTCGGAAATATCAGCTATTTAGAATTGTTTCCCAAATTTATCCCTACTGTCACTATAAACTGAATTCGTCTCCAAAAAATGTTGGTTTTACTTTGCGAGACGTAGACAAGGAACTCCGTTGTCAAAACATTTCTGGAAACAAAGAGTTCATATGTTGTGGGAAATGTAGGGAAAACTTTTTTTTTTCAGAAAGCTGATAAAGGTCTACAGGTTGAAGAACAAACAAAACAGAAAACAAAAAGGAAATAGGGGAATAAAATTCCCAAGACAGGGATTGATTTGTCCATTTATCTTTTCTACCAATAATAGAGATGCCATAACTCTCTCTCTCTCTCTCTCTCTCTCTCTCTCTCTCTCTCTCTCTCTCTCTCTCTCTCTCTCTCTCTCTCTCTCTCTCTCTCTCTCTCTCTCTCTCTCTCTCTCTCTCTCTCTCTCTCTCTTCTCCTACCCTGAAACATTTTTCTTTTCTTTTAATGAACTTATAATCCCTTCCATAGATGTCATAGATGTATAGTTGGGGCAACTGAATGGAGCTGAGCAGTTACTGGCCGGATGCCCTTCCTGATCCCTATGTGGAGATCACAGTAGATATTTTCTCTTTGCACCCAGAGAGAGAAATATCTGCCACTACTTAGGATCACAGCCTCCAGATTGTGAGGTGAAAGCTCCACCTCTAGGCCACCAAATCATTCCTCCTACCCTAAAACAGTAATACTGGAAAAAAGGAGCCTCTCTCTGAAAATATTTTCCTTTCCATTGTAAGTATTCCGTTTCTCCTAGCAGTGGTATCTAGGAGTGTCCCCTAAAGATTTTACTATTCTGTATGGGGTGTTAGGGTAATTGAGTTCGTTTGGGTTTTTTTGTTTATTGTAATGGAAAGTGAAAGAATTCCAACAATTAAAATTGGGCTTTTCAAAAGATTTATGAATACTCACTTTGCTAACGCTTCCATGCCATTTAATCTTGTCAGTCTCAATGATGATTTTTTTCCCTTGAGAATCCTTGGTCCCCATCCTTCCAACCTTCACTTTATGAAAAGAGTTATTAGAGAAAATAAGCATGTTTACTATATCAAATCCATATCCCATCTCCTTATTCTCATTAAAGGAGACCATTTCTCCCTCTGTGTTGTTAAAAGAAAGGGTCTGAAGGAAGCGGTGAAGCTAAGAAGATAAAGAAGAACAAAGCAAGAAACAGATAAGAGGACGGATCTTTTCATAACTTATACGACGTGTGAAGAAGCAACAGATGGAAACAAATCAAGGAGAGAAGCAACCTAGAACTAAGGAGAAACTTCCTGACAGTTAGAACAATTAACCAGTGGAACAACCTGCCTCCAGAAGCAGTGAATGCTCCAACACTGGAAGTTTTTAAGAAGAGACTGGACAGCCATTTGTCCGAAATGTTATAGGGTTTCCTGCCTGAGCAGGGGGTTGGACTAGATGACCTCCAAGGTCCCTTCAAATATTATTATTATTATTATTATTATTATTATTATTATTATTATTGTTGTTGTTGTTGTTGTTGTTGTTGTTGTTGTTGTTATTATTATCACCCCCACCATTTGTCATTCTTATTCTTTTAGAGCTGCAGCCTTTCTTTTTCTTTTTATATAAATATTTTAACTGGTAGGCCAGATATGGAAATAATTACAATTATACTTTATTGGGATACAATAAAACTTTATCAAGGCTACGAAAACAACATTTTAGAAGAATGCCTGTGTCTTTCTTTTCCACCCTTTTGTACCTAAGCCAGTTAAGAACATAAGAACATAAGAAGAGCCATGCTGAATCAGGCCAAAGCCCATCGAGTCCAGCATTCTGTGTCACACAGTGGCCCACCAGTTGTACATGGGGATCTTAAGCAGAAAGAGAAGACAAAACCCTCCCTTTCCCTTGGCCCCCAACAAATGGTACTCAAAGGAATCCTGCCTGCCTCAACCAACATAGAGGCGGCACATGGACATCCGTTTTAGAGGTGGCACATGGACATCTGTTTTAATAACCACCGATACACTTGGCATCCATGAATCTGTCTAACCCTGCCTTGAAGCTGTCAAGGCTGACAGCTGTCACGACCCCTTCTGGAAGTGAATTCCATAAATCAACGACCCTCTGGGTGAAGAAATATTTCCCTTTATTTGTCCTCACTTTCTTAGCTATGAGCTTTAGGGAGTGCCCCCTTGTCCTAGTATTGTGTGATAGAGAAAATAATTTTTCTCTATCCACCTTTTCTATTCCATGCATGATTTTATACACTTTGATCAAGTCACCCCTTAAATGCTGTCTTTCAAGGCTGAAGAGATCAAGGCGTTGCAATCTGGTTTCATAAGGGACACGCTCCATTTCCTTGATCATTTTTGTTGCCCTTTTTTGCACCTTTTCCAGTTCCATTATATCCTTCTTGAGGTGCGGTGACCAGAACTGTACACAGTACTCCAAGTGTGGTCTCACCATGGATTTGTACAGAGGCAATACAACACTGGCTGACTTATTTTCGATTCCCTTCCTAATCATGCCAAGCATGGAATTTGCTTTTTTTTACTGCTGCTGCACATTGGGTTGACATCTTCATCGAGCTGTCCACCAAAACCCCAAGATCCCTTTCTTGGGTTGTCTCAGAAAGTTTGGTCCCCATCAGTTGGTAAGTATAATTCGGGTTCTTTGCCCCGATGTGCATAACTTTGCACTTGTTTAGGTTAAAATGCATTTGCCACTTTGTTACCCACTCACAAAATTTCGAGAGATCCTTCTGGAGCTCCCGATAATCAGTTTCAGTTTTCACTACCCAGAACAATTTAGTGTCGTCAGCAAACTTGGCTACCTCACTATTAACTTCTACATCCAGATCATTGATGAATAAATTAAAAAGTAAAGGTCCCAAAACTGAACCTTGGGGTACACCACTTCTCACTTCTTTCCATCCGGAGAATTGTCCATTTATTTCCACCCTTTGCTTCCTACAATTTAGCCAGTTACCAGTCCAGGACAAGACCTGTCCTCTAATTCCGTGGCTGAAGAGCTTTTTTAGGAGCCTTTGGTGAGGGAATTTGTCAAAAGCCTTTTGAAAGTCAAGATATATAGAATATCAACTGGGGCCCCTTTATCTATGTATTTATTTACACCCTCAAAGAATTCTAACAAGTTAGTAAGACATGATTTGCCTTTGCAGAAACCATGTTGATTTTCATTCAGCAATGCCTGTTTTTCTATGTACCCTGTAATTTTATCTTTAATAATGGTTTCCATCAGTTTGCCTGGAACTGAGGTTAAACTGACTGGTCTATAGTTTCCTGGATCACCTCTGGATCCTTTCTTGAAGATCGGTGTTATATTTGCCTCCCTCCAATCCTCTGGTACAGTGCCTGATCTTAGAGAAAGATTGTATATTTTAGCTAGAAGTTCAGCAATTCCACACTTGAGTTCTGTGAGAATTCTAGGGTGGATGCCATCTGGACCCGGCAATTTGTTGACGTTTAGTTTAGAAAGGCATGCAAGAACATCTTCCTTGTTTATCTCTATCAGGTTTAATTCTTCTATTTCCCTCCCTGGGAAAACTAATTCAGTGGCAAGGAAATGTTCTCTATCCTCCTCAGTGAAAACGGAGGCAAAGAAGTCGTTTAGCCTCTCAGCAATCTCCTTGTCTTCTCTGATTATCCCCTTCTGACCATTGTCATCGAGTGGCCCAACTGATTTTTTGGTTGGGTTCCTGCTTCTGATGTACTTAAAAAGGTTTTGTTATTATTTTTAATATTCTTGGCTATATGCTCCTCAAAGTCTCTCTTGGGTTTCATGACTATCGCCTTGCATTTGGTCTGCCAGAGTTTGTGATCCCTCCTGTTCTCCTCGGTAGAAAGAGCCTTCCATTTCTTAAATGAGTTTTTCTTCTTTCCAATAACCTCCTTTACCTCATTCGTAAGCCATACTGGTATCCTCTTGGACTTTCCAGTCCTCTTTCTTCTTTTAGGAATGCATTTTATTTGAGCCTGCTGTAACATATTTTTAAACAGTTTCCAAGCATTTTGGAGGGATTTGACTTTTTTTACTGTTCTTTTTAGTTTCTTCTTTACTGTTTTCCTCATTTTGTCAAAATTCCCTCTGTAAAAGTTTAAGGTCTCTGTGTTAATTTTCACTGACAATTTGCTATCCATGGTTAAGTTGAAGGTTATTGTGTTGTGATCGCTGGTTCCTATGGGCTCGGTTACAAGGACATCATGAACCAAATCCTATGCGTTAGTTAGATCCAAGTCCACGATCCCCTTTCCCCTGGTTGGTTCTATGACCATCTGCTCAAGGGAATAATTGGCTAACATGTCGAGGAACCTTATCTCTCTTTCATGTGTAGAACAAGAATTTACCCAATCTATTTAGGGATAGTTGAAGTCCCCCATTATGACTACCCTATTTCTTTTTGAGGCCTCCTTAAATTCATTTTCCAAATAGCAATCTGCCTCTGGAGTTTGGTTGGGAGGGCGATAGCAGATCCCTAATGTCAGATTAGTTTCCTCTCCTGTTATTTTTATCCACAATGTTTCTGTGGGTGAGTTTGAATTTTCTTGAATTTCGATTTCATGAGATTCTAACTCCTCATTTATGTACAAGGCCACGCCACCACCATTTCTCCCTCTCCCGTCCAGCCTATACAATTTGTAACCTGGAATCCTTGTGTCCCATTGGTTATCATCTGTCCACCAGGTTTCTGTTATGCCAATAATATCAATATTATTTTCCTTCACCAAGCATTCCAATTCCCCTATTTTTGCTTGAATGCTTCTAGCATTAGTGTACAGACATTTATATGTAATTTTCTGGTGCACTTTCAACTTTGACTGTGGATTTTGACTGTAGAATTTGGTTGTAGAATTTGTAGATGGTCTACCATGTCCTTTTGCTCGACTATTACAGTTCTGGTATGTGTCTTTGTAATACTCTCCCACCCCTCTGGATTTAACACAATTTTTATTTTTACTACCACAATGTTTTTCTAAATGCCTTTTGATATCTTTTTCATCTTGCTGGCCTCCTACAAAATATCATTATTATTTTTTTTAAAAAATTGCTGAACCAGGGCAATAACAGGATAAGAAAACCAACTCTAATAACATATGGAACTGAATCAAACTTTTAAGAACTACCGGTATGTGTGTAGAAATATCTGTCTGAATGCCTGAATCCATACATTCTGCTTTTCCATTTTTTAAAATAACTTATTTTAACCTGATTCATTACCAAATATGAAGGCTTTTGAAAATTTTTCTTTAAAAAGGATAGTTGTGAAAATGAATGAAAAATTTTTACTCATCTTCAGAATTGGAACTACTACAGCAGCGGTTCTCAACCTTGGGGTCGCGACCCCATTTGGGGTCGCGTGACCATTTCGCGGGGGTCGCCGGACACCGCCGGCCGCCATTTTGTTTTTTTAAATTTTTTTTTATTTTTTTAAATTTTTTTTTATTTTTTTTGGCGCGCGTGCACTGCGCATGCGCAGATCCGCCCATCGCGCCGAAAAATAAAATAAAAAATATTTTAAAAATGAAAAAAAAATTAAAAAAAAACAAAATGGCATGCGCGGATCCGCCTGTCGCGGCCGCCATTTTGTTTTTTTATTTTTTTTTATTTTTTTTAAAAATAAAATAAAATAAAAAAATGGCAGCCCGCGACGGGCGGATGCACGCATGCGCGGAGTGTGGGATGGGCCGATCCGCGCATGCGTGGATCCGCCCATCGCGGCCGCCATTTTTTTTAATTTTTTTTATTATTTTTTTTTTAAAAAAATTTTTCGCGTACGCGGGGTTGCGGCACGCATGGGCGGGCCAAGTGGGGTCTCAGCCTGAGAAAGGTTGAGAACCACTGTACTACAGTCATATCAGAAGTGCTTCAGCGCTTCCGGGTTGAAAAGATTGAATGGTGCTAACTTGGCAGGAACTGGAGAGTGTGATGGGAACTCACCCCATCCAGGGGCAGCAATTGGGTCTTGAACACAAGCTTGCAGTATTTCAGCCCAGCATCCTGGCTCATAAGTCACTGTGATCCCTAGAACTGGAAAATGTAAGAGGACTCCTCTCCCCCAATGGAAAACATTTTAAATAATCCACAAATACCATATATCCCTATGAGTTATTAGTGAAAAAGGAAGTTCTATTTATTTTAGTATCATGTGAATTATTTTTTTCAATTCTGTGTAGAGTTTCTTTTAATTTTCTTTTCTTTTCTTTCATTCTGGAGACATTACCTGCCAAGGGTTTATCTCTTCAAGATGTCTTGTAATCCTGATTGCTTTATGTTTTGATCTAGATAATTCCAGCCCATGTAATGCATGGGCCACAGCAAAGACTGCACTGTAGATGCTGTAGCTATGACCAGTCATGACCATCTCAAACAGAATCCCTGGAAGATCCCTCAAGGATTCTGTCCCACTACAAAATTTTTGAGCCTCTATTAGGTTCGTAGGATCTGGAACAGAGCAACCAAAGGCTTGTTCCCAGAACTCCTTGAAAAAGTCATCAGGTTGTTCCTTGGCTGGTTTTACATTCTGAAGATAGATCTGAAACTCTTCGTGTTCATTGGAGTGGATCGCAAAAAGAAAGGCACCTTGGAATATTTCATATTTCCAGTCCTTTGAAATTACTGTTGATGCAAAGTCAATCTGACCTGTCATAATCCACACCTTTTCAGTATATTTAACACCCGCAAAAAATAAACCAGTTCTTAGCCACATTATAGTTAGAGTTTCACCATAGACAACAAGGGTGTTAACTTTTGGATCTGAGTAGAACTCATTAGTATTTGCAGAAATAGTTTTCAGTTCGTCAAGTTCAGGGAACCGGCTATCAACTGGCATTCTTTGAACAAAGGCTGAACATATCTTATTCTGGAGAAATAATGACTCCAGCTTTTTCAAGAAACGCTCTCCACTTTCGTCATCTCCAGCCAAAAGTCCAACCCAGATCCATCCAAAATGTTTAAGTAAATAGATAATGCCTGTATACTGATGACCTTCATTGGAGACTGTGTGGTAAAAGGAAGATGTCTCTACCATATTACTTCTTTGCATAGGAAACGATCCATATGTGAGCTGAAAGGAAATGCTCAGAGATATTCAGATACATATTATTTATTTCCTTATTCATCACATTTCTACACTAACCATCTCATCTAAGTGATTCTAGGCAGATTAATAATAATAATAATAATAATAATAATAATATCATAGTATATGAGCATGAATCAGAACAAAGTTAAAAACAAAATTTAAAAGATAGGGCTATGGTATTATAAGTTAAAAAATTAAAAAGATAACAAAGGAGAGAAAACATGATATCAACTCCTCCCCCCCCAGAGTTGCATATCACACTTACACAGACACACATAGGTTTGTGTATGAGTGTCTTAACACTCTTTCTGAGATAAGATACCAGAGACACCTCACCTCTGAAGATAAGATAAGGTGGGGGAAAGAACAAATCTCCTCGTATCCCACCAATGATACAGGATACACAACATGCCCTCCCTGTCTGACCAGGTGGGGTGAGACAATATAATTGGTATGAAACAGTTCTTTAGTTAACCTGGCCCCATGCCATAAAAATCTTTAAAGGTGAGAGTTAACACCTTGAATTCAACAAGGAAACAAAGGAGCACCCAAGGCTATGCATGTAGCAGAGGTATTATATTCCATTTATCTATTTCTATCTCTATCCCCCTCTCTTTTTCATAAGAGGTTTTCTCAATGCATTTATGAACATTATTTTTCAGACCAGGAATTATCAGTGAATGGAGAAAAATAGTTGATTTTTTATCCATTAAGCTTATTAATCACTAAGTTCCCTCAAAGGTTTAATAGCAAAACAATAAACACCCACCTTAGCAATTCAAACTTTATTTAGAAAGATTTGTTTGCAAACCAGGCTGCTTTAAAATCCAAGAAAGAAGTCTTAGGACAATCAATCAAAGCAATATAATACCTTTATGACTTTTCATGGCCAGACTTCATCCTGATGGGCTATGAACATGTACTAGCTGATCTCAAGGAACGGGCCATTCATTTATAGCAGCTTTACCAGATCTACAGAGAAACATCTTTCTGAGGCATTCTATACACTTTTCCAACCAGCCAGATACCTGGTCTATGACCAAATAAAATTGATTGATTATTTCATTGATCCATTCAGCTTAGTACTATGTATACTGAAATGGAACTCTGAGGTTCCAAGCAGGAAACTCTTAATATTAAGCTACAATTCATTCCATCAGGTAGGACCAGGATTAGAATTCTGATGAGGATGGAATCTGGGAGAGTCCAAAGCATGGACTCTTGTGCCAAAACCTTGGGAATAATGATGCAGCTATTGAAAACAGGCATTAGAGAAATGTTGGTAGCATTGATAACATTGATATCAATCTTCCAATATCTAAGGGGCTGCCACAATGAAGAGGGGGTCAACCTAGTCTCCAAAACATCTAAAGATAGGACAAGAAGCAATGGATGGAATCAAGGAGAGAACCAGCTTAGAACTAAGGAGTAATTTCCTGACAGTGAAAACAATTACTGTAACTAGTGGAACGGTTTGCTTCCAGAAGTTGTGGGTGCTCCAACATTGGAGATTTTTAAGAAGAGACTGGACAACTATTCGTGTGAAATGGTATAAGGTTGGTCTAGAAGACCTCCAACTCTGTTAGTATGTTAATATGCATGCTTACTGCTTTGCTATTAAATCTTTAAGGAAACTTAAGCTTAAAAATATCAAAAATAACCATTTTCCTTCATTCAACGATAATTCCTGGCCTTAAAATTAATGTGTATAAATGCACTGAGAAAATCTTTCCTTAGATGATATAGATAGATAGTAGATAGATGATAGATAGATAGATAGATAGATAGATAGATAGATAGATAGATAGATAGATAGATAGATAGATAGATAGATGATAGATGATAGATGATAGATGATAGATGATAGATAGATAGATAGATAGATAGATAGATAGATAGATAGATAGATAGATAGATAGATAGATAGATAGATAGATAGATAGATAGATAGATTGATAGATTGATAGATTGATAGATGGATAGATAGAAGATAGATAGACAGACTCTTCCAACATTTTTATTCTGTTATTGGCAAGATATCCTAGTTTCTCTCATATGCTTGCATCTCTCTTCCAATCTCTGGAAGCTTTCCCCATTTCTGCATTCACTTCCACTCTTTTGGGAATGTGAGACTCACTTTCACAAAAACAAAACTGGATACTGTACCAGAATGATAGGGTTGCTCTGTTGAGGTGCACAAATCTTACCTGCGGAATCTTGTACAGACTTAAAATGTCTGACACACAGGAGGAGATGTCAGGGCTGATTCCCCCAATGAGTGCTATCAGTCTTCTGTGAGGATCACATTTGTAATTGGGGAGAAATGTCTGTGACTTGAAAAGCAAGTCCAAGGTGATCCGATAGGTCATCCTTGAATCAAAATGACTGTCATAGATATGGAAGCCAAGGGTGAGATTCGGCAAGATCATTGGATCCTGGTTGATCTTATTCACAGCAAAAGCCAGAGCCAGGAGGTGTTGGTAGAACTTTGGCAACATACTGTAAGAAAAATAATATATTTACAATGCACACCCTCCTATTGCAACCTTCCTGCATGGTTCAGATTTAAATAAAACACAATTAATTGGAAATCTTCCCACCAACCTTTATCAGCTCCTCAGAGAGCTGAATAGTAGACAATTCTAAAGGTTTAGGAAAAAAAATAATCATGAAACTGATTAGGACTACTCCAAGTATGGAACTCAAAGCTGATAAAGTAGGGCTTAGCAGATGTTAGTTTCTAGCTGTCTTATTACTGAATGCAACTGATATAATCCCCTTAACTATGAAGAGGTATTCATATTTTGTAATGAACTTCAGTGCAAGAAATGTATCTTGATATTTCCATCACATTTTAAATTCAGGAAAGAATAATATTTGGTCTAAAGTAACAATATTATTCCTTTCACCAGAGCCAGTTTTTTTTTAAAAAAAAGAAAACTTTGGACAATTTCTCTCCATATGCTTCCTCTTTTATCCAGCTCTGCTGATCTCACCTTTCTCTCCTTTCATAGCTTTATATGGTGATTCCAATTTAAACAGCAAAGAACCATTGACCTCTTAAAATCTCTTATGAGCCTTATTCATGATGACAATGAGGGTGCTTACCACAAGGAGGTCAAGCATTTGGTGAATTGGTGTAAGGAAAACAGCTTAGTTTTAAATACTGGAAAAACCAAAGAGATCATTGTTGATTTCAGAAAAGGCAGGCACAGCCACACTTCTCTGTGCATTAATGATTCACCTGTGGAGATGGTTACCAGCATCAAATTCCTGGGTGTGCAGTTAACAAGTAGGCTGGCTTGGTCACTCAACAGTGAGACACTGATGAACTGGGCACAGCAGTGCCTTCATTTTCTGCATCGCATGAGAAAAGCTCATCTTCCTTCCCCTATCCTTTCTACAGAGGAATGATCAAGAGCATTCTGTCATACAAGCTATTCGTCTCGTTTGGAAGCATCATTGCTTCAGACAGGAAGACGATGCAGAGAGTGGTGAGGATGGCTGAAAAGATCATTGGCAGTTCCCTGCCTTCCATCCAGGACATAGCACATAAGCGTTGCTTGAGCAGGGTCCGTAAGATTATCTGAGACACGACACATCCTCTTCATAACCTGTTTTCCTTGTTATCTTCTGGGAGGGGGCTCCGTGGTATCCGAAGCAGAACATCCAGGTTCAGTCACAGTTTTGTCCCATACAGTATTAACCTTGTGAACTCTAAAGCTTTTTCCTTCCATTATGTATTCAAGATAGACATGAATAATACTTACATGTTACTTATATGTAAGGGTGTAGGTCTATACATATGTTGTATATAGTATGTTTAAATGTGTGTTATGTATGTGTACAATTTGAAAGCAAGCAACTAAATTTCATTTTTCATGTGTGCCAATGTACCCACAATAAAAAAATGACAATGAAGGTTATCTAATTTAATCTAAAAAAATAGGCAGTCCACTTTACCTTAATTTATTCCTATCTTAATTATTTTCCTTAAGTGTCTTCTTTAACTTGAAAGTTAAAGAGCAAATAAGACCTAGTAGTTCTAAAGTGCAAAATAGCTATTAGGTGGTAAAAATAAGTTAGGATGGTCCTCTGATCTTTTATGCCACTGAATGGCTGACCAGATTTTTTGCAGCTCAGATAGTGTAGCCCTGATGGCAGAGGAGAACAATAGGAAGCAAGCGAGAAATACTTACAGTGGAAGCTCATCACTCAGTTTCTTAGAAGGAGCTTCATCAAAGGTGTATTGGAAATATACATTTAAGATATGAGAAACTATCCCACCAATCAGGAATTGGCCAGACTGGTACCACTCATGTGGAACAAGAAATGACTCTTTGCTAGAGCACTTTTGGGGGTCTGCTTTAGCTCTCCCGTAAGACGGAAGGAGTACAAGTATGGTTAACAAGAACATCTGATTCCAAATCACTCCAGATGGAGGCAATTTCCAGGCCATCTGTAGGCTGAAAGGCTAATCTTTGCAAACATCAGCAAGCTACATGATCTGACAACCGCCTCCATAATTGTAGCATAGGAAAAGGAACTGTAATTAAGGACAGTACGTCTCTGAAAGTGTTCTTCAATGCAGTGATATATTGCCTAAATGCAGTGATATATTGCCTAAATGAATTGGGGAAATCTACAGTGTTCAACTGAATAGAATTCTGCCTTCTTTGTCCTCTCCCAGCTTAGAATTGGGCAAAAGAAAGGTTTTATAGTTCCTTGCAATATTGCTTGTGGATTTCATTATTGACGCTCTCTGGAAGTTCCTTGAGTGAAGTCAATATGGAGAACGAATAACCTCAGATAATTGCAAGAAGGATAATTACTACTCAGGCAATACCAAGTCTCTTTGTGGCATAAAAGGGAGTAAACTCTTCTTGTTTTTCTTCATGTATATTTAGACAAACATATGGAAGTTGACTAAATGAAGATGCAGTCAGATGAATGTTATTACTAAATGTCATTTTTATCTCCATCATGCAGAGAACTAGACAAACAGTCATCTACCAGATTTAATATTCCCCAAATATTCAAATGATGCATCATGTTGAATTTTCAAGAGATGATTATCCTTCTGGCACAATCAACCTGTTCCTTCACATATTTCTTAAGGGTTAAAATGAATATACTTTCACTGATGTTGGTACATTTTCAGCATGTCTACAATGGAGGATGAATGCACTCTAGAAGGTCAAAGAAGTATGTATCTCTTTTATCCCAAAGCTATGTAAATTCAGTAATAGCTTCCTGTTGAAAGGAACAATACCTTCCTGTTCTCCTGCTACACTCAACATCTGAAATGTCCAGTGCTTGTCTTTGTTAGTTATCCTCAGAGGTATTATTTACCCCCCAAATAGGGGTTATTACTCAATTTCTTGTGTTTATCTGCAGGACATCTCATTAAACAATCTTTATTTCTAGGTGTCGAATCTGATGTTCAGTTGGTAGAATGTGGAGGAGTTCTGAGAAGACCTGGAGAGTCCCTCTGTATCTCCAGCCAAGCCTCTGGATTCACCTTCAGCAGCTACTGGATGGATTGGGTGAGACAGACCTGGAATGGGTGGCCTACATAAGCACCAGTTCTGGTACTATTTACTACTCAGACAAAGTGAAGGGAAGCTTCTCCATCTCCAGGGACAATGCCAAAACCCAAATTTATCTGCAAATGAACAGCCTCAAAGCTGAAGACACGGCAATCTTTTACTGTGCTAGAGACACAGTGAGAGGAACAATATGTGAAGTCAAAAGTGCCCATTTCAAATAGCAGCTCTGCAAATTTCTTTTCTAATAAAAACAACTTTGTTAATTCGGATTCTCCCTTCATGTCTTCATTCTGCACTTTAACCTTCATTAGAAATGAGCCTTTTTTCTTCATGTAATGAACACCACACGTCAATTGTATCCTCAATCCAGGTTGATATTTATTCAATCTACTCATTTATTTATTTATTTATTTATTTATTTATTTATTTATTTATTTATTTATTTATTTATTTATTTTAATTAAATTTTTATGCCGCTCCTCTCCAAAGGACTCGGAGCGGCTAACAACATAAACAAAAGAACATCACAGAGTTTAAAATCAAAAAGCAATCTACAAAACATTTAAAAAACCCCCCGAACACATTCATAATTCACACGCAATCACAGTCATTCCCAGGCCTGCCGGCATAGATAAGTTTTTAGGTTTTTCCGGATGGCCGGGAGAGTGGGGGAAACGCGGACTTCAGGGGGCAGTTGGTTCCAGAGGGTGGGCACCACAACAGAGAAGGCCCTCCCCCTAAGACCCGCTAGACGGCATTGTTTCGCTGACGGGACCCGGAGGAGACCGACCCTATGCGCTCTCACCAGTCGAAGGGAAGTATGTGGCAGAAGATGGTCCTGTAAGTATCCTGGTCCAATGCCATGAAGGGCTTTATAGGTGATAATCAACACTTTGAATTGCGCTCGGAGACCAATAGGCAGCCAGTGCAGCATGCGGAGAGTTGACAAAATGTGGGCCCGATGAGGCAGGCCCACAACTGCTCACGCAGCTGGTTTTTGCACTAATTGTAGTCTCTGAACACTCTTCAAGGGTAGCCCCATGTAGAGAGTATTGCAGTAGTCGATTCTCGAGGTGACAAGGGCATGTGTGACTGTGAGTAGAGACTCCCGGTCCAAATAAGGGCGCAACTGGTGAACCAGCTGAACCTGGGCAAATGCCCCCCTCGCCACAGCCGACAAATGATGTTCCAATGTCAGCCGTGGATCGAGGAGGACTCCCAAGTTGCGCGCCTTCTCTGAGGGGTTTATAACTTTACCCCCCAGGGTAATGGAAGGACAGATT